>OX424569.1:28660289-29869853 GCA_949152475.1 Terebella lapidaria | reverse complement strand
CACAAGCCTCATAAGTCTACCTCTGACTATAGCCTGACAAGTCTACCTCTGACTATACACGAGCCTCATAAGTCTACCTCTGACTATAGCCTGACAAGTCTACCTCTGACTATACACGAGCCTCACAAGTCTACCTCTGACTATACACAGGCCTCACAAGTCTACCTCTGACTATAGCCTCACAAGTCTACCTCTGACTATACACAGGCCTCACAAGTCTACCTCTGACTATAGCCTCACAAGTCTACCTCTGACTATACACAGGCCTCACAAGTCTACCTCTGACTATAGTTTCACAAGTCTACCTCTGACCATACACAGGCCTCACAAGTCTACCTCTGACTATAGCCTCACAAGTCTACCTCTGACCATACACAAGCCTCACAAGTCTACCTCTGACTATAGCCTCACAAGTCTACCTCTGACCACAGACGGGCCTCGGAAGTCTACCTCTGACCACAGACGGGCCTCAGAAGTCTACCTCTGACTATACACAAGCCTCATAAGTCTACCTCTGACTATAGCCTCACAAGTCTACCTCTGACCATATACCGGCCTCACAAGTCTACCTCTGACTATACACAAGCTTCACAAGTCTACTTCTGACTATACACAGGCCTCACAAGTCTACCTCTGACCATACACAGGCCTCACAAGTCTACCCCTGATCATACACAAGCCTCACAAGTCTACCTCTGACCACAGACGGGCCTCAGAAGTCTACCTCTGACTATACACAAGCCTCATAAATCTACCTTTGACTATACACAAGACTCACAAGTCTGCCTCTGACTATACACAGGCCTCACAAGTCTACCTCTGACTATAGGCTCACAAGTCTATTTCTGACTATACACAGGCCTCACAAGTCTACCTCTGACTATAGCCTCACAAGTCTACCTCTGACCATACACAGGCCTCACAAGTCTACCTCTGACTATACACAGGCCTCACAAGTCTACCTCTGACTATAGCCTCACAAGTCTACCTCTGACTATAGCCTCACAAGTCTACCTCTGACCATACACAAGCCTCATAAGTCTACCTCTGACTATACACAAACCTCACAAGTCTACCTCTGACCATAGCCTCACAAGTCTACCTCTGATTATAGCCTAACAAGTCTACCTCTGACCACAGACAAGCCTCACAAGTCTACTGCTGACTATACACAGGCCTCACAAGTCTACCTCTGACCACAGACAAGCCTCACAAGTCTACCTCTGACCATACACAGGCCTCACGAGTCTACCTCTGACTATAGCCTCACAAGTCTACCTCTGACCATACACAGGCCTCACAAGTCTACCTCTGACCATACACAGGCCTCACGAGTCTACCTCTGACTATACACAGGCCTCACAAGTCTACCTCTGACTATACACAAGCCTCACAAGTCTACCTCTGACCATACACAGGCCTCACAAGTCTACCTCTGACTATGCACAGGCCTCACAAGTCTACCTCTGACCATACACGGGCCTCACAAGTCTACCTCTGACTATACACAAGCCTCACAAGTCTACCTCTGACCATACACAGGCCTCACAAGTCTACCTCTGACCATACACAAGCCTCACAAGTCTACCTCTGACTATGCACAAGCCTAACAAGACTACCTCTGACTAAAGCCTCACAAATCTACCTCTGACCATACACAGGCCTCACAAGTCTACCTCTGACCATACACAGGCCTCACAAGTCTACCTCTGACTATAGACGGGCCTCACAAGTCAACCTCTGACTATACACAGGCCTCACAAGTCTACCTCTGACTATAGTCTCACAAGTCTACCTCTGACCATACACATGCCTCACAAGTCTACCTCTGACTATATACGAGCCTCACAAGTCTACCTCTGAATATACACAGGCGTCACAAGTCTACCTCTGACTATAGCCTCACAAGTCTACCTCTGACTATACACAGGCCTCACAAGTCTACCTCTGACTATAGCCTCACAAGTCTACCTCTGACCATACACATGCCTCACAAGTCTACCTCTGACTATAGCCTCCTAAGTCTACCTCTGACCATACACAAGCCTCGCAAGTCTACCTCTGACTATAGCCTCACAAGTCTACCTCTGACTATACACGGGCCTCATTAGTCTACCTCTGACTATACACAGGCCTCACAAGTCTACCTCTGACCATACACAAGCCTCACAAGTCTACCTCTGACTATAGCCTCACAAGTCTATCTCTGACTATACACGGGCCTCACTAGTCTACCTCTGACTATACACATGCCTCACAAGTCTACCTCTGACTATAGCCTCACAAGTCTACCTCTGACCATATACAAGCCCCACAAGTCTACCTCTGACTATAGCCTCACAAGTCTACCTCTGACTATACACGGGCCTCACTAGTCTACCTCTGACTATACACAAGCCTCACAAGTCTACCTCTGACTATAGCCTCACAAATCTACCTCTGACTATACACAGGCCTCACAAGTCTACCTCTGACTATAGCCTCACAAGTCTATCTCTGACCATAGACGGGCCTCACAAGTCTACCTCTGACTATACACAAGCCTCACAAGTCTACCTCTGACTATAGCCTCACAAGTCTGCCTCTGACCATAGACGGGCCTCACAAGTCTACCTCTGACTATAGCCTCACAAGTCTACCGCTGACTATAGCCTCACAAGTCTACCTCTGACCATAGACGGGCCTCACAAGTCTACCTCCGACTATACACAAGCCTCACAAGTCTACCTCTGACTATACGCAGGTATCACAAGTCTACCTCTGACCATACACAGGCCTCAAAAGTCTACCTCTGACCATAGACGGGCCTCAAGTCTACCCCTGACTATACACAGGCCTCACAAGTCTACCTCTGACTATAGCCTCACAAGTCTACCTCTGACCATACACAAGCTCCACAAGTCTACCTCTGACTATACACAGGCCTCACAAGTCTACCTCTGACCATACACAGACCGCACAAGTCTTGCCCTGACCATACACAAGCCTCACAAGTCTACCTCTGACCACAGACGGGCCTCACAAGTCTACCTCTGACTATACACAGGCCTCACAAGTCTACCTCTGACTATAGCCTCACAAATCTACCTCTGACTATACACAGGCCTCACAAGTCTACCTCTGACTATAGCCTCACAAGTCTACCTCTGACTATAGCCTCACAAGTCTACCTCTGACCATAGACGGGCCTCACAAGTCTACCTCCGACTATACACAAGCCTCACAAGTCTACCTCTGACTATACACAGGCCTCACATGTCTACCTCTGACCATACACAGGCCTCACAAGTCTACCTCTGACCATTGACGGGCCTCACAAGTCTACATCTGACTATAGCCTCACAAGTCTACCTCTGACTATAGCCTCACAAGTCTACCTCTGACTATAGCCTCACAAGTCTACCTCTGACCATATACGGGCCTCACAAGTCTACCTCTGACTATACACAAGCTTCACAAGTCTACCTCTGACTATACACAGGCCTCACAAGTCTACCTCTGACCATACACAGGCCTCACAAGTCTACCCCTGACCATACACAAGCCTCACAAGTGTACCTCTGACCATAGACAGGCCTCACAAGTCTACCTCTGACTATACACAAGCCTCATAAGTCTACCTTTGACTATACACAAGACTCACAAGTCTGCCTCTGACTATACACAGGCCTCCTAAATCTACTTCTGACTATAGGCTCACAAGTCTACTTCTGACTATACACAGGCCTCACAAGTCTACCTCTGACTATAGCCTCACAAATCTACCTCTGACCATACACAGGCCTCACAAGTCTACCTTTTACTATACACAGGCCTCACAAGTCTACCTCTGACTATAGCCTCACAAGTCTACCTCTGACCATACACAAACCTCACAAGTCTACCTTTAACTATACACAAACCTCACAAGTCTACCTCTGACTATAGCCTCACAAGTCTACCTCTGACCATACACGGGCCTCAGAAGTCTACCTCTGACCATACACGGGCCTCACAAGTCTACCTCTGACCATACACAGGCCTCACAAGTCTACCTCTGACCATTGACGGGCCTCACAAGTCTACATCTGACTATAGCCTCACAAGTCTACCTCTGACTATAGCCTCACAAGTCTACCTCTGACTATAGCCTCACAAGTCTACCTCTGACCATATACGGGCCTCACAAGTCTACCTCTGACTATACACAAGCTTCACAAGTCTACCTCTGACTATACACAGGCCTCACAAGTCTACCTCTGACCATACACAGGCCTCACAAGTCTACCCCTGACCATACACAAGCCTCACAAGTGTACCTCTGACCATAGACGGGCCTCACAAGTCTACCTCTGACTATACACAAGCCTCATAAGTCTACCTTTGACTATACACAAGACTCACAAGTCTGCCTCTGACTATACACAGGCCTCCTAAATCTACCTCTGACTATAGGCTCACAAGTCTACTTCTGACTATACACAGGCCTCACAAGTCTACCTCTGACTATAGCCTCACAAGTCTACCTCTGACCATACACAGGCCTCACAAGTCTACCTTTGACTATACACAGGCCTCACAATTCTACCTCTGACTATAGCCTCACAAGTCTACCTCTGACCATACACAGGCCTCACAAGTCTACCTTTGACTATACACAAGCCTCACAAGTCTACCTCTGACTATACACAGGCCTCACAAATCTACCTCTGACCATACACAGGCCTCATAAGTCTACCTCTGACTATACACAAGCCTCACAAGTCTACCTCTGACTATAGCCTCACAAGTCTACCTCTGACTATAGCCTCACAAGTCTACCTCTGACCACAGACAAGCCTCACAAGTCTACCGCTGACTATACACAGGCCTCACAAGTCTACCTCTGACCACACACAGGCCTCACGAGTCTACCTCTGACTATAGCCTCACAAGTCTACCTCTGACCATACACAGGCCTCACAAGTCTACCTCTGACCATACACAGGCCTCACAAGTCTACCTCTGACTATACACAGGCCTCACATGTCTACCTCTGACCATACACGGGCCTCAGAAGTCTACCTCTGACCATACACGGGCCTCACAAGTCTACCTCTGACCATACACAGGCCTCACAAGTCTACCTCTGACCATACACGGGCCTCAGAAGTCTACCTCTGACTATACACAAGCCTAACAAGTCTACCTCTGACTATAGCCTCAAAAATCTACCTCTGACCATACACAAGCCTCACAAGTCTACCTCTGACTATACACAAGCCTAACAAGACTACCTCTGACTAAAGCCTCACAAATCTACCTCTGACCATACACAAGCCTCACAAGTCAACCTCTGACTATAGACGGGCCTCACAAGTCTACCTCTGACTATACACAAGCCTCACAAGTGTACCTCTGACCATAGACGGGCCTCACAAGTCTACCTCTGACTATACACAAGCCTCATAAGTCTACCTTTGACTATACACAAGACTCACAAGTAAGCGTTATTTCAGCTCAAAAACATATGGAAATCAAGTAAGACACAATTAAAATGTAATGCCATGTTATAATCGGGATAAAAACTGGTTTGCCATGACGTTTGTGGCGATTAGAAACGCCCTCGGGACTGTGCCGCCACATTTGAGACCTCCCCTTCGGGTCGGTCTCAAATCTGCGACACAGTCCCTCGAGCGTTTCTAATCGTCACAAACATCATGGCAAACCAGTTTTTATCCCTTAACTATAACATGAAAAGTTGTCGCCAGAAACGTTCTCCTCCTGCCATTCAGAAATGAAGGGTGGGACACCAACGACTTTGAATATATATCTATATATACATGAACTTATATATTTGAACATCAAATATATGTCATTTTAATGATTTCATTATGTACATGTATTTCACGATGCATTGATTGTCCAAAAAGGGCCACCAGGCGAAACTGCCCTGAACCAGAAAGTGGAAGTTCACTCATTTGACAGGCACATAACCAGACATGAGCCATCGGCTGTTTGATTTTACCACTACATCCTTATTGAATTTGGATACCTGCAAATGATGAACCATAGCCTGGGGTGGGAATCGAACCCACAGTTCTGGACAACCAATAACAATGATATTGCAATTTAATGTTACAGCACATGCAAAATACATCCGAAAACTGACTGAAAATCTTTCACTAACAAATCAAAACTAATTGCAGTAATGTCCGCATCAAAATTTTACCAGTAATACCAACAAATTGTCATACTTTCCATAACAAACATACAATTTTACAAATAGGTTGACATTGTCATTTCCCAAAGCAACATGGAAACAGACTAAAATTTAAGAACAATCTGAGCACACAAAGCTCAATGCCCCCACGTAGCAGCCAACACACTCGTTGTGAAACCACTTATCACATGTGTCGCACGTGATCCAGTGCACCGTGCAAGGTTGTCGTCCCGAACTGGATGAAGGGGGAGAATCGCCCATGCACACATTACATTCATCATCACTCTCACTCACACATGCATTGTCGATATGGATGTTTGTGTTGTGTGTGTCGTTATTTGTCGATCTTGTGTCCTTTCCGTTGGCCCTTCCCTTGCTCTTGCCCTTGCTCTTTCCTGCTTTCTTACCTTGTACTGTTTCCAGCTGCCCTCCGCCCTCTTGTTGATCTCAACCTTTCTCTTTCTCAGTTGTCTCTGTGTGCCCTGTTCTTCTTCATCTCTTTCTGGTGACTCCTCCATTTGCTTTTTTGTACTTCTCTGTCTCCTTTTGCCCTTTCCTGCTGCAGTGTCCTGTTTCGCATCCATTTTCTTCGTTGCCCTTTCCTTCTTTTCATCTGCCTTTTTCTGTCTTTCCTGCCTTCGCGCCTCCTTCTCTTTGTCCAGCTCTTCTTTCTTCTGTAGCTGCTTCAAAATGGCTTCCGACGTTATTGTTCTGCCAAAGTTGACAATTTTCCTGCGTCTGGCTGTTGTTGGTTTCGTGGTGGTCCCGGGAACGATGAAAAAATCTTGAACTTCTTCCGGGAGGTCCAGCACGGACTGCACAGGGTGATGACATTTTATGACTTGGTGGCATGTCAGACAGTGTGATCCTTTCAGTTCAGCATTGTCTTCTGTGTTGCTGCTCTTGCTGCACTGGTGTCCGGATGTTTGAGGGCCGCACTTGGGCCCAGTCGATGGCCTTTGAGTTCAGAGGGTTAATACCACACTTTGTGAATGATGACTTGACCGTACTTGGAGAACTTGTTATGCAACAAATTTAGGGATTGGGCTATGGAAATGAATTTGGCCTTGATGTGCTGAAATAAAGCCACGTCCAAGGGTTGCAGTAGATGCGTTGTGTGTGCTGGCAATCCTAGTACGTCAATCTGTTTGATATGGAAAACCAAAACTTAGCATTTCGTGCATATCCACATTCTGAAATAGACCAAATCAATCAACAAGTCTATCACTCCAAAAAAAAAGATGGATACCTGCTCCTCCTTTGCCTTGCAATCAACTTTAAGCTAACGTGAGACTCGTGATTATCGCAGATTAGCAACACAGGCCTCATTCGCCCACAGTTTGGAATGAAGATTTGGGTGAACCACTCATAAAATAATTCGGTGTCCATGTACCCTGTTGGATCACAAGCACTTCCACATACCGATAGATACATTTACAATACCGAATAAATATCAATATTGTGTGATGTGTTAATATATGATTGTTAACTTTAAACTCCACCTCTGACCATAAACAGGCCTGAAAAGTCTGCTCCTGTCTATAGACAGGTCTCAGAAGTCTTCATCTGACCATAGAGAGGCTTCACAAAAGTATCCATCTGACCACAGACTGGCCTAAAAGTTTCCATTTCGCCAAAGACAGACCTCACAAGTCTCCCTCTGACTATAGACAGGCCTCACAAGTCTGTCACCATACATAAATATATTTATATATATATGCAACCTTTTTGTAACAGTCAGGCAACCATTTCGCTACATTAAAATCTTTCTACAAGGGTCGAGCAACAAAGAAGTCAACGCATTGGCGCATAAGCAGTTTGCGTTTTTCCGATTAAATTCGTGTCCACAGATACGATAGACATGTCAGTGTGCCTCTAAAGTCTACTGCTGACCATAGACAGTCGTCATAAGTCTCCATTTTACCACAGACAAGCCTCACAAATCTACCTCTGACCATACACAGGCCTCACAAGTCTACCTCTGACTATACACAGGCCTCACAACTCTACCTCTGACCATAGACAAGCCTCACAAGTCTCCATCTGACCATAGACGGGCCTCACAAGTCTCCATCTGAATACAAAGAAGACTCCAAAGTCTCCTTATAGACAAGCCTCGGATGTCTCTTCATATATAAACATATGTATATATTTACAACCTTTTTGTAACAATCAGACAACCATTTTGCTACATTAGCATTTTACTGTATGGGTTGTGTGACAAACAAGTCAACTCAATGGAAACTAGCCATCACATGTCTCGTTATTAACATAATCGAGCCACACTACCTCCCCGTGGCCTCAAAAGTCATTGCTGAACATATATCACTCTGCTGACCATCAGCAGAACTCACAAGTCTCCCTCTGATCATATCCAGGATACACAAGTCTAAAGTGGCTATAGACAGACCTCACAAGTATATTCCTGTCCATTGACAGGCCTCACAAATCTACCTCTGACCATAGGCAGGCCTCAATAGTCTGCACCTGAACAACATGATTCAAGTCTACTTCTGTCCATAGACAGGTCTCAGACGACTATCTCGTCACATTTTCCCTCGGAGCAAAGGCAGGTCTCACATTCTCCCTCCCACTATACATGTACATAGGCCTCACATATCTCCCTGTGACCATAGACAGGATTCACTTGTCTCCCTTTACCATGAACAGGCCTCAGAATTCGCCAGATGACCACACACCTGCTTCAAATGCTAATGTAGCAAAATGGTTGTCTGATTGTTACAAAAAGGTTGTAAATATATAAATATGTTTATATATGAAAAGACATCTGAGGCTTGTCTACAAGGAGACTTTGGAGTCCTCTTTGTATTCAGATGGAGACTTGTGAGGCCCGTCTATGGTCAGATCGAGACTTGTGAGGCCTGTGTATAGACAGAGGTAGACTTGTGAGGCTTGTCTCTCTCCGACCAAAGACAGATGTCTGACGTGTCTATCTGACCATAGACACGTCCCATGGGTCTCCCTCAACTACAGACAGGCCTCACAAGTCTCCCGCTGACCACAGATATGCCTCACAAGTCTGTCTCCATATATAAATATATTTATATATGTGCAACCTTTTTGTAACAATCAGGCAACCATTTTGCTACATTAAAATCTTGCTACATGGGTCAAGCGACAAAGAAGTCAACGCAATGGCACATAAGCAGGCCTCTCTTTCTCTGACCATAGGCACTAGGTAGCCCCAGCAGTGGCTCTCCAACCCCCATATAAAGGGAGGAGGGGGGTAGAGCCACATGATACACCACAGTGAAAATCTGACATTGCCATTCAAATCGTGTGGCTCTATTTTAAAACAGTGTGATCACTCCAAAATGTCATTATGTTCGTTTATACTTATTTTTGAGGCATGTGGCACACTTTGGTGCTGATCTGCGCATTTGTTTCCCTGGAAAACGGAGAATTTACATTTGAAGTGCTTCCAGACATTCTAAGCATTCGAGTTTGCTGGCAATGTAAATTCTCTGTTTTCCAGTAAACAAATGCGCAGATCAACCCCATAGTGTGCCACACGCCTCAAAACTAAGTATAAACGAATATGAAAACATTCTAGAGTGGCAACACTGTTGTAAAATAGAGCCACACGATTTGAATGGCAATGTCGGGTTTTCGCTGTGGTATGTCATGTGGGACTATGACCCCCCCCCCCCCCCTTCCCTTATCTGGGGGTTGGAGAACCACTGCTGGGACTAGGCACTAGGCAGGTCTGGCAAGTGAACTTCTGTCCGTAGTCAGGCCTCAAAACTTCCATCTGAAGGCCTCAGAACTCCACCTCTGACCATAAACAGGCCTGAAAAGTCTGCTCCTGTCTATAGACAGGTCGCAGAAGTCTCCATCTGACCATAGAGAGGCTTCACAAAAGTATCCATCTGACCACAGACTGGCCTAAAAGTTTTGGTTTCGCCAAAGGCAGACCTCACAAGTCTCCCTCTGACTATAGACAGGCCTCACAAGTCTGTCACCATATATAAATATATTTATATATATGCAACCTTTTTGTAACAGTCAGGCAACCATTATTTTCGCTACATCAAAATCTTTCTACAAGGGTCGAGCGACAAAGAAGTCAACGCATTGGCACATAAGCAGTTTGCGTTTTTCTGATTAAATTCGTGTCCACAGACATGATAGACATGTCAGTGTGCCTCTAAAGTCTACTGCTGACCATAGACAGTCGTCATAAGTCTCCATTTTACCACAGACAAGCCTCACAAGTCTACCTCTGACCATACACAGGCCTCAAAAGTCTACCTCTGACCATAGACGGGCCTCACAAGTATACCTCTGACCATAGACGGGCCTCACAAGTATACCTCTGACCATAGACGGGCCTCACAAGTCTACCTCTGACCATAGACGGGCCTCACAAGTATACCTCTGACCATAGACGGGCCTCACAAGTCTACCTCTGACCATACACAGGCCTCACAAGTCTACCTCTGACAATACACAGGCCTCACAAGTCTACCTCTGACTATAGACGGGCCTCACAAGTCTACCTCTGACTATACACAAGCCTCACAAATTTACCTCTGACTATAGACGGGCCCCACAAGTCTACCTCTGACTATACACAAGCCTCACAAGTCTACCTCTGACTATAGACGGGCCTCACAAGTCTACCTCTGACTATACACAAGCCTCACAAATCTACCTCTGACCATACACAGGCCTCACAAGTCTACCTCTGACCATACACGGGCCTCACAAGTCTATTTCTGACCATACACAAGCCTCACAAGTCTACCTCTGACCATACACAGGCCTCACAAGTCTACCTCTGACTATGCACAAGCCTCACAAGTCTACCTCTGACCATAGACGGGCCTCACAAGTCTCCATCTGAATACAAAGAGGACTATAAAGTCTCCTTATAGAGAAGCCTCAGATGTCTCTTCATATATAAACATATGTATATATTTGTGACCTTTTTGTAACAATCAGACAACCATTTTACTTCATTAGCATTTTACTATATGGGTTGTGTGACAAACAAGTCAACT
This sequence comes from Terebella lapidaria, assembly GCA_949152475.1. Classification (NCBI taxonomy): domain Eukaryota; kingdom Metazoa; phylum Annelida; class Polychaeta; order Terebellida; family Terebellidae; genus Terebella; species Terebella lapidaria. The sequence continues at coordinate 29,858,648 of OX424569.1, read as the reverse complement.
CAATGGAAACTAGCCATCACATGTCTCGTTCTTAACATAATCGAGCCACACTAGCTTCCCGTGGCCTCAAAAGTCATTGCTGAACATATACAGGCCTCATAATTCTCATGCTGACCATCAGCAGAACTCACAAGTCTCCCTCTGATCATATCCAGGATACACAAGTCTAAAGTGGCCTATAGACAGACCTCACAAGTATATTCCTGTCCATTGACAGGCCTCACAAATCTACCTCTGACCATAGGCAGGCCTCAATAGTCTGCACCTGAACAACATGATTCAAGTCTACTTCTGTCCATAGACAGGTCTCAGACGACTATCTCGTCACATTTTCCCTCGGAGCAAAGGCAGGTCTCACATTCTCCCTCCCACTATACATAGGCCTCACATATCTCCCTGTGACCATAGACAGGATTCACTTGTCTCCCTTCACCATAAACATGCCTCAGAATCCGCCAGATGACCACACACCTGCTTCAAATGCTAATGTAACAAAATGGTTGTCTGATTGTTACAAAAAGGTTGTAAATATATAAATATGTTTATATATGAAAAGACATCTGAGGCTTGTCTACAAGGAGACTTTGGAGTCCTCTTTGTATTCAGATGGAGACTTGTGAGGCAAGTCTATGGTCAGATCGAGACCAGTGAGGCCTGTGTATAGACAGAGGTAGACTTGTGAGGCTTGTCTCTCTCCGACCAAAGACAGATGTCTGACGTGTCTATCTGACCCTCAACTACAGACAGGCCTCACAAGTCTCCTGCTGACCACAGATAGGCCTCACAAGTCTGTCTCCATATATAAATATATTTATATATGTGCAACCTTTTTGTAACAATCAGGCAACCATTTTGCTACATTAAAATCTTGCTACATATGTCAAGCGACAAAGAAGTCAACGCAATGGCACATAAGCAAGCCTCTCTTTCTCTGACCATAGGCACTAGGTAGCCCCAGCAGTGGCTCTCCAACCCCCATACACTGTATAAAGGGAGGAGGGGGGTAGAGCCATATGATACACCACAGTGAAAATCTGACATTGCCATTCAAATCGTGTGGCTCTATTTTAAAACAGTGTGATCACTCCAAAATGTCATTATGTTCGTTTATACTTATTTTTGAGGCATGTGGCACACTTTGGTGCTGATCTGCGCATTTGTTTCCCTGGAAAACGGAGAATTTACATTTGAAGTGCTTCCAGACATTCTAAGCATTCGAGTTTGCTGGCAATGTAAATTCTCTGTTTTCCAGTAAACAAATGCGCAGATCAACCCCATAGTGTGCCACACGCCTCAAAACTAAGTATAAACGAATATGAAAACATTCTAGAGTGGCAACACTGTTGTAAAATAGAGCCACACGATTTGAATGGCAATGTCGGGTTTTCGCTGTGGTATGTCATGTGGGACTATGACCCCCCCCCCCCCCCGCCCCTTCCCTTATCTGGGGGTTGGAGAACCACTGCTGGGACTAGGCACTAGGCAGGTCTGGCAAGTGAACTTCTGTCCGTAGTCAGGCCTCAAAACTTCCATCTGAAGGCCTCAGAACTCCACCTCTGACCATAAACAGGCCTGAAAAGTCTGCTCCTGTCTATAGACAGGTCGCAGAAGTCTCCATCTGACCATAGAGAGGCTTCACAAAAGTATCCATCTGACCACAGACTGGCCTAAAAGTTTCGGTTTCGCCAAAGGCAGACCTCACAAGTCTCCCTCTGACTATAGACAGGCCTCACAAGTCTGTCACCATATATAAATATATTTATATATATGCAACCTTTTTGTAACAGTCAGGCAACCATTATTTTCGCTACATCAAAATCTTTCTACAAGGGTCGAGCGACAAAGAAGTCAACGCATTGGCACATAAGCAGTTTGCGTTTTTCTAATTAAATTCGTGTCCACAGACATGATAGACATGTCAGTGTGCCTCTAAAGTCTACTGCTGACCATAGACAGTCGTCATAAGTCTCCATTTTACCACAGACAAGCCTCACAAGTCTACCTCTGACCATACACAGGCCTCAAAAGTCTACCTCTGACCATAGACGGGCCTCACAAGTATACCTCTGACCATAGACGGGCCTCACAAGTATACCTCTGACCATAGACGGGCCTCACAAGTCTACCTCTGACCATAGACGGGCCTCACAAGTATACCTCTGACCATAGACGGGCCTCACAAGTCTACCTCTGACCATACACAGGCCTCACAAGTCTACCTCTGACAATACACAGGCCTCACAAGTCTACCTCTGACTATAGACGGGCCTCACAAGTCTACCTCTGACTATACACAAGCCTCACAAATTTACCTCTGACTATAGACGGGCCCCACAAGTCTACCTCTGACTATACACAAGCCTCACAAGTCTACCTCTGACTATAAACGGGCCTCACAAGTCTACCTCTGACTATACACAAGCCTCACAAATCTACCTCTGACCATACACAGGCCTCACAAGTCTACCTCTGACCATACACGGGCCTCACAAGTCTATTTCTGACCATACACAAGCCTCACAAGTCTACCTCTGACCATACACAGGCCTCACAAGTCTACCTCTGACTATGCACAAGCCTCACAAGTCTACCTCTGACCATAGACGGGCCTCACAAGTCTCCATCTGAATACAAAGAGGACTATAAAGTCTCCTTATAGAGAAGCCTCAGATGTCTCTTCATATATAAACATATGTATATATTTGTGACCTTTTTGTAACAATCAGACAACCATTTTACTTCATTAGCATTTTACTATATGGGTTGTGTGACAAACAAGTCAACTCAATGGAAACTAGCCATCACATGTCTCGTTCTTAACATAATCGAGCCACACTAGCTTCCCGTGGCCTCAAAAGTCATTGCTGAACATATACAGGCCTCATAATTCTCATGCTGACCATCAGCAGAACTCACAAGTCTCCCTCTGATCATATCCAGGATACACAAGTCTGAAGTGGCCTATAGACAGACCTCACAAGTATATTCCTGTCCATTGACAGGCCTCACAAATCTACCTCTGACCATAGGCAGGCCTCAATAGTCTGCACCTGAACAACATGATTCAAGTCTACTTCTGTCCATAGACAGGTCTCAGACGACTATCTCGTCACATTTTCCCTCGGAGCAAAGGCAGGTCTCACATTCTCCCTCCCACTATACATAGGCCTCACATATCTCCCTGTGACCATAGACAGGATTCACTTGTCTCCCTTCACCATAAACATGCCTCAGAATCCGCCAGATGACCACACACCTGCTTCAAATGCTAATGTAACAAAATGGTTGTCTGATTGTTACAAAAAGGTTGTAAATATATAAATATGTTTATATATGAAAAGACATCTGAGGCTTGTCTACAAGGAGACTTTGGAGTCCTCTTTGTATTCAGATGGAGACTTGTGAGGCAAGTCTATGGTCAGATCGAGACCAGTGAGGCCTGTGTATAGACAGAGGTAGACTTGTGAGGCTTGTCTCTCTCCGACCAAAGACAGATGTCTGACGTGTCTATCTGACCCTCAACTACAGACAGGCCTCACAAGTCTCCTGCTGACCACAGATAGGCCTCACAAGTCTGTCTCCATATATAAATATATTTATATATGTGCAACCTTTTTGTAACAATCAGGCAACCATTTTGCTACATTAAAATCTTGCTACATATGTCAAGCGACAAAGAAGTCAACGCAATGGCACATAAGCAAGCCTCTCTTTCTCTGACCATAGGCACTAGGTAGCCCCAGCAGTGGCTCTCCAACCCCCATACACTGTATAAAGGGAGGAGGGGGGTAGAGCCATATGATACACCACAGTGAAAATCTGACATTGCCATTCAAATCGTGTGGCTCTATTTTAAAACAGTGTGATCACTCCAAAGTGTTATTATGTTCGTTTATACTTATTTTTGAGGCATGTGGCTCACTTTGGTGCTGATCTGCGCATTTGTTTCCCTGGAAAACGGAGAATTTACATTTGAAGTGCTTCCAGACATTCTAAGCATTCGAGTTTGCTGGCAATGTAAATTCTCTGTTTTCCAGTAAACAAATGCGCAGATCAACCCCATAGTGTGCCACACGCCTCAAAAGTAAGTATAAACGAATATGAAAACATTCTAGAGTGGCAACACTGTTGTAAAATAGAGCCACATGATTTGAATGGCAATGTCGGGTTTTCACTGTGGTGTGTTCTGTGGGTCTACGACCCCCCCCCCCCCCTTCCCTTATCTGGGGGTTGGAGAACCACTGCTGGGACTAGGCACTAGGCAGGTCTGGCAAGTGAACTTCTGTCCGTAGTCAGGCCTCAAAACTTCCATCTGAAGGCCTCAGAACTCCACCTCTGACCATAAACAGGCCTGAAAAGTCTGCTCCTGTCTATAGACAGGTCTAAGAAGTCTCCATCTGACCATAGAGAGGCTTCACAAAAGTATCCATCTGACCACAGACTGGCCTAAAAGTCTCCATTTCGCCAAAGACAGACCTCACAAGTCTCCCTCTGACTATAGACACGCCTCACAAGTCTGTCACCATACATAAATATATTTATATATATGCAACCTTTTTGTAACAGTCAGGCAACCATTTCGCTACTTTAAAATCTTTCTACAAGGGTTGAGCGACAAAGAAGTCAACGCATTGGCACATAAGCAGTTTGCGTTTTTCTGATTAAATTCGTGTCCACAGACATGAGACATGTCAGTATGCTTCTAAAGTCTACTGCTGAAGACTGAAGACAGTCATCATAAGTCTCCATTTTACCACAGACAAGCCTCACAAGTCTACCTCTGACCATACACAGGCCTCACAAGTCTACCTCTGACCATAGACGGACCTCACAAGTATACCTCTGACCATAGACAGGCCTCACAAGTCTACCTCTGACCATACAGTACTGATTTCGCAAAACCTCACCAAAATGCCAGCATGGGACACCTGGCATTTAGCACGTGTTCGCCCAACTTCGCCTGACGTAGCATCATGCGATTTGATGCTAGCATTGTGTATGCGAGCATCCCTCGATGCTAGCATTGCTTCTTGGCACTGTGGTGCACTAAAAGCATTTCGCATTTCGCATTTTTTGTGAAGGCCATTATATGCTCGCATATGCTCGCAAACACATTGTCGAGTGGTTTATAAACAGTCTGTATCATGTAGATCGTATGGGATAATGCAGTGTTTCATTTCAGTTCATATTAAAGTCAGTATTTGCATCCGAAATAAAGGATGCGCGCATCTGTGCGAGACAATGCTCGCCTGTTCAACTAAGACGGCCGCCTGATGCGATGGCATCGCGCCCACTGGTCGCACCATGCGATTTGATGCTAGCATCAAGTCGCACGTAATCGCATGGCCTAGCATTTAGCATGTAGCATTCGCATGGCTAGTGAGGTTTTGCGAAATCAGTACTGTACACAAGCCTCACAAGTCTACCTCTGACCATAGACGGGCCTCACAAGTCTATCTCTGACTATACACAAGCCTCACAAGTCTACCTCTGACTATACACAAGCCTCACAAGTCTACCTCTGACTATACACAAGCCTCACAAGTCTACCTCTGACCATAGACGGGCCTCACAAGTCTACCCCTGACTATACACAAGCCTCACAAGTCTACCTCTGACTATAGCCTCACAAGTCTACCTCTGACCATACACAGGCCTCACAAGTCTACCTCTGACTATAGCCTCACAAGTCTATCTCTGACTATACACAAGCCTCACAAGTCTACCTCTGACTATAGCCTCACAAGTCTACCTCTGACTATAGCCTCACAAGTCTACCTCTGACTATACACAGGCCTCACAAGTCTACCTCTGACTATACACAAGCCTCACAAGTCTACCTCTGACTATAGCCTCACAAGTCTACTTCTGACTATAGCCTCACAAGTCTACCTCTGACCATAGACAAGCCTCATAAGTCTAACTCTGACTATACACAAGCCTCACAAGTCTACCTCTGACTATAGCCTCAAAAGTCTACCTCTGACCATAGACAAGCCTCATAAGTCTAACTGTGACTATACACAAGCCTCACAAGTCTACCTCTGACTATACACAGGCCTCACAAGTCTACCTCTGACCATACACAGGCCTCACAAGTCTACCTCTGACCATACACAAGCCTCACAAGTCTACCTCTGACTATACACAGGCCTCACAAGTCTACCTCTGACCATACACAAGCCTCACAAGTCTACCTCTGACCATGCACAAGCCTCACAAGTCTACCTCTGACCATACACAGGCCTCACAAGTCTACCTCTGACCATACACAGGCCTCACAAGTCTACCTCTGACTATACACAAGCCTCACAAGTCTACCTCTGACTATACACAGGCCTCACAAGTCTACCTCTGACCATACACAAGCCTCACAAGTCTACCTCTGACCATGCACAAGCCTCACAAGTCTACCTCTGACCATACACAGGCCTCACAAGTCTACCTCTGACCATACACAGGCCTCACAAGTCTACCTCTGACCATACACACGCCTCACAAGTCTACCTCTGACTATACACAGGCCTCACAAGTCTAACTCTGACTATACACAAGCCTCACAAGTCTACCTCTGACTATACACAGGCCTCACAAGTCTACCTCTGACCATACACAAGCCTCACAAGTCTACCTCTGACTATACACAGGCCTCACAAGTCTACCTCTGACCATAGACGGGCCTCACAAGTCTACCCCTGACTATACACAGGCCTCACAAGTCTACCTCTGACTATAGCCTCACAAGTCTACCTCTGACTATAGCCTCACAAGTCTACCTCTGACTATAGCCTCACAAGTCTACCTCTGACTATACCCTCACAAGTCTACCTCTGAATATACACAAGCCTCACAAGTCTACCTCTGACTATACACAGGCCTCACAAGTCTACCTCTGACTATACACAAGCCTCACAAGTCTACCTCTGACTATAGCCTCACAAGTCTACCTCTAACCATAGACAAGCCTCATCAGTCTAACTCTGACTATACACAAGCCTCACAAGTCTACATCTGACTATACACAGGCCTCACAAGTCTACCTCTGACCATACACAGGCCTCACAAGTCTACCTCCGACTATACACAAGCCTCACAAGACTACCTCTGACTATAGCCTCACAAGTCTACTTCTGACTATACACAAGCTTCACAAGTCTACCTCTGACTATACACAGGCCACACAAGTCTACATCTGACTATACACAAGCCTCACAAGTCTACCTCTGACTATAGCCTCACAAGTCTACCTCTGACTATAGTTTCTCAAAAGTCTACTTCTGACTATACACAAGCTTCACAAGTCTACCTCTGACCTTACACAGGCCTCACAAGTCTACCTCCGACTATACACGGAGGCTATAGTCAGAGGTAGCCTCACAAGTCTACCTCTGACTAAAGTTTCTCAAAAGTCTACTTCTGACTATACACAAGCTTCACAAGTCTACCTCTGACCATACACAGGCCTCACAAGTCTACCTCTGACTATACACAGACCTCACAAGACTACCTCTGACTATAGCCTCACAAGTCTACTTCTGACTATACACAAGCTTCACAAGTCTACCTCTGACTATACACAGGCCACACAAGTCTACCTCTGACTATACACAGGCCTCACAAGTCTACCTCTGACTATAGACTCACAAGTCTACTTCTGACTATACACAGGCCTCACAAGTCTACCTCTGACCATACACAGGCCACACAAGTCTACCCCTGACCATACACAAGCCTCACAAGTCTACCTCTGACCATAGACGGGCCTCACAAGTCTACCTCTGACTATACACAAGCCTCACAAGTCTACCTCTGACCATACACAGACCACACAAGTCTACCCATGACCATAAACAAGCCTCACAAGTCTACCTCTGACTATACACAAGCCTCATAGGTCTACCTCTGACTATACACAAGATTCACAAGTCTGCCTCTGACTATACACAGGCCTCACAGGCTCACAAGTCTACCTCTGACTATAGACTCACAAGTCTACTTCTGACTATACACAGGCCTCACAAGTCTACCTCTGACTATACACGGGCTTCACAAGTCTAAATCTGACTATAGCCTCACAAGCCTACCTCTGACCATACACAAGCCTCACAAGTCTACCTCTGACTATACACGGGCTTCACAAGTCTACCTCTGACTATAGCCTCACAAGTCTAAATCTGACTATAGCCTCACAAGCCTACCTCTGACCATACACAGGCCTCACAAGTCTACCTCTGATTATAGACTCACAAGTCTACTTCTGACTATACACAGGCCTCACAAGTCTACCTCTGACCATACACAAGCCTCGCAAGTCTACCTCTGACCATACACAAGCCTCACAAGTCTACCTCTGACTATACACAGGCCTCACAAGTCTACCTCTGACAATAGCCTCACAAGTCTACCTGTGACTATACACAGGCCTCACAAATCTACCTCTGACTATAGCCTCACAAGTCTACCTCTGACCATACACAGGCCTCACAAGTCTACCTCTGACTATACACAAGCCTCACAAGTCTACCTCTGACTATACACAGGCCTCACAAGTCTACCTCTGACTATACACAAGCCTCACAAGTCTACCTCTGATTATACACAAGCCTCACAAGTCTACCTCTGACTATAGCCTTACAAGTCTACCTCTGACTATACACAGGCCTCACAAGTCTACCTCTGACTATAGCCTCACAAGTCTACCTCTGACCATAGCCTCACAAGTCTACCTCTGACTATAGCCTCACAAGTCTACCTCTGACTATACACAGGCCTCACAAGTCTACCTCTGACCATACACAGGCCTCACAAGTCTACTTCTGACTATACACAAGCCTCACAAGTCTACCTCTGACCATACACAAGCCTCACAAGTCTACCTCTGACCATAGACGGGCCTCACAAGTCTACCTCTGACTATAGCCTCACAAGACTACCTCTGACTATACACAGGCCTCACAAGTCTACCTCTGACCATACACAAGCCTCACAAGTCTACCTCTGACCATAGACGGGCCTCACAAGTCTACCTCTGACTATAGCCTCACAAGACTACCTCTGACTATACACAGGCCTCACACGTCTACCTCTGATTATAGCCTCACAAGTCTACCTCTGACCATAGCCTCACAAGTCTACCTCTGACTATAGCCTCACAAGTCTACCTCTGACTATACACAGGCCTCACAAGTCTACCTCTGACCATACACAGGCCTCACAAGTCTACCTCTGACAATACACGGGCTTCACAAGTCTACCTCTGACTATAGCCTCACAAGTCTACCTCTAACTATAGCCTCACAAGTCTACCTCTGACTATACACAGGCCTCACAAGTCTACCTCTGACCATACACAGGCCTCACAAGTCTACCTCTGACTATACACAAGCCTCACAAGTCTACCTCTGACTATACACAGACCTCACAAGTCTACCTCTGACCATACACAAGCCTCACAAGTCTACCTCTGACAATACACGGGCTTCACAAGTCTACCTCTGACCATAGACGGGCCTCACAAGTCTACCTCCGACTATACAAAAGCCTCACAAGTCTACCTCTGACTATAGCCTCACAAGTCTACCTCTGACTATACACAAGCCTCACAAGTCTACCACTGACTATAGCCTCACAAGTCTACCTCTGACTATAGCCTCACAAGTCTACCTCTGACTATACACAAGCCTCACAAGTCTACCTCTGACCATACACGGGCTTCACAAGTCTACCTCTGACTATAGACGGGCCTCACAAGTCTACCTCTGACTATAGACGGGGCTCACAAGTCTACCTCTGACTATACACAAGCCTCACAAGTCAACCTCTGACTATAGCCTCACAAGTCTACCTCTGACTATACACAAGCCTCACAAGTCTACCTCTGACTATACACAAGCCTCACAAGTCTACCTCTGACTATACACAGGCCTCACAAGTCTACCTCTGACTATAACCTCACAAGTCTACCTCTGACTATAGCCTCACAAGTCTACCTCTGACTATACACAGGCCTCACAAGTCTACCTCTGACTATAGCCTCACAAGTCTACCTCTGACTATACACAAGCCTCACAAGTCTACCTCTGACTATACACAAGCCTCACAAGTCTACCTCTGACTATACACAAGCCTCACAAGTCTACCTCTGACTATAGCCTCACAAGTCTACCTCTGATTATACACAAGCCTCACAAGTCTACCTCTGACTATACACAAGCCTCACAAGTCTACCTCTGACTATACACAGGCCTCACAAGTCTACCTCTGACTATACACAAGCCTCACAAGTCTACCTCTGACTATACACAGGCCTCACAAGTCTACCTCTGACCATAGACAGGCCTCACAAGTCTACCTCTGACTATAGCCTCACAAGTCTACCTCTGACTATAGCCTCACAAGTCTACCTCTGACCATACACAAGCCTCATAAGTCTAACTCTGACTATACACAAGCCTCAAAAGTCTACCTCTGACTATAGCCTCACAAGTCTACCTCTGACTATAGCCTCACAAGTCTACCTCTGACTATAGCCTCACAAGTCTACCTCTGAATATACACAGGCCTCACAAGTCTACCTCTGACTATATACAGGCCTCACAAGTCTACCTCTGACTATACACAAGCCTCACAAGTCTACTTCTAACTATACACAAGCCTCACAAGTCTACTTCTAACTATACACAAGCCTCACAAATCCACCTGTGACTATAGACGGGCCTCACAAGTCTACCTCTGACTATAGCCTCACAAGTCTACCTCTGACCATACACAAGCCTCACAAGTCTACCTCTGACTATAGACGGGCCTCACAAGTCTACCTCTGACTATACACAAGCCTCACAAGTCTACCTCTGACTATATACAGGCCTCACAAGTCTACCTCTGACTATAGCCTCACAAGTCTACCTCTGATTATACACAAGCCTCACAAGACTACTTCTAACTATACACAAGCCTCACAAATCTACCTGTGACTATAGACGGGCCTCACAAGTCTACCTCTGACTATAGCCTCACAAGTCTACCTCTGACTATTCACAGGCCTCACAAATCTACCTCTGACTATAGCCTCACAAGTCTACCTCTGACTATAGCCTCACAAGTCTACCTCTGACTATACACAGGCCTCACAAGTCTACCTCTGACTATTCACAAGCCACACAAGTCTACCTCTGACTATAGCCTCACAAGTCTACCTCTGACCATACACAGGCCTCACAAGTCTACCTCTGACCATACATAGGCCTCACAAATCTACCTCTGACTATACACAAGCCTCACAAGTCTACCTCTGACTATATACAGGCCTCACAAGTCTACCTCTGACTATAGCCTCACAAGTCTACCTCTGATTATACACAAGCCTCACAAGACTACTTCTAACTATACACAAGCCCCACAAATCTACCTGTGACTATAGACGGGCCTCACAAGTCTACCTCTGACTATAGCATCACAGGTCTACCTCTGACTATTCACAGGCCTCACAAGTCTACCTCTGACTATAGCCTCACAAGTCTACCTCTGACTATAGCCTCATAAGTCTACCTCTGACTATACACAGGCCTCACAAGTCTACCTCTGACTATACACAAGCCTCAAAAGTCTACCTCTAACTATAGCCTCAGAAGTCTACCTCTGACCATACACAGGCCTCACAAGTCTACCTCTGACCATACACAGGCCTCACAAGTCTACCTCTGACCATACACAGGCCTCACAAGTCTACCTCTGACTATAGACGGGCCTCACAAGTCTACCTCTGACCATACACGGGTCTCACAAGTCTACCTCTGACTATACACAGGCCTCACAAGTCTACCTCTGACTATACACAGGCCTCACAAGTCTACCTCTGACCATACACAGGCCTCACAAGTCTACATCTGACTATACACAAGCCTCACAAGTCTACCTCTGACTATAGCCTCACAAGTCTACCTCTGACCATAGACGGACCTCACAAGTCTACCTCTGACTATACACAAGCCTCACAAGTCTACCTCTGACCATACACAGGCCACACAAGTCTACCTCTGACTATACACAGGCCACACAAGTCTACCCCTGACCATACACAAGCCTCACAAGTCTACCTCTGACTATACACAGGCCTCACAAGTCTACCTCTGACTATACACAAGCCTCACAAGTCTACCTCTGACTATACACAGGCCACACAAGTCTACCCCGGACTATACACAAGCCTCACAAGTCTACCTCTGACTATACACAGGCCACACAAGTCTACCCCTGACCATACACAAGCCTCACAAATCTACCTCTGACCATACACAGGCCTCACAAGTCTACCTCTGACTATACACAAGCCTCACAAGTCTACCTCTGACCATAGACGGACCTCACAAGTCTACCTCTGACTATACACAAGCCTCACAAGTCTACCTCTGACCATACACAGGCCTCACAAGTCTACCTCTGACCATGGACGGGCCTCACAAGTCTACCTCTGACCATACACAAGCCTCACAAGTCTACCTCTGACCATACACAGGCCTCACAAGTCTACCTCTGACCATAGACGGGCCTCACAAGTCTACCTCTGACCATAGACGGGCCTCACAAGTCTACCTCTGACCATACACAGGCCTCACAAGTCTACCTCTGACTATACACAAGCCTCACAAGTCTACCTCTGACCATAGACGGGCCTCACAAGTCTACCTCTGACCATACACAGGCCTCACAAGTCTACCTCTGACCATACACAAGCCTACCTCTGACCATACACAGGCCTCACAAGTCTACCTCTGACTATACGCAAGCCTCACAAGTCTACCTCTGACCATAGACGGGCCTCACAAGTCTCCATCTGAATACAAAGAGGACTATAAAGTCTCCTTATTGAGAAGCCTCAGATGTCTCTTCATATATAAACGTATGTATATATTTACAACCTTTTTGTAACAATCAGACAACCATTTTACTTCATTAGCATTTTACTATATGGGTTGTGTGACAAACAAGTCAACTCAATGGAGACTAGCCATCACATGTCTCGTTCTTAACATAATCGAGCCACACTAGCTTCCCGTGGCCTCAAAAGTCATTGCTGAACATATACAGGCCTCATAATTCTCATGCTGACCATCAGCAGTACTCACAAGTCTCCTTCTGATCATATCCAGGATACACAAGTCTAAGGTGGCCTATAGACAGACCTCACAAGTATATTCCTGTCCATTGACAGGCCTCACAAATCTACCTCTGACCATAGGCAGGCCTCAATAGTCTGTACCTGAACAACATGATTCAAGTCTACTTCTGTCCATAGACAGGTCTCAGACGACTATCTCGTCACATTTTCCCTCAGAGCAAAGGTAGGTCTCACATTTTCCCTCCCACTATACATAGGCCTCACATATCTCCCTGTGACCATAGACAGGATTCACTTGTCTCCCTTCACCATGAACAGGCCTCAGAATTCGCCATATGACCACACACCTGCTTCAAAGGCTTCCTCTGACCACAGACAGGCCTCACAAGTCAAATCTGACAACAGGCAGGTCATACAAGTTTCTCTCTGACCACAACTTACCTATTATGCACATGTACGAACAAAATACAAGCATTCTGGATATTCCACCTACCATCATTTAGACTACAGAGGCTAATTTTAAACAGTTGAGGTCATACGTTGCCTTTGGGCTTAATTACTCTTCTGATGTCAAGTTCAAGGTCACCAAAAGCTGTACCATACGCGGATTCCCATATATTCATAATACAAACCTATGCTCCATATATTTGTTTAAGCATTTTGTCTCCAGAGACCAATCCACAGATCTCAGATCTCAGATCAGATGTGACCTTGAGATGTAGCACTCAAGGCCACCTGAGGTCAAGTTCAAGGTCACCAAAAGGTTCACCATATATGACTAGTCACTACAAACCTAAGCTCTATGATATGATCAAGCGTTTTCATTCCAGAGGCCAATTTGTGGATTTCAGACCATTTTGGAATGGCTATTTGACCTTTCAAGGTCGTCGAAGGTCAAATTCAAGGACACCACTCAAATCGCCATATATGACTACCAATTTGAATGTACCATTATTTAAGCTCATCTTCAAGTGTTCTATGTGAACACAGGTACAGTGTAGCAGCTGTATAAAGAAATAAAGAAAAAATACAAAAAAAAGTTCAAAAAAGTTCTTCTTTCAGTTTTTTCACTGACCCACCAGGAAACTCCGACTGCCGGCAACACGCAGACCAGCGATTTAAGGACAACGAAAAATTTGCCTGTAAACAAAAAGCTAAAAATGTGGATGACGACGACGGAGGCAACGCCATGGGGCCAATTAGTTTATCGGATCATAGGTTCGGGAACTTAAATATGAACAAACCTATTTCTCGTGATGTGAACTTCGAACGTAAACCATCTCTATCCAGCCCGAGATTCATCTACACCATTTGACAGTTTCATCCTGATCACGCTTCTGCATCAGGGACTGGAAAAAAATTCATGAAAGTAAATTCATATTAGACATTAAAGCCTACATGTCATGTACATGCAGAGGCCTTGTCTATTCCCATACTCTGTATTCTTTTTCTTTGTTTTTTAATTGTAAAAATGGAAGGTATAGTTTGAAATGTGTGACTGTTTGGTACATATCTGTTTGGTACACTTTTATTCTGATTTGGGTGTATGACTAAGATCTGAATCCAAAGTGCTTCCAATTTTTACAACCCATGCTTTGATGCAAACCCCCTTCATCTTATAAACATACTAATAACTTCTGGGCAGTTATGTAAGAAACTAATTAATCATTTTAGTCGATCATTGGGTGGTTGAATTGAACCAATTCATCAAAGATGAAATTGGAACCAATTACTAGTACCAATCCAACACTAGTTCTAATAGGCTAATTTCAGCACAAAGTGTCCTCATTCAGGGGTCATGATCTTACCATAATAAGTACCATGTGAAATTTAATGAAAAGCAGTTGAAATATGCAACCTGTGGAGCGTTCACAAGAAAATCTCTGCAACAATTTAGTTTCTTACCTCTTGTCGAGCAGTTAAACTGGCCTTCAGCTGAAAAAAAGGTTGAAAACTTTTAAAGAACAAATGAAGATGACCAGTTTTCATAAGGCCTAACAGAAAATTAGCTCAAAGGCTGAAATAGGTTACCAGACAATTTCAGTTTGAAACATTGCCGGTGAGATAATACCTTGAGATTAATTGCTTACGTCATCTCGGGTCGAGTTCAAGGTCACTGAAGCTGCATGGTAAATAGCTTCCTATAGGCTAGTTTTACACATTTATAGAAGTCATACGTGACCTTTGGAGTTATTATTCTTCTAGTGTCAAGTTCAAGGCCACCAAAAGCTGTGATGTACATGTCTTCATATATGTTCATAGTACAAACCTAAGCTCTGCCCACTTGTGTAAGCTTTTTGTCTGCAGAGCCCATTTTACAGATCTCAGATTAGATAGGACCTTGAGATTTAGCACTCAAGGTTATCTGAGGTCAAGTTCAAGGTCACCAAAAGTTGCGCCATATATGACTTCATATGTGCTCATAATACAAACCTAAGCTCAATGAGCAAGCGTTTTCACTCCAGAGGCCAATTTGTGGATTTCAGGCCATTTTGGGATGGCCGTTTTGACCTTCCAAGGTCATCAAAGGTCAAATTCACGGTCACCAAAAGTTGCGCCATATATGACTCCCTATATGCTCATAATACAAACCTAAGCTCTATGATCAAGCGTTTTCACTCCATCAAAATGTATTTCACTCCAGAGGCCAATTTGTGGATTTCAGGCAAATATATCTGCAAAATATAATCATAGCCAGTTAAAGTCCCTTAATTGGTTGATGAAATGTTTTATAGAATAATTGGCCTGATTTGGCCAGCATATAATATTCCGATCATATGGAGCTGACAAATCGTCCATAACACGCCCCAAGGACCCTGCAGTGAAGTTTGAGCATGATAGTTTGATAAAAACAAAGTTGTGAACGAAAAAAAATACATTAGCGCTAATGTAAACATAGTTCTGTGTGTCACGGAGATTAGCACAGAGCTGAATTTGCATGTTCTGTCGTTACGTGTTAATTTTACCGGTATGTACTCAAATAAAAAAAGTTGGGCTCAAGTTTATCATAACACATTGTCTCTACACTGGCTATGGACAAAAAAGCTGGTAATTTCTGTAAATTTCTTGTTTTTTGCATGACCATCACTGCATGGGAACGCTTCATGCGAAATTCAGTGAAAATTCGGACATTTGGTCTCCAGTTTTGCCTAAATATGTGGACGCAGGGCAGGAGTTACTGTGTCCATCTGGATTATCTAGGCACCTATTGATCAGTTTTATGCCAAAAACCGGGAACCGATTATGGAACTTTAAATGTCCCAAATATCGCCACAAGCTAGAATATCGATTCCATGACCATTTATATATTCTGCTGCAGAAACAAAAAAATTTGCCCAAGGGCTCAAATAGGTTACCGGACAATTTCAGTTTGAATCATTGCAGGTGAGATAATACCTTGAGATTAATTGCTCAAGTCATCTAGGGTCGAGTTCGAGGTCACTGAAGCTGCATGGTAAATAGCTTCCTACATGTATAGGCTAGTTTTAACCTTTGAACTTTATTTATTTTACAACAATTGATGAACAAGCATCACTGCATCAGCTTATATTACCATCTCTTGTTGGCTCGGATCTTGGCGTAAGGGTGGTCATTAGTGTGGGAGGAAACCAGAGAACCTGGTGAAAACCCACTTGCCCGGTTTGGCGACCACATACCACCTCACATACTGCCGAGGCCGGGGATCGAACCCGTGCCTAAACCGACTACATTGGTGAGAAGTCAGCCCACATACGAACTGAGCTAACCGGGCAACCAGTTTTACACTTTTATAGAGGTAATATGCGACCTTTGGAGTTATTATTCTTCTGATGTCAAGTTCAAGGCCACCAAAGGCTGTGATGTACATGTCTTCATATATGTTCATGGTACAAACCTCATATATGTTCATAGTACAAACCTAAGCTCTGCCCACTTGTGTAAGCATTTCGTCTGCAGACTTCCTATATGCTCTTAACTCTTTCACCACTGAATAAAATTTTCAGGAATCAGCTGTCCCCTGAATTATTTTGGTGAAAATTTAACAAAATGATTCTGAGCTAATCATGTTCGTATGTCGAGCAAAAAAGCTTTCTGTGATTGAAACTTTAGATGTTAAATATACCATGGCCTAACTTCCAGAATAATTTTCGTTACCCCAGATGGTTACCATGGCAACGAGTGCGTATCAACCGATGAAATATAGGACAACATCAATATATTTGCAACTCTGTGATGCCTACACCATGTACACTTTAAGTTTAGTACTTATAATAGACCAACACATTAAATAGATACAGCTAATAATTTTCTGATCAATACATTACCATTCCAATATTCTGATTTACCAAAATATACCAATATTTTGAATGCAAAAATATATTTGATTCTTAGGTGAAAATTACCGAAAAAAACATGACCAAAACACGGATTTGAACCAATTCTCTGGGACCCTGCAATCTCTGGGCGCTTACATACAGCCAGTTGGGGAAAGTGGCAAATTTGGGGACTCTTGGGGGAGTTGTTAAATTTGACAACAGTACACAACCCGGGGGTTGTTAAATTTGGGTACAAAAACTAGACGTCAAGGCCTAAAGATGCCTTGGAGGCATTTCGGTGTGATGATTAATTTATAATATATACTAGATATCGACGAAAACGAAAAATGCCGACTCGGCAAAAAAATTTCGGGTCAAGGTCAAAGTTCATCCATAATACCAATTAGACATGTTTGTCTAGGGCGACGAGTTCAAAAATAACGTCCGTTTCGCTCTACGAAGCACCGTTTCCGAGATATCGACGAAAACGAGAAATGCCGACTCGGCAAAAAAATTTCGGGTCAAGGACTCAAGGTCAAAGTTCATCCATAATACCCCTCAGACATGTTTGTCTAGGGCGACGAGTACAAAAATAACGTCCGTTTCGCTCTACGAAGCACCGTTTCCGAGATATCGACGAAAACGAAAAATGCCGACTCGGCAAAAAAATTTCGGGTCAAGGTCAAAGTTCATCCATAATACCCCTCAGACATGTTTGTCTAGGGCGACGAGTCCGAAAATAACGTCCGTTTCGCTCTACGAAGCACCGGTTCCGAGATATCGACGAAAACGAAAAATGCCGACTCGGCAAAAAAATTCAAGGTCAAGGTCAAAGTTCATCCATAATACCCCTCAGACATGTTTGTCTAGGGCGACGAGTCTGAAAATAACGTCCGTTTCGCTCTACGACACACCGTTTCCGAGATATCGACGAAAACGAAAAATGCCGACTCGGCAAAAAATTTTCGGGTCAAGGTCAAAGTTCATCCATAATACCCCTTAGACATGTTTGTCTAGGGCGACGAGTCCGAAAATAATGTCCGTTTCGCTCTACGACGCACCGTTTCCGAGATATCGACGAAAACGAAAAATGCCGACTCGGCAAAAAAATTTCGGGTCAAGGTCAAAGTTCATCAATAATACCCCTTAGACAAGTTAGTCTAGAGCGACGAGTCTGAAAATAACGTCCGTTTCGCTCTACGACGCACCGTTTCCGAGATATCAACGAAAACGAAAAATGCCGACTCGGCAAAAAAAAATTGGGTCAAGGTCAATCTTCATCCATAATACCCCTTAGACATGTTTGTCTAGGGCGACAAGTCCGAAAATAACGTCCGTTTCGCTCTACGAAGCACCGTTTCCGAGATATCGACGAAAACGAAAAATGCCCACTCGGCAAAAAAATTTCGGGTCAAGGTCAAAGTTCATCCATAATACCATCTAGACATGTTAGTCTAGGGCGACGAGTCCGAAAATAACGTCCGTTTCGCTCTACGACGCACCGTTTCCGAGATATCGACGAACACGAAAAATGCCGACTCGGCAAAAAAATTCAAGGTCAAGGTCAAAGTTCATCCATAATACCCTTTAGACATGTTTGTCTAAAGCGACGAGTCCGAAAATAACGTCCGTTTCGCTCTACGACACACCGTTTCCGAGATATCGACGAAAACGAAAAATGCCCACTCGGCAAAAAAATTTTGGGTCAAGGTCAAAGTTCATACATAATACCCTTTAGACATGTTTGTCTAGGGCGACGAGTCCGAAAATAACGTCCGTTTCGATCTACGACGCACCGTTTCCGAGATATCGACGAAAACGAAAAATGCCGACTCGGCAAGAAACTTCAAGGTCAAGGTCAAAGTTCATCCATAATACCCCTTAGACAGGTTTGTCTAGGGCGACGAGTCCGAAAATAACGTCCGTTTCGCTCTACGACACACCGTTTCCGAGATATGCAGGATGCCTCATGGACGACTCAGCAAAAAATTATTTTGACCTCTAGGTCAAAGGTCGTTTGACGTATCGATCCCAAAATCAATAGGGTTCTTCCCTGTTGATATATAAACCTCCGTGCAAAATTCTGCAACTATTGCCTGAATATTTTTCGAGTTATCGTCCGGAAACCAAGTTTCAAGATCAGCCTCAATTTCATCCTCAAGGACCTCACGGACCTCGGAGCCGGATCAAAAAAAAATAATACACCCTAGAGATGTTTAGGGCGACGAGTCCGAAAATAACGTCCGTTTCGCTCTACGATGCACGGTTTCTGAGATATGCAGGAAGCCTCAAGGATGAATCAGCAAAAAATTATTTCGACCTCTAGGTCAAAGGTCGTTTGACGGATCGATCCCAAAATCAATAGAGTTCTTCCCTGGTGGCATATAAACCTCCATGCAGAGTTCTGCAACTATTGCGTAAATATTTTTCCAGTTATCGTCCGGAAACCAAGTCTCAAAATTAGCCTTGATTTCATCCTCACGGACCTCGGATCCGGCTCAAAAAGAATAGGGTTCTTCCACATATCATTTCTGACTTGTGGTGAAAATTTGACGAGGATCCGTCAAGGCAATCTAAAGTTATCGTCCGGAAACCAAAAGTGGCGGAAGAAGAAAAAAAAAAAAAAAAAAAATTCTGCTAAAACCATAAAGGCATTTCTGCCGAAATGCCTTAATAAACTTTTCCCTTTTATGGAGAAATTAGTGCGTGGTGCATTACTTTCCCCCGTTTAACTAAAAATACTGGTCCAACACACATTAATCATGTTAATTAGCCAAATATCCCAGGTTTTGGGTGCAGCATTGGATGCGCCTGGACTAAGCGGGGTCGGCAGTCTTCGATGCCTGTGAATTCGTTAATAATCCACTCGCTCTGACGGGCTCGTGAATTATTTGCACGAATTCACGGCATCTCATTTGTTAACCTATACATAATCTTGCACAAATTATACACTCATTTTGTGATTTCATTAGATGACCATTGATAATGAGATAATTCAGTTAAAACAATTTTTCTGATATTTGTCTTTTGCCATGTACCCAAATTTAACAACCCCCGGTATCCAAATTTAGGGACTGTTGTCGAATTTGACAACAGTCCCGAAATTTGTCACTTTCCCCAACTGCATACAGCTCCATCTCAAGTACAGACAAACAAATAAAATAAGTCTATATAACATATTATAACAGAGCATCGGTGCCCCGTCACGTATTTTTGTTTACAGCGCATAACAGTGCTCGGCCTCTCAAAATCAGTCTCAAATAATAATAGATCTAGTCTATGTCTCAAAGCTGTACAGACCGGCATTTGCGACTGCTCTTCTTGTTGCCGGCAGAGTTATGACAACAACATCGTAACATGTGTGGTTGTTTACGTTTTCGTAGCCTAGACGTCTAGTTCTAGTTCTATATAACAGTATAACTGTCAGTGTCAGTCACGCGCGTTGTCCAGGTGATTTTATTGATCGCCATTTTGCCGGCTGAAGTCAACTTTTGACAGAATCAAACACAAGCAATTCATTCACGTGTAGACTCTATGTCGGAATAAGTAGATTTGAGAGAGAGGTCCACTGTAGTTGTGTGGGTGAGTTGGTTCTGTGTAGGGCTGGCACGATATATCGACATATTGATAATCTAATTTTAGCCAGCCATGATATAGCGTATCGAAAGGTTGTGAAAATATCAATTTTTCCCCTCGTAATAAAACACTGATTTTTGGCCCTGTCGGTCAGCCATATGCAGCTCGGATATATTTGAATATGCTGGTTTCCCATACTTTTGTACTTCTTGCTCTATTTGTCAGTGTTTGAAACAGTGTAAAGATGATATAATGATGATGTAAAGATGCAAATTATGCAGTGAGCATGGCGACTTTCTGTTGAGATAGTTATAGGAAGTCAAATTAGCTCCATGGGCATGGACATACAATTTAGATGTTTTTAGTAGTTTCTTAGCCTTCATTTCGGTATCGAAAAAAATCGATATATCGACCTTCAAAACGCGATATATATCGACACTGATTTGGCCTTGATATGCCAGCCCTAGTTCTGTGCCGCTCGCATCATTGACATTTAGTGTGATAAGCGGCTGACGAAAAAGCGGCACCAAGTTGAGTGGCTCTGCACCTGTGTTAGTGTGTACGATCAGTCGACTTTCGGAAATATCCAAATAATGTTCAACTTCATGCAAAATGTTACAGACCAGACAGGACTTGTACCTCTCTTATGTTTCACCGGTCCTTGCTGATTTTTACCGGCCAGGGACCAGCGGACAGGGGTCCCTGTGATAGATCTGTCGCTTGACCTGTTGACTTGTTGTCGATCGAGACCGTAAAACACGCGCACAGACACAAATGACGGATGTGGACTGCCAGCCGTTACAACGGCTGAGCAGCGTCAATTCAATTAAATGCATTCTAGATAGCCTAGCTATTTATGCAGCGAATACCATTACAGCAGAAATATAAAGCAGTGATACAAATTGATGTGAATAAATTGATGGTTGTTGACGAAAAGGGCAATGAATGAAGCGCAAGCTTATGAACTTCCCCGTTATCATACGCTAGGTGGCGCGCCTCCCCACACCGCCTAAGGCATGGACTTCTTCAACATACTTTTTGTATATTTCTTACGTTCTTGAAGGATTTGCTTGAAACTTGCAGGGTTTATAGAGGACGACTAAAATATGCTATAACCAAAAAATCTAGTAAACATATATAGTAAACTAACGAGAAAAAACGAAGAATAATGCATGTGACAAAATGGTTGTCTGGGATAATATACAAAATAATTAATTATTAATTGTGAATGGATATTGCTGAATTTTGCCAATTATTGTACTTATGAAAGCTCATTAGACCACCTTTCATGGTTTAACATCAAATGAACCGGAAAAACTCAAACCGGGTGTGGGCCAGGGGCAGTCGACTTTTTTGTCACACGGCCCATGTGACAAAATGTTAAAATGTAGCAAAATGGTTGCCCGATTGTAACAAAAAGGTTGTAAATGTATAAATATATATATATATATATATATAATGTAAAAAAATATATATACAATACAATATAATATATAATTGGACAAAGGATTATAAAAGGATGTATCCTGTTGCAATCCGAGGAAATATTTCACATCGAAGTTGCAAAAAATTGAGATCTCATCAATGATAAACCGTAAACACTTGGAAATGTGATATAATATGACTTGGTGACGCATACTAGAAATACTGGTTATCCTCTATCTTAATTCCATCCTCTGACAGAAATAACCATTAGGTTGACTAGTTACGTCTAATATTACCTATTGCCTACATAACAAGAAAATACAGCTAACTGTGAGAGTCGACATTAGAGCTCGAGCACACCATCAGCACCCTAGACAGCGGAATGTATTCTACTCTACCCCCCCCCCCCTCCAAATAAAAATGCTACCATCATGATATCCTCCCTTAAATGATTCCAATTCATTCCCGTATACATGGTATGATGAAAGCAAAGGCCTACTTCATTCATATTTTTCTAATAAGTAAACATTCATTTTGAACTCAATGAAACAGATACTCCTGCTAAAATGGTATTAAGGTGGATCGCGACACCCTGTAGACAGAAAGCGTTATAACGTTTACGTTTATGACGCTCTGTTTTGCCATTTCAGGCTCATTCTATCCATCGAAATAGGGCCTATGAGGCTAGGCCTATACCATTCGGTGAGCTAAATCACTCAGCTCATATATTTAGTATAGGATAATCGGTGAAGTGGAGGGACTCTCGAAAATAATCGACGAGCCGAAGGCGAGTCTATTATTTTCCAGAGACGCGACACTGAACCGATTATCCGACTTAGTTCTCGGTTCCCCCTCAACTCAACTAAATCTCCGCCGGCATATGCACCTGCGAGTAGTAATCTGCGTGTACAACTATACTGTCACACTTCAACAGTGTTAGGAAACAGATGGCGACACTGTCTGAATTTGTGATGAACTTTGTCACCATTATTATATCATGAGAATAGAAGTACATGTCCACTTGCTGTTCTCGTAATTTTCAACGATGTACAACACGGTATTTACCAAATTTTGCTAACTGATATCTGCATCTACTGAATGGTTTGCATGATAAAGATGATTATATATCAAATCCCGAATTATGAATGAATCATGAATACACATAGGGTTTTAGATTCACGACCATGCCCACTGCTTGTGCTACCACCTTTCAGTGTCTTGGTGAATTTAGAATTGGGACTGAACAACAGTAACACCACATTTATTGTTCACCTTCTCATCTACATTATATTGGCCTCGACCAAGGTTCCATGGCATCAAACGAATTAAGTTTCGGCAATGATGAAAACGACTCGGTAGTGCGCAAACAAACGCGCCTTGTTTGAGCAGATGCAGTCTATACACTGGCGGTTGTTGTTCTTACACGCAGTATATTGTATTGCAGTAGATTATTGGAAAGAAAATCTACTGCAATATTCTACTGGGAACCGTCTCCCAGTAGATTCTGAAAAAACATATACTGCAAAGAACAATAGAACCGTGGACTAACTCTAATTAAACCGGCGGGCATGGACGCGAGTAGAGATCGACATAAGCGGTTCCCTTGTACGAAATATACGAAGTCGATCGTTTAGTTCATTTCTGTATACTGTAGGCCTAT
Source organism: Terebella lapidaria (assembly GCA_949152475.1). Lineage (NCBI taxonomy): Eukaryota > Metazoa > Annelida > Polychaeta > Terebellida > Terebellidae > Terebella > Terebella lapidaria. Next base: position 29,834,575 of record OX424569.1, on the reverse strand, counting down.
TCATCCGATGTTTCGTCAAACATGATGTAGGCAACACGGACATCTTCACCGGCAACATGGAGCGAAAAAATATTTATATTCTAGGCCTGTTGATATCATAGGGGAAGTGATCCTCTTTATTCATTATGCAAACACTCTACTAGTATTTTGTCACACGAATTCACTCACACGGCGCCTACCTTTGAAGTTTCATGTACATAGCATTAGTCCACGAATGAACGTCAATAGCCAAATGGCGCATTTCTCAAAATCCAAAATCGTGCAAATAAATGAATTAATAATGTCCAATAATAATTCTGGACATTTATGTCCCATAAATCTGTGGCATTATACATAATAATAAATGTGCGATTCGATTTTTACCGGTTGCAAGCTAAAAGTATCAGTGCGTATATACATAATCTCCGAAAAAGCGAACAACGATACAGACGTATATCTAGGTTACTACAAATTTCCGGTGTTTCTCCACTCACAAATAACTCAGAATGTGATTTGAATGGCAACAACAAATATTTTGATAGCTACCGTAAAGTTGCCGAGCATAAATATTGAGAGAATTATAACTTTAAAGCCCCCTAAGTTGTTGTGTATCATCCGCGTTCTATCAAGATCTAATGAACTCGATACCGCAGCTTATATGGGCAACGTTATTAGCAATTCAACTAATTCTCAGACTTTTGTAGATCTATGTTCTAAAAAGTGTTTCCCATTGCAGTCACCCATTTTGTCTTGTTATTGATTGCATTTCTTACCCTGGTATTACGATTGCTGACATAGCCACTGTATCAATCATGATATCATCACTCGTTAATTCGTATTCATGAAATTGAAAGTGCTGTTGTTAAGCGTCGCCAGGGAAGTCGCCCCGGTGTGGTATACATCCAAATTATTAATTGGGGCCTACTCTATGTAAGATTTTTCATCGTTATCAGTTACATTCATTGATTCCAAATTTATTTCACACCTGGAATGATAATATATCAGTTAATATAATTTGTGATACCTGTGTCGATCAATTCTTTGAATATCAGCATATTTTGAAAATCTAGTCCACTGCCACGTCGCGCTGGACATTGAAAACCGATATGGTGACCTATGTTTTTTTCTTCTTCTATATTACCCTGAGGATGTTCCCTTCACTTCACGATGTCGAAATTGCTGACTTTATGGGTCAATTTCTCACAATGCGACGATGTTTGTGCAATTTAGTGGTATGTTTTCGAGTTAAATTCAGGTATTTTTACAACTTGGAAGCGTATAGTTATTGTCAAAAGGCTGTTTATTTATTGTAATCCATTTACACATATATATTTTTTGTACTCAACACCAATAATAACTCTTGACCAATGAAATAATTGCCAGTTAATTCGTGTGGGGATTATTTTTCTCTGCAAAAAGCTCCCTTTACGATTACTCTGTGAGCAACACAGAGGGACAAAAATAGCGCGTTTTCACGTGTATCTATCTAGTAATACACACTTCTTCATAACTGTTATACCAGAAAAACCAGCATGGTGACATATCATTTTTATCTCTTATTTAGAACTTATTGTATACAAAGATGATTATAGTAGCATAAATTAATTAAGTCTATGGAAATTTTCAGGTGTCGCGATCCACCTTAAACCTTAATGAAATATCCTTAAAAATATTTTAAACTATGAGGAATATCTGCATCTGATATCATGATAATTAACATATATGCCCACTGGGCTAATGGAAAGACCAGTTTAAAATATAAAGGATTTTCTGAAGGCTTCGCAAACCCAACACCTTGATATATAAAATACGTCAAATTATGGTGAATGTAGCCGTAGCATCGCAGACGAATCGTTGTGTTCGCTTCATAAGACCGAGGAATGCCACACGGCACACGCAAGCTTACATGGATGCTGCACAGGAGATTGTGTGCTACAAAATACGCGTCATTGCGGTAAAATTTGCTTTGCATTCTGGGAACGTCAATTTCCATCGGCTCCGCCATTTTGACGTTTTCCAAACAATCTCAGCATTTTGCGTAATTTTCTCAAACCTAACACATCGATTTATGCATTATACATGTGTGGAATATTCAAAGTTTACCATCAATTCGAGAGATTTCATGTCAAGGACGAAGAAAATTCTCATTTGAAGTAGGTTTCTAAACGTTTACATGCCAAAATGGGCGTCGATAGGTTGGCATGAAACCTCCATGAAAAAGTCAGCACATAGACATGTAGAGGGTTGGGGGCTTCGCCCCCAACGCTCTAATGTCAAAAATGTGTTCAAGTGTGGAACATTTATTATATTATTATTATTATTATACCTCGGGTTAGAATCCCTGCCGCTGATTGGTATTCCGCACAAGACATTTTGCAGTGTTCTTCTAGAAGCCCACTGACTTGGTTAACAACGTGACAGCGGGCAAACATTATTCGCAATGTTGACCACTCCGGCGAAATGCTTACCGTGGTAGCAATAGTTCACCACCTACACTGAAAAAGAATTACCTCATCATAAACTCGTCATTATGACAAACTTATGGGTTGTCTTCCCTATAAACACGTGTGGCGATTTCGCCCAAAGATCAAGGCAGGATATTCTTTGTAAACACTAATCTTGTTTTGGCCGCTTCGTGTTAGAAGCACATGCGCTGCATAGCAACGCCATCTAATCCTCTCGCTCTAGTGTACTGTAACAATGGTGTTACGTCATCCCTCGTGTCTCGCGCTTTGGGGTCATAAATACTCCCGAGCCGTCTTGTCCAGGCGGAGTTGTCTCAGTGCTGGCAAGGCAAAAGGACGACGGAGGGCTCGACCATGAGCTCTACGTCCCTACTCACCGGCTAAGGCCTGCGAGGGCCCTGGGGACAATTATCTTAGGGGGCCCAGGAGGGGGACCATGCTGAACCGGGGCTCGCCCCATGATCACCGGTCTCTCGCCCTGGAATGGTGCAACACAGGTTTGGCGGACTGTCGGGCTGTCTGGGGTTCTCTTCCCGCTGTGGACCGTCGGCGAGCCGGCCACACTACGGTGATGATCCTGTATCTGAGTGGTGTCTGTACGTCTGGCTTGCTAGGCGTACTGCTACCTGGTTAAAGCTGCTGCCTTCGAATGTATGCAATATTTTTTTGAAAACCAAATTTTTGTTAAACACATCTAATGCAATATAACAAAAGGTGTGCTCAATGATTTTGACGATTACTGTCCGTCCGAGTTGTCTTTTCATCCGTTTTAATGCCCATTTTGTACCGGTTTTGTAAATAAAGAAACGAAGTGTATCCATCAAACCCAAATGTAAACAAATGCTCAAATCACACTTAAAAGTCCACATCGAGTACATTTTCCAGTTCGTATGTGCATATATAGTGTAGTTATGAGAAAATAATCAGTGATATACCATGATGTGCGTGAAATTGTCAGTCTATCTCGCATTTCTATGCTTTGTTTACATCTGTGTGTGATGGATACAGTTCCTGTATTTACGCGGGAACCGCCTTTTCAAATGAGCAAAATTTCCCTGAGGACTAGTTATTTTCATTACATTTGATGTGAGTATGTTTCATTCACTTAGTTTAGCATGTTTAATATGAAATATGGTTTTCAAAAAATATTGACTGGTTTCGAAGGCAGCTGCTTTAACGTTCTAAAGTAAATACTGCGCCCGCAGTGACCCCTGGTGAGCGGACTATCCGCGAGGATCCGGGATAGTGGGCGTGTGCCCGCAGTGACCCATGGCGAGCGGACTATCCGCGAGGATCCGGGATAGTGGGCGTGTGCCCGCAGTGACCCATGGTGAGCGGACTATCCGCGAGGATCCGGGATAGTGGGCGTGTGCCCGCAGTGACCCATGGTGAGCGGACTATCCGTGAGGATCCGGGATAGTGGGCGTGTGCCCGCAGTGACCCATGGTGAGCGGACTATCCGCGAGGATCCGGGATAGTGGGCGTGTGCCCGCAGTGACCCATGGTGAGCGGACTATCCGCGAGGATCCGGGATAGTGGGCGTGTGCCCGCAGTGACCCATGGTGAGCGGACTAGTCGCGAGGATCCGGGAGAGCAGATGGCGTCAAACTTCACACACTTTAAAGGTGAAGGCGGGCTTGTCAAAGAAATCGTCACATTGATGACTTTATGTCGTCATGCAGTGCCACATACTGACACCATTTTTATGTTCAACATCATGTATGTGAAAGCAGACTTGCCATATGCTTGACAGCACACCTGATACTGCTAGTAGGTCGTCAAGTGCATTTGACGCAGTTCTTACTTTGGGCAGAGTAGAGTCCCTACAATGCTTGGTCCATCTCTCGTAGAAATTCATATATGATTTGATATTGCTGTATAAGTAATTATTCCAAATTTGCATAGTATTCATGACGAGGATTTGACCAGCTTACGATTGTCAAATTTTGTCGCCGACAAGGCTAAAGTCTCGTTTTGGCACAGTCGAATTCACAATCGAAAACTTGTCATTTTGACATATTGACAATCCAAAACTTGTCATTTTATGACGAGGTTATGTTTTCAGTGTAGAAGACAATAGGTTTTGTCTCCTGCAACATTGTTTTCTCTGGGAACATTTTGCCATGCTTCCCTCTAAACTAGTTACCATTTATATACTGGTGGCAATAAGGGCAACCTGTTGTCCAGTAGAAGATTCTATTGTAGTGATAACATTCAATAGTAAGTTAGTTATGCTAAATCGTTATACTGCCAGTTTAAACATAATTATGCGTTCAGCTGAATCCGAAACATTCTTAATAACTGTCATTGCACGAGCACACTGCCTGGAGGAAACCTATCTTTCGTGGGCATATACATGTTCTTGACGACAGGAGCAATCGGGGATCTGGGAATACACCCATAATGTTGCCAGCGTTCGAAAAGCGTATAGATGTTTGAACAAAATGTCTCTTTTCAGATTCCCACTACACATATTTGAATAACCTACTGTATGCACGATGGCCGAAGGCGGGATGAACTTGAGAGACTTGCTTGAGTGTGCAGTTTGTCTTGAAAGGGTTGAGGATCATCGAGCTCTGCCCTGTCAACATATCTTCTGTAGGAAGTGTCTGGAACCGCTAGAGAAGAATGGTCGCTTGAAGTGCCCCTCGTGTAATGGTGAGCTTACCCTTTCGTCTACTGGAGTTTCTGGCCTTCCTCGGAATTTCCTCCTCATGCAAGCCATTCAAGGATACTGCAAACAATGCTTGCAAAACAAAGCAGACGGTACCTCTCTCTGTGAGCCATGCCAAGATATCAACCAGACTGTCGGGAAACAAACGCTTCAGACGGGAACGACTATGGCTATATTAGAACGACATATTGCTGAGATATTTGAGATGAAGAAACAAGTGCACACCAATTGCAAAACAACTGCAGACGAAATCGAAGAACATGTTGATAATACCATTGATAGATTTGTGAAGGAAATCAAAGCCAGGCAGAGCGAATTATTGCATCAGGTTGATTGCTTCAAAAGGAATCAAATTCAACGACTTGCGAAACCAGAAATGGAGATGGAAGCATCCAAGGTTCAACTCAAAAAATTTTTGGATCTCGGTACAAAAAGCATCCTAGAAACAAAGGCAGTTTCAGACAATCAGAGAATGTGTGTTGAATGGAAGAAGGAATTGGACAACATCAAAGCTACCAAAATAAATCCGACAGTAAAGGCGAATTTCGTGCGTGGCACTGGCGTGAATGTTGGCAGTGTATCATCCAAAATCCCCATGGAAACATATTTATGCACTCTACAAAACTACAAACAGAGAAGGATGTCACAAATGGTAATAGGTAGTCTTGGTTCTGCACCTGGTCAGTTCAACAAACCGTCCGGTGTCGCAGTTTGTCCAGTTACTGGCAGAATTGTTGTCATTGACAGCGGTAACCACAGAGTTCAGATGTTCAACATAGAAGGAAGACTGGTGAATGTGTATGGAGCAAAAGGGAAACGGCCAGGAGAATTCCAGTTCACGAACTACTCTGACGTCACAGTGACTGAGGATGGACACGTAGTTATCACAGACACTGACAACCATAGACTTCAGATCTACAAACGTGATAACTACTCGAAAACCATTGGAGGAAGAGGAACTGGGCCTGATATGTTTTGCAGTCCTACGGGGATCGCATGTCTTTCCGACAATCTTTATGTGTGTGACTTGCATAATAACAGAGTGAAGTTACTGAGAAAAAATGGCCGGATAATACGCATCGTGGAACATGAGAAAATGTTACAACTACCAGGACACATATCAGTTTGCACAAACGGACATTTCTTTGTCATGTCTAGTGACACGTGCAAGTCTGTCGTTGTAGAGTTTGACATTGATGGCTCTTTTATTGATGTATTAGAAGACCTTAAAACGCAAGGATGTTATGACGGAATATCTAACGGAATGACGATCATTGGGAGACAGTGCATATTCGTCAGTAGTCATTATCTAAACGAGATTCGCTTATTGGACATTACCGGTAGATGTATCCGTAAGTTTGGAGAAATAGGGTCTGTACGAGGAGAGTTCTCGCAGCCAAGCCGTCTCGCCATGACACTGGATGGGAGGTTGATCGTGGTGGACACTGGGAACCACAGGCTGCAGATCATCTCATTCACGTGACATGTTTTGAGTGTCACTGCGTTAGTGATAGTTTTGAACATTGCAGAAATACCATTCGCGGTTCGTCTTCACCAACTGAGAGTGCTACCCGCCAACTAATTCTCCGTGTCGCCACCGAGTGACATACCAAATTCAGATATAACATGTATGTATATAAAGTTGATATAATCACATTAGTGTGGCATTAAATGGTTATTTATCAACGAATGTGTCATCAGTTATCAACGCAACTATTGATGTACATATGTAGATAAAAGAATCTAACATGTACGATCTTTTTCAACATGGTTATTGTGCATATAACATTGTGCATTTCAGTATAGTTTCGTCAATTTTTTTTCTCTGATGTAATAAATATGCATTCATTGTACACTGCTCCTCATTCATGGTTTCAGTACATTTTATTGCGTCTCGAATAAGAAATGAGACAGTCCCATGAAATTCCACGTCTCCTGTCAGTAATATGGTAACATATGTAAGAGAAATGTTCAGTCGTGAAACAAGCGAAAGTACACATTTATTGTCTGATAAAACGTAAGTGACTTATATAATATTGAAACTGACTCATACTCGTATGAGTACAAAGATAGATATAGCACACAAAATAAATAAGTGACTCATTGCCCTGTTTTGTGTAGATCTTACAATGAACGTTTATGTTACATCACCAGAAAATATTTCACACAACACGTAACTGTACAAGTACAAATGCAGCGATAAAATCGTGTAGTGCTCTCTTACAAATAAGTCTGGGGGGACCCAAACTGTTTTCTTCGACTTGACTCAAATGTTAAACCAATTCAATCTGTCTAGAAAAGTGAAAGACCATATCGTTTTGTTAAATTGTTTTTTTTTTGTCTTCTTCTTCTTTGGAATTTCTTCAGAGGTTCATCATGTAAACCAACATTGATTAAAATTCCGTTATTATGCTTGTCTTTTTGAAATAAGGTTATCATTAAAAAAATAAACTAATCTATAAACTAAAGTGGAAGAGCGCACTCCAACTCTGGCTAAGGTGACGAACCCTCTGAGGATAACAAAGTCAGGCTGCACTTGTGAGAGGGGATTAGACTGGTGGTCTGACCCCTGTAATCTATGAACAATCTCTGGTTGTTCTACCTCCGCACAGTCTGTCGGAGACGTCAAACTGTTGAAAGGGTTGCCCTATGGCCTTTGCACGGTGAACAAACAGTGTTCTTTAAGCTGGCGCTGAATATCACAAAACATTTAGAAGTGGAAGTGGACGTGTTTTTCTGTGACACTGGGGGCTTTTGAAGACTGAGCTCAGCTGTACCTGGAGACCGGTATACCGACGTTGTGTAGCTGGTATCCCGACGTTGTGTAGCTGGTATACCGATGTTGTGTAGCTGGTATACCGATGTTGTGTAGCTGGTACACCGATGTTGTGTGGCTGGTACACCGATGTTGTGTAGCTGGTATACCGATGTTGTGTAGCTGGTACACCGATGTTGTGTAGCTGGTATACCGATGTTGTGTAGCTGGTATACCGATGTTGTGTAGCTGGTATAGTGATGTTGTGTAGCTGGTATACTGATGTTGTGTAGCTGGTATACCGATGTTGTGTAGCTGGTACACCGATGTTGTGTAGCTGGTACACCGATGTTGTGTGGCTGGTACACCGATGTTGTGTAGCTGGTATACCGATGTTGTGTAGCTGGTATACTGATGTTGTGTAGCTGGTATACCGATGTTGTGTAGCTGGTACACCGATGTTGTGTGGCTGGTACACCGATGTTGTGTAGCTGGTATACCGATGTTGTGGAGCTGGTATACTGATGTTGTGTAGCTGGTATACCGATGTTGTGTAGCTGGTATACCGATGTTGTGTAGCTGGTATACCGATGTTGTGTAGCTGGTACACCGATGTTGTGTGGCTGGTACACCGATGTTGTGTAGCTGGTATACCGATGTTGTGTAGCTGGTATACTGATGTTGTGTGGCTGGTACACCGATGTTGTGTAGCTGGTATACCGATGTTGTGTGGCTGGTACACCGATGTTGTGTAGCTGGTACACCGATGTTGTGTGGCTGGTACACCGATGTTGTGTAGCTGGTATACCGATGTTGTGTAGCTGGTATACCGATGTTGTGTAGCTGGTATACCGATGTTGTGTAGCTGGTACACCGATGTTGTGTGGCTGGTACACCGATGTTGTGTAGCTGGTATACCGATGTTGTGTAGCTGGTATACCGATGTTGTGTAGCTGGTACACCGATGTTGTGTGGCTGGTACACCGATGTTGTGTAGCTGGTATACCGATGTTGTGTAGCTGGTATACCGATGTTGTGTAGCTGGTATACCGATGTTGTGTAGCTGGTACACCGATGTTGTGTGGCTGGTACACCGATGTTGTGTAGCTGGTATACCGATGTTGTGTAGCTGGTATACCGATGTTGTGTAGCTGGTATACCGATGTTGTGGAGCTGGTACACCGATGTTGTGTGGCTGGTACACCGATGTTGTGTAGCTGGTATACCGATGTTGTGTGGCTGGTACACCGATGTTGTGTAGCTGGTACACCGATGTTGTGTGGCTGGTACACCGATGTTGTGTAGCTGGTATACCGATGTTGTGTAGCTGGTACACCGATGTTGTGTGGCTGGTACACCGATGTTGTGTAGCTGGTATACTGATGTTGTGTAGCTGGTATACCGATGTTGTGTAGCTGGTACACCGATGTTGTGTGGCTGGTACACCGATGTTGTGTAGCTGGTATACCGATGTTGTGTAGCTGGTATACCGAAGTTGTGTAGCTTGTATACCGATGTTGTGTAGCTGGTACACCGATGTTGTGTGGCTGGTACACCGATGTTGTGTAGCTGGTATACCGATGTTGTGTAGCTGGTATACCAATGTTGTGTAGCTGGTACACCGATGTTGTGTGGCTGGTACACCGATGTTGTGTAGCTGGTATACCGATGTTGTGTAGCTGGTATACTGATGTTGTGTAGCTGGTATACCGATGTTGTGTAGCTGGTACACCGATGTTGTGTGGCTGGTACACCGATGTTGTGTAGCTGGTATACCGATGTTGTGTAGCTGGTATACTGATGTTGTGTAGCTGGTATACCGATGTTGTGTAGCTGGTATACCGATGTTGTGTAGCTGGTACACCGATGTTGTGTGGCTGGTACACCGATGTTGTGTAGCTGGTATACCGATGTTGTGTAGCTGGTATACTGATGTTGTGTAGCTGGTATACCGATGTTGTGTAGCTGGTATACTGATGTTGTGTAGCTGGTATACTGATGTTGTGTAGCTGGTATACCGATGTTGTGTAGCTGGTATACCGATGTTGTGTAGCTGGTATACCGATGTTGTGTAGCTGGTATACCGTTGGATTCTGGTCGTCTCCGAAATTGTGGAGTCATTCCATCCACTGCAGAGGTTGAAGAAAGTTGTGTTGTTTTTTGTTGTTGGAAGAGTTAGAGAGCCCCTGGGGACGCCCGTGTGGCTTCAGATATAAATGTTGAATCGAGCTTTGTTTCTATTCTGAAAGTTTTTGATGTTGGGATTTTTATTGGCATCATCAAAATCTGATTATCCATGGTAATAGGTTGATACATACGTTTCATTTTGTAGTAAAAAATATATTTTGTCTTCCGGATGTGCTATTTCTCACGTACGACCAAAATGAAAACGTTCAAGCCTTCCTTTACAGATGTCAATCACGATGTATGCCGGCAGAAGCAATGGTGAATGAACATACACACTTTTATATCGTTTATCTAAGAATCAGTCCGGTTATATGCAACTCAGTTGTGTCGTGTAAACCACACGCGCAACTGTACTATTGAAGAGTACTATAAAAATTGTACTATACAATGTTTGAAGTGCCATTGTGCTATAAACTGTTTGAAGTGCCATAACTTTGGAAGAAATCATGATGACAATATGCTGTGAAGACCTGTGTTTTGTTGAATTGAAATAGTGCTTTCACATACAGCTAATAAAACAATACCCAATTTTCGTGACACATGCTCTCTAAGGCTGACTATTAAGGCCGTTTTTTGTTTGATGCATGGTATTCATATTTTCGTGTATATGAAGCTCGAATTTGTCATTCAATGCTTTATTGTGAGTTTAGTTTTACCAGCAGGCATATTAATCGAGATTATATCCAACTGAGTAATCATGTAAACTTTTTTTTATCCTATGGTAACAGGATAGGTTCTATGTAGTTCAACGTGTACATATCTTATCAACTTATTATAGCATCACAGATCTGATAAATGCAACTCAAATTTCCACCCACGGCCATTGGTGAATAGCTGGTAATGAAGTTGTCATGTCCACAGGCTAATTTGATATTGAGACCTTGTACACACAAAGCTAGCTGAGCCAACTCTGAGAGTGTGGCATTAGACAAAACTTTGTAATGAATCAATAATTACATATAGTTTTTGTTATATCCATATATATATAATTCCAAAAGCCAACTGAAATTATGCACAATATATCGCTCCACACTTCGATGTACATGTAAAGTTGTAAACTCAAAGCAGAACAGGGCAGTTTTGGATGAAGATGACACGATCAGCAGATGAAGCCTATGAATATATCACTAGCGATCGCGGATCTTACTCTGAGTTTGATCCAGAAAATCCTAGCCCAGTGGAAAAAGATCCAGAGTGGTTCAGACGTCTGTACCGAACGCAGAAGAAGCAGATCTTCTGGACTGTCGTTCCCATTGTCATCTTGTGCATGGAGCTTGTTGCCATTGGAGTAATGGAGGGTGTATTGGCTTCTCGAGAGAGTGCAGCATTGGATCCAACTGGAAGACCGACCGGCACAGATCCAGCTCGAAGACTGGCAAGTGACGATCCGGCGAGAAAACTGACAAGTGCGGATCCAGCTACGAGACTGACAAGTGCGGATCCAGACGGAACACTGACAAGTGCGGATCCAACTAGGAAGCTGACACGCGCAGATCCAGCTGATACGAATACCGGATTTGAAATGACTACAACACAGCAGGTTATTACAACAGAACATCTGTGCGCACGAGCAATGTACCTGCAATGGAGGGGCAGTCGCTACGCACTGAAGAGACAACATCTCAACCACCGCGACGCCACACAGTTTTGTCAGGATCTGTGCCCTGGAGAACATCTTGTCATTGTTAGTGATGTAGAAGAGCCCGAGCGAATGGTCGACTGGATCAAGGATTTTGGTCTAGGTGACACATGGACAGACGGTGTCAGACGTGTCCGGGATGAGGAGGAATTTATATGGCAGACAACAGGGCAACCGATGAGCTTCCAGAACTGGGGAAGTAACGAGCCAAACAATTATAAGAACCATAATGAGAACTGTGTTGAGTTTTACAGGGAAAAACATTATCTCTGGAATGACGTTCCATGTCCTCAACTACATTCATTTATTTGTGAATACCCTTGAGTCTGATGTAGGCCTAGCATGGTTTCGTTTCCATAATATGAATTATGAAACCATGCCTAAGAAAGTGAGTGAACTCAATCTGTCGACATATATAACGTCATGTAGAATGCATAATCCGAGGTGTTTGTTCGTGTTCTCCTGGAGCTGTGAACGTCATTGTGGAGAAAAAACAAGATGTGAACAAAATATATTGTTGTATCATTAAAGTCATTCCCTGGGAAATGTAAACAATGGTACTGTGTGAATAATACGATAATGACAATTGATTTGGTTCTGATATACAACTGTTGTAGAATAAGGTCTGTCGTTGAAGGTAACTACTGATGTCACTGAGAACAAAATCGGCGCATTTGATCTACTTGTTGTAAAGAAACACAATGTCTTCAGTTTTGTGTAAAATTGCTTCTGGAACATTTTGTTTTGCTCTTTCACTTCCATGGCAAGTGTTTCAATATACTGATTGTAAAGAAAACATGAAGATATATTAAATAAACCATTTCTCAACCACAGAATCGAATGGTATCCCAGGAATTGAAAAAATAAACCCAAAGATCCAGTAACCTAAATATCTTTGAAGTTTATGGTCGAATGTTCCTGAAATGTTACACAAAAATATCCAAATATCTTTCCAGGAAAGGTCTGTTTTCCTGTTCAAAATGGCAAACCCATTTTGCAACAAACAGTCAATAAATGTTTATTAACCAATCAAAACCCTGAAGTTTTTAGCCAAACAAGCTTGCTTCGTGGAGACATACATTTTCAACTCAACGTTCAGACCATTCAGAAGAAGTACACTTATATATTATTCCTACAAGAATGTCTCGTATGATTCCCACGCAATTAGAGAAAGTTTTGCCAGCAATGTGCGACTTCGATTGCTGAAAAACAAAGCTATTGATGCCGGAGAGATGATGAAGGTGAATAAAAGTTGCTACAGCTGGCGTGGCGGTGGCCTGACAATCGTGAATCCGTAGCTTATCCATCAAACTTCATTCAGGGGATATAATGATACATACCCGGGTACATGTAAGTACTGTATTTGTTCACTTTACTATGTCAATATTTCAGGGAAAACATAAACCTTGTGGTTTTGTTTTTCTTACTATATAAATACATGTAGGTTAAAGCTAGAACCCCTTTCATAATTGGCCGAATTACTGGCGAATGCTACACACAGTCTCGTGACGTCATCGGTATTTGTCTGGATACTATGGCAAACGCAATATCGTCGAGCTAATCATTTTCTATTCAGTTTTCCAAGCATGATTAGATGTGATTTTCTTAGTATCCGTCACGGAATTGTGTATAATATATATTTTTGTATATTGATGGCATTCTCGACATGAACCTTTGAATTGATATGACAAACAAGAGTGTTAAAACTGGCTGATTTCGAAAGTTATCACTAATGTTGACTGGACATTTCATTTCTGACTCAAAACTAAAACACGGTCATGATCTTCCTATGTTATTTAATGTGTTATCGAGATTAACCAGCAGGTCTGAATTATGGACAGGTATCATTTCAGTAAACGTATTATCTGTTTTTCTGCAGATGTATAATCATATTTCGTAATAAATGAGGAAGCAAACACAATTAACGGATGTTTCTGATACAAAAAAACGAACAACATACAGCTCCATCGACGTCCGTCCGCTATTATCGGAAATTAAATTTAAATGACACAGTTAATATGTCGAATGTGCTATCAGAACATTTCAGTTACTCATTTGTATAATAACATAGTTGTATGTAACAGTTCCTTTGTTATAAGTAGATTATATATTGCGTCTACTCTTTAGGTCTCATAGAGTGTATCAAATTTGCCAGTCTTATTACATGGATGCATGTACATAACACTTTGATCAACAATTCAATATACGTTTCCGACTGTATGTACTACGTAGCAGTTGTGAACGGAGATGGAGCCATCGGATTATGCCTACGAACACATCACTAGCGATCGCAGATCATACTTTGAGTTTGATCCAGAAGATCCTAGCCCAGCCGAAAAAGATCCAGAGTGGTTTAGACGTCTGCACCAAAATCAGAAGAAGCAGATTTTCTGGACCGTCGTTCCCATTGTCATCTTGTGCATGGAGCTTGTTGCCATTGGAGTAATGGAGGGTGTATTGGCTTCTCGAGAGAGTGCAGTATTGGGTACAACTGAAAGACCGACATTTGCGAATCCAAGTGAAAAAATAACAAGTGAGGATAGAGATGAAAATCTGACAAGTGAGGGTCCTACGGGGAAACTGACAAGGACAGAAGCAGCTAGAAGCCTGACAAGCACGAATCCAGCAGTAAACCTGACAGGTGCGGATATCGCTACAAGCCTCACTAGTGCGGATCCAACTAGAAACATGACAAGCGCGGATCCAGCTGGAAGTTTGACAAGTGCGAACCCAGTTGGAATACGGACAAATTCGGATCCAGCTCAAAGATTGACAAGCACGGAATCCAGCTGGAAGTTTGACGAGTGCGGACCCAATTGGAATACGGACAAATTCGGATCCAGCTCAAAGTCTGACAAGCACGGATCCAGCTGGAAGTTTGACAAGTGCGGACCCAATTGGAATACGGACAAATTCGGATCCAGCTGAAAGTCTAACAAGCACGGATCCAGATGGAAGTCTGACAAGAGTGGACCCAATTGGAATACTGACAAATTTAGATCCAGCTGAAAGACTAACAAGCGCGGATCCAGCTAGAAAACTCACATATCCATCATTGGTTGGAAACAGTGGTTCTCATACGAACACCAGATCTGAAGTGACAACAACACAACAAGCGGTTATATCCGAACATCCGTGCACACGAGCAATGCCCCTGGACAGGTGTGGAGGAGCAGTTTCTATGCACCATTTAAATGAAATCTCAAACACCACGATGCTACCGAGTTTTGTCAAGAGCTGTGCCCTGGATCACATCTTGTTATTATTAGTGATGCAGACGAGCACAAACAAATGGTCGAGTGGATCACGAGTGATGGTCTGGGTGACACATGGACAGACGGCAAAAGAAGTGTTCAAGATAGGGGGAAAATTCATATGGCAGACAACGGGGCAACGGCTGGGAACCCAGAGATGGGCACCAGGCGAACCAAACTATTGAATTGTGTTCAGTTTTACAGACGGAAACAGTACCTCTTGGATAACGATGGATGTTATCATCAACAGTCATTCATATGTCAATACCTGTGAATCTGACGAGCCTGATGTCACATGGTTCTGTGTGTTTGTCTAGTTTTTGGTGGCGTCATGGAAGAGTAGCGACATGTCTGGGTATAAGGAGGCCGTGTGGCGATGTTTTGAGGGATAACCGTGAAAAATATGCTATTTTGTAATGTACTAGACATACCTAATCACTGCTGATACATTACATCTGTATGGCTCATTGACCCATGTAGCGCGGCTTACAACTTCTTCTAAATTCAAAGAAGATTAAAAATGTGCCAGACGGATTAAATATGGTATACATTCAGTGGGTGAGTAGTATTAACAGAGTAAGGTAAGCTACTTGGGCTGACTCATTTTGCAACGAACAATGATTTAAAGTTAGTAAATGTTTATTAACTAATCAAAACCGTGCAGTTTTAGCTAAACAAGCTTTTGGTTCATGGAGACATACATAACTCACATTCAGATCTTACAGAAGAAGTCCCCGTATATTCCTACAAGAATGTCTCGTATGTTTCTCATGAGTATTGAGCAAGTTTTGCCAGCATTCTGCAGCTTTGATTGCTGAATAACAATGCTATTGATGGCGGAGAAATTGATGAAAGCACAAGGAAGTTTCTGCGCCTCACGTGGCAGCGGCGTGACGATCAGGAATCAGTAGTATATCTTCGGATATGACAATACGTAACTGAATGTTGTGCTTGTGTGTTTTCAATACGAAAATAATATTGTGTATTCATCTTTGTTTGTGAGTCGGCATGCCCTATACAGCTATTGTAAATATGTCAACTAATTTCAAAACAACCATAAGCCATGTGTTTGGGGGGTGTTTTTACTCTGTAAATATGCCAATGTTGGGTGAACAAATCTCGACTCGTGAGTCTGACAAGTGCGGATCCAGCTGGAAGACTGACAAGCGCGGATCCAGCTGGAAGACTAACAAGTGCGGATCCAGCTAGAAGACTGACAAGTGCGGATCCAGCTAAGAGTCTGACAAGTGCGGATCCAGCTGAGAGTCTGACAACTGCGGATCCAGCTAGGAGACTGACAAGTGCGGATCCAGCTAGGAGACTGACAAGTGCAGATCCAGCTAGGAGACTGACAAGTGCGGATCCAGCTAAGAGTCTGACAAGTAGACTGACAAGTGCAGATCCAGCTGAAAAGTTCGGATCCAGCTGAGAGTCTGACAAGTGCGGATCCAGCTAAGAGTCTGACAAGTGCGGATCCAGCTAGGAAACTGACAAGTGCGGATCCAGCTAAGAGTCTGACAAGTGCGGATCCAGCTAAGAGTCTGACAAGTGCAGATCCAGCTGAGAGTCTGACAAGTGCGGATCCAGCTAGGAGCCTGACAAGTGCGGATCAAGACGGAACACTGACAAGTGCGGATCCAACTAGGAGCCTGACAAGCGCAGATCCAGCTAAGAGTCTGACAAGTGCGGATCCAGCTAAGAGTCTGACAAGTGCAGATCCAGCTGAGAGTCTGACAAGTGCGGATCCAGCTAGGAGCCTGACAAGTGCGGATCAAGACGGAACACTGACAAGTGCGGATCCAGCTAAGAGTCTGACAAGTGCAGATCCAGCTGAGAGTCTGACAAGTGCGGATCCAGCTAGGACCCTGACAAGTGCGGATCAAGACGGAACATTGACAAGTGCGGATCCAACTAGGAGCCTGACAAGCGCAGATCCAGCTGATACTAACACCGGATTTGACGTGACTACAACACAGCAGGTGATTACAACAGAACATCTGTGCGCACGAGCAATGCACCGGCAGTGGAGGGGCAGTCGCTACGCACTAAAGAGACAACATCTCAACCACCGCGACGCCACACAGTTCTGCCAGGATCTGTGCCCTGGAGCACATCTTGTCATTGTTAGTGATGTAGAAGAGCACGAGCAAATGGTCAACTGGATCAAGCTGGTTAGTCTAGGTGACACATGGACAGACGGTGTCAGACGTGTCCCGGATGAGGAGGAATTTATATGGCAGACAACAAGACAACCGATGAGATTCCAGAACTGGGGGAACAATGAACCAAACAATTGTGGCAGTCAGAATGAGGATTGTGTTGAGTTTTACAAGAAAAAACATTATCTCTGGAATGACGTTCCATGTTCTGAACGACAGTCATTCATTTGTGAATACCCGTGAGTCTGATGTAGGGCTAACATGGTTTCATTTCTAAATAACTATGATTTATGAAATCATGCGAACGGAAATGAAGGAACTCAATCTGTTGAAATATAACGTCATGTACAGAGCATTATCCGAGGTGTTTGTTCGTGTTCTCCAAGAGCTGTGACCGTCATTGTGGAGTAAAAACGAGATGTAAACAAAATATATTATTTATCATTACAGTATTTTTCTGCGGAATGTAAACATTGGTATCGTGTAAATGATACGATAATGACAATTGATTTGGTGCTGATATACAACTGTTGTAGAATAAGATTGTCGTTGAAGATAACTACTGATGTCACTGAGAACAAAATTGGCGCATTTGGTCTACTTGTTTTAAAGAAACACAATGTCTTCAGTTTTGTGTTAAATTGCTTCTGGAACATTTTGTTTTGCTCTTTCACTTCCATGGCAAGTGTTTCAATATACTGATTGTAAAGAAAACATGAAGATATATTAAATAAACCATTTCTCAACCACAGAATCGAATGGTATCCCACGAATTGAAAAATTAAACCCAAAGATCCAGTAACCTAAATATCTTTGAAGTTTACGGTCGAATGTTCCTGAAATGTTGCACAAAAATATCCAAATATATTTCCAGGCAAGGTCTGTTTTCCTGGTCAAAATGGCAAACCCATTTTGCAACAAACAGTCAATAAATGTTTATTAACCAATCAAAACCCTGAAGTTTTTAGCCAAACAAGCTTGCTTCGTGGAGACATACATTTTCAACTCAACGTTCAGACCTTTCAGAAGAAGTACACTTATATATTATTTCTACAAGAATGTCTCGTATGATTCCCACGAGTTTAGAGAAAGTTTTGCCAGCAATGTGCGACTTCGATTGCTGAAAAACAATGCTATTGATGCCGGAGAGATAATGAAGGTGAATAAAAGTTGCTACAGCTGGCGTGGCGGTGGCCTGACAATCGTGAATCCGTAGCTTATCCATCAAACTTCATTCAGGGGATTTAATGATACATACCCGGGTACATGTAAGTACTGTATTTGTTCACTTTACTATGTCAATATTTCAGGGAAAACATAAACCTTGTGGTTTCGTTTTTCTTACTATATAAATTCATGTATGTTAAAGCTAGAACCCCTTTCATAATTGGCCGAATTCCTGGCGAATGCTACACACAGTCTCGTAACGTCATCGGTATTTGTCTGGATACTATGGCAAACGCAATATCGTCAAGCTAATCATTTTCTATTCAGTTTTCCAAGCATGAATAGATGTGATTTTCTTAGTATCCATCACGGAATTGTGTATGATATATATTTTTGTATATTGATGGCATTCTCGACATGAATCTTTGAATTGATATGACAAACAAGAGTGTTAAAACTGGCTGATTTCGAAATTTATCAGTAATGTTGACTGAACATTTCATTTCTGTCTCAAAACTAAAACACGGTCATGATCTTCCTATGTCATTTAATGTGTTATCGAGATTAACCAGCAGGTCTGAATTATGGACAGATATCATTTCGGTAAACGTATTATCTGTTTTCAGCAGATGTATAATCATATTTCGTAATAAATGAGGAAGCAAACACAATTAACGGATGTTTCTGATAACAAAAAAACCAAACAACATACAGCTCCATCAACGTCCGTCCGCTATTATCTGAAATTAAATTTAAATGACACAGTTAATATGTCGAATGTGCTATCAGAACATTTCAGTTACTCATTTGTATAATAACATAGTTGTATGTAACAGTTCCTTTGTTATAAGTAGATTATATATTGCGTCTACTCTTTAGGTCTCATAGAGTGTATCAAATTTGCCAGTCTTATTACATGGATGCATGTACATAACACTTTGATCAACAATTCAATATACGTTTCCGAATGTATGTACTACGTAGCAGTTGTGAACGGAGATGGAGCCATCGGATTATGCCTACGAACACATCACTAGCGACCGCGGATCATACTTTGAGTTTGATCCAGAAGATCCTAGCCCAGCCGAAAAAGATCCAGAGTGGTTTAGACGTCTGCACCAAAATCAGAAGAAGCAGATCTTCTGGACTGTCGTTCCCATTGTCATCTTGTGCATGGAGCTTGTTGCCATTGGAGTAATGGAGGGTGTATTGGCTTCTCGAGAGAGTGCAGTATTGGGTACAACTGAAAGACCAACATTTGCGAATCCAAGTGAAAAAATAACAAGTGAGGATAGAGATGAAAATCTGACAAGTGAGGGTCCTACGGGGAGACTGACAAGGACAGAAGCAGCTAGAAGCCTGACAAGCACGATTCCAGCAGAAAACCTGACAGGTGCGGATATCGCTACAAGCCTCACTAGTGCGGATCTAACTAGAAACATGACAAGCGCGGATCCAGCTGGAAGTTTGACAAGTGCGAACCCAGTTGGAATACGGACAAATTCGGATCCAGCTCGAAGATTGACAAGCACGGAATCCAGCTGGAAGTTTGACGAGTGCGGACCCAATTGGAATACGGACAAATTCGGATCCAGCTCAAAGTCTGATAAGCACCGATCCAGATGGAAGTCTGACAGATGCGGACCCAATTGGAATACTGACAAATTTGAATCCAGCTGAAAGTCTAACAAGCGCGGATCCAGATGAAAGTCTGACATGTGTGGACCCAATTGGAATACTGACAAAATCAGACCCAGCTGAAAGACCAGCTAGAAAACTCACATATCCATCATTGGTTGGAAACAGTGGTTCTCATACGATCACCAGATCTGAAGTGACAACAACACAACAAGCGGTTATATCCGAACATCCGTGCACGAGCGATGCCCCTGGACAGGTGTGGAGGAGCAGTTTTGTATGCAGCATTTAAATGAAATCTCAAACACCACGATGCTACCGAGTTCTGTCAAGGGCTGTGCCCTGGATCACATCTTGTTATTATTAGTGATGCAGACGAGCACAAACAAATGGTCGAGTGGATCACGAGTGATGGTCTGGGTGACACATGGACAGACGGCAAAAGAAATGTTCAAGATAGGGGGAAATTCATATGGCAGACAACGGGGCAATGGCTGGGAACCCAGAGATGGTCACCAGGCGAACCAAACTATTGGTCTCAGAATTGTGTTCAGTTTTACAGACGGAGACAGTACCTCTTGGATAACGATGGATGTTATCATCAACAGTCGTTTATATGTTTAATAGCCGTGAATCTGACGACTCTGATGTCACGTGGTTCTGTCTGTTTGTCTAGTTTTTGGTGGCGTGATGGAGAAGTAGCGACATGTCTGGGTATAAGGAGGCCATGTGGCGATGTTTTGAGGGATAACCGTAAAAAATATGATATTTTGTAATGTACTAGACATACCTAATCACTGCTGATACATTACATCCTACAACTGTATGGCTCATTGGCCCATGTAGCGCTGCTCACTATTTCTTCTGAATTCAATGAAGAATAAAAATGTGCCAGACGGATTAAATGTGGTATACATTTAGTGGGTGAGTAGTATTAACAGAGTAAGGTGCGCTACTTGGGCCGACACATTTTGCATTGAACAATATTTTAAAGTTAGTAAATGTTTGTGAAGAATATCGTTCGCTGGCCGATATCAAGCCAAATGTCTGTGATCGTCGTGCAAATCACAAGGCCGGCAGTTCTCTTCAATAGTTTATTAGATGAAACTGTTCAATGCCGCAATCACACTATACAGGCCGACACATTCACCTACGTCCGGTGATAAGCGTATCCCAGTCAGGTATAATATATCCGAAATATAGTCCTCGCGTATTTCAAGTTTATCACAATATATCTATTTAACTGACTTCTTGTAGGGCCTTTTCTATACAATCATGGCCTTACTAACACGTCCTCTCACATGAACGTCTACTTCTCAACTCCCTGAGAATGGCGGGGCCGGCTAAATGTGTTGTAGGTTTTCCCGCCAAATGTCTGCGGTGTTGTGTCATTGGCTGAATGTATGCTGATCTCACCTGGAAAGTGGAATTCCCCGGTGCGTGTCTTGACTACTATGGTCTGTATCTGTGCACGTGATGTGAGTGTTATGCATGTCATGTTCTATGTTTAGAAGTAGGTGCTTGTAAAGGTCAAGGCCGAAACTACTAGGTCGATGTACTGAGTGAATGGGGCCGCAAGTGCATGTGGATTGACCTGTGTGTGTAACCATGACTACGTTGGAGTTTATGCTTGTGATCGTATAGTGTGTACTTGTCCTGTATGTAAGTCATGTAGAATGAATGTTGTTGTGGAAATATGTATGCGCGGGAGGGACGGGAGTTACAGTCGCTAAAATTACTACTTTACACCCCTTCATTAATTCTACGCCCTCGGAATTACCCTTCCCGGACCCTACCGTCGCCAAAAACTAAACAATAAAGAGCTAAGAAGTCCTAAAAGGTCAAACCCCAACACACACACACACCGCGCGACAATGTGAAAGCACTGCATACAATAAAAATTCCTAACCGTCAAAATAAACGTCATCAGTCAGTCCGTCAATAGTCACTACGATGATACATTTACACATACATGCACAACAACGAGTGAAATGGAAGATGGAATGTATGAACAAAACTCCTCGACGTCTCATAATGAAACGGAAACTATTTAAAGTCTATGGCTGGAATAGAATTTTTGGATTAAACTTAACTACATATAACAACATTTTAAAACGCGACCAGGATATATGTTGATGTGCTATTTACAGTTATTTACAATTTTTGGCCGACATGACGATGGGCCGACATGACCAGGATTTTCCTTTTCCTGAAGACTGACACAACCAGGGCCGGCGGTTGTCCATTCTACCACCACTGGCCGAAACGCTCATTCCTTCTGACCACGTTTACTGGCAGGAGGTGGTGGTGGTGCCGGTGACGCCTGCCGCATAAGTTGCTGCTGTTCGTCCGGTGGCAGGCGGGGCAGGATAGACACTATAGTGGCGAGCAGATCACCCGGAATGGTCGTACCTGGGTCGCTCTGCGTCGCGGCCGTACCTGTGGGTGCCGAAAGCGGGGCCGACTGTTCCAATTGTGCCACTCGAGCACGTAGTCGCTCGGTTTCCTGCCGCAACTCTTCGTTTTCATTCTCGAGGCGATGTAGCCGCCGACGTAAGTGGTCGGTCTCCTCCTCAAGCCGATCAGGAAAGGTCGGGAGATGCCGTTCGTGGAGGGCTCCCATCCTGAATCCCACAGAGAGGCCGTTAAACTCGGCTTGCCGAATGTGCTGATCCATGGCCTCCAAGTAGTACCGGCGGATCTCCCGGAAATGTTGGTTCGCCATATCATCGGTGCGAGCCAAGAACAAGGTGGGAAGATGCTCACTCTTCCGGGCCGGCAAAATTAGTGGGTCTGCGTTGTGGGCTGCCTGGTTGATATGAGACGCCCAGTGCTCCTCATGAAGACGGGGGTTGTTGGGGAGCTGGTTGGCCTCCCGACTTCGTAGCGGGTTGGCCAAATCTGGGTTTTGCCCTGGCAGGGCCTGTAGGCCGGGAATCCTTCTAGTCGACAACCGCGTCCCGTGTTGCCGAACGAACTGAACATCAGCCGAAAATTCTCCTGAGCCGTGGAACGGGAGCCGTTCGTCCAAGTCCCTGTGGAGAGGCTCCAACGACTCAGGCTCATCATACTGTAGCCGAGGCTGATCAGCGGTCGAATCCTTAGTGACGACCGTTTGCACCACCTCCATACTGTCGTCCAGATAGGGAGGCACATCCGTCTGGAGGACCATCTGCCTTGAAGGTTGAGGTGAATCCTCCCGGTCACTAGCCGAAACTGAGGCCGAACATTGGGGAGCCTCCCCCTCAGCCAACTGTAGAGGCGGGGGAGAGTCCCGTGGCGGGGCCGTCACTTCCTTCTGGTCGGTCTCCTGTCTGGCCGAAGGCTGTGCCGTCAAAGGAGGAAACTCCTCCGGTGGGGGAACCAATCCCTCCCTCACCCGATAATCGGTGACATTTGTCGCCGTAGGCCGCTCCGCCACGATCTTTCGCGGGATGATATCTGAAGGCCGACCGCTCACCTGAGTCGTCACTGGAGTTGACGAGTTCGATGAAACTGCGATTCCGGGGCTGGCCGTCTTGAGGGCGCCAGTCTGATATGCGATAGGCCGAGTGAAAAAGATGGTGCTGGGCCGACGTACACTCACCCAGCAGTTCATCGCTAGAATGTCATTGGTCATTCTTGCTAGCCGATCTTCCTCCGCTCGGGTCGTAGGCCGAATGTACTCTATCCGTCGGAGTACCTGCCGAACCTCCGGGGCCGAATTTGGCGGGTATTGGTCAAATAGCTCGGGGGCCATGTGCCAAATGCCGAAGGTAAGTACTTGGTCGACATCTCGCTGGAATATCGGGATGTCAGCCGGAACCCGAGGCGGCCGATAATTGGGGTTAGGCTGTATGTTCACGCGACAGCGTAGCGCGAACCGTTGTAGCATGGAGCCGGAAGCGTTCAGCCGTCCATTTTCAAAAGCGGAAGGATGCCGACGTGGGTTTGAGTCACCTCGCCCTGGATCACATCTTGTTATTATTAGTGATGCAGACGAGCACAAACAAATGGTCGAGTGGATCACGAGTGTTGGTCTGGGTGACACATGGACAGACGGCAAAAGAAATGTTCAAGATAGGGGGAAATTCATATGGCAGACAACGGGGCAATGGCTGGGAACCCAGAGATGGTCACCAGGCGAACCAAACTATTGGTCTCAGAATTGTGTTCAGTTTTACAGACGGAGACAGTACCTCTTGGATAACGATGGATGTTATCATCAACAGTCGTTTATATGTTTAATAGCCGTGAATCTGACGACTCTGATGTCACGTGGTTCTGTCTGTTTGTCTAGTTTTTGGTGGCGTGATGGAGAAGTAGCGACATGTCTGGGTATAAGGAGGCCATGTGGCGATGTTTTGAGGGATAACCGTAAAAAATATGATATTTTGTAATGTACTAGACATACCTAATCACTGCTGATACATTACATCCTACAACTGTATGGCTCATTGGCCCATGTAGCGCTGCTCACTATTTCTTCTGAATTCAATGAAGAATAAAAATGTGCCAGACGGATTAAATGTGGTATACATTTAGTGGGTGAGTAGTATTAACAGAGTAAGGTGCGCTACTTGGGCCGACACATTTTGCATTGAACAATATTTTAAAGTTAGTAAATGTTTGTGAAGAATATCGTTCGCTGGCCGATATCAAGCCAAATGTCTGTGATCGTCGTGCAAATCACAAGGCCGGCAGTTCTCTTCAATAGTTTATTAGATGAAACTGTTCAATGCCGCAATCACACTATACAGGCCGACACATTCACCTACGTCCGGTGATAAGCGTATCCCAGTCAGGTATAATATATCCGAAATATAGTCCTCGCGTATTTCAAGTTTATCACAATATATCTATTTAACTGACTTCTTGTAGGGCCTTTTCTATACAATCATGGCCTTACTAACACGTCCTCTCACATGAACGTCTACTTCTCAACTCCCTGAGAATGGCGGGGCCGGCAAAATGTGTTGTAGGTTTTCCCGCCAAATGTCTGCGGTGTTGTGTCATTGGCTGAATGTATGCTGATCTCACCTGGAAAGTGGAATTCCCCGGTGCGTGTCTTGACTACTATGGTCTGTATCTGTGCACGTGATGTGAGTGTTATGCATGTCATGTTCTATGTTTAGAAGTAGGTGCTTGTAAAGGTCAAGGCCGAAACTACTAGGTCGATGTACTGAGTGAATGGGGCCGCAAGTGCATGTGGATTGACCTGTGTGTGTAACCATGACTACGTTGGAGTTTATGCTTGTGATCGTATAGTGTGTACTTGTCCTGTATGTAAGTCATGTAGAATGAATGTTGTTGTGGAAATATGTATGCGCGGGAGGGACGGGAGTTACAGTCGCTAAAATTACTACATTACACCCCTTCATTAATTCTACGCCCTCGGAATTACCCTTCCCGGACCCTACCGTCGCCAAAAACTAAACAATAAAGAGCTAAGAAGTCCTAAAAGGTCAAACCCCAACACACACACACACCGCGCGACAATGTGAAAGCACTGCATACAATAAAAATTCCTAACCGTCAAAATAAACGTCATCAGTCAGTCCGTCAATAGTCACTACGATGATACATTTACACATACATGCACAACAACGAGTGAAATGGAAGATGGAATGTATGAACAAAACTCCTCGACGTCTCATAATGAAACTGAAACTATTTAAAGTCTATGGCTGGAATAGAATTTTTGGATTAAACTTAACTACATATAACAACATTTTAAAACGCGACCAGGATATATGTTGATGTGCTATTTACAGTTATTTACAATTTTTGGCCGACATGACGATGGGCCGACATGACCAGGATTTTCCTTTTCCTGAAGACTGACACAACCAGGGCCGGCGGTTGTCCATTCTACCACCACTGGCCGAAACGCTCATTCCTTCTGACCACGTTTACTGGCAGGAGGTGGTGGTGGTGCCGGTGACGCCTGCCGCATAAGTTGCTGCTGTTCGTCCGGTGGCAGGCGGGGCAGGATAGACACTATAGTGGCGAGCAGATCACCCGGAATGGTCGTACCTGGGTCGCTCTGCGTCGCGGCCGTACCTGTGGGTGCCGAAAGCGGGGCCGACTGTTCCAATTGTGCCACTCGAGCACGTAGTCGCTCGGTTTCCTGCCGCAACTCTTCGTTTTCATTCTCGAGGCGATGTAGCCGCCGACGTAAGTGGTCGGTCTCCTCCTCAAGCCGATCAGGAAAGGTTGGGAGATGCCGTTCGTGGAGGGCTCCCATCCTGAATCCCACAGAGAGGCCGTTAAACTCGGCTTGCCGAATGTGCTGATCCATGGCCTCCAAGTAGTACCGGCGGATCTCCCGGAAATGTTGGTTCGCCATATCATCGGTGCGAGCCAAGAACAAGGTGGGAAGATGCTCACTCTTCCGGGCCGGCAAAATTAGTGGGTCTGCGTTGTGGGCTGCCTGGTTGATATGAGACGCCCAGTGCTCCTCATGAAGACGGGGGTTGTTGGGGAGCTGGTTGGCCTCCCGACTTCGTAGCGGGTTGGCCAAATCTGGGTTTTGCCCTGGCAGGGCCTGTAGGCCGGGAATCCTTCTAGTCGACAACCGCGTCCCGTGTTGCCGAACGAACTGAACATCAGCCGAAAATTCTCCTGAGCCGTGGAACGGGAGCCGTTCGTCCAAGTCCCTGTGGAGAGGCTCCAACGACTCAGGCTCATCATACTGTAGCCGAGGCTGATCAGCGGTCGAATCCTTAGTGACGACCGTTTGCACCACCTCCATACTGTCGTCCAGATAGGGAGGCACATCCGTCTGGAGGACCATCTGCCTTGAAGGTTGAGGTGAATCCTCCCGGTCACTAGCCGAAACTGAGGCCGAACATTGGGGAGCCTCCCCCTCAGCCAACTGTAGAGGCGGGGGAGAGTCCCGTGGCGGGGCCGTCACTTCCTTCTGGTCGGTCTCCTGTCTGGCCGAAGGCTGTGCCGTCAAAGGAGGAAACTCCTCCGGTGGGGGAACCAATCCCTCCCTCACCCGATAATCGGTGACATTTGTCGCCGTAGGCCGCTCCGCCACGATCTTTCGCGGGATGATATCTGAAGGCCGACCGCTCACCTGAGTCGTCACTGGAGTTGACGAGTTCGATGAAACTGCGATTCCGGGGCTGGCCGTCTTGAGGGCGCCAGTCTGATATGCGATAGGCCGAGTGAAAAAGATGGTGCTGGGCCGACGTACACTCACCCAGCAGTTCATCGCTAGAATGTCATTGGTCATTCTTGCTAGCCGATCTTCCTCCGCTCGGGTCGTAGGCCGAATGTACTCTATCCGTCGGAGTACCTGCCGAACCTCCGGGGCCGAATTTGGCGGGTATTGGTCAAATAGCTCGGGGGCCATGTGCCAAATGCCGAAGGTAAGTACTTGGTCGACATCTCGCTGGAATATCGGGATGTCAGCCGGAACCCGAGGCGGCCGATAATTGGGGTTAGGCTGTATGTTCACGCGACAGCGTAGCGCGAACCGTTGTAGCATGGAGCCGGAAGCGTTCAGCCGTCCATTTTCAAAAGCGGAAGGATGCCGACGTGGGTTTGAGTCACCTCGCTCAAATGCCGAATCATATCCTCTGACGTGAGGGTGAAGTAATGGTCCTTGGCCGGGCAAACAAAATACCGCAACAGCGGGAAATGGTAGGCCAGGACGTGGCCGTCTAAGTCCGAAGCCGAACGGAAAGGGCCACGGCGCGGTACCGTGGGCCATGCCCTCTCCTCATCATCCTCCTCACCGATGCAGAAAGGACACAAATACTGGCCGTCCTCCCTCTGTAGTGGCGCCAGGGTCGCCAGATTTCCTTCTGTGAGCCGAGAAGGTGCGCCAAAATTATGCTCGTGAGCATAGCCGTTATGTCGATTCCGGAGCCGGAACGGGACTTCACTCCAACGAATTGGCTGAGTGCCGTATGGTGTGATGGGGGCCGGAACAAGAGATATGAGCTCCTCTATCTATCGTCGATAGGCCGAATCACGTGTCACGGGGCCGGAACTAACGCGTCGCGAACTCCTCGCTGACGAGTGTGGACTTCTGCCGGACGATGAGCTCACTGACGATGCCGAAGAATGTGCTGGTGACGTGACAGCACGGGGCCGAACTACGGGTGTTGACGGGGCCGATGATGCTGGGGCAGGCTCGATTGGCGCCATTACCAGTGGAGCGGGGGTCGAAATAGCCGGAACAGCGGCTCCAGCCGCACGCTGTGCCTCCAAGGCACGCCGAACAATCTCTCCACCTTCTTCCAGTTGCCGAAAACGTTCCGAGTCCTCCTCTAGAGTCGGACTCGGAGTATGCTGAATGCCGCGCTGTGCCAATTTAGCCATGATCTGATAACGTGGCTGTTTGTTGGAGCCGGATGCCGTATCTGATAGTTCCGAACTTGGTTCGGGGCCGACTGCGGACAATTCATCGTCCGTCACAATGATGGGGTTATCCACCTCATCCCCATGGTCGATAATCTCTACCGTCAGTTTGTCTCCATCAAGCGTGATGGAGCGAGGCCGATTCTCGTTAGGGCCGTCACCGTCTTTTCCTCCACCCGGCGTATCCGCCATGGCGAAGGCCGCACACACAAATGTCACTCCGGGATAAAACAACCGACTATAATTTTATCCACTACAATTCGACAAATGTTCACAACTTTCTCGTTATTTTAATGTTACCAATTGCCGTCTCAGTATTCCGCAAGTGTTCCAAATTTCCACACAAGTTTTCTCCGTCGTACTTATGCTCCTTCCATCTCGAAATCTCAGGCGCAAATGACCTGATTGCCGCTAATCACTTCAGCCATACACAAAGATGCTGACAGCATCCCAATTCCACGAATCAGGCCGAGGGACGCTCTCTGCCTATATAGAAAATTAGGCCAAGGGCCGAAGATAGGTTACCGGACAATGTTTAATATATTAGATGTTAGCCAGGTCACTGGTTGAATTCAAGGTCAAGAGAATATTCAGCATATAACATTAAGCATATATCATGTCCACAGTTGATTGCTAAGCTGTAAATTCAATAATCAGAGAGATATTAGCAATTTTGTGCTGTGGCCTTGAAAATGAAGGGGCAAAGGTCAAATTCAAGATCATCAAAATATTCAATGAATATCATTTTGTATATCATGTCCACAATTGATTCCCAAGCCATACAGTCAATAGAGGAGCTAGATATGAGCCAGTTTGTCCTTGGATCTTGAAAATGAGGTCAGAGGTCAAATTCAAGGTCACGAGGATATTCAGCATATATCATTTCCTATATGTCCACAATTGATTCCTAAGCTGTAAAATCGATAATAAGTGAGATATTAGCCATTTTGTCCTGTGACCTTGAAAATGAGGTCAAAGGTCAAATTCAAGGTCATGACAATAATCTGTATATATCATTTCCTATATGTTCATAATTGATTGCTAAGCTGTAAAGTCGATAACCAACGAGATATTAGCCATTTTGTGCTCTGACCTTGAAAATGAGTTCGAAGGTCAAATTCAAGGTCATCAGAATATTCAGCATATATCATTTCCTATATGTCCACAATTGTTTCCTAAGCTGTAGAGTCGATAATAAGCGAGATATAAGCCATTTTGTGCTCTGACCTTGAAACTGAGGTCAGAGGTCAAATTCAAGGTCACGAGAATATTCAGCATATATTATTTCCTATATGTCCACAATTGATTCCTAAGCTGTAGAGTCGATAATAAGCGAGATATAAGCCATTTTGTGCTCTGACCTTGAAACTGAGGTCAGAGGTCAAATTCAAGGTCACGAGAATATTCAGCATATATCATTTCCTATATGTCCACAATTGATTCCTAGTCTCTAATCTCAATATCAAGTGAGATATTAGGCATAATGTGTCCCATTATAAAGCATAGGAGAATTTAACATGGGAAAGTCCCATTTGGGCCGAGTTTGGGCCAAAATGGCCCACTTCGAGCGATTCAAGCGCAACGAAATTTATAGACATCATAGAAGTACATATGAGGAGTCTTATGTATCAAAAAGAAAAAAAGTTACTGAACAGATTTTGAGAAAATGGCCGCCAAAGTCCAAAATCAGGCCTTTTTCGTCGAAAACGGCCGCCATTTTGAAGAAAAAGCGAAAATCAAAAAACTAAAAAATACCTCCTTCTTGAATTATTTTTAAGTATTTTTCTGCAAAATTTCAGAAAAATTCGCCCGTAAACAAAAAAGATAAAAATGTGGACGACGACGGACGACGACGGACGACGACGGACGACGGACGACAGACGCAACGCCATGCCAATAGGTTATCGGACCATAGGTCCGGTAACCTAAAAACGTCTTTACGCTATATACCATTGTTCCAAGCGTATCTGCAGCAAGGCGGGCCGTTGTCAGGGAAACGCTGGTACGATCTCTCTCTGACCTATCCGGGTCAGTCCATTACGACAGTAGGGGGATCCTCACACTGTCCATTTTTCCGAATATTCATCTGCCGTCCCCTGGATTACACGTTCCTATACATTGTCTATTTGTGCTAATCGACTGTTCAAATTACTGGGCTCTTTTTGCCCGACGACTCACTATTGTCTTTATCAGGGGAGATTTCATGTGGGTGCTGTAAACAGCTTAAATGTTTATCTGCGCTCGTGCGAACCTTGTGAACTATGCAGTTTATCGTTCCTTCTCTTTACAAATTAGTGCACAATAAACGAACGGCCGAATTGCTGTTTCACAGACGACACACAGTTTTTAAAGGCTGAGATATTAATATCAATCACTCACAGGGGCGGACATCGTTCCATTCATTTTCAGCCAGTTCACGAGACAACGGGGCCGCTATATTGTAGGGGGTCGAGATTGCAATGATCAGGGTCGGTCACACCGTGGCGCTTTGAGTATTTGTGTGATGAGTTTGATGACAGGCCGCATCTTGGCATGATAGCTTTTCCGTGACTGGTTCCCGTACCACTGGGCCGTTCCTCCAAATACTACATGGAGTGGGTAGAGGCTCTGTCGACGCATACCCCGGAACGAATCACACTACCACCTCTTCGACAACTAAGTGGCCTTACTCACGGTGTGACATGAATATTATCCTCTTCGGCTGACACATGGATTGAAATTTGACATGATAATTTTAGTTAGTGCGTAACACACGCGGAACAATAGCATACGTTATACGGGGTCGAAACACATATCATAATGCAATCAATTTTTCACCAGCATCGTAATTATAATATCATATCAAGTGTATATATATCGAACTCGCCTCACTGACATCTCGTACATATTAAATGCATATATTGTTATTGTAATATAATATATTATTATATTGAATGACATGATATCATAGTCCATTAGACATGCATAATTCATCATCAATGATATCAATCAGACAACAAGGCCGGGATTATCTGTAGCGGGCCGGTCTGCGTGCGTTGCGTCTGGGTCGATTGGGTCGTGCAGGCAGGGGCGTAGCCTCGCTTGTCTCGGGGTCGGATGATATCACAGGCTTTTGCCTGCGTGTCTTGCGTGCCGGTTTTGGAACGTCGGAACTTGATCCGTGCGATCTTTTCCTTTGCCGATGTCGACTTGAGCCAGAAGAAGTCGGAGATCGCGATTGACGATCCTGGGTCGCTGGCGAGTCAGACTCAGCAGTTTGGTCTGAATCAGTATGCCGATCTTGTACTGTGACCTCCCAGGGATAGTAAAACTCCTTGAGAAGTCCCATGGGGTCGGCCGATTGCTCTGAGCCGGATTTGCTTGACGACGTCGAAGGTCGTATAGGGTCGGAATAGATGTGGGCCGCCTGGTTGTCACCTTCGTATGGTTTGAGCACATCCAGATGAACAACACGAGTGTTCCGAGGGTTGGAAACCAAGGCGATTCGGTAATCTACCTCGGTCACACGGTCGACGATCCTCCAGGGACCAGTCCAAGGCCGAGCGAGCTTATTATTCTGCGTGAGGGGCAGATAATAATACCGGACCAGCTCTCTTGGTTGAAACTGGGGTCGTGGTTTCGCATGAGCGTCGTAGCCCATCTTTTGCCGAATTGCCGCTTTCTCGAGGTGGTCTTGAGCGAAACCGTGGGCCGTCCTGATGGCTTGCCGCAAATACTCCACATACTCCGGACCACGCAGAGGTAGAGGTTCAGGGTCGTAAGTCGGAAACATGAGGTCGACTGGCAAGTTACACTCGTGTCCGTACACCATTAGATGCGGGGTGCATCCCGTGGACGAGTGTACTGAGGTTCGATAGGCCATTAACACATATGGCAGGTGCATGTCCCAGTCGTTTGCACGATCGCTGACGAATGCACTCAGCATGTTGAGCAATGTCCTGTTGAATCGCTCCACTTGGCCGTCGCTCTGGGGTCGATATGGGGTCGTGCGAAGGCCGGGCCAATAGAATTGTCGCCTGACTCTCTCGATGGTTCGTTGAATGCCAAAATGTCCGACAATCTTTAGGTCGTGAAGCTGGTGCAGAACTTGTGTCCTGAGAGTGGCAGGAAGCACTGTCTGCACTACAGTTCGTCCGGCAGGGTCGGGTTTCACGTGTCGTACCAATACTCTGTCTTGTAGCGCCAGGAGGTTCCAGTGGGAGACAAGTGTCTTTACCTCCTCTCCGTGACGGGCGACTTCTCTAGAGTCGGGCTTGGTGCCGGCTAATATCCATTGCCGCACTTTTCCGACGCTGGAGTCGGCTTGCTGTGCTGCAACAATGTCCTGGGTCGAATAGTCCGAAAGCCACTTTTGTCCATCAAGTGTGGCGTCCAAAGCACGGACTCGAACAACTTGGCGTGCCGAAACTAGTTGGGGCAAGACCGGAGATGTCATGGAATCACTGTCCAGGAGGTCATTAACACATATGGCAGGTGCACGTCCCAGTCGTTTGCACGATCGCTGACAAATGCACTCAGCATGTTGAGCAATGTCCTGTTGAATCGCTCCACTTGGCCGTCGCTCTGGGGTCGATATGGGGTCGTGAAATCTTCTTAGCGCCCAGAAGACGCCCGACATGCCGAAACAAAGCCGACTCGAATTCATTGCCCTGGTCACTATGGATCGCCTTCGGGACTCCATGGTAGACTATCCATCTGTTCACCAGGATGTCGGCAACATTT
The DNA here is from genome assembly GCA_949152475.1 of Terebella lapidaria. Taxonomy (NCBI): domain Eukaryota; kingdom Metazoa; phylum Annelida; class Polychaeta; order Terebellida; family Terebellidae; genus Terebella; species Terebella lapidaria. Next base: position 29,801,581 of record OX424569.1, on the reverse strand, counting down.
TTGGCGGTATGTCGCCGCAGCGGAAAGGCGTCTGTATACTTCGTGAAATAGTCCGACATAACAAGGATATACCGATGGCCTCTTCCCGTGACTTTGTGGGTGTCGAGAATATCCATCGCTATCCGGTCGAACGGGGCTCCTGTCGGCAACTGTGTCAGGGGCGACTTCTTTGGGGTCGGTTTTCCCTTGCGGGTTACACATTGCGGGCAGCGGGCACAGCAGCGGGCGACATCCAGTGCCAGGCCGGGCCAATAGAATCGTCGCCTGACTCTCTCGATGGTTCGTTGAATGCCGAGATGTCCGACAATCTTTAGGTCGTGAAGCTGGTGCAGAACTTGTGTCCTGAGAGCGGCAGGAAGCACTGTCTGCACTACAGTTCGTTCGGCGGGGTCGGGTTTCACGTGCCGTACCAATACTCTGTCTTGTAGCGCCAGGAGGTTCCAGTGGGAGACAAGTGTCTTTACCTCCTCTCCGTGACGGGCGACTTCTCTAGAGTCGGGCTTGGTGCCGGCTAATATCCATTGCCGCACTTTTCCGACGCTGGGGTCGGCTTGCTGTGCTGCGACAATGTCCTGGGTCGAATAGTCCGAAAGCCACTTTTGTCCATCAAGTGTGGCGTCCAAAGCATGGACTCGAACAACTTGGCGTGCCGAAACTAGTTGGGGCAAGACCGATGATGTCATAGAATCACTGTCCAGGAGGTCTGCCCTTGTCTTGGCCGGAACAACAGTTATCCGACGAACTGGAAGTTCTCCGGAACTTGTTTCTGGGTCGGTCGGAGGTGTGACAAGTCGTCCGGGACAGTCTTGGTGCTTGCAGCTGTGACACCTTGACAGTCCGTCTGCGTTGCCGTGTAATTTACCGGGCCGATGCTCTATCCGGAAGTCGTACTGTTGTAGCTTGGCGAGCCACCTGGCGAGCATGCCGTCGGCGTCGCTGTAATTCTTTAGCCACCTCTGTGAGCTGTGGTCGGTCCGGAGGAGGAATTTCCTACCCCAAAGATAATGCCGATAATGTTGTACCATTTCTACCACTGCCAGCAGTTCTCTGTATGTGGTACAATAGTTCCGTTGGGTTCGGGATAGGGTTTTGCTGGCGAACCCGATGGGGATTTCTTTCTCGTTGACCCTTTGTGAGAGCGCGCCTCCCACAGCATAGCCGCTTGCGTCGGTGTCGAGGATGAAGTAATCATCCGGACTCTGGGTCGGATGTGCGAGTTTTGGCGCCTGGATGAGGGCGTCACGGAGTCGCCGAAAAGCTCGTCGCTGGGCCGGTCCCCAAGTGAAATGGCATTCACCTCGGGTGAGCGCTACGAGATGTTCGGCGATCTCAGCGTAGTCCCTGATGAATCGCCTGTGGTAATTGGCGAAACCAAGGAAAGACCTGACATCGGAGATCTCGCACGGGGTCGGCCATTCTCTGATGGCTTTAACTTTGTTGGGGTCGACTCGAATTCCTTGGCCGCTCACTATAAACCCCAAGTACAAGATTTCCCTTTGGAACAACTCGCACTTCTTGGGCTGAAGTTTCAGGCCTGCCGATCGGATCCGATCCAGGACCGCTTCCAGGTTTGCGAGTGCCTGATCGAATGTTCTGCCGTAAGCGATGACGTCATCAAGATAGCACATACACCGTGTCCACAAGTAACCACGGAGTATGGTTTCCATCAGTCGTTCAAATGTTGCCGGTGCATTGCTAAGGCCGAATGGCATAACCTTAAACTGATACAGTCCTTTTCTTGTGGCAAAGGCAGTTTTCGGCCTGTCGGTTGGGACGACTTCGACCTGCCAATAGCCCGAGGCCAGGTCCAGGGCCGAAAAGTATGTAGCGCCCGCCAGGGCGTCATGAGTGTCCAGACGTGGGTCTCTGGGGCGTGGGCGTGTCAACGCTCACCACAGTCGGCGTTGTTGTGACGGGAGCAGTCGCTGGCGTGACAGCCGGAGCAGTTGGGGTCGTAACAATTGGGGCTGCCGAGGTCGTGTTAGCGGGTGCGGCCGGTGCTGTTGTCGCGGAGACGGCGGGCGAAGTAGCGGGTGGTGCCGGAATACTGTTGGGGTCGTACACTGTTGGTGCGACAGGGGCCGTTTGACTGTATTGTGGCGTCACCCATGGTATCCCGACTGAGGGTGGGATTACAGCCGGCGGTGGATATCGGTATGTCAATCCGTCTGGGCCTACACCATGGTACACTAATCCGGTTTGTGCACCATGATAGCCGGTGTCAGCTATCACACTTGGAACGCCACCGTATCCGGGTGGTGGGTTCATGTAGCCGACATGTGGTTGGTAGTATCCGACAGCTACTCCATTTGGAACACCGCTTGTTGCGCCAGGGTATCCGACTGGCGGTACACCATATCCATTGGTGTTTCCGACTGATTGGGAGATCGGAGGTCCGATCATCGGCACAACACTTTCTGCCGGAGCAGACACAACTTGATCTTGCGAAGGATCGAAGCGCGGTTGTTCTCCAGTAGTCGGCGACGGTCGGTACATGGTCGGCGCGGGAGTGCGTGTGTCGGAAGTCGGCATGTCGCGGTCGCAGGGTCGGCGACTTGACGTCGACGGTGCTTGTCGAAGTCGCGCTTGCCGTGTGGTGGCGCGAAATTCCATCGTCGTGTCGCTGGGTCGTTGCGGTCGTAGAGGTGTCGCGATCTGGGCAGCGGTCGTCGCCGGGATGCTCTCTGTCGCTACTCTCGCCTGGCCGGGTCGTGTGTACTCTACCACCGTTGGCTCGGTCGGTATGCGCGAGTACGTCTCTGGCGTGGGGTCGTGTCGTCTCGGCGTCATTGACGGCGCCAGGGGTCGGTTCACCGAATAAGCGCTCGGCGGGATCAGTTCCGGAACGTTGTCAGACTGACAAACCCACTGTCGTATCCGGGAGTTACTCGGTGGGTGTGTAACCATCGATGTATCTATGGTTACTGGCCGAACGTTTAACATTGAATGTTCTGGGTCGATACGATTTCTGTGGGCAGAGTTCGATAGTCTCTGGATTGTTCTGGCCGACGTAGCCGAATACGCCCTAGCGTGAGCACTCAAAATGTCACTTACTGTGTGTTGAGGCGCGAGCGGGTCTTCGTCGAGGAACTCCTGTACCAGGTCGACGGGCGGCGAAGACGATCTGAGGGTCGAATGTTCGTCAAGGGAGTCGAACAGGCCGGTCGGTTGTTGTTCCTGTGACAACGGAACTGTGTCGCTCATGACAACTGAGCGGGGGCCGGAAGGTCGGAAGGTCGGGTTGAACGTGACTTGAACGTCACCTCGGGACGCTCCCGGGGCCAATGCCATTACTGCCGGTAAGTTAGGGTCGGTAATCCGAGACTAGCTCAGATCCTGGTCGAACGGCGCCCATGTGAAGAATATCGTTCGCTGGCCGATATCAAGCCAAATGTCTGTGATCGTCGTGCAAATCACAAGGCCGGCAGTTCTCTTCAATAGTTTATTAGATGAAACTGTTCAATGCCGCAATCACACTATACAGGCCGACACATTCACCTACGTCCGGTGATAAGCGTATTTCAAGTTTATCACAATATATCTATTTAACTGACTTCTTGTAGGGCCTTTTCTATACAATCATGGCCTTACTAACACGTCCTCTCACATGAACGTCTACTTCTCAACTCCCTGAGAATGGCGGGGCCGGCAAAATGTGTTGTAGGTTTTCCCGCCAAATGTCTGCGGTGTTGTGTCATTGGCTGAATGTATGCTGATCTCACCTGGAAAGTGGAATTCCCCGGTGCGTGTCTTGACTACTATAGTCTGTATCTGTGCACGTGATGTGAGTGTTATGCATGTCATGTTCTATGTTTAGAAGTAGGTGCTTGTAAAGGTCAAGGCCGAAACTACTAGGTCGATGTACTGAGTGAATGGGGCCGCAAGTGCATGTGGATTGACCTGTGTGTGTAACCATGACTACGTTGGAGTTTATGCTTGTGATCGTATAGTGTGTACTTGTCCTGTATGTAAGTCATGTAGAATGAATGTTGTTGTGGAAATATGTATGCGCGGGAGGGACGGGAGTTACAGTCGCTAAAATTACTACAATGTTTATTAACTAATCAAAACCGTGCAGTTTTAGCTAAACAAGCTTTTGGTTCATGGAGACATACAAAACTCAACGTTCAGATCTTTCAGAAGAAGTCCCCGTACATTCCTACAAGAATGTCTCGTATGTTTCTCATGAGTATTGAGCAAGTTTTACCAGCATTCTGCAGCTTTGATTGCTGAATAACAATGCTATTGATGGCGGAGAAATTGATGAAAGCACAAGGAAGTTTCTGCGCCTCACGTGGCGGCGGCGTGAATCAGTAGTATATCCTCGGATATGACAATACGTATAACTGAATGTTGTGCTTGTGTGCTTTCAATACGAAAACAATATTGTGTATTTATCTTTGTTTGTGAGTCGGCATGCCCTATACAGCTATTGTGAATATGTCAATTAATTTCAAAATAACCATAAGCCATGTGTTTGGGTTTTTTTTTTTACGTTGTAAATATGCCAATGTTGGGTGAACAAATCTCGCCTCGTGACTAAAACAGGAAAATGAGTTTCCTATGTTATTCAACGTTTAACCGTGCGTCTAGTTTTACCAACAGATCTGGTTTGAAAGATTGAGATACTCCGTGATAAATTACAGACATGTCGATTACCCCGTTTCATACCGGAAAATGCATATATGTGTGGTTTCGAATCTTGAGTACATTTATATAAGCATGCTTCGTAATACATGAGGAAGCTGACAGAGTTAACGGAAGCTCTCGATCAAAATACAGCTAACAATTCCGTCCACATCCGTCCGTTGGTATCGGAGTTAAAAAAATATGTCAAATTTGACATTGAGACCTTACAATAATTCCAGTCCAATTAACTTAATCCTATGATAAATATATGATTCTATGCTGTGTGTACCACATATAGGCCTGTTGCATCTACTCTTAGGTCTAATAAAATAGGTCTAATAAAGTATATCAAATGTGCCAGTCCTGTCGCATACATTGTCCAACATCAAACTGAATTCATATACGCACGTAGGCAACATTTCGCTCCACAGTTCGATATAAATGTTAAACGGAAAACAGCAATTGCGAATGAAGATGGCGCAATCAGATGAAACCTACGAGGATATCACTAGCGATCGCGGGTCATACTTGGAGTTTGATCCAGAAGATCCTAGCCCAGTGAAAAAAGATCAAGAGTGGTTTAGACGTCTGCTCAAGTACCGAAGGCAGAAGAAGCAGATCTTCTGGACTGTCGTTCCCATTGTCTTCTTGTGCATGGAACTTGTTGCCATTGGCATAATGGAGAATGCATTGGCTTCTCGAGAGAGTGTTGTAGTTGATGCAACGGGAAAACCGACAGCTGCAGATCCAGCTGGGAAACTGACGAGTGAGGGTTCTATTGAAGGACTGACCAGTGTGGAACCAGCTGAAAGTCTGACAAGTGCGGATCCAGCTGAGAGTCTGACAAGTGCGGATCCAGCTAGAAGACTGACGAGTGTGGATCCAGCTAGAAGACTGACGAGTGTGGATCCAGCTGGAAGACTGACAAGTGCGGATCCAGCTGAGAGTCTGAAAAGTGCGGATCCAGCTAGGAGACTGACAAGTGCGGATCCAGCTGAGAGTCTGACAAGTGCGGATCCAGCTAGGAGACTGACAAGTGCGGATCCAGCTAGGAGACTGACAAGTGCAGATCCAGCTAGGAGTCTGACAAGTAAGGATCCAGCTGAGAGTCTGACAAGTGTGGATCCAGCTAAGAGTCTGACAAGTGTGGATCCAGCTGAGAGTCTGACAAATGCGGATCCAGCTGAGAGTCTGACAAGTGTGGATCCAGCTAAGAGTCTGACAAGTGCGGATCCAGGTAGAAGTGCGGATCCAGGTAGAAGACTGACGAGTGTGGATCCAGCTAGGAGACTGACAAGTGCAGATGCAGCTGAGAGTCTGACAAGTGCGGATCCAGCTAGAAGACTGACAAGTGCGGATCCAGCTGAGAGTCTGACAACTGCGGATCCAGCTAAGAGTCTGACAAGTGCGGATCCAGCTGAGAGTCTGACAACTGCGGATCCAGCTAAGAGTCTGACAAGTGCGGATCCAGCTGAGAGTCTGACAAGTGCGGATCCAGCTGAGAGTCTGAAAAGTGCGGATCGAGCTAGGAGACTGACAAGTGCGGATCCAGCTGAGAGTCTGACAAGTACGGATCCAGCTAGGAGACTGAGAGTCTGACAAGTGCGGATCCAGCTGAGAGTCTGACAAGTGTGGATCCAGCTAAGAGTCTGACAAGTGTGGATCCAGCTGAGAGTCTGACAAATGCGGATCCAGCTGAGAGTCTGACAAGTGTGGATCCAGCTAAGAGTCTGACAAGTGCGGATCCAGGTAGAAGACTGACGAGTGTGGATCCAGCTAGGAGACTGACAAGTGCAGATGCAGCTGAGAGTCTGACAAGTGCGGATCCAGCTAGAAGACTGACAAGTGTGGATCCAGCTGAGAGTCTGACAACTGCGGATCCAGCTAAGAGTCTGACAAGTGCGGATCCACCTGAGAGTCTGACAAGTGCGGATCCAGCTGAGAGTCTGACAGGTGCGGATCCAGCTAGGAGACTGACAAGTGCGGATCCAGCTGAGAGTCTGACAAGTGCGGATCCAGCTAATAGTCTGAGTGCGGATCCAACTAAGAGTCTGACAAGTGCGGATCCAGCTGAGAGTCTGACAAGTGCGGATCCAGCTAGGAGCCTGACAAGCGCAGATCCAGCTGATACTAACACCGGATTTAAAGTGACTACTAAACAGCAGGTGATAACAACAGAACATCTGTGCGCACGAGCAATGCACCGGCAGTGGGGGGGGGCAGTCGCTATGCACTGAAGAGACAACATCTCAACCACCGCGACGCCACACAGTTTTGTCAGGATCTGTGCCCTGGAGTACATCTTGTCATTGTTAGTGATGCAGAAGAGCACGAGCGAATGGTCGAATGGATCAAGGATTTTGGTCTGGGTGACACATGGACAGACGGTGTCAGGTGTGTCCAGGATGAGGAGGAATTTATATGGCAGACAACAAGACAACCGATGAGCTTCCAGAACTGGGGAAGTAACGAGCCAAACAATTATAACCATAATGAGAACTGTGTTGAGTTTTACAGTCAGAAACATTATCTATGGAATGACGTTCCATGTCCTCAACTACAGTCATTTATTTGTGAATACCCTTGAGTCTGATGGAGGCCTAGCATGGTTTCGTTTCTATAATATGAATTATGAAACCATGCCAAAGAAAGTGAGTGAACTCAATCGGTCGACATATATAACGTCATGTAGAATGCATAATCCGAGGTGTTTGTTCGTGTTCTCCAGGAGCTGTGAACGTCATTGTGGAGAAAAAACAAGATGTGAACAAAATATATTGTTGTATCATTAAAGTCATTCCCTGGGAAATGTAAACAATGGTATTGTGTGAATAATACGATAATGACAATTGATTTGGTTCTGATATACAACTGTTGTAGAATAAGGTTTGTCGATGAAGATAACTACTGATGTCACTGAGAACAAAATCGGCGCATTTGGTCTACTTGTTGTAAAGAAACACAATGTCTTCAGTTTTGTGTAAAATTGCTTCTGGAACATTTTGTTTTGCTCTTTCACTTCCATGGCAAGTGTTTCAATATACTGAAAGAAAACATGAAGATATATTAAATAAACCATTTCTCAACCACAGAATCGAATGGTATCCCACGAATTGAAAAATTAAACCCAAAGATCCAGTAACCTAAATATCTTTGAAGTTTATGGTCGAATGTTCCTGAAATGTTGCACAAAAATATCCAAATATATTTCCAGGAAAGGTCTGTTTTCCTGGTCAAAATGGCAAACCCATTTTGCAACAAACAGTCATTAAATGTTTATTAACCAATCAAAACCCTGAAGTTTTTAGCAAAACAAGCTTGCTTCGTGGAGACATACATTTTCAACTCAACGTTCAGACCTTTCAGAAGAAGTACACTTATATATTATTCCTACAAGAATGTCTCGTATGATCCCACGCGTTTAGAGAAAGTTTTGCCAGCAATGTGCGACTTCGATTGCTGAAAAGCAATGCTATTGATGCCGGAGAGATGATGAAGGTGAATAAAGGTTGCTAAAGTAAAGTTCATCCATCAGTGAAACACTGCTTTTTGGCCGTAATTTTGTTTTGGATGATCGGATCAACTTGAAATTTTGTGTTTCTCAATTGGGTACCATGCCGTGATTTTTCACAAAATTTCAGAATTCTATCTCAAAAATTGAAAAAATTTGGCAATCTAACCCAATGTTAAATTTCAGTCGGAAATGTGATTAAGTAAATTTCAACAAATTCAAGGCTTTTATTGTGTTTATGCCCATACAGAATGAACCTATTGTGTTGATTTGGAGTCGGAAAGCATAGTCAGTTTATATTGAGTAAATATGTGTATTCTGAAGCAATATATAACTCGTACATCGAATAAAAATTGTTGTTTTCTGTGCAGACTTTGAAGTTCCATGTTGGGACCGGAATTTAACATTGGGTTAGATTGCCAACTCTCTCAATTTTTGAGATAGAACTCTGAAATTTGGTGAAAAATTTGGTGAAAAATTACGGCATGATGCCCAATAAATACACACACAATTTCCAGTTGATCCGATTGTTTATAACAAAACTACGGCCAAAAAGCGTGTTTCACTGATGGATGAACTCGAGTATACAGCTGGCGTGGCGGTGGCCTGACAATCGTGAATCCGTAGCTTATCCATCAAACTTCATTCAGGGGATATAATGATACATACCCGGGCACATGCAAGTACTGTATTTGTTCACTTTACTATGTCAATATTTCAGGGAAAACATAAACCTTGTTGTTTCGTTTTTCTTACTATATAAATTCATGTATGTTGAAGCTAGAACCCTTTCATAATTGACCGAATTACTGGTGAATGCTACACACAGTCTCGTGACGTCATCGGTATTTGTCTGGATACTATGGCAAACGCAATATCGTCAAGCTAATCATTTTCTATTCAGTTTTCCAAGCATGATTAGATGTGATTTTCTTAGTATCCGTCACGGAATTGTGTATGATATATATTTTTGTATATTGATGACATTCTCGACATGTACTTTTGAATTGATATGACAAACAAGAGTGTTAAAACTGGCTGATTTCGAAAGTTATCACTAATGTTGACTGGACATTTCATTTCTGACTCAAAAATAAAACATGGTCATGATCTTCCTATGTTATTACTTGCCGGAATCTTCGATTTCGGCAAGTATGTTGGTCGGTTGGTTTGTTACTTGCCGGAATCTACGATTTCGGCAAGTATGTTGGTTCGTTCGTGGATTTGTTACTTGCCGGAATCTAAAGATTCGGCAAGTATGTTGGTCGGTTGGTTTGATTGATTGATTGATTGATTGATTGATTGATTGATTGATTGATTGTTTGTTTATCTGTTAGTGCTCTACAGGTCGCAATTGTACGGTGATTGTTACGTTACTTGGGGTATGTAATCTGTAGGATAATAGGCAGGCACCGCACACTTTTGGTGAGTCTAGGTCAAAGGTCAAGGTCAAGGTCAAGCAAAACGTCGAAAACACATAAGTGGCCATAACTCCAATTCTAATTGTCGTAGAGACTTCAAATCAAGTGCATATGGTAGATATACTCGAGTTCTATCTTTTGTGACCTTGACCTTGACATTTGACCTTGACCTTGAGAAGTTCGCCTGAGGTCGAATATTTGACCTTGGAGGTCACCTCCTCCGATTTTCGATCTGATGCTTGGAAACGATGTCGGACCGGTCCCTTATGGTCAATGTCAACTTTTAGCGCGATCGGTCAATCCGTTATGACGTAATTGACGTTTCTATGGCAACGAAATCGGTCCCATTATAAGCGAAATTGCATGTTTCAAGCTGTCCATGCTGATAAAAGCGTCAATAATGTGCGTAAAAATCTAATGATACACCTGTTTATAGCCAAGGACGAGTTCTTTTGTTCCGCGAAATTTCAAGGTCAAAGGTCGGAAGTCAAGGTCAATATTGACCCGCAAGTGAAAACCATGTAGGTCACTATATCTCAGGAAGTAAGCAAGATAGAGACACGAAAGTAAATCCACAGTATTGCACTCACTTAGCCTATCAACTTTTGTATTTACACCTAAGGCGTATGTCCGATAGCCTTTGCAAGCGCCTGAGGTCGAAGTTGACCCAAAAAATGACCTTGACCTTGACCTTTCGCGAAAATATCGAGTAGTAACTCGTTTGAAAGGTCTTCGGGAGTAGTTTCGATATATGTTCTTATTTTTGGAATCTGACGTCATATGACGTCATAATGACGTGAAACGTGATTTTATCATACTTCAATTGATTGTTTACATGAGATGCATAAACCATTTATGATTATTGTTGATTCGGTGCTCTGGTAAGTATTGGGGATACCTACTGAAGCTATTTGACAAATATCAGTTCAATAATTGCAGTGGTAATGGCCTAATTGACCTTTTTATGACGGAAAATTGGAGAAAATTTCATTTGTTTGTCTTTTCATACTCATAGCGTCCACATTTGTTGCTTGATTCTTTTCAAATTTGATGTAGATATTCTGTAGGAAAATGGCTCTTGACAGAATGATTTTGAGAAAACTAGCTCTATTGATGACGTCACAAAAGATCCGAATCCTATCGGTCTTTCATGACCACAAACTGCTTATGCTAGGAAAGAAATATAATACTTTTTTCAATGTTTTCCATCAACTATACAAAATCTAGAAAAATGCCATTACTCATATTTAAAATAACCACATGCATCAACTTTGCAAAAAATTCAAAGTCTTTGGTAAAAGTTCAAGGTCATTGCCAGCTATTCTGGCAAGTTAGTCGACTATGTCGGTTCATTTGTGTGTTTGTTACTTGCCGGAATCTACGATTTCGGCAAGTATGTTGGTCTGTTCGTGGATGGATGGATGGATGGATGGGTTTGTGTGTTTGTTTGTTTACAGCCTAGCGTCCACATTTCTCATCTGATTTCCTCCAAGTTTGGTGCACATATTCTCTAGAATACCGCGCAGAGAACGTCCTATTTTGGTGTATCTAGGTCAAAGGTCAAGGTCAAGGTCATGCAAAATGTCGAAAACACGTAAGTGCCTATAACTCCAGTTCTAATCGTCCTAGAGACTTCAAACCAAGTTCATATTGTAGATATACTCGAGTTCTATCTTTTGTGACGTTGACCTTGACCTTTGACCTTGACCTTGAGAAGTTCGCCCGAGGTCGAATATTTGACCTTGGAGGTCACCTCCTCCGATTTTCGATCTGATGCTTGGAAACGATGTGGGACTGGTCCCTCATGGGCAGTATCAATTTTTAGCGCGATCGGTCAATCCGTTATGACGTATTTGACGTTTCTATGGCAACAAAATCGGTCCCATTATAAGCGAAATTGCATGTTTCAAGCTGTCCATGCTGATAAAAGCGTCAATAATGTGCGTAAAAATCTGATGATACATCTGTTTATAGCCAAGGACAAGTTCTTTTGTTCCACGAAATTTCAAGGTCAAAGGTCGAAAGTCAAGGTCAATATTGACCCGCAAGCGAAAACCATGTAGGTCACTATATCTCAGGAAGTAAGCAAGATAGAGACACGAAAGTAAATCCACAGTATTGCACTCACTTAGCCTAACAACTTTTATATTTACACCTAAGGCGTTTGACCGATAGCCTTTGCAAGCGCCTGAGGTCGAAGTTGACCTAAAAAATGACCTTGACCTTGACCTTTTGCAAAAATATCGAGTAGTAGCTCGTTTGAAAGGTCTTCGAGAGTAGTTTCCAAATCTGTTGTTATTTTTGGAATCGGACGTCAATTGACGTCATAATGACGTCAAACGTGATTTCAGACTGACATTCAGGCCTTTTGAGTGTCATATGTGCAAAGTTATAACATTTACTGCAGACCTAACAGATGCAAACGATGTGGATTCTTTCTATGATGGTCTCTATCAAATTTTAGCTCAATCGATATATCCGTTTTGACGTAATTGACGTTTTTGTGGCAACAAATCCATAAAATTTCAAAGGAAACTCATTATTTGAAGATATTATGAATTTGTACGGTGAAAATATAACATATATAAACAAACTTTTATCATGCATATTCATAAAACTCCATTCACACTATGTTTTCAGCATAGAATTGATGTCAATTGACGAAAGTCAAGGTCATGCAAAATGTCTAAAACACATAGGTGGCCATAACTCCGGTTCTAATCGTCCCAGAGTCTTCAAATCAAGTGCATATTTTAGATAAACTCGAGTTCTATCTTCTGTGACCTTGACCTTGACATTTGATCTTGACCTTGAGAAGTTCGCCTAAGGTGAAATTCAAGGTCAATTACGAAGGTCAGCGCACTACATTGAGTAGTATATCGTTGGAAAGGCCTTGAGCCTCTGATTCCAATTTTATTTTATTTTTGGTGCTATAACGTACACTGACGTCACAGTGACGTCATAAACGTCAAATTCCCGAAATTTCAATAGGCCACAACATCGTCAATAGTGTATGGAATCCCTTGAAACTTGGTATGCATATTGACAGCATTGACCTCTACGAATAGAAGTACAAAGGTCAAAGGTCAAGGTCAAAGTCAAGAAAAAGGTGAAAATATCATAAATGACAATAACTTCGGAACTAATCATCGTAGAGACTTCAAACTAGGACCATATTGTAACGTATCAAAAGGCCGTTCTTATGCGACCTTGAATGTGACCTTCAGAATTCCGGCAAGTGCGTCGCCTATGGCGTCTCGTTTGTTTGTTTGTTTACAGCCTAGCGTCCACATTTCTCACTCGATTTCTTCCAAATTTGGTGCACATATTCTCTAGGATACTGGGCAGAAAACGTCCTATTTTGGTGTATATAGGTCAAAGGTCAAGGTCAAGGTCACACAAAACGTCGAAAACACGTAAGTGGCCATAATTCCGGTTCTAATCGTCGTAGAAACTTCAATTCAAGTGCATATCGTAGATATAGTCGAGTTCTATCTTTTGTGACCTTGACCTTGACATTTGACCTTGACCTTGAGAAGTTCGCCTGAGGTCGAATATTTGACCTTGGAGGTCACCTCCTCCGATTTTCGATCTGATGCTTGGAAACGATGTCGGACCGGTCCCTTATGGTCAATGTCAATTTTTAGCGCGATCGGTCAATCCGTTGTGACGTAATTGACGTTTCTATGGCAACAAAATCGGTCCCATTATAAGCGAAATTGCATGTTTCAAGCTGTCCATGCTGATAAAAGCGTCAATAATGTGCGTAAAAATCTAATGATACACCTGTTTATAGCCAAGGACGAGTTCTTTTGTTCCGCGAAATTTCAAGGTCAAAGGTCGGAAGTCGAGGTCAATATTGACCCGCAAGTGAAAACCATGTAGGTCACTATATCTCAGGAAGTAAGCAAGATAGAGACACGAAAGTAAATCCACAGTATTGCACTCACTTAGCCTATCAACTTTTGTATTTACACCTAAGGCGTATGGCCGATAGCCTTTGCAAGCGCCTGAGGTCGAAGTTGACCCAAAAAATGACCTTGACCTTGACCTTTCGCGAAAATATTGAGTAGTAACTCGTTTGAAAGGTCTTCGGGAGTAGTTTCGATATATGTTCTTATTTTTGGAATCTGACGTCATATGACGTCATAATGACGTGAAACGTGATTTTATCATACTTCAATTGATTGTTTACATGTGATGCATAAACCATTTATGATTATTGTTGATCCGGTGCTCTGGTAAGTATTGGGGATACCTACTGAAGCTATTTGACAAATATCAGTTCAATAATTGCAGTGGTAATGGCCTAATTGACCTTTTTATGACGGAAAATTGGAGAAAATTTCAATTGTTTGTCTTTTCATACTCATAGCGTCCACATTTGTTGCTTGATTCTTTTCAAATTTGATGTAGATATTCTGTAGGATAATGGCTCTTGACAGAATGATTTTGAGAAAAATAGCTCTATTGATGACGTCACAAAAGATCCGAATCCTATCAGTCTTTCATGACCACAAACTGCTTATGCTAGGAAAGAAATATAATACTTTTTTCAATGTTTTCCCATCAACTATACAAAATCTAGAAAAATGCCATTACTCATATTTAAAATAACCAGATGCATCAACTTTGCAAAAAATTCAAAGTCTTTGGTAAAAGTTCAAGGTCATTGCCAGCTATTCCGGCAAGTTAGTCAACTATGTCGGTTCATTTATATATTTATTTATTTGTGACGGTGTTTGTCTGTGCCCTCTCTAGCGTCCACAATTCTTGATCGAAATTTTTCAAAATTCGTGTGCACAATCTGTAGGACGCTGGGTAAAAAACGTCCTATTTTGGTGAATCTAGGTCGAAGGTCAAGGTCAAGGTCACGCAAAACGTTGAAAACACATAAATGTCCATACCTCCGGTTCTAATCGTCGTAGAGACTCCAAACTAAGTTCATATTGTAGATAAACTCGAGTTCTATCTTTCGTGACCTTGACCTCGACATTTGACCTTGACCTTGAGAAGTTCGCCTGAGGTCGAATATTTGACCTTGGAGGTCACCTCCTCCGATTTTCGATCTGATGCTTGGAAACGATGTGGGACCGGTCCCTTATGCTCAATGTCAATTTTTAGCCCGATCGGCCAATTCTTCATGACGTAATTGGCGTTCCTATGGCAACGAAATCGGTCCCATTATAAGCGAAATTGCATATTTCAAGCTGTCCATGCTGATAAAAGTGTCAATAATGTGCGTAAAAATCTAATGATACACACTTTCATAGCTAAGGATGAGTTCTTTCGATCCAGTGAATTTCAAGGTCATAGGTCGGAAGTCAAGGTCAATATCAACCTGCAAATGGAAACCATGTAGGTCACTATATCTTAGGAAGTAAGCAAGATAGAGACACGGAAGTAAATCCACAGTATTGCACTCACTTAGACTAACAACTTTCGCATTTACACCTAAGACGTATGACCAATAGACTTTGCAAGCGCCTGAGGTCGAAGTTGACCTCAAAATTGACCTTGACCTTGACCTTTTGCAAAAATATCGAGTAGTAGCTCGTTTGAAAGGTCTTCGAGAGTACTTTCCAAATATATTGTCATTTTTGGATTCGGACGTCAATTGACGTCATAATGACGTCAACTGTGATTTCAGACTGACATTTAGGCCTTTTGAGTGTCAGGTGTGCAAAGTTATCACATTTACTGCAGATCTAGCATATGCAAACGATGTGGACTCGTCCTGTGATGGTTTCTATCAATTTTTAGCTCAATCGATATATCCGTTTTGACGTAATTGACGTTTTTTGGCAACAAATCGGTGAAATTTCATATGTTTGTTTGTTTGTTTGTATGTATTTTCGCACTCTAGCGTCCACAATTCTCACTCGATTTTCTTCAAACTTGGTGAACGTATTCTGTAGGATATTGAGTGGATCATGTCAGATTTGGTGAATATAGGTCGAAGGTCAAGGTCACACAAAACGTCAAAATACACATAAGTGGCCATAACTCCGGCTGTAATCGTCCTAGAGACTTCAAATTAGGTGCATATTGTAGATGAACTCGAGTTCTATCGCCTGTGACCTTGACCTTGACTTTTGACATTGACCTTGAGAAGTTCGCCATGAGGTGAATGTCAAGGTCAAGTACGAAGGTCAGCGCACCATAACGAGTAGTATATCGTTAGAAAGGTCTTGAGCCCCTGATTCCAGTGGTATCTTATTTTTGGCGCTGCGACGTACACTGACGTCACAATGACGTCATAAACGTCAAATTTCCGAAATTTCAAATGGCCATAACATCGTCAATACTGTATGGAATCTCTTGAAACTTGATATGCGTATTGACAGCAATGACATGTGCAGAATTGAGGTACAAAGGTGAAAGGTCAAGTTCAAGGTCATCAAAATCCCAGAAAATCACCTTTTGGTAATAACATCTGCCTGAATCGTCGTAGGCTCATGAAATTTAAATCATACCATTCAGAAGGGATATGGCGATCAGATGAATATGTCATTGATATGAATGACCTTGAACTTGGTCAGAAAATTGAGTTCACATGAGCAAAATTCCAAGGTCAAAATTCCAAGGAAACCTATCAAGTAGTATATCAAATGAAGGGTCATAATCGCTTGATACATACTATTCCATTGGTTTTGATATGTGACGTTTATTGACGTCACAGTGACGTAATAAACGTCAAATTTTCAAATATTTAAAAGGCCATAGTGTCCACAATTGTTGTTCGACTCTGATGAAATTGTTCAAGTATATTCTATATCTCCATATAGATTGCACAGGCGATGCACAATTTTCGTGACCCAAGGTCAAAGGTCAAGGTCAAGGAAAAGGTCGAAATTACATAAATGACCATACTAGGAACTAGGAACATATTATAGCATATCAAAAGGCCTTTCTTAAATGATTTTGAATGTCTCTTTTGAACTTGATGCCTGAGGTCAAGTTGACCTAAAAATGACCTTGACCTCGACCTTTAGCAAAAATATCGAGTAGTAGCTCGTTTGAAAGGTCTTTCAGAGTACTCTCCATATATGTTGTCATTTTTGGAATCGGACGTCAATTGACGTCATAATGACGTCTAACGTGATTTCAGACTGACATTTAGGCCTTTTGAGTGTCAGATGTGCAAAGTTATAACATTTACTGCAAATCTAACAGATGCAAACGATGTGGATTCGTTCTATGATGGTCTCAATCAATTTTTACCTCAATCGATATATCCATTTTGACGTAATTGACGTTTTTGTGGCAACAAATCGTTACAATTCCGAAGGAAACTCATTTGTTTGTTTGTTCGCCCTCTAGTGTCCACAATTTTCGCTCGATTTCTTTCAAACTTAGTGTGCATAGTATATAGGTTCATGGCTCGTGACTGCACACTTTTGGTGATTCTAGGTCAAGGTCACGCAAAACGGTGAAAACACATAAATGGTCATAACTCTGGTTCTGATCAACCTGGATACTTGAAATTAAGTTCATATTGTAGATAAACTCGAGTTCTATCTTCCTTGACCTTGACCTCGACATTTGACCTTGAGATTGAGAAGTTCGCCATGAGGTGAATGTCAAGGTCAACTACGCAGTTCAGCAAACCATACCCAGTAGTATACCGTTAAAGTCTTGATCTCCTGAGTCCAGTGATGTCTTAATTTTGGCGTGTGACGTTCAGTGACGTCACAATGACGTCATCAACGTCAAATTTCCGAAATTTCAAAAGGCCATAACAATGTCAATACTGGAGGGAATCCTTTGTAACTTGATATGCATATTGACAGCATTGGCCTATACGACATGAACCACAGAGGTCAAGGTCATCGAAATCCCAGAAGAGAAACATATTCAGTAAAACTTCTGCTTCAGTTGTCGTAGGTCAAAGGTCAAGTTCACGGAAAAGTGATCAGTCAAAATCACATGAATCTCTATTATTTCGGAACTAATCGACCCAGAGAGTTCCAACTAGGAAATATTGTAGCATATTGAAAGCCCTCTCTTGAAGGACCTTGGTCGTGTCGTTTGACCTTGACATTACCCCTCAAGGTCAAAGTTTTCTTTCTTCTATTCCGGCAAGTACTCGCTGTACCAGCGAAGGCTTTCAGCCGTCAAGTCAGCAGCAGCGAGCGATTTCATTTAATGTGTTATCGAGATTAACCAGCAGGTCTGAATTATGGACAGGTATCATTTCAGTAAACTTAATATCTGTTTTTCTGCAGATGTATAATCATATTTCGTAATAAATGAGGAAGCAAACACAATTAACGGATGCTTCTGATAAAAAAAAACCCCAACAACATACAGCTCCATCGACGTCCGTCCGCTATTATCGGAAATTAAATTTAATTGACACAGTTAATATGTCGAATGTGCTATCAGAACATTTCAGTTACTCATTTGTATAATAACATAGTTGTATGTAACAGTTCCTTTGTTATAAGTAGATTATATATTGCGTCTACTCTTTAGGTCTCATAGAGTATATCAAATTTGCCAGTCTTATTACATGGATGCATGTACATAACACTTTGATCAACAATTCAATATACGTTTCCGACTGTATGCACTACGAGCAGTTGTGAATGAAGATGGGGCCATCGGATTATGCCTACGAAGACATCACTAGCGACCGCGGATCATACTTTGAGTTTGATCCAGAAGATCCTAGCCCAGCCGAAAAAGATCCAGAGTGGTTTAGACGTCTGCACCAAAACCAGAAGAAGCAGATCTTCTGGACTGTCGTTCCCATTGTCATCTTGTGCATGGAGCTTGTTACCATTGGAGTAATGGAGGGTGTATTGGCTTCTCGAGAGAGTGCAGTATTGGATACAACTGAAAGACTGACATTTGCGGATCCAAGTGAAAAAATAACAAGTGAGGATAGAGATGAAAATCTGACAAGTGAGGGTCCTACGGGGAGACTGACAAAGACAGAAGCAGCTAGAAGCCTGACAAGCACGAATCCATCAGAAAACCTGACAGGTGTGGATATCGCTACAAGCCTCACTAGTGCGGATCCAACTAGAAACATGACAAGCGCGGATCCAGCTGGAAGTTTGACAAGTGCGAACCCAATTGGAATACGGACAAATTCGGATCCAGCTCAAAGTCTGATAAGCACGGATCCAGATGGAAGTCTGACAGGTGCGGACCCAATTGGAATACTGACAAATTTGGGATCCAGCTGAAAGACTAACAAGCGTGGATCCAGATGAAAGTCTGACAAGAGTGGACCCAATTGGAATACTGACAAATTCAGATCCAGCTGAAAGACTAACAAGCGCGGATCCAGCTAGAAAACTGACATATCCATCATTGGGTGGAAACAGTGGTTCTCATACGAACACCAGATCTGAAGTGACAACAACACAACAAGCGGTTATATCCGAACATCCATGCACACGAGCGATGCCCCTGGTGTGGGGGAGCAGTTTCTATGCACCATTTAAATGAAATCTCAAACACCACGATGCTACCGAGTTTTGTCAAGAGCTGTGCCCTGGATCACATCTTGTTATTATTAGTGATGCAGACGAGCACAAACAAATGGTCGAGTGGATCACGAGTGATGGTCTGGGTGACACATGGACAGACGGCAAAAGAAGTGTTCAAGATAGGGGGAAAATTCATATGGCAGACAACGGGGCAACGGCTGGGAACCCAGAGATGGGCACCAGGCGAACCAAACTATTGAATTGTGTTCAGTTTTACAGACGGAAACAGTACCTCTTGGATAACGATGGATGTTATCATCAACAGTCATTCATATGTCAATACCTGTGAATCTGACGAGCCTGATGTCACATGGTTCTGTGTGTTTGTCTAGTTTTTGGTGGCGTCATGGAAGAGTAGCGACATGTCTGGGTATAAGGAGGCCGTGTGGCGATGTTTTGAGGGATAACCGTGAAAAATATGCTATTTTGTAATGTACTAGACATACCTAATCACTGCTGATACATTACATCTGTATGGCTCATTGACCCATGTAGCGCGGCTTACAACTTCTTCTAAATTCAAAGAAGATTAAAAATGTGCCAGACGGATTAAATATGGTATACATTCAGTGGGTGAGTAGTACTAACAGAGTAAGGTAAGCTACTTGGGCTGACTCATTTTGCAACGAACAATGATTTAAAGTTAGTAAATGTTTATTAACTAATCAAAACCGTGCAGTTTTAGCTAAACAAGCTTTTGGTTCATGGAGACATACATAACTCACATTCAGATCTTACAGAAGAAGTCCCCGTATATTCCTACAAGAATGTCTCGTATGTTTCTCATGAGTATTGAGCAAGTTTTGCCAGCATTCTGCAGCTTTGATTGCTGAATAACAATGCTATTGATGGCGGAGAAATTGATGAAAGCACAAGGAAGTTTCTGCGCCTCACGTGGCAGCGGCGTGACGATCAGGAATCAGTAGTATATCTTCGGATATGACAATACGTAACTGAATGTTGTGCTTGTGTGTTTTCAATACGAAAATAATATTGTGTATTCATCTTTGTTTGTGAGTCGGCATGCCCTATACAGCTATTGTAAATATGTCAACTAATTTCAAAACAACCATAAGCCATGTGTTTGGGGGGTGTTTTTACTCTGTAAATATGCCAATGTTGGGTGAACAAATCTCGACTCGTGAGTCTGACAAGTGCGGATCCAGCTGGAAGACTGACAAGCGCGGATCCAGCTGGAAGACTAACAAGTGCGGATCCAGCTAGAAGACTGACGAGTGTGGATCCAGCTGGAAGACTGACAAGTGCGGATCCAGCTTAGAGTCTGACAAGTGCGGATCCAGCTAAGAGTCTGACAAGTGCGGATCCAGCTGAGAGTCTGACAACTGCGGATCCAGCTAGGAGACTGACAAGTGCGGATCCAGCTAGGAGACTGACAAGTGCAGATCCAGCTAGGAGACTGACAAGTGCGGATCCAGCTAAGAGTCTGACAAGTAGACTGACAAGTGCAGATCCAGCTAGGAGTCTGACAAGTGTGGATCCAGCTGAGAGTCTGAAAAGTTCGGATCCAGCTGAGAGTCTGACAAGTGCGGATCCAGCTAAGAGTCTGACAAGTGCGGATCCAGCTAGGAAACTGACAAGTGCGGATCCAGCTAAGAGTCTGACAAGTGCGGATCCAGCTAAGAGTCTGACAAGTGCAGATCCAGCTGAGAGTCTGACAAGTGCGGATCCAGCTAGGAGCCTGACAAGTGCGGATCAAGACGGAACACTGACAAGTGCGGATCCAACTAGGAGCCTGACAAGCGCAGATCCAGCTAAGAGTCTGACAAGTGCGGATCCAGCTAAGAGTCTGACAAGTGCAGATCCAGCTGAGAGTCTGACAAGTGCGGATCCAGCTAGGAGCCTGACAAGTGCGGATCAAGACGGAACACTGACAAGTGCGGATCCAGCTAAGAGTCTGACAAGTGCAGATCCAGCTGAGAGTCTGACAAGTGCGGATCCAGCTAGGACCCTGACAAGTGCGGATCAAGACGGAACATTGACAAGTGCGGATCCAACTAGGAGCCTGACAAGCGCAGATCCAGCTGATACTAACACCGGATTTGACGTGACTACAACACAGCAGGTGATTACAACAGAACATCTGTGCGCACGAGCAATGCACCGGCAGTGGAGGGGCAGTCGCTACGCACTAAAGAGACAACATCTCAACCACCGCGACGCCACACAGTTCTGCCAGGATCTGTGCCCTGGAGCACATCTTGTCATTGTTAGTGATGTAGAAGAGCACGAGCAAATGGTCAACTGGATCAAGCTGGTTAGTCTAGGTGACACATGGACAGACGGTGTCAGACGTGTCCCGGATGAGGAGGAATTTATATGGCAGACAACAAGACAACCGATGAGATTCCAGAACTGGGGGAACAATGAACCAAACAATTATGGCAGTCAGAATGAGGATTGTGTTGAGTTTTACAAGAAAAAACATTATCTCTGGAATGACGTTCCATGTTCTGAACGACAGTCATTCATTTGTGAATACCCGTGAGTCTGATGTAGGGCTAACATGGTTTCATTTCTAAATAATTATGATTTATGAAATCATGCGAACGGAAATGAAGGAACTCAATCTGTTGAAATATAACGTCATGTACAGAGCATTATCCGAGGTGTTTGTTCGTGTTCTCCAAGAGCTGTGACCGTCATTGTGGAGTAAAAACGAGATGTAAACAAAATATATTATTTATCATTACAGTATTTTTCTGCGGAATGTAAACATTGGTATCGTGTAAATGATACGATAATGACAATTGATTTGGTGCTGATATACAACTGTTGTAGAATAAGGTTTGTCGTTGAAGATAACTACTGATGTCACTGAGAACAAAATTGGCGCATTTGGTCTACTTGTTTTAAAGAAACACAATGTCTTCAGTTTTGTGTAAAATTGCTTCTGGAACATTTTGTTTTGCTCTTTCACTTCCATGGCAAGTGTTTCAATATACTGATTGTAAAGAAAACATGAAGATATATTAAATAAACCATTTCTCAACCACAGAATCGAATGGTATCCCACGAATTGAAAAATTAAACCCAAAGATCCAGTAACCTAAATATCTTTGAAGTTTACGGTCGAATGTTCCTGAAATGTTGCACAAAAATATCCAAATATATTTCCAGGCAAGGTCTGTTTTCCTGGTCAAAATGGCAAACCCATTTTGCAACAAACAGTCAATAAATGTTTATTAACCAATCAAAACCCTGAAGTTTTTAGCCAAACAAGCTTGCTTCGTGGAGACATACATTTTCAACTCAACGTTCAGACCTTTCAGAAGAAGTACACTTATATATTATTTCTACAAGAATGTCTCGTATGATTCCCACGAGTTTAGAGAAAGTTTTGCCAGCAATGTGCGACTTCGATTGCTGAAAAACAATGCTATTGATGCCGGAGACATAATGAAGGTGAATAAAAGTTGCTACAGCTGGCGTGGCGGTGGCCTGACAATCGTGAATCCGTAGCTTATCCATCAAACTTCATTCAGGGGATTTAATGATACATACCCGGGTACATGTAAGTACTGTATTTGTTCACTTTACTATGTCAATATTTCAGGGAAAACATAAACCTTGTGGTTTCGTTTTTCTTACTATATAAATTCATGTATGTTAAAGCTAGAACCCCTTTCATAATTGGCCGAATTCCTGGCGAATGCTACACACAGTCTCGTAACGTCATCGGTATTTGTCTGGATACTATGGCAAACGCAATATCGTCAAGCTAATCATTTTCTATTCAGTTTTCCAAGCATGAATAGATGTGATTTTCTTAGTATCCATCACGGAATTGTGTATGATATATATTTTTGTATATTGATGGCATTCTCGACATGCATCTTTGAATTGATATGACAAACAAGAGTGTTAAAACTGGCTGATTTCGAAATTTATCAGTAATGTTGACTGAACATTTCATTTCTGTCTCAAAACTAAAACACGGTCATGATCTTCCTATGTCATTTAATGTGTTATCGAGATTAACCAGCAGGTCTGAATTATGGACAGATATCATTTCGGTAAACATATTATCTGTTTTCAGCAGATGTATAATCATATTTCGTAATAAATGAGGAAGCAAACACAATTAACAGATGTTTCTGATAAAAAAAAACCAACAACATACAGCTTCATCGACGTCCGTCCGCTATTATCGGAAATTAAATTTAAATGACACAGTTAATATGTTGAATGTGCTATCAGAACATTTCAGTTACCCATTTGTATAATAACATAGTTGTATGTAACAGATCCTTCGTTATAAGTAGATTATTTATTGTGTCTACTCTTTAGGTCTCATAGAGTATATCAAACTTGCCAGTATTATTACATGGATGCATGTACATAACACTTTGATCAACAATTCAATATACGTTTCCGACTGTATGCACTACGAGCAGTTGTGAATGAAGATGGGGCCATCGGATTATGCCTACGAAGACATCACTAGCGACCGCGGATCATACTTTGAGTTTGATTCAGAAGATCCTAGCCCAGCCGAAAAAGATCCAGAGTGGTTTAGACGTCTGCACCAAAACCAGAAGGAGCAGATCTTCTGGACTGTCGTTCCCATTGTCATCTTGTGCATGGAGCTTGTTGCCATTGGAGTAATGGAGGGTGTATTGGCTTCTCGAGAGAGTGCAGTATTGGATACAACTGAAAGACTGACATTTGCGGATCCAAGTGAAAAAATAACAAGTGAGGATAGAGATGAAAATCTGACAAGTGAGGGTCCTACGGGGAGTGACAAAGACAGAAGCAGCTAGAAGCCTGACAAGCACGAATCCATCAGAAAACCTGACAGGTGTGGATATCGCTACAAGCCTCACTAGTGCGGATCCAACTAGAAACATGACAAGCGCGGATCCAGCTGGAAGTTTGACAAGTGCGAACCCAATTGGAATACGGACAAATTCGGATCCAGCTCAAAGTCTGATAAGCACGGATCCAGATGGAAGTCTGACAGGTGCGGACCCAATTGGAATACTGACAAATTTGGGATCCAGCTGAAAGACTAACAAGCGTGGATCCAGATGAAAGTCTGACAAGAGTGGACCCAATTGGAATACTGACAAATTCAGATCCAGCTGGAAGACTAACAAGCGCGGATCCAGCTAGAAAACTGACATATCCATCATTGGGTGGAAACAGTGGTTCTCATACGAACACCAGATCTGAAGTGACAACAACACAACAAGCGGTTTTAAAACACGTTTCTTGGGCATATGGTTTATTAGACTATGAGAAAAACTACCGGAATGTGGTACACAAATCGAGTAAGCAAATGTAAGCACAAGCAATGAAATACAGTATTTCCATCCATGTAGTAAGTAATTGGTAATTGAGTTTAAATTAGTTTAGAGGAGATCGATTGGAACATAGCAAATTTACTAGGTACATCTGGTTTGAGATAAGCGTGTATACAATCACTCTTCCAGTCGCCAATGGACCGGATCATAGACAGTGGTACGCCCTGCGTCATCAACCAGGTGGCGCCACCCCTCCGGAGGCTGTGGGTATTGTACTGCTTCCTAGGGAGTCCGCAGGTGCTGAGCTGCTGCAGGAGATGGGTGCGGAACTGTGACTGGGTCAGTGGACACAGTCCGCCCTGCCTGTGTACCGCGAACAGCGGTGCCGATGGGGGAACAGACGCCGTCCTGCCGAGGAACCAGATCAGGGCCGACGAGGGGCACAGTTCACACTGTGGCAGGGATGGTAACACGACGTCGTTGACCCGCTCCTGGAACTGGTTGTTTTTGGCCCGCCTGACAGACAGGAGGACGCCGTCGGCCAGGAAACGCACATCACGGCGGAGGATGGAGAGCCCTGGATTCCCTTTGCTGGCAGAGGTGATGTTACTCACTCGGAGCAGACCAAAGAAGGTGGTCAGGCATGCTGCCCAAAGCCGTGCGTGTTCGAGGTTGTCCAGGTCCAGAGCCGCCCTGATTGCCCGCAGTTGCTCAGGCAAGATCGGCAGCTTCTGTGTCAGTGTGTCACCCTTAGTGCGGCGTACTCCCCCGAGGACGGCTTTCAGGTCCCAAGACTCCAATGGGTTTGGAGCCCCGAGATCTCTGTGGAGGATCCGTACAACATTCAGGTACTGGCGGAGTGTCGACACAGACTTGGTTCGGGCGAGGTAGGCGGCGTATCTGCACATGTTGGCGTCACTGAGAGGCACTGGGAGACACCGGGCCTCCCGGCAGAACTTGGCATAGGACGCCAGGTGGGACCGGTACGCTTTCTTGGTGGACTCGGCAAAGAGACGGCTCTTCCACATGGCGACCTCCTTGTCTAGGCTCGCCCGCAGGAGACGAGCTGCAGGGTCTGCCAAACAAAGAAAACATACAAGCTTTTGACATGTGGTATTCAAAGCGATATTGTGGTGGCAACACTCCGTGGTAACTGTATAAATGTCTTATGATGTGTAGAAATTTTGCTACAGAGTTCTTCTCATGAAACCTCGATATAGTGTCACTTATAATGTTCAATTCCCCTGGAATGTACTCAGCATGTATAACAAAGTTATATTTCAAAGCGAGAACACTGAGTTCTTTTAGAAGCCCCATGCACATGCTGTTGCGGGAAACCCCTCCATTTATAACAGCCTGCACTACTTGACTGTCAGTGTGGATGGTGACACGTCTGTTTCGCCACTTGCGGCACCACCTACTTGCAGCGAGACACACTGCTGCCAACTCCTTCACGTTTATATGATGTGGGTGGATACGTGGGAAGTCCAGATCCCAACGTGCATGAGCCCAGTCACCCTCGGGGCAGAATACTCCCGCTCCCTCGGTACAGGCGTCTGTGTACACGTGGTACACCGGTCGGTCGTCCCAGATCAGTCGCGTGTTGTTTCCCACGACGAGCCACTTCAACCACCAGTGCAGGTCGTCCCGTAAGGCGTTGTCCACGATGTACTTGTGCCCGGGGTCGTGGATCGCTGCGATGACGTCATAGATGTATCTGGTGTGAGATCGACCCCACGGGATGACACACGAGGCCCACTGTAGTTTCCCCGCTAGGGACTCGAGCTGACGCCTTGTTACACGCTTTCTGTGGATGAACTGCCTGATGTCCTGACGGAGGCACTCGGTCTTCTGCTCGGGAAGGGACAGAGTGCCCTTGAGAGTGTCGATCTGGACACCCAGATACGTCAGACATTTTGTGGGGTCGCAGACCTTTTTCCAGTTTATTTTAAAGCCCAACTGACGAAGTAAGGAAACGAGCACGTTATAGGCATACAGGCATTCCTCAAACGTACTGCCTATAAGCAAAAAGTCGTCCAGATAGACGTAGCACTCAATTCCGCGTCTGATAAGCATGCGTTTGACTGACTGCGTGATACGATGGAAAATGAATGGACTTTTTCGTGCGCCGAACGGAAGTCTAGTGTCGACCAGAATGGTCGGGTCGGTGTCACCCTCGAATGTCCACGAAAGGCCTGTTAGCTTGTACTGGGTAGGAAGGAGACCCACGGACCTGTATGCGGACTGCAGGTCTACCTTAGCCATGTAGCAACCCGGGGTAATGTCTCTCAGAGCATCAGTCACGGTGTCACACGTGAATGGGTGTTTATCTGCATAATCATTTACTGCGGTGCCCAGTGGGCGACTGTAATCGTGGATCAGGCGGATTGAGCCATCCGTTTTTTCGACTGCTGATATGGCACTGACTATACACGGGTTTTCCCTCGGATCGATACGGCGGTAATGTCCCTGATCCAGTTCATCCCTAACCTGTTTGTCCACCAGGGTGCGGAATTTTGATGTAGACCAGCTATTCGGGGTGCGGACGTTACACGTGTCATCGGCCTGATAGTCTATGATTTTGAAACCGCGTTCAATCCCGTCCAGGATGAATTCTGAGTCCCAATCCTCCCCCAGTTCAGTTTCCCACTTGTCCAGGTGCGGTGTTAAGTCCGAGCCCACATAGGTGGGCTGGACTAAGCTGACGAGTTTTTTGGCGGTGCGGATAGGCGTGCGGCTGTTGGTTGCGTGCGGTGGGTAAACTCTCCGTGACCAGGAGCATGACAGGAAGCGCAGACGTGCGCGTATTTGCAGCTCCGGAATGGGCACCCATTGCGGCCATTGAACTTTTCGCAGATAGGGACGCCAGTTGTCGGGTGTTTGCCAGCCCGGTTGGCGCCAGTGCGCTGGGGGGTATTGTGATTACTGTCAGTTCTATGCAGGAGCAATTGCATCAGAAAAGGGCTATCAGATGCCCATGCGAACCCCATGTGGGCCTGATATTTCCGGTACTCGGCATCGTATCTGAGTACTGACGGCCAGTTGAACATTTGGCCCATACAGGCGATTTTGACCAGATAGTTCACATGCTGCATAATGATGGGGATGCCCACTTGGTCGTCGGCGATCATTTCAGACAGAATTTTCAGGGCTCCTTCCATATACTGGAGCTGGGTTATACGATCGACCGGCAATTTCTTGTCTTTTAGCGACAGTTCATGGTCACCAATTTTGATGGACTGTCCATCACCCGCAGAGGGTTTGAATTGTTGGCCGAACATGATGTAGTCCCGAATGTCTCTGTACGATTTGGACCCCAATTTTGGATGCAGGCACAGGAGAGGTTCAAAAGTTACTGCCTTACCGTCGTTTTGTGGCGAGACTGGCGTGGTCGAGTTGAACAGCTCGAACACCTTACTGTAGTCTACATCTGCTGCGGTCGCCGACTGAGCGACATCTGCCGAAACTGCTGGGGTGCCGTCTGTCTCCGTCGAAGCTGACATGCCGGCCTGGGGGTCCGGAGTGGTTGCTGTCCTTGATGTGTCGGTGGTGTGCGTCCCTGCGGTCCTCAGCTCCGCTACCGTGTCCTGGAGCAACAATAGCTGGCCCAACGACAGGGATTTGGCGAAGTGCTTCTGTATAACGGCTGCATCGAGCTTCTTGCAGGCCTTCAATGAGCAGACACCGTTGTCTACCAAGAGCTGTGTAGTGTCGGACGATAGTTCACTGTCCTTAGCCCACTGTACAAAATCGTTCTCACTCGCCATTGCTGTGGTGCTTGCATCAAAGGCAGTTTCTTTTTGATTTGTTTTTGGTTTTTAAAAGAAAGTTCAAGCGAACAGTAAAATGTAAAAGCGTTGTAAAACACCCAAAGGTTCAAGCGAACAATAAAACACGCCACGTGTTGCGGTCAGTCGTGTGAGACGAAGTGTCTGGCGATGTGACGTCGTTCGACCGTGAAGAGCTGACTGGTGCGTGGGCCACAGCAAAAGCAAGTGCGTCCAAAGGGTGACGCTGAGTTTTATAAGCGAAAACTTTCAAGGAAGGGCAGGGGTCAGTCATTTAATTAATTTGGGGGGCTGAAACCGTGTTTGAAAAGTCTATTGAAAATAGATCAAATATCCGAACATCCATGCACACGAGCGATGCCCCTGGTGTGGGGGAGCAGTTTCTATGCACCATTTAAATGAAATCTCAAACACCACGATGCTACCGAGTTTTGTCAAGAGCTGTGCCCTGGATCACATCTTGTTATTATCAGTGATGCAGACGAGCACAAACAGAATTGATGAAAGCACAAGGAAGTTTCAGCGCCTTGCGTGGCAGCGGCGTGAGGATCATGAATCAGTAGTATATCTTCGGATATGACAATACGTATAACTGAATGTTGTGCTTGTGTGCTTTCAATACGAAAACAATATTGTGTATTTATCTTTGTTTGTGAGTCGGCATGCCCTATACAGCTATTGTGAATATGTCAATTAATTTCAAAATAACCATAAGCCATGTGTTTAGGGTTTTTTTTACGTTGTAAATATGCCAATGTTGGGTGAACAAATCTCGCCTCGTGACTAAAACAGGAAAATGAGTTTCCTATGTTATTCAACGTGTTACCGTGCGTCTAGTTTTACCAACAGATCTGGATTGAAAGATTGAGATACTCCGTGATAAATTACAGACATGTCGATTACCCCGTTTCATACCGGAATATGCATAATGTGCAGTTTCTAATCTTGAGTACATTTATATAAGCATGTTTCGTAATACATGAGGAAGCTGACAGAGTTAACGGAAGCTCTCGATCAAAATACAACTAACAATTCCGTCCACATCCGTCCGTTGGTATCGAAGTTAAAAAATATGTCAAATTTGACATTGAGACCTTACAATAATTCCAGTCCAGTTGACTGAATCCTATACTATGATAAATATATGATTCTATGCTGTGTTATCATATATAGGCCTGTTGCATCTACTCTTAGGTCTAATAAAGTAGTTCTAATAAAGTATATCAAATGTGCCAGTCCTGTCGCATACATTGTCCAAAATCAAACTGAATTCATATATATACGCACGTAGGCAACATTTCGATCCACATTTCGATATTTATAAATGTCAAACGGAAAACAGCAATTGCGAATGAAGATGGCGCAATCAGATGAAACCTACGAGGATATCACTAGCGATCGCGGTTCATACTTGGAGTTTGACCCAGAAGATCCTAGCCCAGTGAAAAAAGATCAAGAGTGGTTTAGACGTCTGCTCAAGTACCGAAAGCAGAAGAAGCAGATCTTCTGGACTGTCGTTCCCATTGTCTTCTTGTGCATGGAACTTGTTGCCATTGGCATAATGGAGAATGCATTGGCTTCTCGAGATAGTGTTGTAGTTGATCCAACTGGAAAACCTACAGCTGCAGATCCAGCTGGGAAACTGACGAGTGAGGGTTCAATTGAAGGACTGACAAGTGTGGAACCAGCTGAAAGTCTGACAAGTGCGGATCCAGCTGAGAGTCTGACAAGTGCGGATCCAGCTAAGAGTCTGACAAGTGCGGAGCCATCTGAGAGTCTGACAAGTGCAGATCCAGCTGAGAGTCTGACAACTGCGGATCCAGCTGAGAGTCTGACAACTGCGGATCCAGCTGAAAGTCTGACAACTGCGGATCCAGCTGAAAGTCTGACAACTGCGGATCCAGCTGAGAGTCTGACAACTGCGGATCCAGCTGAGAGTCTGACAAGTGCGGATCCAACTGGAAAAAGTCCGACATATCCATCGGTGGTGACTACAACACAACAGGTGGTCACAACAGAAAACCCGTGCGTACGCGCAATGGACCTGCTGTGGGGGAACAGTCGCTATAAAGCAATTAAAGGAAATCTCAGCCACAGTGAGGCTACCCGGTTCTGTGAGGGGCTGTGCCCTGAAGCGCATCTTGTCATTGTTGATGATAAAGACGAGCACGAGCAAATGGTGGAATGGATCAAGAATTATGATCTTGGTGACACATGGACAGACGGCATAAGAAGTGATCAAAATGAGGAAGAATTCATATGGCAGACAACAAGGCAACGGATGAGAATACAGAAATGGGGATCAGGTAATCCAAGCAGTGTGTCCCAGAAATGTGTTCAGTTTTGGAGACGGACAGATTACCTCTTCGATGACAACGGATGTTCATATCGACGGTCGTTTATTTGTGAATATCCATGAGCCTGATGAATCTGATGTCACGTGGTTTTCTTCGTTCGTCTGATTTATTCCATTCTGGTTTGATGCAAATTTTCGCAACGAAAAGTGAACAATGAAGCATTCTCGAAGTGAATATACCCATGTCAAAAGCTCGACTGCTATTGTAAAAATGTTACGTTAGTGTATCATCACATTATTATTTATTTACAAAATCACAGGAAGCATTATAAAAAGTTTTGGAAAAGACTACCAGGAATATATATATATTAATTCGGTGAGTGAAATTGTATCGGATTTCAATGGACACTTTTTTTTAAAAGAAAACCTTTCTCCATGAACTCATGACAATGCATCGGCACAACATTGTTGCGACTTTTCGTATTTACCAGAAACTTGCTCGAGCAGAGTTTGCCATTCATTATTATAACATGTATGACACAGATTCAAAGTTTTTCCCCAAACATGACCAAGTTCGAGGGACTGAAGTAGACATCCACAATCATTGTTAATTAAGGTAGTCCGCTCCAAACAGTGAGGGGAGGGGGTCAAAGAGTTTTTTTTAAATAAATAACTGTGTCAACATAATCTAGAGCTTCGAAATGATATATGTTGTAGAGTAACTGTTCAGCATCTTAAAACTGAAAAGAAAATAGGGGGTCACCGTATCCGTTCTCATGGAAAACACGATGCAAGATGTGAATATGGACGAAAAAATGTGCAAAAATGCCAGAATTTATGTCATTTTAGGTAAATATGTGTGATTTTGATCGAATATGTAGAAGAAACGAGCACGGTGACCCCCTGTTTTCTTTTCAGTATTAGGATGCTGATCATTCACTCTATAAAATAATGTCATTTTGAAGAGATAATATTCAAGAAATGACTTTTAAATTTTGACTCTCCGTTACCTCCATGTTTGTAGCGGACTACGTTAACTGATCAATTTGGCATTTGTCTGGAACAGAATGTTTTTTATTAGTTACATTTGCATAAAAGAAAGTCAATGGCTTCAATTGTATTGCGGAAATATTCATGGTATTATTGGTTACCGGATTAGTTTCCAGTTTTGGCATTTTGCTCAAAATATATTCAGTTACATTCTCTCTAGTTTCATATATTCATGACAGTATGTACTGTATATCTTTTTCTATATAAATATGGGCAATGCTTCCTTTTGTATTATGAGCAAAAAGACATAGATATGTATTTGATTTTTTGTGACCATGAACTTGACACAAATGAGTAGTAATTATTGGGGTCTAACATTGTACACTTTTCCGGTTCTTAGACCTTGGGCCATTTCATTTATGACAATAAATGTGTTCTGAATAAATTATTTGCCTGATGAGGGTCGGTAGAAATAATCAATTAATGTCAGAACCGGTCATTTCCTATTACGCCTTTTGATGTTCAAGATACATATCGAATACCACAATGATTGAACCACTATAAAAAAAACCCTATACATTGATCAGTTGTCAAAACCCATAATAGTAATGTAACGGGTTTGCACCCTTCTGTGACGTCTTGATGAACCGGTTTTCTGGGGAGGTGGGTGAGTTGTTGTTTAACCGGAGCTGAAACGGTAAAACTCCGGGAAACTGCTACTGCTGTACGGTTGAACTCCGGCTAGAAGTCTCTAAGGTTGGTAGCGTGGTCTGGAATGGACCTCTTAACCGTAGTCCGACTGCTAATCTGCAACTGCACCTGTAAAGTAAGGATCCGAAGGCGTTTCCGTCTCCGGGTACTGCAACTGCTCCGTCGGGATACCGCTTTACTGCAACAGCTCCGTCGTTTTCCGTCGTACTGCAAACTGCGACTGCGCCTGGAATAAAGAATCCGGGAACGTTGCCGTTTCCGAATACTGCAACCGCTCTGCCAGGTTCCGCCGCACTGCAATCTGCTCCGGTTGGCTCCGCCTCACCGCAACCTGCGACTGCACCTGAAATGGAGTATCTCGGAAGTGTTCCTACTTCCGGTTACCGCAACCGCTCCGTCAGGTACTGCCTCTGCAACTCCGTCGTCCGGTACCGCCTCTGCAACTGCTTCGTCGTTCCCGTCTCTGCAACTGCTCCGTCCGATACCGCCTCCGTAGTTGCTCCGTTGAATTCCACCTCCGTCTCCGTCTCCGTCTCCTTCCTCGGTGATCTGGGTTCTTAGATCACCCTAAGACGTCGTTACAACTTGGTCTTAACCGACTGTGGTCTTTTCTCCCTTTACTCCGTATTACTTTCTTTTCCGGTGAACTAACTTTATTATAAATTCCAGTTCCCTAACGAACACGGAAAAACAACTCGGTTGAAGTTTTCATGTTTATTTCCCAAGTTCACAGTCGGAAGACTTAACTGCTATCATCTGGATGACTCTATCCGGAACAAGGGAGTACTCTGCTATGGGAGAAGGGGTCTGCACAGGTCGACGTCAGGACACCAACTCCGCCGTCCGCTGTGAAGCGGGGGCTTTTATAGACCTGAGACCCACGTCACGTGACCAACCTATTGTGACGTCATAGTCCGCCAAAACACTGATATTTTCCGGATTTCTAAAAACACTCTAGAACCAATCAGTGGCTGACACGTCACCTTTTAAACCGAAAACGAGGCTGATCACATGACCTTCCGGAAATAACGTCATTACGTTTTTGTACTCCATTGTTCCGGCTCCGTGTCCGGTTCCGTCTCCGGTTCCGGCTCCGTCTCCGGCTTTACCGACATCATAAATTACTAAGTTCCGAGACGGAAAACCTTTAAAACATTAACAATACGGAACCGTATGAACCTTTAAACACATATACACCCTAATAAACGGTTATTTAACCATAATATCACAAAACACTAACAGAATTACCTAGGGGAAACCTTTGGGTACGCCCCAAAACCGTTACAGTAACTTTTCTTACAAATAACATGGCAGTTTTGATATTCCAAGTTCCTCTAAGGTCAAATTCAAGATCAGCACTCAAATCACTAAGTATGACTTACAATTTGAACGAGCAAATACCTAAGCCATATCTTAATTCTCGCTGGACAGTCCACACAACTCCTATTTAAAAGAAATATGTTACTCACATTTTGTCCAAATTGACAAAATTTCTTCTGCTGTAGAGACCAGTCACAAGGCTACATATGGATGGTCCCATGTACAAATTAAAAAAAAAAAGAAATATGTGAAAAAAACAAATAGAAGTCAATGGTTAATATGCACTGCAGACATCTCGGTCTAAAGACAAATTTAAAACAAGCTGACTCCTCCAAACAAAAACCTGTTGGCGAAGACAACCGTAAGACCAAACATATTGCACCACATTTTGTTGTATACACATTGAGGAGACCTCCTAGTGGTTTCAGCTGTGGGGAATACACGTTGAACGAATGAAGTTTATGTCAAGTTGGACAACCCTACGATAACCGTGGTGCTACTACTCGTGTAGCCCCATCACGTCATAATGCTACATGTATATTTACAAAATGCCGACTCAGCAAAAAAATGAACTCAAGGTTCGAAGTTCACCCCAAATGCCCCTAAGACACGATTGTCTAGGGCAAAACGTCTTATGAATAAATTCCATTTCACTTCACAATATCGATCCCAATGTAAAATGGTGACTAGCCCCGAAATGACTTCAAGGGAAAGTCCAGCCCTAAGCCATCCGCAAATAACGTCTGGTCCACACTATGACGCACCGACATAATATGTCCCATTATAAAGCATAGGAGAATTTAACACTGGAAAGTCCCATTTGGGCCAAGTTTGGGCCAAAATGGCCCACTTCCGAGCGATTCAAAAGCAAAGAAACTTATACATGTCGCGAAGGTACATAAGAGATATAATTTGAAACAAGATTCTGAAATACATCTGAACAGTTGTTGAGCAAATGGCCTTCAAAGTCCAAAATCGAGCGGTTTTTTTTGACAAAAAAAAAGGCCGTTTTGACCTTTAAAGGTCATCGAAGGTCAAACTCAAGGTCACCTCCTATTTGAAAGTGTCAACATCTAAGCTCTATCTTCAAGCATTTTATGAGTACAGTCCTGGCAGCTCCCATTATGAAGGGAAAAAATGCCGAAAATTTTCCAAGTCCGAAGTTTTTATTTCGCCTATAAATGGCACGAAATGGATAGTAACGCGATATGTGGCAAAAAACGTTTTTTTCGCCGATCCGTCAAAAACTCAAAATGGCCGCCACACGGAGACCGGCGATTCAAGAGCAATGAAACTTATACACATCGCAAAGGTACATAAGGGGAATCTAATGCATCAATTAGAAAAAAGAGTTACTGAACACTTTCTGAGCAAATGGCCGATAAAGTCTAAAAATGGCCATTTTTCGTCGAAAACGGCCGCCATTTTGCGAAAAATGCGAATAGCAGAAAACTAAAAAATACATCCCTCTGGAAATATTTTAGGTATTTTTGTGCAAGATTTCAGAAAGTTTCAACCGTAAGCTTCAAAAATAAAATTGTTTACGGACGGACGGATGGACAGACGGACGACGGACGGATGCAACACCATGCCAATAGGTTATCGGATCAAAGGTGCGGTAACCTAAAAATGCAGACTCAGCAAAATAAATTCAGCTCAATCTCAAGGTTTGTCTCTAATACCCTAAGATATGTTTGTCTAGCGTGACATGTCCAAAAATAACGTCCATCTCGCTCCACGACGCACTGTTTCGTAGATATCGATCAATTCGCACCGTTTCGTAGATATCGAAAGGAATGCCAGGTCAAGGTCAAAAATCATCTCTAATACTCATACAAATCGTTTGGGGCGACGAGTCCAAAAACGCATGTTACGGCGAATCATTTCCGACATTTCGATGAGTTTAAAATGTCGACTCAGCAAAAAAGAAAAACAAACTCAGATGGAAGTCACAGATCATCACATGTTTGTGCAGGGAGACCTACTATGCACCGTTTCCAAAATATGCTGGATTGATCCCAAAATCAACACGGTTCTTTCCTTTTGGGATATGAATCTCCATGCACAATTCTGCAACCATTGCCTGAATGCCTCCTTCGTTATCGTCTGTAAGCCAAGTCAACTGAACATTGATTTCGTCCTCACAAACCTCACGGATCCTTCTAAAACAATAGGTTTAGCAAAGATATTAAAATCAAGGGAAACTTAAGGTATTGTGATGAAACAAATATGGCGTAAGAAACAAATGCTAAAAGCATCTGCCGAAATGCCTTAATTTGCCTTAATTCTGAGGAAAATACCTCAAAATCCAAGCTTGGCAATTTTCCAACAAAAAATATCCTTTTGACATCTCAATGTCATGAATGTCAAATTCAAGGTAATCACTGGAGTCGTCAAATATGACTTCCTACTTGAATGTACCGATAACTAAGCTCTATCTCAAACCATTCTAGGTGTACACGTACAGTCCACACTGCCCCTTTCATGAAGGAACATTTTTCAAAGACATTTTCTTTTTTCAGGAAACGGCTCAAAACACATTGTAACTTGATCTCGGACATATAATTTTATATTCACTGACAAAAATTGTCCCTGATGACATCACAACGACCACCACGCACAGACCAGCAGTGCAACCAAAGTCGTACGCATCACAAGGGTGCATATGGAAAGTCATGTGCATGATTCATCTGACAACTATTTCATCAGATATCAGATAATCTTCCCGATTCCCTTCCATGCTCATAATATAAACAATCAAGATCATTTTATTTCACCAACAACACCTGATCCTTCAAACCCCATTACCAATTCGCACACACACTTCGAGTGGTATACACATGTAGTGATGGTTTGGATCAAATGAGGTCACCCGAGACGAATTCAATGTCGTCTAGAAAAAAATTAGCCCAAGGGCTAAGATAGGTTAGCGAACAATTTTGGTTTTAAGCATTTCAGGTGATATATAACCTTGAGATTTATCAGCCAAGGTCATCTTTGTGAACTGCAATGTCACCATGAGGTATGCTGCATATGACTTTATATATGTTCATAATACAAACATATAAGATCTATCAACAAGTATTTGGTCTGTAGAGGCCAATTTACACTGTACACATGTCAGGTCAGGCAATATTTTGAGATTTGGCCTTCAAGGTCATTCAAGGTCAGCAATAGATAACCGCCTCTGTGGCCGAGTGGATGGGGCCGGTGGCTGTTGAAGCAACAAAGATCAGAGGCAGTAGATGACGTGGGTTCGATCCCCGTCACCGGCACAAAGTAGGTGGAGTTTTCATCCTGGCAATGCATTCGAATGTGCTTTCCAAATTGTAAATTGTCACCCGACGGGGGATGGGGAAGACAGACAGAATTGCCTATCATCATGGACTGTCGTTAGATAAATCTGATTATTATTATTATGCCATAAATACATGACTTCTTGTAAGCTTATACACAATCCTAACCTGTATTTGCAAATGTTTAAGCCTCAGTTGCTAATTTACACATTTCAAATCGGACATTTAGCACTCTAGGTCATCCGAGGTCAAGCTCAAGGCCATCATCACTTGTTCCATATATGACTTCCTATATGCTCATAATGCAAACTCAAGCTCTATCTACAAGCATTTCATCCGTAGAGGCAAATCCGGGCATTTTTTGACCCCAAAATCGCTGTTTTGATCTTTCAAGGTCATCGAAGGTCAAATTCAAGGTCACCAAACAAATCACCACATAGGACTTCCAATTTGAAAGTGCCAAGTTCTAAGCTCTATCTTTAAGCGTTCTATGAGTACAGTTCTGGCAGCCCCCATTATGAAGGAAAAAATTGCCGAAAAAAAATCCAAAAATGTTTTCAAGGGGTGAAAAAAATTCTTTACCGCCCAAAAATGGATAGTAAGGCGATTTTTTTTCCCACTTGTCAATAATTCAAAATGCCTGCCACACGCAGACCTGCGATTCAAGGGCAACGAACCTTATACCGGGTACACGTCACAAAGGTACATAGGAGGAATCTTTTTTTTAAAAAAACTTCAAAACTGATTAGACAGTTTTGGAGAAAATGGCTGTCAACGTACAAAATTGAGCAATTTTCGACGAAAACGGCCGCCATTTTGGAAAAAATTCAAAAATAAAAAAAATACCTCCTCCTTGAAATATTTTGAGGCATCTTTTCCCTAATTGGACCGTTTTGTACCGTATACTTTAAAGATAAAAATGTGGACGGACGGACAGACGGACGACGGACGCAACGCGACGGCAAGAGGTTATCGGACCAAAGGTCCGGTAACCAAAAATACATTTTTCACATACGACTCCCTCACATGTTCAAAAGACAAGTCTGACCTCTATCCATTTATGTTCCGTCTACAGTAGACAATTTGTTCATTTCAGTTGTGGCATGACCTTGATAAAACCTATCGAGGTCAAATTCAAGGTCACGAATGAGAGCTCATACATGATTTTCTACCCTTTCCAAAATATACTGACCAAAAAAAGAAACGCAACTTTTCAATATTATTATATAATTTTATAAAAAATAAATAGTAATCTCATGCATTTTGTAATACATGAGCAGTAAAGCATCTAAACAATGACAATAATTCGCAATATTGAGGAATCATCACACCCGCTAAGTTTCACGAAGTATATAAAGCCACATCTGGCAAAAGTGAGAATGACATGGTCAGTCATTACTGCTATCTGGTGTGGCTATGGATCCCAGGACGACAAATTTCGTTCAGTTGTGGCTGTCTTCAGCGAACTGAGGTCATGTCCTACAAGAAACACTTATCTCTACCCCCATAGAGATCTACCATTGGCGGTGTACATAGCAAGTCTGGATCTGTTCGTAAATGCACATGTTTGACCAGTTCGATATTTTCCACCATATCAGGTTCCCATTCAATGCCGAAAAGCCTTTTTCCTTGGCTCCCTTGGCATCACAACTCGGAGGGGGTTACGTGTGTGGAGGTCACCCTCTTGCAGACTGTTACAACCTGTCTTTTCGTTAATCCTGGATAAATTCTAGTCCTAATTCCCGGCCGGTATCCTTGTTGCTGATCGGAAGTGGTCACGAAGGTGTAATCGGCTTCATACGACGTTCAACTCCCGGAGTCGTTCCATCAGGTGTCTCAAGTTTTGGGCATTTTATTGCATTTCCATTGGCTACAGTATTGCTTCTTAGACACCATACAATGGCTCTATGGACGATAAAATCGAAGGCCTGGTCTGTGATGACACATTTTTGCTCAGATCATCCTATGCG
Organism: Terebella lapidaria; assembly: GCA_949152475.1. Classification (NCBI taxonomy): domain Eukaryota; kingdom Metazoa; phylum Annelida; class Polychaeta; order Terebellida; family Terebellidae; genus Terebella; species Terebella lapidaria. Next base: position 29,762,882 of record OX424569.1, on the reverse strand, counting down.
CAGATTGCTTCACCAATATTCAGCATTCCCTATATGTCCACAATTGATTCCTAATCTGTAAAAATGATAATGAGTGAGATATTAGCCATTCTGTGCTCTTACCTTGAAAATGAGGTTAAAGGTCAAATCCAAGGTCATGACACTATTCAGCATATATCATTTCCTATCTGTCCACAACTGATTCTCAAGTTGTAAAGTCGATAATAAGCGAGATAGTAGCCATTTCGTTCTTTGACCTTGAAAACGAGGTCAAAGATCAAATCCAAGGTCAGCACAATATTCGGACTATATCATTTCCTATATGTCCACAATTGATTCCTAAGCTGTAAATTCGATAATGAGAGAGATATTAGTCATTTTGTGCTCTGAGCTCGAAAATGAAGTCAAAGGTCAAATTCAAGGTCATCAGAATATTCAATATATGACATTTCCTATATGTCTACAATTGATTCCTAAACTGTAAAGTCAATAATAAGCGAGCTATTAGCCATTTTGTGCCTAACCTTGAAAATGAGGTCAAAGGTCAAATTCAAGGTCATAAAAATATTCAGCATACAGCATTTCATATACGTCCACAGTTTAGTCCCAAGCTGTAAAGTGGATAATAAGCGAGATATTAGCCGTTTTGTTCTTTGACCTTCAAAATGAGGTCAAAGGTCAACTTCAAGGTCATCAGAATGTTCGGGCTATATCATTTCCTATATGTGCACAATTGATTCCTAAGCTGTAAAGTCGATAATAAGCAAGATATTAGCCATTTTGTGCTCTGACCTTGAAAATGAGGTCAAAGGTCAAATTCAAGGTCATGGCAATAATCCGCATATATCATTTCCTATGTGTCCACAATTGATTCCTAGTCTCTAATCTCGATATTAAGTGAGATATTAGGCATAATGTGTCCCATTATAAAGCATAGGAGAATTTAACATGAGAAAGACCCATTTGGGACCCGTCGAGAAAATGAAAATGGCCGCTACACGCAGACCGGCGATTCAGGGGCAACGAAACTTATACACATCACAGAGGTATGTGAGAGTCTGAACAGTTTTTGAGAAAATGGCCGAAAAAGTCAGAAATTGGCCGTTTTTCGGCAAAAATGGCCGCCATTTTGCAAAAAAATGTGAAAATAAAAAAATAACCCTCTCTTGAAATATTTTTAGGTATTTCTTTGCAAAACTTCAGAAATATTCGATTGTAAACTTTAAAGATAAACATAGCACCAAGGGTGCTGTAGCTTACCGGCAATCATGAGGAAAGTGGAGTATTGATTTTCCAACATATAAATTGTTTCACTGATCTTAAACTCTATTGTCAAAACATGTTCGTAAATGTTGCTGGAAACACATTCTCTGTATGGACTATAAAACGGAATTAAGTTACATCTTGAAAGATTTTGTTGTTGTAAATGACATATATTCACAGACTGTCGATTCAAAAGCAACAAGACTTTTACACATCACAAAGGTACACTTCACAAAGGTAGAATCTTATGCATTTTGAGGAAAATGGGGTTCCTGTTTGCCACCAGGATCGCCACCATGTAATTCGGGCATAGACAAACCATAGAAACAGTCTACTTGCCAAATTCATACAAAAACGTAATAATGTTACATTAACTTTTTGTCATGTTTGTTTTTGCATAATACAAACAATGGACATGACGTTTTTTGTACTTCTTGGGCATAATAGACTGTTTTAGAGCCCCAAAAGCACATGGCACCAGCAGGTACCCCATTGCCTGAATAGATTTGAGAAAATGGCCACCAAAGACAAAAATCATTGTTTCTTTTGACAAAAAAGTTCGTTTTGACCTTTCAAGGTCATATTCAAGGTCACCATTCAAACCGCAATATATGACTTCCCATTTGAATGTGCAAATACTTAGGCTCTATCTTGAAATGTTCTAGGAGTTTACCTCACAAAGCTCCTATTATGAAGGAAAAATTAGGTGAAATTTTCGAACAATTTTCGAACAAAGTCCGAACAATTTTTCAATGGTCCCCCTCAAAATTTTTTTTTTGTTGGAAATGACTCAAAACGAATAATGACTTGATTTCGGACCAAAAAATTGTTTTTGCCTACCCGTCAAAAAATCAAAATGGCCGCCCCACGCAGACCTTCATTTCAAAGGCAACAAAACTTATACACATCACAAAGGTACATAAGGAGAATTTTTATACATGATTTTGAAGAAAACTGTTCCAAAAGATTTTAAGAAAATGGACACCAAAAACAAAATTCATCGTTTTTTCGACAAAAAAAGGTTGTTTTGACTTTTCAAGGTCATTAAAGGTCAAATTCAAGGTCACCACTCAAACCGCAATATACGATTTCCCATTTGAATGTGCCAATACTTAGGCTCTATCTTGATGTGTTCTAGGAGATTACTCTGCGCAGCTCCCATTATGAAGGAAAAATTGGGTGAAAGTTTCTAAGTCCAAAAAAATTTTCAATGGCCAAACAATTTTTTTTTTTTTGCTGGAAATGGCTCAAAACGAATAGTGACTTGATTTGGTATAAAAAAAAAAATTTTTTGCCGACCCATCAAAAAATCAAAATGGCCGCCACACGCAGATCGGCGATTCAAGGGCAACAAAACTTATACATGTCATAGAGGTTCAAGAGAGGAATGTTTTGAAACAAAAATCTCAAAACTGATCGGACAGTTTTCGAGAAAATGGCCACCAAAGTCCAAAATTGGCAATTTTTCGTCTAAAATGGCCACCAAATCGACAAAAACCATTCAATCAAAAAAATTAGCCCAAGGGCTAAGATAGGTTACCGGACAACTTTAGTTGAAACAGGACAGGTGAGATATGACGTTAAGATAAACCAATTATCTTCGTGAACTTCAATGTCATCATTAAGTGTGCAGCATATAACCTTGTATTCATGTATGTTCAAAATACAAATACAAGGTCTATCTACAAGTCTTTTGTCTATAAACGAAATTTACACATTTCTTGTTGGACGTGACTCTGAGATATAGCACTCAATGTCATCTGACGTCAAGTTCAACGTCACCCAAAAAAGCCACATATATATGTGGTATACATGTATATGACTTCCAATTCCAGCTATACCTACAAACATTTTTTGGCTGTAGAGGCCAATTTACACACAAGGGGCCTTTTAAGCAATTCAAAGCACTCCATCTTTATACACAATGTCAGGGACCCCAATTAGCATGTTTTATAACAAAAATCTCAAAACTGATCAGATAAATTTGAAGGAAAACGACCAAAAATTAAATTTGGGGCCTATTCAGCCTAAATTTCTAGCCTTTTGAGCAATTCAAGGCACTTTATACACTATATACATATTTATACACATCATGTCAAAAACCCTAATTACTATGTTTTGAAATAAAAATCTCAAAAGTGATCAGACAGTTTTCGATTAAAGACAAACAAGGTGCAAATTTGGGCATTTTTCGACTCAAAAATGGCTGTTTTGACATTTCAAGGTCATCCAAGGTCAAATTCAAGGTCACCACACAAGTCTTCATATATGACTTCCCATTTGAAAGTGCTAATTTCTAAGCTCTATCTTCAAGCATTCTATGAGTACAGTCTAGGCAGCTCCCATTATGAAGGAAAAAAGTGCCAAAAATTTTCAGTCCCAAATTTTTTTCAAAGGGTGAAAAATTTTTTTTTGCCTAGAAATGGCCCAAAATGGATAGTAACGCAATTTGGGGCAAAACAACTTTTTTTCGTCGACCCATCAAAAATTCAAAATGGCCGCCACACGGAGACCAGCGAATCAAGGGCAACAAAACTTATACACATCATAAAGGTACATAAGGGGAATCTTCTGAAAACGAAAATCTCAAAACTGATCAGACAGTTTTCGAGAAAAGACAGAAAAGCTGCAAATTTGGGCATTTTTCGACCCAAAAATGGCTATTTTGACCTTTCAAGGTCATCCAAGGTCAAATTCAAGGTCACCACACAAGTCGCCATATATGACTTGCCATTTGAAAGTGCCAATATCTAAGCTCTATCTTTAAGCGTTCTATGAGTACAGTCCGGGCAGCTCCCATTATGAAGGAAAAAAGTGCCGAAAATTTTTCAAGTCCAAAATTTTTTTCAGAGGGTGAAAATTTTTTTTTTGCCTAGAAATGGCCCGAAGTGGATAGTAACGCGATTTGGGGCAAAAAAAATTTTTTTCGCCGACCCGTCAAAAATTCAAAATGGCCGCCACACGGAGACCGGCGATTCAAGGGCAACAAAACTTATACACATCATAAAGGTACATAAGGGGAATCTTCTGAAACGAAAATCTCAAAACTGATCAGACAGTTTTCGAGAAAAGACAGAAAAGCTGCAAATTTGGGCATTTTTCGACCCAAAAATGGCTATTTTGACCTTTCAAGGTCATCCAAGGTCAAATTCAAGGTCACCACACAAGTCGCCATATATGACTTGCCATTTGAAAGTGCCAATATCTAAGCTCTATCTTTAAGCGTTCTATGAGTACAGTCCGGGCAGCTCCCATTATGAAGGAAAAAGGTGCCGAAAATTTTCTAAGTCCAAAATTGTTTTCAAAGGGTGAAAAATTTTTTTTTGCCTAGAAATGGCCCGAAATGGATAGTAACGCGATTTGGGGCAAAAAAAATTTTTTTCGCCGACCCGTCAAAAATTCAAAATGGCCGCCACACGGAGACCGGCGATTCAAGGGCAACAAAACTTATACACATCATAAAGGTACATAAGGGGAATCTTTTGAAACAAAAATCTCAAAACTGATCAGACAGTTTTTGAGAAAATGGCCTCCAAAGTCCAAAATTGGGCATTTTTCGTCAAAAATGGCCGCCATTTTGAGAAAAATGCGAAAATCAAAAAACTAAACAAAAAACCCCTCTTGAAATATTTTTAGGCATTTTTGTGCAAAATTTCAGAAAAATCCGCCTGTAAACTTTAAAGATACAGCTGTGGACGGACGACGGACGGACGACGGACGCAACGTGACGGCAATAGGTTATCGGACCATAGGTCCGGTAACCTAAAAATTAAAACATAGTCTTTAGATATTGGCCTAAGGTATGTTCTGACAAATTCATCATGCCAAAAAAAAGTTACAGACCCAGAAAAAAAAATTAAAACAAAGTCTTTAGATATTGGCCTAAGGTATGTTCTGACAAATTCATCATGCCAAAAAAAAGTTACAGACCAAAGTTACGGCCAAAGGGCCGGTAAGCTAAAAATGTGGACGGACGACGACTGAAGTCGCCATATCTCTAACCGTGAAAATGGGATCAAAGGTTAAATTCTAGATCACCAAACTATTCAGCATACATCATTTCCTATATGTTCACTATGGACCCCTAAGCTGTAAATTTGATAATAAGCGAGATATAAGCCATTTTGTAATCTGACTTTGAAAATAAAATGACTGACCTTGAAATTTAGGTCAAAGGTCAAATTCAATATCATTAAAATATTCAGAATATATCATTTCCTATATGTTCACAATTGATTCCTAAGCTGTAAAGTCGATAATAAGCAAGATATTAGCCACTTTGTCCTGTTGACCTTGAAAATGAGGTCAAAAGTCAAATTCAAGGTCACTAGAATATTCAGCATATATCATTTCCTATATGTTCACAATTGATTCCTAAGCTGTAAAGTCGATAATAAGCAAGATATTAGCCATTTTGTCCTGTTGACCTTGAAAATGAGGTCAAAAGTCAAATTCAAGGTCACTAGAATATTCGGCATATATCATTTCCAATATGTTCACAATTGATTCCTAAGCTGTAAAGTCGCTAACAAGCAAGATATTCGCCATTTTGTCCTGTGACCTTGAAAATGAGGTCAAAGGTCAAATTCAAGGTCACGAGAATATTCAGCATATATCATTTCCTATATGTTCACAATTGATTCCTAAGCTGTAAAGTCGATAATAAGCGAGATATTAGCAATTTTGTCTTGTGACCTTGGAAATGAGGTCAAAGGTCAAATTCAAGGTCACGAGAATATTCAGCATATATCATTTCCTATATGTTCACAATTGATTCCTAAGCTGTAAAGTCGATAATAAGCGAGATATTAGCAATTTTGTCTTGTGACCTTGGAAATGAGGTCAAAGGTCAAATTCAAGGTCATGAGAATATTCAGCATATATCATTTCCTATATGTTCACAATTGATTCCTAAGCTGTAAAGTCGATAATAAGCAAGATATTAGCCATTTTGTCATGTGACCTTGAAAATGAGGTCAAAGGTCAAATTCAGGGTCATGAGAATTTTCAGCATATATCATTTCCTATATGTTCACAATTGATTCCTAAGCTGTAAAGTCGATAATAAGCAAGATATTAGCCATTTTGTCATGTGACCTTGAAAATGAAATCAAAGGTCAAATTCAGGGTGATGAGAATTTTCAGCATATATCATTTCCTATATGTTCACAATTGATTCCTAAGCTCTAAAGTCGCTAATAAGCAAGATATTGGCCATTTTGTCCTGTGACCTTGAAAATGAGGTCAAAGGTCAAATTCAAGGTCACGAGAATATTCAGCATATATCATTTCCTATATGTTCACAATAGATTCCTAAGCTGTAAAGTCGATAATAAGCGAGATATTAGCAATTTTGTCCTGTGACCTTGGAAATGAGGTCAAAGGTCAAATTCAAGGTCACGAAAATATTCCGCATATATCATTTCCTATATGTTCACAATTGATTCCTAAATTGTAAAGTCGATAATAAGCGAGATATTAGTCATTTTGTCCTGTGACCTTGAAAATGAGGTCAAAGGTCAAATTCAAGGTCACGAGAATATTCAGCATATATCATTTCCTATATGTCCACAATTCATTCCTAGTCTCTAATCTCAATATTAAGTGAGATATTAGGCTTTAATGTGTCCCATTATAAAGCATAGGAAAATTTAACATGGGAAAGTCCCATTTGGGCCGAGTTTGGGCCCAAAATGGCATACTTCGAGGGATTCAGGGGAAACGAAATGTATACATGTCACAGGGGTACATATGAGGAGTGTTATGCATCAATAAAAAAAAAAGTTACTGAACAGATTTTGAGAAAATGGCCGCCAAAGTCCAAAATCAGGCATTTTTCGTCGAAAACGGCCGCCATTTTGAAAAAAAATGCGAAAATCAAAAAACTAAAAAATACCTCCCTCTCGAAATATTTTTAGGCATTTTTGTGCAGAATTTCAGAAAAATTCGATCTTAAACTTTAAAGATAAAATTGTTGACGGACGACGGACGACGACGCCGGACGCAACGCCATGCCAATAGGTTATCGGACCAAAGGTCCGGTAACCTAAAAAGAGGGTAATAATGTCATTAAATTTTTTAATGGCAAACTCTCTTAAACTGGTCGTTCTATGCCCCTCAGACAGCAGTCATTCACAAAGGTCTCTTGACGAAACCTGACTGCAGCAGTGGTCTCTGAGAAATGTTTCTTGACGAAACTGTTCCCCCGGAACCGCCATTACTTTGTCCCCCAGAAGTTAGGCTGGGGAGGCGGGAGGGAAAATAATCGTGTTTATTATAGAGGTAAGTGTGTAATAAATACTGGTTTTAACAGGTTAAAACTTCCTATTTATGTCCACACTTTGACCTCTATAAAAAACACTCTTGGGTTATCTCAGAATAACCACAGGAGGAGGGCTAACCCTAACCCCCAAGGAAACATCATTGAGGCATAGAACGAAGTATTTCTGAGTTTAGAGAATTTATGGTTCTTTTAATTAATAGAAAGAAGCTCCCACGCGCAAGTATCTACAAGTTAGGTGTTTTAACCCGGACGAGTAATTAGACCGGAGGTTTATTAGCGCGTGCGAGTAAATTCATAAACTACCACAGAATATTACCTGGGTAAGAGAGTGGAGTCGTCGAGGGGCATAGAACGACCAGTTTAAGAGAGTTTGCCATTAAAAAATTTAATGGCATTATTACCCTCTTTTTTGAAAGCCAGGTAAGATTACCCAAGAGTGTTTATTATAGAGGTCAAAGTGTGGACATAAATCCCCTTGCACGAGATGCCCTACATGTAAATACCTTATATCCTGAGGTCATCAACGGTCAATGTCAAGCACAAAAGAGAAATGAAATATTTCACCTAGATTTTATTTCGCTTTCAAAGACATGATCACAATTCACACAACAACAAGACCTGATGAACACTTCGTTATCTGCGGGTTTGTTTCCCCTTGCCGTGCTTTCGTTTTTCCCGGAATTTCATGAAGGACTGCAGCTTTTGTGTCTTTCGACGCTGCTTCAGAATCTGGTCTTTTTGTTTCAGTTCATTCTTATTGCTGTGGAAACCTTTTTTCAGACCAGAACTGCTCCCACCTGAGCGGCCATTGTTGCGAACTCCTGGAAAGCACCAATGATTGAAAATCACAAATCCATTAGATCTACAGGGGATGCAAATAAAATATTGCTTAATCAGCATATAAGTTCAGTATATTTTATATCCTATATATATTGATAAACTGTAGATACATGGAACTTGTTGCCTGCCTTGTACAAGAATTTTGTTTTATATAAATCTCATCAGATATTACTAAGTGACTTATATCCACAAACATATGTATCAAATGTACATTTTAAAATATTCATATATCCACCTTTCTGTTTCCAGTTGTCACCTTTGGCCAAGTTCCTGCTCCTGCCTTTCCCGGGTTTCCCTCTCGCGTGTTTCCCAGGCGAGGAATTCCCCTCATTTTCACTATCTGATGCATCATCCTTGTCAGCAACCTTATTCTTAGCCAGCCAGTCTTTGTAGCTACAAGTGGGTCAAGGATATAAATTCTCATGCATATACAGCACCTTTCAGTCCCCTCCAAAATGAAAATTTCTCGTATTCGGCAAGAATCAATTTAGCATGTAAATGAACCTGTGAAATAAGACTGAGAAAAGTGAAGTGCGAAAAAGTGAAGTTTCACACGCGCCTCAAATACTGTCAACTAGTTTAAATCTGTTTTTATTCCAGAATATTGCATTTAAGAATATTAATATATTCAGTATACAAAAATATCAAAATTAATAATGTATGAAGGACAATAATTTTCTCATAATGATTAACATCCAAGAAAATTAGTATTTTAGATTAACTTTCACACATTTGCAATTTCAAACCTAAGCATAAAGGATACATATTTGACTTGTACGTTGATGATATCCACTGTCCGCTTTCAGTTTTCATCCGTTTCTTGCCGGGTTCGTTCCCTGTCTCGGCCACATACTTCTTTCTTTTCCGATCCCTGAAAAAATACATATTTTACATCTATTTATTATACATCCCTGTCAAATGTATTGATAGAAAGTTAATTTTTTTAATAAATGTTTTTTCAAAAAAAGATTCCAGTGTGTTGAATTTGAAAAAGCATGGCACTCACAGTGCATTGGAATGCGTCACAGCCAATTCACATTATCTTTTTCTCAATTTTTTACCAAAGAGTGACATTTAAGGTATTGTAATTTGTACCATCGTAGCTGGTTCTGTTGTTTTCTCATCTCGGTGGCGTCATCGCCGGTGATATCAAGAGCAGCCTTGTCCGCCTCCATCTCGAAATTTGAGCCCCTCATGCTGAAACTAAGCAGAGATGGGACTTCCCTTGTGTTGTTCTCTTTATCTACATGTATTTGATTGATGAAAGTTACCAGTATAAAGTTTCACTCATAAAGCCTCAGTTACTAAGTAATTGGTAACATGCTGACAACAGAAAACTTGATCTTCCCTGCTGACATCTTTTCCTAAAAATTGGCCACGGGCACCAAATTGCTAAGTAATATTATTGGTTGTCATGGTAACACACCCTTGCTCCGTGTGATGATCTTTGGGTCTGTAGCTGACGTAAAATTCCTCGTCCCTGCCTGTTGACTTTTTCCTCTGGTGTTTGCTGGATGGAAGCGGGTCGAAGAGTCCTTTGTTTGCTTTAGGCGCCACCACCGTGGAGAAAGTTTCCTGCAAATAAATTGGAAATCATCAAGATGTACGCAGGAAAAGGCTGAAATATGATTTGCAACCAAACCATTACATAATCTACACTGCTTCCAATGTTCAGAAACAGCAACAATAGGCATATAATGACACTGACAAATACAATTTAATGTCAACAATTGCCTGAAGATTACTAAAACCAGACATATGCATAAAACCTTGGAAAATGTTTATTTTCAAAAGATCCTGCCCCACCTCTAACCCTTCAACAACTCCCCATTCACCAAGTCATATTTAACTAGAAATCTCCAATGTTCATATAACCTCTAAAATATTTATACAGATACAAATTGGAAATCAAGCAGCTTGCGAAGCCTTACATTAATGTCCTGTTCATTGACCTCCAGGATCCCTACAGGATGGTTTTCTCCGGGTAGTGAGCCCCCCTCGTCTCTGTCCTGTTGCCGTAGCTGACTTCGCTGTATAACATTCGCGTGCAATCGACGCTTTGTCTTCATCACGTTGAAGGCATCTGTTTTCTTGCTCGCATTCACTTCAAAGATCGTCTGTAAACAGATGATTTTTAGGTTTAGGGAGTTTTCGAAAAAAATTTCAGTGTACTCTGCATGATTTTATCACAATATTAAGAGAGTTGTACACTGTATTTCATAGTGAAGTACTATAAACAGAACGTTATGACACACCCCTCTAGGTTTGAAGACCTTCATGCTGTTGAGTAGTTTGGCTCTCTCAGCCTCCACATCGGCACTGATCGAACCTATGATAAAATTCAATTGGGGTCAGAAATTATTATACAATACTGGGATATTTGTAAACGATACGCTCTTATTCTGAGAATGTATACTTGTAAATGCTGTGAAAAAGGAAGTTTTAACTTGTTTAAAACCAGTATTTATTACATACCTACCTCTATAATAAACTCTTTGGGTAATCTTACCTTGGCATTCAAAGAAGAGGAGAGAGAAATGAATGTCACAAGAATTTTCTCAAAATTCCTGACATCCATCTCGAACTCGAAATTGAAGGAAATTACTCTCACACATCTCAGATTCCCCGCGGTGTAGATGTGACGTCACACCGGTCATATGATTGACCTTAACCGCCATTAATTTGCCCACCTGGTTAAGGCAGGGGAGGCGGGAGGGAGAATAATCGTGTTTATTATAGAGGTAGGTATGTAATAAATACTGGTTTTAAACAAGTTAAAACTTCCTATTTATTGCCATACCACTACCTCTATAGTAAACTCTTTGGGTTATATCAGAATAACCAAAGGAGGTGGGTTTAACCCTCTCCCGGGAATTTCATCACCGATGTGTGAGAGTAGGAAATATCCATTGAAAGTAGTAAATATTGTGTTTTACTTTTAAATTATAATTTTAAGTCGAAAATACATATTTACAGGATATTTACAACTATACCATAATACACGCCTGAATTACCTTCAGATGCATGGAGACGAGCAGGGGCTCTGCAGAGGTGACTTTCCTCTTGCAGAAGAACAAAAATTTCCCTCGCCAAAGAAGAGGAGCAACTCCCCTGGGAGTCGACCTCAGGTGCATCTGTACAGAGGCGTGCTGATCTATTTACAGGTATCTACAGCTGGACTACACGCTCCGCCGCCACCAGTCGTCCAAGCTGGAGGCCGGAGTCATCCTCCCAAGCTAACTCCCTGAGATAGAAAGAAGTGAATGTGTTATGAGATTTCCAGGTACAGGCAGACATGACATCATTCAGAGACACTTTATTTGTAAAGGCAAGTGAAGCCGCGAGAGCCCTCACATCATGCGCTTTGACTCTGAAACCTGTGGATTTTTTCGCCTGTGACTTTTCATAGCAAAATCTAACACACTTCTTGATCCAAGATGAGATCGTAGCAGGACGGATATCATTTGGAAAATCCTTAAGATAGGACACGAAAAGCAAACGCTTGCCGAGATGCAGCTCACGCGTACGATTAACGTAGATGCGGAGGGCTCGCACGGGACAAAGCTTCGCGTCTTCCTCCAGGCCCGGCCCCAGAGAAGGAGTCAGGGCGGGAATGGAAAAGCTCAATAATGGCGTACCTGCTAATTGAGTTTTGGCCAGAAAGGAGGGAATGACTCCGAGGAGAACCGAGGAGCCATCCGACTTCCACTTAACTTTGGAAAAGGACAGAGCGTGAAGCTCACTCCGTCGCTTCCCGGAAGCCAGAGCCAAAAGGAAGACCGTCTTAAACGTCAGCAACTTTAGTGAGGCCCGCTCAAGGGGTTCGAACGGATCTTTTCTTAAGACGTTGAGAACAAGCGATAGATCCCACTCAGGAACCGGGTTCCTAGCTTTCGGTCTTTCGATCTCGAAACTATTAATCAACGCAGTCAAACCTTGATCATGACCAAAATCGATCCCAAGTTTGGGTTTTAGAGTCTTCGCGATAGCCGTACGGTAACCCGCGATCGTGGATGGAGCTCGCCCTTCATTGAACTTTTCGAGAAGAAATTCGGAAATTAGGGGAGCATCGACTCTGAAAGGACTAACCTTCCGGCGACGACACCAAGCACAGAAGGAAGTCCACTTCGATTGGTAGACTGCCAAAGAAGATTTTCGATTTGATCGGGCGATCCTAGCGGACACCTCCCTTGAAAATCCCTTCTTTCGGAAACATCGCTCGACAATATCCAGGCATGAAGCTTCAGACTTGCGGGAGCCTGATGAAACATGCTGGAGCGAGGTTGTTTGAGGAGGTCCCACTGATCCGGAAGCTGACGAGGGAAGTCTACTATCAACTCCAGAAGGTCCGGGAACCACGACCTCTGCGGTAGACACGGAGCAATCAGCAGGAGGCGACACTGGTGAGTCCGAAACTTGGCGATCACCTTGTCCAACAACACCGCTGGGGGGTAAGCATACGCGTACATGCCCTCCCAGGACGTCGACATCGCATCCACTGACATGGCCGTGGGATCGGGAATGGGAGACACAAACGAAGGAAGTTTGTGGTTCCACCGGGTCGCAAACAAATCGACCATCGGCGTGCCCCATAGGCCGCAGAGAGATTGGAATACCCTGGGGGCAAGACTCCACTCCATGGCCTGGACCTGGCCCCTCCGGGAGAGGCGGTCCGCCCAAACATTCATATGACCAGGGATATGCCTCGCGAAAAGCGAAATACCCCGGTCGTGACACCAGAGCAGGAGGTCGATAGCGGCCTGGCACAGCGACTGGGACTTCGTACCGCCCTGCTTGTTGATGTAAGCGACAACGGTGGAGTTGTCGGTGGCCACCAACACAGCCTGATTGAGGAAATGTGTTTCCCAATGCCTGAGAGCCAAGAACACGGCCTCCAGTTCCAACAGGTTTATGTGCCATTCCTGCTGAGACGAAGACCAGGTGCCCGAGACCTCGCTGTCGTCCCAGTGAGCGCCCCAGCCGTCCATACTGGCATCCGTAAATACGTGCCTGGATGGAAGCGGCCGGCGGAATGACGACCCTCGGAGCAGATTGACGGGATCCAGCCACCATTGCAGATGGGAAACGACTTCCGGAGAGACCTGCACGAGCTGGGATCTGTCTCCCGTGACCTGGGACCATTGAGAGTGTAGATGCCGCTGAATAGGCCGCATGTGCAGGCGGCCCAACGGAACTAACTTTTCCGTGGACGCCAGCATCCCGAGAAGGGACTGCCAGCGTCTGGCCGTCTGTGGAATGCGACGAAGGAAGCCTTCTGACAGCACGGATAATTTTGACTGACGATCCAGCGTCGGCAACACAGTCTCTGAGGTAGTCTGATAACGATACCCCAAGAAGACGAAGTCTCGACGCGGTGACAAGTCGGACTTTTTTTGGTTGATTTTGAACCCCATCCGTGAGCATAGATTTACCACAAACTGTGCTTGGACGATCAGCGTTTCGCGACAATGGTGCCGGATTAGCCAATCGTCGAGATATTGGTGGATAAAAATCCCCCGCTTGTGGGCGAGAATCTGGACTTCCCGAGCCACCATGGTGAAAATCCACGGCGCTGTCGATAATCCGAACGGGAGCGCCCGAAACTGCCATACGCGGCCGAGATAGAGAAATCTCAGGTATTTGCGAACTGCAGGTTTCATTGGAATATGGAAATAGGCATCTTTGAGATCGATCGTTACCACCCACGAATCGCGAGGCATGACTGAACGAACTTGCTCCGGCGTTTCCATGGAAAACGTCGGCACTATTAAGAACTTGTTCAACGGAGAAAGATCTATCACTGGTCTCCAACCCCCCGACGCTTTGGGAACCACAAACAACACGCTGTAGAACCCGGGAGTGTCCCCGGGAGCAGGTTCTATCGCTTGTTTCTCGATCATCGCCGTTATCTCCTCGTGGAGAACACGGCGGCGTTCTGGATCGTTTGGAAGAGTGAAACCCCTTGGGACGGGCGATAACGGTGGCAATTTCTCGAATTTCAGGCCGAATCCTCGACGGAGCGTCGAGACGACCCAGGGGCAAGCCCCGAGCCGCTCCCACTCTTTCCAAAACAGAATTAAACGAGCTCCTACGGGCTCGTCTGAGGAAGGAATATCGACCGAAACGAGCTGACCATGCAGCTCTTCTCGACACTCGAGCGAAGGATCCGGCCCGGAATCCGAAGCTATACGTACCCGGTTTCTTTTCCCCTGCGGGCTTGGGAGCCTCTCCGCGTCCTCGGCCTCGGCCACGACCACGGTCTCCTCGGGTGCTGCCGGCAGAGGCCCCGCGAAAGGGCAACCCTGAGGCCCTGCCTCTCGCTCTACCACGGCCACGAGTCGGCTGTTGCTGAGGCTGAGACTGCTGAACTGCAGACTGGGGCTTCTTAAAGGCCGAAACCATCTGTTGTGTGAGGCGTTCCAGAGACTTCGACTGGCTCAGGAGGGCATTGGAAGTAGAGGACTTCGCGGCCTTCTCGTCGGCCTCCTTCTTCACCTCCCGCAACTCCGCAGAACGGTCAGGGAGTAGAAGTGAAGTAGGGGCTCCGGAAGAGGGGATAACGGGGTGGAGAACTCTCATGTCTGTCATGAGCTGGTCCGGAACCTCGAACTTGAGGGATGAGAGGAAGGCGTCACGCCGCCACAACTCGGACACCCAGAGTGAGTGGGAGTCCAGGGCCACCTTGTCACCCACACCTTTGCCAATGGAGGTGACCAATGAAGCGCAGCTCAATAAGGCTTCTGCCAAATCATCCCGGTCGACGTCAGGGTTGTCCAGGACCTGGTCACGGCACTGAAGAATGGCCCGTCTCGTAGCCATCGACAGCCAGTCCATGGCCGAATCCGTGGCCAGCCCCACTCGAAACGTGTGCTGCAGCTCCGCCAAGGCCGCCCATGGGATCTCCACGGCCTTAGGCTCCTTGAAAAAGGCGTAATGGGGGTGATGCCTCCTCAAAGCTGTAGGCTTGTCGTCCAACTCCGACGACGTATAGTAGTCGTTGACAGACGGGCGAGCAGGATACGCGCCAATCGCCGACTTGTTGGACCTGATGGTCTCGTCCATGCGCTCCTGCATGGAGCCGCGAACTCCCTGTGACAGAGGGAACCGTAAGGCGTCCTTCGACGGCCGGGGGTGCTCTATCTCAGAAGAGATCATCGAACGAGCCACCTTCTTGACTGGGGCCGGAGCATGCTCTTCGGGCCACAAACCCGGGAGGACCCTCTTCACAAAATCCAACTTCTCCCCCCAAGAGAGAGGGTCGTCGGACTCGGGCTGGTCCGCCTCCTGGTCCGGGTCCGCCTTACGCTTTCGCGGAAGCGTGAGGCCTGACGGGCCAGGTAACGGCTGGTCAGCCGACTGAGAGACCTGTAGGGAAGGTTCCTCATCTGAAGACGGCTCTTCCCTAGGCAGAGGGGAAGACGGGGGCGGTGGCGGCTGTGGAGGCGTGAACCTCGCCAGAAACTGCTGCCACTGGCCTAACATCTCTTCCCGAAAAGACTGAAGCTCGCCCCTAAGGCGCTGCTCTGACGTCGTGGAAGAGCTCCCCTGGACAGGAACACTGGACGGCTCCGACGCACGGGAAGACCCTTGGTCCGCCAACTGGGCGAAGGACAACATACCCTGGCTGGAGGCGACGAAACCGGAGGGCAGGGCCGTAAGAGGGGAATCGTCCTTGATATCCTCGGCGATCTGAAACACACAGGGCGAATCAGAAAAAGGAAACTGTGGAAACCGTGGAGACATGGAAACTCCAGGAACCCATGGGTTTGGACGGCTCATGGCCCTTGGCTCCCGGCCCCTACTGGCCACGGCTCCGGTAGCCACGGCCTGGGGTCCAGTAACCGACGGGAAATCGGGTGCCGGCGGCCGTATCACTGGCGACACGGGCCCGGACCGAAATCCGCCCTGGCTATGGGGTTGAAACCCAGCTCCGGGGGCAGGTGCCCGACCCGGAGGGGGAAACAACACTCTCTGTCCAGAGGGATCCCGGGCGCAGGGAACCGTCGTGAGCCCGACGGAACCGGCAGACCCCGAAACCACACTCGGACACTGAAACCCAGGTCGTTCAGCCAGAGAAGCATGAGAACGAGGGGCCAGTAGAGAGGGAGCCAAAAGTGAGCCACACAAACCCGTAGGTTGTGGGGAAGTTAGGGTGCCGAGAGCCGAACGCGCGGCTCCCGGGACCCGTACCTGGCTGAAAGAAAATGACAATGATAAATCAAAACTTACAGCACAAACAGCATTGGTTAACTGCAAATCTAAACGCCGCTTGCGTTCCTCAGACGCCTTGGGACGCGGCCTGGCGCTATCAGAATCTGACGGGGAAGGGGGAGTAGGGCAACCAGCAAACCTGCGGGCCTGAATCTCCCGTAAGCCTTGAAGACAGAGTTTCCACTCGTCGATGGACCAATCCGCGCATAACTCACAGGTGGCTGAAGGACGGCAATAAACAGTGTCCCTACACTGCCAGCAGGCGTTATGAGCCTCCCACTTAGGAAGGTAGTGTTTGCAAACGATGCACTTCATATCTGAAACATATCAAACATCGAAGTACAAACGGGCGATAATGGGGGAAGGAAAGGGGCCTGGGGAGGCTTTACCATTTCCTCCCAAAAAAAAATCGCAAATCACTAACTCTAAGCTAGTCTAACAACGAAAGAACGATCTACTGAAGAAAAGCTGTGCAAAGAACAGCCTAAAGACGATCGTAGACGTGAAGAAATTCGACTTTGAATGCCGAAAGCAAGACTTGCTGCACATCCAACAATGGAGGAGCAAATTAATGGCGGTTAAGGTCAATCATATGACCGGTGTGACGTCACATCTACACCGCGGGGAATCTGAGATGTGTGAGAGTAATTTCCTTCAATTTCGAGTTCGAGATGGATGTCAGGAATTTTGAGAAAATTCTTGTGACATTCATTTCTCTCTCCTCTTCTTTGAATGCCAAGGTAAGATTACCCAAAGAGTTTATTATAGAGGTAGTGGTATGGCAATAAATATTACATCTATGCCACAGTAATTCCATTTACATGTATATGTATACTGTATAGAAGATATTACCCTAAATTTCCAATATATTGAGCAATGTGGATAATATATGGTTGCTAATAAAATCACAGTGTGATAAAAACAAAAATGCTTGTCTGTTGTATAAAAAACACACCTCTTATCAAGCACAATCACACTTACCATACAGCGGATGGTATCCGATCTTTTCACTGCGATCCTTGGAGCGTTTGATGGACTCACTAGAGGCTGGGGGCCGGGACTTGAGATAATGTTTGTAGGCATTACTGACTACCTTGTGCTGGGCAGCCTGGGAGGCAATACAAGTTATTCGTAAATGTTCTGTGTTGCAAATTTGGTGCAAGAAAATATAAACGGAGAAGACATTCTACAAGTATCATAATTTTGAAAATTAAAATTTATCAAGAAATACTGTATGTTCACACTGTAACGTACAGGTATTCACATTCATAACGTACAAATGGCCTACTGAATTTTGTTCGCATATTAATACCGAGTGGTACATACAATATCATGTATTTGCATGATTTGTCGCAAGTTTTGCTCCTCGTCATCAATGACTGATTGCGGCACGAGTCCGTAGAGGGCCTCGTCGACTGAAAAATACAGAAAGCAAGAGAATTTTCATGAAGAAATATCTCTTCGAGATGTATGAGCGAGATTCTTATACACGGAAAAAATCTTTATGATTTTATTAATCTTACTAGAGAATGCATACATGTACTTGGAATTTGGATATGGTCATAAATATTTTTGCAAAAATTTAAGGGAGGAGCAAATGTAATTCTCAGAAATTTAGGGAATGTTCCACTACTCTGCAATAAAGAATCCATTCGAGAACTATTTCCCTCTTCAGTTCTGCAAGTACACACAGACCTGGGTAAGTTTTGCCGACCCCCACGTATTGTAGAGGACGTCCAAGGAACAGATGCAAGTCAATAACGTATGCCACCTCATCCGGAGACACAAGAGAGTAAGCGGTACCTGAGCGTCCAGCACGAGCCACGCGGCCTGTGGGATTTAAGGAGAATGGGTTTATGTGTTGTATTGCCATGGATATTTTTAGTCATATTTGAAGTGTTTTGGAGACGTGCTGTAATCACATGAATGATTCAATACATAACATAGTGAATTTTATGGCGTTAAATTAATTTTGAAACAGCGCTATATAAACAAACATTTCTCACCATTTTCAGATCAATAAAATTCCTGCTTTTAATTAATATTCTCTTCAGCAAGAAGTCAATTCGAAGGTGATACCAGTCTTCAAATTTTGCAACCCAAAATATATGTTATCTTTCGAAACACATAAGCATAATACCTTCTACAATGTATCATTCCATGTGCACAATTCTACATAATATTTTATATCCAAGAGATACATATTACATACCCACTCTGTGCACAAATAGTTTGGACTTGGCTGGAAAGTTGTAGTTGATAACGTTATCCAACAGGGGGATATCTATCCCTCTGGCGGCCAAGTCCGTAACTATCAGGATCATTGAGGTTTTATTGCGGAACTTTGCGACGTTTATTTTCCTGGCGGTCTGGTCCAGTGAGCTGTAACTGTAGGAACACTTGAAGCCTGACTCCAACAAAACCTGCAACACAAAGTCTTCATGAATATTAATCATTTCATAGACATTGGGTCAATGAAAGCACCTTGTCCGATAAATTCTCAGATTTCAGCTTTCTATATATTTCCAGGTACCGGAACATAACTTTTTTCGCATACAAGCTTTTTCCCTCGATATTATACTGTAGGCAGATCTATCTTTTCTATCTCTACACATTAGTAATACTGGTACAAATTATATGAGTACTGTTTATGTCATCAAACATGAATATAACGAGACATGAACAATAATTATTCATGTACAAAATTTGCAGGCGAAGCAGTGTTGTACCTGATTCAAATATTCCACGTGATGTTTGGTCGCAGCAAAGATCACAGTCTGTTCTGAAGGTTTTACCACATTCCTCAACAAGTGAAGCAGGGCGGCCATTTTGTTTTCTGACTGACATTGCAAGAACGCCATCTAGAAAGAAAAGATAATTTATTTATTCCGTGATCATCAGAACCATAATATCTGCAATGATCTGTGAATATTAATAGGAGTAGGCCTACATGTAGGTTTCAATTTGCTCAAAATAAGTATCGTTATTTATTACGTACATCATACTTTATAATCATTTTGAATGTCAAGGTAAGTTTTTAGAGTACGGGTTTTGGAAAGGCGGTAAATAGTAATCATGAAAATAATTGTTACTGCAACATTTTGAGTACATGTTTACCATGAAGACTTTCAAATGCATCTCTTGTTATAATTTCTTAAACTACAAATCTCAATTTCAACATATGGTTCCATCAGGTTATAGGCGCTCACAAACCTTGAGATTTTCACTGAGTTTGCTATCGACATCCAGTCGAATGAGGGTTGGGTCATGGAGGCCGGCTTTGGCGAAATCTACGAGAAGTTTGGGTAACGTGGCGGAGAACAGAACAGTCTGTCGGTTCTCTGGAACTCGTTGTAGAATCTCCCGCATCTGTTCTTGGAAACCCATCTCAAACAGACTGAAAGGGGCAGGGGTGGTGACAGAATGTTCATAATCAATACGAGAATGAAATTCTTCAAATGTGATGAACGAATCATGTATATTGTCCCAGTAAGACAAGATACTCTGAAATAATGCTTCCCTATCCACAAAAAGTTTCACTTTATTCTCCAAGTATCAATTTAGTATGTGAAGGAACCTGTAAAATGTCTTCCTATTAGGTACGATACTATTTTCTGTGCAAAAACTGAGGTCTTAACTTAGGTGGACCATAATATACATGTACAAATAGAATGAACAGTGGCTGGCTACGTATGCCAAATGATGTAAAGTGAAGTCAGATTCATTACTGAAACAACTTAACAAAAATGCTAATAGCTATTTGTAGACGCCTGTTCACAAAGCCACTATATAATTTTGCATTTTTGAATACTAACCGGTCAGCTTCATCAAACACCAGATATTGCACGGCTGTTAGCTTTAGCTCCATCTCGACTAGGACGTGCATGAACCGGCCCGGGGTGGCAATAATTCTGTGACAGAAGCATTTGTAGTTGGGTATAAATATAGTTGCATTAATGTACATGTATATGTTAATTTCTTTCTGCACAATGCACATACTTGTAAAAGCCGTGACTTTAAGGGAAGATCTTAATGATATGTATACAGATCATGACAGTACCATTTTAAATACACCGATATCACTAGTTTAGTGCAATAATTGTATGCATGGTATGTCAAAATAAGACCCTTCGTTCATTCGGTCTTTTTTTCACAATGAAGTGAGTTTATATAGAAGATCCAGTCAGTATTATATTTCTGTTTACATGCACTCACACATCAGGGTTCTCATGAATGGCAGCAAACTGTTCTTCCATACTGAAAAACAAAAATTGTTCAAAACAATTTATGCGAAATTTATGCTCCAACTGATAACATTTAACGATAAATGAGCAACAGATCAAGGAGATAACTATTGAATTAATTGACGACTAAAGAAGCACACAAGAATGGATAAATGTATTTCCCATGTGAGTAATTACCTGTCTCCACCCAGGACAACAGCAAACTTCAGACCCGTAAACCTGCCCAGCTAGAAAGACAAATATAATGTAGCACATTTTGAAGCTACATACGTATGCTATTCACCCTGTCATGTGTTCATCGATAACAAAAATATATTCGTTCAGTTCATTTCATCAGATTTGTTATAATGTACTTTTCTGATCTGTGACCATGGTGACACTCTTACAATACACGTAAAAACATAAGGCCTCCCGATTTTCAATCGGGATGCCTAATTATCACAGTGAAACCATTAACATGATTAAGTGAAACCAAATTTTCCTATAAACACACAGAAATATTGCATACAATCACATTCATTGGTCTATAATCAACAACAGACTCACATCAAACTTCGACACTCCTTTTCAGTCATTTTGTATACAAATATATTGTATGGAGTGATGTTAATTGGTGATAAAGTAACGATTAATCAAACCTGCACACCACACAAGTACCTCTTTAGTAAACTTGAGTGTCTGTACAGCCAGTTCTCGTGTGGGTGCTAGTATCAACGCCCTCACGCCAGACGTCAGGTGACCTTTCAGATTCTCAAACATCGGCAGCAGGAAAGCCGCAGTTTTACCGCTCCCCGTCCTCGCCATGGCAACAACGTCCTTACCGTCCATGATCAGGGGAATTGTCTGTATTTGGATAAGAAGTATATTACTTACTCGAAAATGTTAAACAGCTTTATCATGATATGCCGAGTCATTTTAAGATTTGGGAATTTTGGTTTGGAAATTCAGTGTTCAAAAGTTAATTTATTTTCTATATATTGTCATGGTTCATTGATCCAATAAAGTTGCATAAAAGGTCCTGATCATTTCTTCCAATGAAAATAACCATGACCAGTGCGAAACAATCTAAATGTCTTATTAATGACAAATACGGCAATCGTGCTGTAGTTTAACATGGTATTTTGTGAGCTTCGAACCTTTCGTTGAATTGGTGTTGGGATTTTGTAGCCTTTTCTGATAACGCCTTTGTATACAGCTTGTGATAAACCTAAATGTGAAAAGCAAACACAACATATTGACAGCAGTAAGTAAGACACAGAATTCAAGTGAACTTACAACCAGCAGATGGATGCCCGAGACCAAACCCAGCAAATTATACTTGAATTGCAAATTCATAGCGATAGTTCAAACAATACCCATAGATTGGAAGCCTCCAGATTTTTTCTTCTTCCTGTTCTGTTGCTGGAAAAGTTTTCTTGTTTCCTTGAGTTCTTGGTCAGCATCCACATCGACTGAAGGAAATGTTTCTTCAATGGTTTTCTGTGCATAAAAAACGTATCCGTCAATTTATTCATATCATACAATATACCATGTACATGTACATTCTTAATTCAGTCTCAAAGCTTGCTACAATTTTAATTTTTTCAAAACTTTTCAACAGATAGAAAGTGATTATACACAATACAAAAAATACATACATTTTCTAAATAATATTACATTTATATTCTTACCCATTGAATATTTTCAAGGATTCATAGATGTCAAATATCTAAACTGTATGCATTACTGGTATGCACACAATATATTTTCATGATACAACAATATCCCTGTTCAGTAAACTTCAGTACAGTACGTGGAAATCTGACTTGGTTAGTGATAACCCACCTGTACATTTCCTGTGAGAGTTGCGGAAACTTCCTCGAATTCCGACTCACTGTCAGATCGCGCTTTCTTTATTGCGCGATTTCTTGATGCATACTTGGACTTGTTTTGTTTTTTCTCTTTCTGGTTCTTTTTGTTGTCGGGGAATTTCTTGTCCTTTGTCTTGAATCCATCATGTTTCGACTTTTTCTGATGGTGTGCTGAATTGCCGTTCTTTAGCGATCCAGATCTCGATCCTGACGACTGTTTTTTTCGCGAATTGACTTTCGCCATCGTCTGCAAAATAAATACAATTGACTAAATTTTGTTCGCGAATGAACATATGGGGTATTAATCTTGTGGTATGAAACTTTGCCGCCTCTGGCCTATGAAAACATTTCCCCGAAAGTTGATCCCTTCAACAGTCATTACAGTATTTGGTGTTTTGTTTTGTGTTTCCTGATAAATATTCTCGAGATAATAATTCGAGAGACCTCGTCTAAAATTTTCAACTTCAAAATAATTATTTCTATCTCGAATAACTTTTTAGGTAGGTAGGTAGGAAGGTGTTTATTTCGAGAATACATCTGCACATTTATAACTTTGACATTAAACAATACATTTTTAACATATATATTCCCGTGGTACCACACAAAGACACAGTGTGTCTGTGCCCTGTTTGACAGACAATGATGATACCCTGTTCAAAAGAATTTCGTTAATTACAAAACTGGATGTGTGGACCGTACAAAACAAAGCAAGAGAAACCGAACGATATTACAAAATTCCTGAAACACAGCTGGAATTTTATAAAAGCAGAAGCAAAATTTTAGACCACCTCAATAACACAATCACATATTAAAAAAAAAAAAGTTAGTGAAACACACAAAATGAAAGCCTCCCTCACCGAACACACACACACGCGTACCCTTTACCCACAAGCAGTATTTGACATTATATTAGTCTTTCTTGCGATCACAAGAGGATCATTGTTGTTTCTTGTGTTATGAGAGTGGATCTGATTATTTCGGACAAAAACAGAATTCAGCGGCCGAGGAAGGATGTGCTTCTGTGAGTTAAACATAAGTAAGTTAAGTTGTTGCCTGTAAACATCGTTGATTTTCAAAATTCCTGTTTGTTTGAATAGTGGCGGTGTGTGCGAGTTGTATTTCGAATTAGTTATCACGCGTACAGCCTTTTTCTGCATTATTTCAATTGGTTTGATGTCCTTTTTATATGCTGAGCCCCAGAATATCAATATACAGTACTGATTTCGCAAAACCTCACCAAAAGGCCAGCATGGGACACCTGGCATTTAGCACGTGTTCGCCCAACTTCGCCTGACGTAGCATCATGCGATTTGATGCTAGCATTGTGTATGCGAGCATCCCTCGATGCTAGCATTGCTTCTTGGCACTGTGGTACACTAAAAGCATTTCGCATTTTGCATTTTTTGTGAAGGCCATTATATGCTCGCATATGCTCGCAAACACATGGTCGAGTGGTTTATAAACAGGAAGTTTTAACTTGTTTAAAACCAGTATTTATTACATACCTACCTCTATAATAAACTCTTTGGGTAATCTTACCTTGGCATTCAAAGAAGAGGAGAGAGAAATGAATGTCACAAGAATTTTCTCAAAATTCCTGACATCCATCTCGAACTCGAAATTGAAGGAAATTACTCTCACACATCTCAGATTCCCCGCGGTGTAGATGTGACGTCACACCGGTCATATGATTGACCTTAACCGCCATTAATTTGCCCACCTGGTTAAGGCAGGGGAGGCGGGAGGGAGAATAATCGTGTTTATTATAGAGGTAGGTATGTAATAAATACTGGTTTTAAACAAGTTAAAACTTCCTATTTATTGCCATACCACTACCTCTATAATAAACTCTTTGGGTTATATCAGAATAACCAAAGGAGGTGGGTTTAACCCTCTCCCGGGAATTTCATCACCGATGTGTGAGAGTAGGAAATATCCATTGAAAGTAGTAAATATTGTGTTTTACTTTTAAATTATAATTTTAAGTCGAAAATACATATTTACAGGATATTTACAACTATACCATAATACACGCCTGAATTACCTTCAGATGCATGGAGACGAGCAGGGGCTCTGCAGAGGTGACTTTCCTCTTGCAGAAGAACAAAAATTTCCCTCGCCAAAGAAGAGGAGCAACTCCCCTGGGAGTCGACCTCAGGTGCATCTGTACAGAGGCGTGCTGATCTATTTACAGGTATCTACAGCTGGACTACACGCTCCGCCGCCACCAGTCGTCCAAGCTGGAGGCCGGAGTCATCCTCCCAAGCTAACTCCCTGAGATAGAAAGAAGTGAATGTGTTATGAGATTTCCAGGTACAGGCAGACATGACATCATTCAGAGACACTTTATTTGTAAAGGCAAGTGAAGCCGCGAGAGCCCTCACATCATGCGCTTTGACTCTGAAACCTGTGGATTTTTTCGCCTGTGACTTTTCATAGCAAAATCTAACACACTTCTTGATCCAAGATGAGATCGTAGCAGGACGGATATCATTTGGAAAATCCTTAAGATAGGACACGAAAAGCAAACGCTTGCCGAGATGCAGCTCACGCGTACGATTAACGTAGATGCGGAGGGCTCGCACGGGACAAAGCTTCGCGTCTTCCTCCAGGCCCGGCCCCAGAGAAGGAGTCAGGGCGGGAATGGAAAAGCTCAATAATGGCGTACCTGCTAATTGAGTTTTGGCCAGAAAGGAGGGAATGACTCCGAGGAGAACCGAGGAGCCATCCGACTTCCACTTAACTTTGGAAAAGGACAGAGCGTGAAGCTCACTCCGTCGCTTCCCGGAAGCCAGAGCCAAAAGGAAGACCGTCTTAAACGTCAGCAACTTTAGTGAGGCCCGCTCAAGGGGTTCGAACGGATCTTTTCTTAAGACGTTGAGAACAAGCGATAGATCCCACTCAGGAACCGGGTTCCTAGCTTTCGGTCTTTCGATCTCGAAACTATTAATCAACGCAGTCAAACCTTGATCATGACCAAAATCGATCCCAAGTTTGGGTTTTAGAGTCTTCGCGATAGCCGTACGGTAACCCGCGATCGTGGATGGAGCTCGCCCTTCATTGAACTTTTCGAGAAGAAATTCGGAAATTAGGGGAGCATCGACTCTGAAAGGACTAACCTTCCGGCGACGACACCAAGCACAGAAGGAAGTCCACTTCGATTGGTAGACTGCCAAAGAAGATTTTCGATTTGATCGGGCGATCCTAGCGGACACCTCCCTTGAAAATCCCTTCTTTCGGAAACATCGCTCGACAATATCCAGGCATGAAGCTTCAGACTTGCGGGAGCCTGATGGAACATGCTGGAACGAGGTTGTTTGAGGAGGTCCCACCGATCCGGAAGCTGACGAGGGAAGTCTACTACCAACTCCAGAAGGTCCGGGAACCACGACCTCTGCGGTAGACACGGAGCAATCAGCAGGAGGCGACACTGGTGAGTCCGAAACTTGGCGATCACCTTGTCCAACAACACCGCTGGGGGGTAAGCATACGCGTACATGCCCTCCCAGGACGTCGACATCGCATCCACTGACATGGCCGTGGGATCGGGAATGGGAGACACAAACGAAGGAAGTTTGTGGTTCCACCGGGTCGCAAACAAATCGACCATCGGCGTGCCCCATAGGCCGCAGAGAGATTGGAATACCCTGGGGGCAAGACTCCACTCCATGGCCTGGACCTGGCCCCTCCGGGAGAGGCGGTCCGCCCAAACATTCATATGACCAGGGATATGCCTCGCGAAAAGCGAAATACCCCGGTCGTGACACCAGAGCAGGAGGTCGATAGCGGCCTGGCACAGCGACTGGGACTTCGTACCGCCCTGCTTGTTGATGTAAGCGACAACGGTGGAGTTGTCGGTGGCCACCAACACAGCCTGATTGAGGAAATGTGTTTCCCAATGCCTGAGAGCCAAGAACACGGCCTCCAGTTCCAACAGGTTTATGTGCCATTCCTGCTGAGACGAAGACCAGGTGCCCGAGACCTCGCTGTCGTCCCAGTGAGCGCCCCAGCCGTCCATACTGGCATCCGTAAATACGTGCCTGGATGGAAGCGGCCGGCGGAATGACGACCCTCGGAGCAGATTGACGGGATCCAGCCACCATTGCAGATGGGAAACGACTTCCGGAGAGACCTGCACGAGCTGGGATCTGTCTCCCGTGACCTGGGACCATTGAGAGTGTAGATGCCGCTGAATAGGCCGCATGTGCAGGCGGCCCAACGGAACTAACTTTTCCGTGGACGCCAGCATCCCGAGAAGGGACTGCCAGCGTCTGGCCGTCTGTGGAATGCGACGAAGGAAGCCTTCTGACAGCACGGATAATTTTGACTGACGATCCAGCGTCGGCAACACAGTC
Organism: Terebella lapidaria; assembly: GCA_949152475.1. Classification (NCBI taxonomy): domain Eukaryota; kingdom Metazoa; phylum Annelida; class Polychaeta; order Terebellida; family Terebellidae; genus Terebella; species Terebella lapidaria. Next base: position 29,735,857 of record OX424569.1, on the reverse strand, counting down.
TCTGAGGTAGTCTGATAACGATACCCCAAGAAGACGAAGTCTCGACGCGGTGACAAGTCGGACTTTTTTTGGTTGATTTTGAACCCCATCCGTGAGCATAGATTTACCACAAACTGTGCTTGGACGATCAGCGTTTCGCGACAATGGTGCCGGATTAGCCAATCGTCGAGATATTGGTGGATAAAAATCCCCCGCTTGTGGGCGAGAATCTGGACTTCCCGAGCCACCATGGTGAAAATCCACGGCGCTGTCGATAATCCGAACGGGAGCGCCCGAAACTGCCATACGCGGCCGAGATAGAGAAATCTCAGGTATTTGCGAACTGCAGGTTTCATTGGAATATGGAAATAGGCATCTTTGAGATCGATCGTTACCACCCACGAATCGCGAGGCATGACTGAACGAACTTGCTCCGGCGTTTCCATGGAAAACGTCGGCACTATTAAGAACTTGTTCAACGGAGAAAGATCTATCACTGGTCTCCAACCCCCCGACGCTTTGGGAACCACAAACAACACGCTGTAGAACCCGGGAGTGTCCCCGGGAGCAGGTTCTATCGCTTGTTTCTCGATCATCGCCGTTATCTCCTCGTGGAGAACACGGCGGCGTTCTGGATCGTTTGGAAGAGTGAAACCCCTTGGGACGGGCGATAACGGTGGCAATTTCTCGAATTTCAGGCCGAATCCTCGACGGAGCGTCGAGACGACCCAGGGGCAAGCCCCGAGCCGCTCCCACTCTTTCCAAAACAGAATTAAACGAGCTCCTACGGGCTCGTCTGAGGAAGGAATATCGACCGAAACGAGCTGACCATGCAGCTCTTCTCGACACTCGAGCAAAGGATCCGGCCCGGAATCCGAAGCTATACGTACCCGGTTTCTTTTCCCCTGCGGGCTTGGGAGCCTCTCCGCGTCCTCGGCCTCGGCCACGACCACGGTCTCCTCGGGTGCTGCCGGCAGAGGCCCCGCGAAAGGGCAACCCTGAGGCCCTGCCTCTCGCTCTACCACGGCCACGAGTCGGCTGTTGCTGAGGCTGAGACTGCTGAACTGCAGACTGGGGCTTCTTAAAGGCCGAAACCATCTGTTGTGTGAGGCGTTCCAGAGACTTCGACTGGCTCAGGAGGGCATTGGAAGTAGAGGACTTCGCGGCCTTCTCGTCGGCCTCCTTCTTCACCTCCCGCAACTCCGCAGAACGGTCAGGGAGTAGAAGTGAAGTAGGGGCTCCGGAAGAGGGGATAACGGGGTGGAGAACTCTCATGTCTGTCATGAGCTGGTCCGGAACCTCGAACTTGAGGGATGAGAGGAAGGCGTCACGCCGCCACAACTCGGACACCCAGAGTGAGTGGGAGTCCAGGGCCACCTTGTCACCGACACCTTTGCCAATGGAGGTGACCAATGAAGCGCAGCTCAATAAGGCTTCTGCCAAATCATCCCGGTCGACGTCAGGGTTGTCCAGGACCTGGTCACGGCACTGAAGAATGGCCCGTCTCGTAGCCATCGACAGCCAGTCCATGGCCGAATCCGTGGCCAGCCCCACTCGAAACGTGTGCTGCAGCTCCGCCAAGGCCGCCCATGGGATCTCCACGGCCTTAGGCTCCTTGAAAAAGGCGTAATGGGGGTGATGCCTCCTCAAAGCTGTAGGCTTGTCGTCCAACTCCGACGACGTATAGTAGTCGTTGACAGACGGGCGAGCAGGATACGCGCCAATCGCCGACTTGTTGGACCTGATGGTCTCGTCCATGCGCTCCTGCATGGAGCCGCGAACTCCCTGTGACAGAGGGAACCGTAAGGCGTCCTTCGACGGCCGGGGGTGCTCTATCTCAGAAGAGATCATCGAACGAGCCACCTTCTTGACTGGGGCCGGAGCATGCTCTTCGGGCCACAAACCCGGGAGGACCCTCTTCACAAAATCCAACTTCTCCCCCCAAGAGAGAGGGTCGTCGGACTCGGGCTGGTCCGCCTCCTGGTCCGGGTCCGCCTTACGCTTTCGCGGAAGCGTGAGGCCTGACGGACCAGGTAACGGCTGGTCAGCCGACTGAGAGACCTGTAGGGAAGGTTCCTCATCTGAAGACGGCTCTTCCCTAAGCAGAGGGGAAGACGGGGGCGGTGGCGGCTGTGGAGGCGTGAACCTCGCCAGAAACTGCTGCCACTGGCCTAACATCTCTTCCCGAAAAGACTGAAGCTCGCCCCTGAGGCGCTGCTCTGACGTCGTGGAAGAGCTCCCCTGGACAGGAACACCGGACGGCTCCGACGCACGGGAAGACCCTTGGTCCGCCAACTGGGCGAAGGACAACATACCCTGGCTAGAGGCGACGAAACCGGAGGGCAGGGCCGTAAGAGGGGAATCGTCCTTGATATCCTCGGCGATCTGAAACACACAGGGCGAATCAGAAAAAGGAAACTCTGGAAACCGTGGAGACATGGAAACTCCAGGAACCCATGGGTTTGGACGGCTCATGGCCCTTGGCTCCCGGCCCCTACTGGCCACGGCTCCGGTAGCCACGGCCTGGGGTCCAGTAACCGACGGGAAATCGGGTGCCGGCGGCCGTATCACTGGCGACACGGGCCCGGACCGAAATCCGCCCTGGCTATGGGGTTGAAACCCAGCTCCGGGGGCAGGTGCCCGACCCGGAGGGGGAAACAACACTCTCTGTCCAGAGGGATCCCGGGCGCAGGGAACCGTCGTGAGCCCGACGGAACCGGCAGACCCCGAAACCACACTCGGACACTGAAACCCAGGTCGTTCAGCCAGAGAAGCATGAGAACGAGGGGCCAGTAGAGAGGGAGCCAAAAGTGAGCCACACAAACCCGTAGGTTGTGGGGAAGTTAGGGTGCCGAGAGCCGAACGCGCGGCTCCCGGGACCCGTACCTGGCTGAAAGAAAATGACAATGATAAATCAAAACTTACAGCACAAACAGCATTGGTTAACTGCAAATCTAAACGCCGCTTGCGTTCCTCAGACGCCTTGGGACGCGGCCTGGCGCTATCAGAATCTGACGGGGAAGGGGGAGTAGGGCAACCAGCAAACCTGCGGGCCTGAATCTCCCGTAAGCCTTGAAGACAGAGTTTCCACTCGTCGATGGACCAATCCGCGCATAACTCACAGGTGGCTGAAGGACGGCAATAAACAGTGTCCCTACACTGCCAGCAGGCGTTATGAGCCTCCCACTTAGGAAGGTAGTGTTTGCAAACGATGCACTTCATATCTGAAACATATCAAACATCGAAGTACAAACGGGCGATAATGGGGGAAGGAAAGGGGCCTGGGGAGGCTTTACCATTTCCTCCCAAAAAAATCGCAAATCACTAACTCTAAGCTAGTCTAACAACGAAAGAACGATCTACTGAAGAAAAAGCTGTGCAAAGAACAGCCTAAAGACGATCGTAGACGTGAAGAAATTCGACTTTGAATGCCGAAAGCAAGACTTGCTGCACATCCAACAATGGAGGAGCAAATTAATGGCGGTTAAGGTCAATCATATGACCGGTGTGACGTCACATCTACACCGCGGGGAATCTGAGATGTGTGAGAGTAATTTCCTTCAATTTCGAGTTCGAGATGGATGTCAGGAATTTTGAGAAAATTCTTGTGACATTCATTTCTCTCTCCTCTTCTTTGAATGCCAAGGTAAGATTACCCAAAGAGTTTATTATAGAGGTAGTGGTATGGCAATAAATAGTCTGTATCATGTAGATCGTATGGGAAAATGCAGTGTTTCATTTCAGTTCATATTAAAGTCAGTACTTGCATCCGAAATAAAGGATGCGCGCATCTGTGCCAGACAATGCTCGCCTGTTCAACTAAGATGGCCGCCTGATGCGATGGCATCGCGCCCACTGGTCGCACCATGCGATTTGATGCTAGCATCAAGTCGCACGTAATCGCATGGCCTAGCATTTAGCATGTAGCATTCGCATGGCTAGTGAGGTTTTGCGAAATCAGTACTGTAACCCGCTTGATATACAGTAAACTCCCGTTATAACGAAGTCAATGGGACCCAGATGATTACTTTGTTATACATGTTAAAAAAGAAGTTTGTTATAAAAGAAGTTACAAGTGTAAATTTTTTTTCTTGTTCATTTTTCCAGGTGGTTTCTCTCGAAATTGGAACGAAAATAATTCGTTTTTGTGGTACCAACTTTCTAGTAACCGACATTTATTTTGAGCGAATATTGAAACGTTTTTCTCTTAATCAATATTTATTTTTTGTCAAATAAAAATACCAGTGAAACATAATGACATTCATCATATTTATAACTCACAAGCACACAAATTCATCAATCACAAGCATACAAATTTGTCAATCAATATGTCCGGTAGCGTCCTGTTTCATAAACTGGGTCATGAGCATTTGCAGCTTGCCGGTGTGTTGCATTTTGCGCGCAAATTCTTCAATCAATTCAGGAACGGCACACAGTGGGATGATTCAGGCTGGCTCTCCAAGTACCGACGTAACTCGTTGCACATGTGCATAGCATGCAGATGGCTGGGGGGAGGACGGTCTGGTTCAACAGAGTCATCGTCACTGTCGCTATCAGCAGCGGCCTCAGCTGTAGGTTCTTTCACGATCGCCACGATGGCGTCATCAGTCAGCGGCTCGTTCGTCAACACTTGACTGTCAACTGTGACGTAATCATCTGCTGTGCCGTTCACTTCATATCCAGAACTGCGAAGTTGGGCAATAAGTTCTGATAGAGGGACATCATCGTCAGGGTCAGTGTCAGAATTCACAAGCGCGGGGGTAACAAATCCACAGTGTTTGAAGCAATTGGCGATCGTTGACGGTTTCACTCGCGACCAAGCCTGCTGAATGAAGCGCATAGCGTGCAGCACGGTGACAGATACATGTTTCCGTTTGGTAGCCATGATGACGTTTGATAAATTTGTTCATAATTTGCTTTATTTATACTGTCCGCCCTCAAGAAAGTGATAAACCTCCTATTGTTACATAATCTACTCAATATGACACAATCTGCTCGATATCATGTGAAAGGAAGACTGTAACTACATCGTGGAACAACTGAGCCCAACTGATTGCAATCGACCAGTGACGCATTCAGACAGCCAGCAACTAAAATCACAGCCCGCTATGCACCAATAGCCAATGTATACGCGGCCACGATTTCTATCTGAGCCGCGATTGTCAATTGCCAGTGGGGCGTGAAATTGACCGGCTTCGATGACTTCGATTTAACCGCAGTAAATTCAATGATTTTCACTGGGTTGGGTGAAAATTAACCGGCTTTGTTTATAATGTAATTGAATGGGGACTGGGCGGGACCAACATTATGCTTCGTTATAAGTGGGTACTTCGATATATCCGACTTTGAAATAACGAGAGTTTACTGTATTATTTTTACATGACGATATGTGTTGTTTCCAATTTAGCTTCTCATCGATTATTATGCCCAAGAATTTTGTTGAGTCTACATGGCTTATAACATTATCATGTTATGTTAATGTATGTCTAGTTTGATGTGAGTTGACCATCTTAGCATAGCTATAGTATCGTTGACTAGATCACCAGCAGGAGTTATAAACGCTTACTCCTCAAGTTACAGTTCACTCATTATGAAAACATTTATTACAAATGTATCTTATATTCAGTGCATCATCACAGATCCATATGTTAAAGCTATAATCACTTTTAGAATTGACAAAATTTATTCATTATGCGATAGCTTTATTTTGTCTATAGAATGAGAAATCGTACGAATTTTGATCTGAAAATGTGTATCACGTGCCTAAATTGAGTTTCAAAATCCAGATTCAAACTCGGGACAAATTGAGAAGGAAGCGTTAGCTGTCACATGGGCGTGCGAACGATTTGAAGATTTCCTGACAGTTTCATATAGAAACTGACCACAAGCCACTGGTGCCGCTGCTTGGAAGCAAAAATATCGATGAGCTGCCTCTACGAGTACAACGCTTCCGACTCAGATTGATGAGATTTGCATACACTATCTCACACGTGCAAGGCAAAATCTGCACACTGCAGATGCCCTCTCTCGGGCACCTGTGAAACATCGTGAAACATCTGATGTGTGTGACTTCCAAGAAGAAGTGAAGGCGTATGTAGATGCAGTGATGATGAGTCTAACTGCTACAGAGAGGCGACTGCAGGAGATCAAACACAACTTAGAAGTAGTCGAGGTGTGTCACGAGGTGATGTACTACTGCATTGAAGGATGGCCTGCAAAGGATCATCTAGGCGGATTGGTGCGACAATTCTACCCCTTCGCACCCCTTCGCATCAGAGCTAACAGTAGAGCAAGAAATGCTACTGAAAGGTAACCGTCTCGTCATTCCATCCAACATGAGACTGGATATCCTGGACAGTATCCATGATGGTCACCAGGGCATAGTCAAATGCCGGGAAAGAGCGAAATCATCAGTTTGGTGGCCAGGGATTAGCAAGCAACTGGGAGATTTGGTCAAAACTGTGCAAGCTGCAGAAGAGATACGTGCCATCACAGCCTCTCATGCCAACGCCACTGCCGACCAGACCATGGCAGAAAGTAGCTTCCGACCTGTTCGAGTGGAAGCAAAACAGCTACTTGCTCATGGTGGACTACTACTCAAGATTCATAGAAATCGCTAAATTGGGAAAATCAACAACATCATCCGTCATCATACAACATATCAAGTCCATATTTGCGAGACACGGCATTACCGAAACTGTGATCACAGACAACGGACCACAGTACATCTCCAATGAATTCGCAAGATTCGCACAGAACTTTGGCTTCACCCACACAACAAGCAGTCCACGATATCCACAGAGCAATGGAGAAGCAGAGAGAGCCGTACAAACCATCAAGCATCTGTTGAAAAGGCTGAAGATCCCTACAAGGCATTGCTCGCCTACAGATCAACTACCCTACAAAATGCATACAGCCCAGCAGAACTGCTCATGGGACGCAAACTCAGATCCTCTGTTCCCATGCATCTGCGCCAACTGACACCCAGATGGCCAGAATCACTAAGCATGGCTCTCAAAGAACAACAACTGAAAAAGCGTCAAAAAGAAAATTTCGACCATCGCCACAGAGTTCAGGACAGAGAAAACCTGAAGGAGGGGGACGAGGTGTGGATAACAGATCAAAAGACCAAGGGCACAGTGATGAAAACACCAAGTGACAAGCCAAGGCTGTATTAAGTGGAGACACACACTGGCGCACTGAGACGGAACCAGAGACACATCATCAAACAGCCACAGTGTGCGGAACAACCAATGACAATGAGCGCGCAATCTGAGCATGATGACACACGTGCAACAGTCACAAGCTCTGGACGAGCCTCCAGGCCACCAGAGAGGCTGGATTTGTGAATTCTGAGGGTCAGAATAACACCCTGTGTGTTCCAGGCAAGGTAGTCCCCCCTTGGCCTTTATATGTATATGTTATCATGTATTCAAATATATAATCAAACATATAATATGCATGCACATGATGTCTATTGGCCTACAAAATTAAAAGGGAAGATGTAGTGTTAATGTTTATGACAACGCCACATAGATGGCTCCACTGTAGTCTAGACAAATATAATCTACCAGCCACGGTCATAAGACACAGTTGGAACTTTGGCTAATAATCGTGTAACAGCTCCGTACTGTGTCTCATTCAGTCACATACCACGCATGTATATAACACCGCATTCTGCAAGTGTATATTGTCTGCAAGATTATCTCATTTGAAATAGCAAATAGGTTTCTGAGCTTCAGGCGCGTCCAACGCTGCACCAAAAACCTGGGACATTCCTGTCATTATTAGGTAGTGGACCAGTATATTTAGTTGAAAGGGGAAAAGTAATGCACCAAACACCGATTACTCCAGAATGAAAGATAAGTCTATTTGAGTACCCAAATTTACCAACCCCACAGTTGTCAAATTTGGGTACTGTTGTCAAAATTGACGGTGTCTGCCCACTTCGGTCCTCTCCCATATCGGTCCTAGGACCGAGACGACCAAACCGTGACCCAGCTCGGTCCTTGCCTATGTCCATGTCGGTCCTATTGTTTGGCGTTGTTGCGCACTGGTCTGCTGGTGGTAGGAGTGGAAGACATTATGATAGAAATATGAAAATTAAGGGTTCCCAGTGATATGTCAGTGTTAGACAATATGATAAATTATTTGGGCATGACCAGTATATATTGAATAAATGTATTGTCTTTTTCTTTATTTTTCGTTATAGTATTGTAATTCTTAATTACGTTTACAGTCATTTCTTTTACATGTTAGGCTACTACTCAGTGGATCAGCTATGTATACTTGATTATTTATTTCACATCTATTAATTTGTTCACAATGTATCAACATGTTTGTCCTGGGTTTAGATGAATGAATAAAAGAATTTATGAATAAATAAAGAAGTTCTCGTATGTTTTTCACCGTTAGGCTACAGACAAAATACACGCAAAGTTTATATTCAACTAATGTAGTAACAGGTCAATAAGTACACATACCTTGCAAAATATAAATGAATGGAAGTAAAAACCCAAAGACGGACCACTGAGAACTTTATTGTGTAGACTTGTGTTTATTGTGTAGACTTGTGTTAGAACTTTATTATGTAGACTGTACTAGTGTAAATGTGTGTTCATATGTTCTGACAGTATTGTTTCATGAAATTTGCATTAATCACGTGGTAATTAATAAATCATTTCAAAACAGTTGGTCTGATTCAATCGGAATATACATACAGTAACCTACAGACTACAACACAGTCAAACAGTTAAATGCAATTAGTCTCCAGTTGGCAATCACCAGGCTTTGTACAGTTACTTGTATAGGCCCTATATGTCCTTCTGATGAGCTGTGGACCGCGAGACCGTGTGACATCCAGGGGCGCCGGAGGCACGAGGGCAGAGGGGGCGATCGCCCCCCCCCCAGCCCTCTGACCACGGGGGCGAGCGGGGGCGAGCAGGTGCCCTACTGGAAATATCTACGATATAAAACTAACATGTCCACAATCTTGCAGGGGTTAAGTGCCTGACAAACATGATAAAGCCGTCCTGGGATAAATATATATTACCAACCCCACCCCACCCCCTCCCCCATCCGGTCACACACACATTAATGACATGCCCCCCCCCCCCCAAGGGCCTGGGTTTGTGGCATAATACTTATCAACCTCCAATTGGTAAACAAATTTTGATAACTCGTCGGATCAGAAGACTGTGTTAGGTGCCCTTAAAACGCTCAGAATCCACCAGAGAGCATCTAGACCCCTTCAGCTTCTGGGGCCCTAGGCGGGCCCCAAACCCCCCGCCTACTGGCTGGGACTACCCAACAATAAGGTTTCTTCGCCCCCGTCCCCTCCAGGCACCTCCGGCGCCCCTGGTGACATCTCCCCCCCCCCCCCCCCCCCCCCCCGACATCAAATGAAATCACTGGACCAAGACGGACAATTGCAGGCATAAGCGAGGACCGAGCTGGGTCACAGTGCAGTCATCTCGGTCCCAGGACCGATATGGGAGAGGACCGAAGTGGGCTGTATTCAAATTGACAACTCCCCCAAGAGTTGTCAAATTTGCCCCTTTCCCCAACTGCTGCATGAACTGCTGTCACTGTGTGATCAAGGTTTGGGATTCTATTTGGGACAAGTCTTGATAAAATTATCGACAAATTTATGCTCTTCCATTTTTGCATATTTTTTATGGTTTCGTATTTAGGGGAAAATGTAGGCATGCATCAGAGGCATAGATCTAGATATTAGCATTGGTGTAATGGCAATATTAACATATTATCGCCCATCCACAAATTGTTTGACATTCAAGGAATCGCAGAATGAAGACACTGGTTGTTACACGATTTTTCCACGTTCTCATCTATTCCGATGATCAGATAAAACACAGAACTATTAAATCCATGCGAAGTTATATTGAAAATTGTCCAGAAATCTCACCACGTGCGGTTCTGTTTTGGTGGTCTGAAATCGCTAAACACGCGCTGATCAATATCTGCGGAGACCCGATGCAACGAATTTTCGTGCCGCCCATTCACTACATGAAAGTTTCACCAAGAAGCATTTGCACCACGCTGCATGGTGGTAGCACATAAATACTTGCAATATGTTGATTCAATTTATTCACCACTCAGAATAAATACATGATAAATCAGTATGCTTATGACCTGGGCATAAGCCTATCGACTGCACCAAAGATTACCGGGGATCCCCGTATTTAAGCCCTGGGCTTATAATTGGGGAAAAGGGGTTGTGTCGAATGAAATTTAACTCCATATATAGGCCAATGGACTTATATTTGGGAAATGATTATTTTACGATTTTTATTTTGCACGCTTGAGCTTACAATGGATTAGACAGGAAAGCACTTCTTATATGCGTAATAACTATATTTATACAAACATTTTATTCTATAGTTCCATAAAGATAGAATATCACAGATATTCACTGTCATATTGAACGCACGCATGACGAATAAAAATGTACACAAGTCACACAAGGATCCCCGGTATACAGAAATAAATGACATTGGGATAGATAGCCAATTTTTTCAACTTTCGCGATAGAAGTCTCAAATTCGGTAAAAAAAAAAATTGCCGTTTGACTCCCAGGTGAAGTATACCAAGTTATAGAACGATACCATTCAGCATCGTAAAAATATCACCGAAAAACAGTGTAAACAAATTAGAAAAATCAGAGTAGGCTATAGCCTACACACGTTGACGCAGCATTGCACCAACGTCTTGAAAAACACTCAACATTACCTGTATTACACACATTACAAACAGTTGGCCAACACAGGTTCTGACTACCAAATTGCTCAAACAGGGATACCAAATGCCTAGGCTGAGGTCGACGATCAAGGAGTTTTATGGTCGTCACTATGATCTGGTTGAATTAAGGTTACGCCAAGCATGTCACACATATGATGGGAGATATCATCCCATCCTTATAGTTTTGTGCATATATTTTCGTCTCGATATGCCAGTGTGAATATCACAGCGGGTGTCGCATGCGGGGCAGGAGATGCTCACTCTTTCGGAGCACCTGATCTCACACTCAGCTGGCTGGGTGCCTGTGATTTTCACATGGCTTTGACTTTTATACTTTAGTATCACTCGGTGACTACTCACACTGATTTTGTGGAAATTCGTACATGGATTCAGTCTTGGAATATGAATTTGTCTGTTTGTCGGTATCCATTTCTACATTTATCCAACATTGCACCAATGACATGAAGCCACTGTGTATGTTGCTATATATACATATAGGCGCAACAGTTGAACGTCGCAATATTAACCAACATCGAACGTTGCAATATAAGTTGATCCAACGTTGGACCAACGTCATGGAGATAACACTGAACGTTGCTATGTTACATAGGCTGGTCGGACATTGTAGCAATATATTGACCCCAACATTGATTCATAAAAGCAGTGCATTTTTGGCCCAACATTGCACCAACACTATGGACCAACACCAACTCTCGGAGGCCATTACCATTGGTTGGGCCAACTGATACCATATAATCTTGGCTACGGTTTAGCCCCAGAGGTTTAATAAAGGAGGTTTACATAGGTTATCCGTTACCTATATAACCAATCTCCTTCCACTCCCCCAAAACGATAAAGGAAAAAAATTAAAAATTAAAAAAAAATGGAGAAAGGCATCAAAAGTAATATAGTGGAAATATATGACTGAAATTGAGAATGTAGAATAATTTGTAGGCTCGTGACTATGTTTCATTTGATACGTGGGCTGGTGTAAAGAGTTGATATAAGAAATAATATGTGTTCAGATTTGTCAATAATGTTTGCATTTTATACTGGTAGCAAAAATCAGTCTAGCCATGCCAACATACATATTTCAGGCTATGTAATAGGGCTATGTAATACGGCTTCAGGCTATACGTAATAATGGGATTATCTATTAATAAAGTCTTTAGATGAAGTATTAATAGTGCTAAGCTTTTAAAACAGAAAATCAAAAGTGTCGTGGCCGAGAGTAATGGTATGTGTTCACGGATTCGAGTTTCTTTTTATCTTATTAGCAACCTGATCAATACATGTATAGGCTTTAATTGGAACAGTGTGTAATTTTTTTATGATCATTTAACCAGGGAACGGTTTTGTGTTCACTCGGCCTCAAGTATTGGTTCCAGTCTCATTTGTCCCCGTGGCCGCACACGTAACCTTACATGTAAGTTCTGCTGTTGGGTGGAATGATAGTGTTATTGATTCATGAGTTCATGTGTGTCCTCGCTAAGCTTCCATACAGACAAACATAGGAATTCTATTTTTTTCTGCTATAGGGCATACCGGTACGTTCCGTCTCATCGATTTTACATGACATATATCGCGAACCCTTCTCCAAATGTGAATTGTGAGCCCAAAACGAGAACCCATGTCTAAACAAACGAAGACCCATGTCTAAACACAATATGACGTAGGCTACGCCAAACACATGAATATGGACATACCAAATATAAACTTATATAAAGGCGAAGTAAATGTGAAAATCAATATAAACTTATATAAACGCAACGAAGTGGCATTCGAGATTATAATATTCTATATAAGTTTTGTATCATTAATCATTATTGCCATTAAAATCGTGAATTCAACACTCACCGTCTTGAGTAAGTATACAGCACACAAGGATACGGTTGCCAGGTGAAACTCTTACTCACAGGTGAGAGGGACGTAAGAGGCATATTATTAATACATATACATGTGTAGAGATTAAGATGCGTAGATTTCACATCATATTATGTCACATTTTATTCATCGTTTGGTTCAATTTTACATTATATATCTGACTATGATGACTATAATCTGAATTGTTATGTATTATCAAGATTATAGACGTCGAGTACGGACTAAAAATGGATGCCATAGAAAAATTTGACATCAACCTGGACGTTTCCGACCGCCAGCTCTTGTACAACTATGTGGAGAAGGAGTTTTATAATAGACCAGCTGACAGCGGCTGGGATATATCCTTGTTCCAAGGCAAAGGCAACGACGGAAACATCAACAACCGAGCAGAAAAACTCCGCGTGACCCTCTTGGACAAGGCATTCACGGACACTCGCACCCTCGAGAAGAGGTACAAGAAAAAGGCAGACGAATCCAGGTACAGGTCCTCGCTTTTCGGCGACAGTGTTCGGATTCCCGACAGAGTTATTCCCGTGTACACGCCGGGGGATGTTGTCAAAGGAAGCGTGGATTTGGAACTGAAGCAGCCACTGGCAGTGAATAAAGTGACGGTCTCTATATTGGGATGGGCATTTGTGAAGATTAGGGTACACACTGGGAAAACCACCTATGACGTCAGAGGTCATCGGGAGTATGTCAAAGAGGAGAGACCCCTCTGGCTGAATAGTAATAGTAAAGATGCCACTGGTGAATATGGCGGTACATCAGCCCAAAGAAGTAATGAATTATATACTGGCAAGTATAGCTTCCCCTTCCAATTCACTCTACCGACGGGCGCACCGCAATCAACCCCGGCACTACGCATACATTTCCGCGACGAGGGGCACCTTGTTTACCGTTTGAAAGCGACTATAGATAAGGGTAACCTTCTAGCGAGAGGTAACATTGTCACCCACAAGGGCCTATGGGTGAGGAAGACGGTGGATATTGGACAGAACCCCTCCCTTTTGGTTTCCATCGACGAGAAGATGTCCATGACGACGGGTACTATCTGCCTTCCAACGGGCACCATCAATGCAACACTATCACTCCCCCAATCAGCTTTCATCATCGGTGAACATGTCCCGATCGCCGTACAAGTTGATAACGCGTCGAAAGGCGCTGTAAGCAATGTTGAAGCTTTCGTGAGGATGCACGGCAGGCTCAAAACAGATGACGCCCGCATGGCGGTGAGCCGTATAATTGAGTTCAAGAGTAGAAAGGTGTTTCAGGGACCTGTTGCACCTGGGATGTGTCCGGTGTTTAGGATGGACCTCCCATGGGACTTCACGCAGAGTACAGGGGACGGTAACATGTTCCCTGCCGGGGATATGGACGACTGTGATCTTATAGAGATACAATACGAGGTACAGGCCATACTTCACAGGAAGGGTCCGCACCGGAAAATGTCACTCGCCGTACCTATCTCCATGGGGAATGTGAACAGCACTGGCTGGGCTGCCAAGTTTGTAGACAATTCGATCGATTAATATTGTCTACGATATTACAATACACTAGTATTTAATGGCATCTATTGTTGCATTACATATTTTATTTATTATTTCCAAGCATGCTGGAAAAAGCATTCATCCTCTGATTTTGCAGTATTACAATTATGTGTTGTTAGTGTATATTTTTCTATAATAGTAAACTAGTCATGCTCACAAGTAATCTTACAATTCCTTTTTTTTGTCTTTGACACGGTATTTATATATTCAACTTATATAAGGCAACTTCTATCAAGTAAAAATTCACATCACCTGAATATACTTAGTTTGACATTGCGTCCATACTAGTGCTTGTACATTACGTATTGTGTATTACTTCTGTGTTTTACATATCTTATTGTTATTTTTACTCTAATTTTAAAGGCAACCTGGTTCAAGCTAAATATGAGCGATGTGACCAATGCACAAAACCTATGTGATGGCCAATGTACGAAGAAAAAATACATCTGTTTTAGAGTATTCAAGGTCATCTGATATCAAGTTCAAGGTCACCAAACTACCAAACCCCACTTGCTGTTATATATTCCACACTGCATTTCCGTCTTCAAAGGTTGTTTTGAGAACGGCAAAGTCACACATTTTGCTTAAAGTAGACCGCTACAAACAGCGAGGTAACGGAGAGTCAAAATTTAAAAGTCATTTCTTGAATATTATCTCTTCAAAATGACATTATTTTATAGAGTAAATGATCAGCATCCTAATACTGAAAAGAAAAAAGGGGGTCACCGTGCTCGTTTCTTCTTCGTATTCGATAAAAATCACACATATTTACCTAAAATGACATGAATTCTGGCATTTTTGCACATTTTTTTGTCCATATTCACATCTTGCATCGTGTTTTCTATGCGAACGGATACAGTGACCCCCTATTTTCTTTTCAGTTTTAGGATGCTGAACAGTTACTCTATAAAATATTTCATTTTGAATGTTGATACAGGTATTTATTTAAAAAAAAACCTTTGACCCCCTTCCCTCACTGTTTGGAGCGGACTACCTTAATAGAGGTCAATCGAACAGACATCAATGTTGTCCAATGACAAGGTAACAGACTGAGTGAGATATAGACAAAACTAAGTCGATCTTTCGGGGATACCAGCTGAGGACTGGTCCTCAGCAGGTATTCCCGAAAGATGTGCTTTGTCTAACTGAGATAATGCAATCAAGGTCAGGCGAGTTAACACCAGAAATACATCGTACATGTATATAACATGATACAGTGCAAGATGAATCATGCACATCATACAAACTGAATTAAGTGTAATGTTTTAACTTCGTTTGCTATCCGGGATCCTCGAGGATAGTCCTCTCACCACAGGTCATTGCGGACGCGCGCCCACTATCCTCACTCCTCGCGAATAGTCTGCTCACCAAGGGTCACTGCGGGCGCAGTGCCTACTCTATCATCAGAACGTTAACCAGGTAGCAGCCCGCCCAGCGAGCCCAGACCACTCAGATCCGGGATCATCACCGTGGTGTTAACTTTAAGGCCGGCTCGCCGCGGTCCGCCACGGGGGATTGAACCCCTGACAGCCCGACAGTCCGCCAGAGCCTGTGTCGCCCCATCCCGGGTGGGAGACCGGTAATCCAGAGGGCGTACACCCCCGAGTCATCAAGGTCTTCCCCACCCGGGCCCCCTATGGAAATTGTCCCCAGGGGGCCACGAGGGCCTTAGCCATGGAGCGAGGACATAGAGCTCATGGCCGAGCTCTCCGTCGTCTCTCTCGCCTTGCTCTGAGACAGAACAACACGCCTTCAGAGTATTTATACCCCAGAGCACGAGAAACGAAGGAGATGACGTAAGACCATTGTTATAGCTTACTGGGCGAGAGATTTGGAGAGCGTTGCTAGGCAGCGCGTGCTTCGAACAGAAGCGTCCAAAACAAAGGCCGTAAAACAGTGTTTAGTGAGTGTTTAACAAAGAACCACCTGCCGCGATCTTTGGGCAAAATCGCCACACAGGCTGTATATCGAACATGTCAATTGGCATTAACTGACTTTCAAGTACGTGTGGATATAGAGTTACGTTTGAACATCCAGTGTCACTAGTCTTTTAGGTCAAAACTTAGAAATAAAAAGGTGCCTATTTCCGTGATATTTATTCAAGACGATTATTAATATAAGTACTTGTAAAGTTCGGCGGGCGCCCGCTACAGGGCGTCCGGCACTACTCTACGGAATACTACAACCAGGTACAGTCAGCCCGGAACGAGTCCGGCCGTCGTACACTACGACATAACACATGCATCTCACCAACTCCTTAACTACAACATGCATATTACATAGTTATGGTAATGTAGCCGTATGTACAGCCCGAGATGCCATGGGAGCGGCACCACGGAACCCGTACACGTGGGCATGTTGCTGGCCGGCCTCGCCGAAGGCACTGTCACAGAGATGGAACTCTGAGCCAGCCCGACGGTCTGCCAGAGCCTGTGTCACACCACCCCAGGTGGTAGAAAACCGGTGATCCACAGGGCGTGAGCCCCCGAGTCAGCAACGGTCTCCCCCACCTGGGCCCCCAATGGAAATCGCCCCCAGGGCCCGCGTGGGCCTTACCCAAGATACAGGGACGTAAAGCTCATGGCGAGCCTCTCGTCCTGCCTCTTGGCTTGCTCTGGGACAATCTCACAGACCAAGCAAAGTGCCCGCGTATATATCGAGCCAAGAGGAGACTAGGTCAAACCATTGTTATAGTTTACTGGGCGCGATCAAGTACAGTGTGTTGCTAGGCAGCGCACGCTCCGAACTAGAGCGATCTCAAAATAGGCCGTAAAACTGGCTAGTGTTTTGCAAAGACTCCTGCCGCGATCTTTGGGCAAAATCGCCACATTCTATTTCGTCATCAAGTGAATTTTTCCTTGACAATTTACCACGGGCCAATTGCCCCATTACTACTAGTCTTGTTCACATGTGGGGCAATATGTCTCTTGGTGTCCTCAACAATAAGCCACTTCATGTTATTAGGTTGAAACACTATGGACATTATCCCCCATCTTGCAGGAACGGTCCATGTTGTGAAAATTAATGTATTTAGAAGTTATTGGATTTGAAATATCCAGAGGAAAAAAAATTGATACGACGATAAATTAAACACATTACATGTACGGGTAGCCTACATGTAAATCACCATTACATGCAAAGGTCTCCGATTGAAATTTTGTCGTCACGCGTGCCTTTTATAAATACGAACTTGTATTGGTATGGAGGTGAAGGTCACTGATGTTTTTCTGACAGGACGTAGAAGACAGAAACTGACAACATGTCGATTCGTCTTTATAACCGGATTTCTGGAATACCCACTGTTTTGACAAATGTTCTCCCGAAGGTATCAAATAGTCTTAATTGCATATTTGCACGATTTTAGTTCCTTGCACATCAAGGGAAATGAACAAGTGTTTGGTGTGGGCGATAATAGGAGAATAACAGGCCAACGCGGGCGGTTTCATAACACAATAACAATTGTTTCATAATCTGAACGGATTGCTTCACTACTTCACGCATATACAAATGGTCATATAGTTTCTAAGATTGAGTCAGCATTCATATTGGTCATTGGGTTTTTCTCCTTTCAGCAAGGACCTGTTTCATGCAAACAATCTAGACAAAATGTTCAGTCGATCCAAGTTGAATATTCTTCTTCTTTTTCCAATGAATGGATGAATGAATTTATTTTTTTATACACATACATCAAAATTCGACAATTATGACAATGTGAACAAATAAACAGAGAAAGGAAACATGTACGGTATAAAAAGGAGCATTGAAAATATAATGAAACCTTATTTCCATAGTGGATCTTTGACCCCAATAAGTGCGTCTCTCTAGGTTAGAGTATTTTCGCACTGTGTGCGCCATCCATTCTCAATATGGAACCATTGACATTGTATACTTGATCCTGTGACCTTTCGTATATGGTTAGTCACTAAGTTATGGTGGCAACTAAGATATCATGATGATGTCTGTTTTGTTGTGTATATTTGTGTTTTCGTGTATTTTTCTGTGAAAAAACTGTATGATTTATTTGTTGTCTCACTTGTCATATGAAGATAAAAATGCAGACGAAGCAGTGAAGAATGACAAGAAACTGAAAAAAACAACATCAAGAAGAATTTGTCAAATTGCATCAATCGTTGCTTCATCTTATCAAAACTGATAAAAGACCTCAAAACTGTGTTTATATTTAAATTATTGAATACAAAATAGAAGTCAGTTGTTTTCCGCAGAAAAGACTACTACATAGTCAGGCAAAGAGCAAACGAAAACTTTCATAACATATAAACATTCAGCAGTACCGCGATGTCGTAGTGATGTTCACAACATTTTGGGCACACGTGTGACATTCATTCTCACTACTCTCACTCACGAAGACGAGTAAGAAGGAAAGTTATATTGTAAATTGAAAGATAGTTCATACAAGGTGATAACACATTTTTCTCTCACATAATACAAATTCTCATTAAATAGTTATCAATACTTTCTTAATGCCATGATAACTTAGTGATCCAGGCTACTGCCAATCATTGCAATTACAAGAATGCTACCACAAAATGCTACCTCGTCAGTAGCATGTTTGAAATCAAATTCAAGTTTCCATTAGAAAACTGAAAACCAAAATTTTTTTGCTTAGATTGAATGATTCGCTTCTCACTTTTAAACAGGCTATACAGCAAACCACCCAAGCATATTTCATCTATTCATGCTATTCGACCCTCAATTTTCATCTATTCTGTACTTCCTTAAATTGCAAATCGTCATTCTGCTGACTGTTGTGAACTCAGGTATTTCCATCCTGTTTATAGCATGTCTCCAATGTGCCACTGTACAATATAAAATTAGTCAAAACAATTATATATTCACTAGCTTGTAAACATGGTAAATAACTTAATAATATTATACAATATACAGCTGTATCTTAAATGAAACTGAGCTTATGAACTTGATCACTTATTGTAAAAAGACTAATTTTGGCGGCTATTGAATTTGGCGGTTTTGAGCCCCACTTTCTTTGCCAGAGATTTAGTTTCAAAACCACATGTATTTCTTAACATATATATCTAGTTAATTTGGCGGATGAATTAATTTGGCGGTTTTTAGGTTACCGGACCTTTGGTCCGATAACCTATTGGCATGGCGTTGCGTCCGTCGTCCGTCCGTCCGTCCGTCCGTCCGTCTAGCCGTCCGTCCGTACGTCCGTCCGTCCGTTCACATTTTTATCTTTAAAGTTTATGATGGAATATTTCTGAAATTTTGCACAAAAATACCTAAAAATATTTCCAGAAAAGGTTCTTTTTTAGTTTTCTGATTTTCGAATTTTTTTCAAAATGGCGGCCACTTTCGTCGAAAAATGGCCAATTTTGGACTTTGATGTTCGTTTTCTCAAAATCTGTTCAGTAACTTTTTTTTTTATCGATGCATAACACTCCTCATAGGTACCCCTGTGACATGTATGAATTTCGTTGCCCTTGAATCGCTCGAAATGGGCCATTTTGGGCCCAAACTTGGCCCAAATGGGACTTTCCCATGTTGAATTCTCCTATGCTTTATAATGGGACACATTACATGCATTAAGCCTAATATCTCACTTAATATTGATATTAGAGACTAGGGATCAATTGTGGAGATATAGGAAATGATATATCCTCAATATTCTGGTGACCTTGAATTTGACCTCTGACCTCGGTTTCAAGGTCAGAGGGCCATTTTCATCGAAAAATGGCCAATTTTGGACTTTGACGGTCGTTTTCTCAGAATTTGTTCAGTAACTTTTTTTCTTATCAATGCATAACACTCCTCATGTGTACCCCTGTGACACGTATAAATTTCGTTGCCCTTGAATCGCTCGAAGTGGGCCATTTTGGGCCCAAACTCGGCCCAAATGGGACTTTCCCATGTTAAATTCTCCTATGGTTTATAATGGGACACATTAAGCCTAATATCTCACTTAATATTGAGATTAGAGACTAGGAATCAATTGTGGACATATAGGAAATGATATATGCTGAATATTCTCAGGGTCTTGAATTTGACCTCTGACCTCGGTTTCAAGGTCAGAGCACAAAATGTCTAATATCTTGCTTATTATCGACTTTACAGCTTAGGAATCAATTGTGGACATAAAGGAAATGATATATGCCGAATATTCTGATGACCTTGAGTTTGACCTTTGACCTCATTTTCAAGGTCACACCACAAAATGGCTAATATCTCGCTTATTATTGACTTTACAGTCTAGGAATCAATTATGAACTTATAGGAAATGATATATGCAGATTATTGTCATGACCTTGAATTTGACCATTGACCTCATTTTCAAAGTCACAGGACAAATTGGCTAATATCTCACTTATTATCGATTTTACAGCTTAGAGATCAATTGTGGACATATAGGAAATGATATATGCTGAATATTCTCGTGACCTTGAATTTGACTTCTGACCTCAGTTTCAAGGTCAGAACACAAAATGGCTAATATCTCGCTTATTATTGACTTTACAGTGTAGGAATCAATTATGAACTTATAGGAAATGATATATGCAGATTATTGTCATGACCTTGAATTTGACCTTTGACCTTTTTCAAAGCCACAGGACAAAATGGCTAATATCTCATTTATTATCGATTCTACAGCTTAGGGAGCAATCGTGGACATATAGGAAATGATATATATGCTGAATATTCTTGTGACCTTGAATTTGACCTTTGACCTCATTTTCAAGGTAACAGGACAAAATGGCTAATAGCTCGCTCATTATGGACTTTACAGCTTAGGAAACAATTATGAACATATAGGAAATGATATATGCTGAATATTGCTATGACTTCGAATTAGACCTTTGACCTCATTTTCAAGGTCACAGGACATAATGGCTAATATCTCGCTTTTTATTGACTTCACAGCTTAGGAATCAATTGTGGACATACCAGAAATGACATATGCCGAATATTATCGTGTCCTTGAATTGACCAATGACCTTTTTTTTTAAGGTCACGGACAAAATACTAATATCTAAAATATATATTGTCCGGTAACCTTTCTTAGCCCTTGGGCTAATTTTTCCCCTACCGCCAAATGCGCCAAATAAATCGTCCGACAAAATTAGTCGTTTTACGGTTTTGATGTGTACCTAGTAATATTAACAATGATTACATGTAAACGTAATAATAGTTACATTGCATATACCTGTATGTACATGTACCGGTACTTATAAAGTGATCTAAAATACATGTACCCATACAACCCATACCCATGCAACAACTACCCATGTTTTTCCACTCTTGAGAAAGAGTAGACCTGATTTTTAATGTGTCAGTCATTCTTGTGAGAAATTTAATCCATGTCTTCCGATTGTATTTTCAGGCATGTCATCCAAGGGTCAATCAGTTTCTGGGCAACCGTCAAACTCTACAGATGACCTCACTCCTGGCAACATGCACAAAATGCCAAAATAGCCAGATACTTTCAAGAAAGCCGTCAACTCAGCATAATTTTCCTACTTCACATGTTCCACAACTACAGGTACAGTACAGTGTATTTTATACACATTAAAATAATCTGTCCTGTCACTTAAAATTCATTTTAACCACACATAGAATATCTATATCAGTAACGTGCATTGTTATAATGCTGTAAATTGTACCTTTGCAATATCTACAAAAAGACAATTTGTATGCATGTTCTGTGTATATATATGCTATAGACGTAAAAGTTGTTATACTGTATATGGTACCCATACTGTAAATTGTATTTACACAAAAGAATACTCCTCAAAAAATTGCCATTATTAGCGAATGATTGATTCTTTGCAGTATGCCCACTACGGCAGTGGCACACTGGCTGATGACAGAAATGGCGTGCTCAGTCGCATGTGGAAAGGCCTCGGATTCACTGGCAAACTTCGCTACAAGAAACATGTAAGATGGTTTCTTTTGTTGCCATGAAATTTGTTTTTCACAAATTTGTTGTCCCATGGGATTTCAGCCAAGATGCAAATGCCTCAAATTCTCCATAAAAAAAAGTTTTGCTTCAATTGCAAAAACAGGTCAACAATATGTCATCTGTAAATTTCATAAATTTGATATATTCTTATCCGTTGTTTTCAGGTGTTGCAGGCGGCCGGTTTGAGAATGTACTTGTGTTGTGTGGAGTTGATAGATTATCCACAATTTTTTGAAGGTATGGATACTGATTTTAACTGAATTTACTGTTTTAAAAATATCTAGATACTTAAGTAGTAGATCTATACACATATTTTAAAACATCATGATAAAAAAAATGGCATATTTGATACTCAGCGATACTTGAAATTATTCTGAAGTTGAATAAATAAAACCGAAGAGGAAACTCACACACTCACACATAATAAAAAGATGCACCTGCATGTAGTTATAAGCTCCTAGCAGCTCTAGATGAGGTTCTGTACTGACTTGTTGTGATATTTGTTTCAGCCCTGGAGCTGCCAGACACTTTCAACTCATGGTTCCGTATCACGGAACTCCATGTCTGGTGGGTCCCTGGAGAAAGTTTCCACTTACTAATATAAATTAGCATGAGCAATTAACAACCGAAACAGTTAGAGAGGATTTCATGAAATTTCCTTCGTGCTTATTCGAGAGTTTCATAATTTATTAAATGAACAAATTAGTTGAACAAAACTACAAAATTTGCATACGTTTTGTACAGCATAAAACTGAACATGCTCTCTCTCCTACATTATCAGAACATTATTAACCCTTCCATTATTGTATATACGCTCTCGGCCCCCAGGATGTGCCTGGTGCGACTGGCCCAGGAGCAGAACGAAGGGAAGTTTGTCAGGAACGGCCTCGTGCGATACATGTGGGAAGATGTCGATAAGAAGTCCAAGAAACTTGGGGTGTGTACAGACTGGACTGTCCATCTCCCAAACGAGAAATATTCTCTAGCCTATTTTACTGTGAGATCTGCTAACACTTGGGATGAATATACTTTTTGTGGGTTCTGTGGTAAGAAAAAAATCGCAGATTCATCCCTCACTGATTCAAATGTTACCAATAGAATACGTAAGGCAAGAACAAAAAACACAAATATTTCTTCTCGTAAAACAGCCTGCCTTGCAAAAGTGAAAAATGCCATCCTCGCAAACATTATTATGTGGCATGTTGTTACATTCAATATTGATCAAATGGCATGTATTTATTGATTCGTCATTTATTGGTTTGTCCTATGTTATTATCTGTCCAGGACAAGGCTGTGTCCTCAATCAGGAAACAAGGCATCCAGATGCTCTCAGAACAATTTAGAAGTGCTTTATTTGCGTATGACGAGGTAAATTTTCTGTTCACATGTATTGAATTGTCGCATGAGGAAGTTAAAATTTTTCACACACAATAATTATCAATTTTCGCGAAATGTAAGGTTATTGGTAAAGAGAAATATGTACATTTTACAGTTTAGTACACCCCCATGTATATCAATATGGAACAGTCCATGTATTGCCTGATCTATTTGGACCACTCCCATTGTGTCCCACCTGCAGGGGTTACTGGACAGTGATATCATCCTCGCTGGAGCTCTGTGGCGGAACTTAATGAGCATGAAATGTGACGATCCGGAAAAATTGGAGATCCTCGTTCGATACGTCAGAAAACAGGTAAATGACAAAATGAAACTTGAATGACATTAATATGAACCCTGAAAAGAAATGAACTACATGTATGACCACACAGTAATAAAATTAATGAAATGTGATTATTGACAAAATCGATAGCAAAATATTTTGCATTGACTTCAAAACTATTATCATGATTATATGACGTCTTGTTATACTCGGATTTTTCTAACTCGTTTACACTGTTTTTCGCTAATATTTTTGTGATGCTTAACGCTATCGTCCTATAACTTGGCATGCTTCACCTGGGAGTCAAACGGCAATTTTCTACCAACTTTCAGACAGCTATCGCGAAAATTGAAAAAGCTGGCAATCTACCCCAATGTTAAATTTAGCCCTATTATTTAATTTCTGGACCTGCACACAATTTTGTGCATTTGCTCGGTTTTGTAGCGGAGTAATGTTTCAAAATCAACATGTTTGACTGAGTACATCCCAGTGTTTCTTCTGGTTCAAAGTTACATGAATATTTCGAATCCTGATGGATGTAAACAGGACAAATTCCTCGAAAATGCTCAGATTCTCGAGATCCCGTTTTGGGCTGAAATTCAACATTGAGGTAGATTGCCAACTTTTTCAATTTTCGCGACAGCTGTCTGAAATTTGGTAGAAAATTGCCGTTTGACTCCTAGGTGAAGTATGCCAAGTTATAGAACGATAGCATTCACCATCACAAAAATACATGTATTGGCGAAAAACAGTGTAAACGAGTTAGAAAAATCCGAGTATAGAATAGAAACTTGAATGTACAGAGGCTCTCAAATTTTAGAAATTAATTTGATTTCTTTTTCTTCTTTTTTTCATTGATTTTAATGAACTTCCCAACCCTGATGATCCCATGTTTGCAGATTGTACAGTTGGACCAGCAGGACTCGGCAGTGATTCTAACCAGTGGACTAGTTGATTTTGCTCCGCTGCGGGGGGAGCCTGATAAACAACGAAGCAAACAGATCATGCAGGAAATCATGAAACGGGTTTAATCGCTCCAGTGTGATAGAGTGAAGTATTTTGGAAATTGTGATATAGTTTTGATTGCTTGAACATTGTTGTTCGTTGAATTACAGGGAGTTGCATCTTGTAGTTTTATCAATATTTAATTTGATGATGTAATATCCAACAAAGTAAATGAAAAAAAGGAGTTTAGTGATACATAGTTGAAAATGTATGCATTATGGTGTGTAATATGTGAACCTTAGGTACACAATTACATGTTTATTTTGAATACAGGTATAAATGTGAATGACTGCCAGTTTGAAACTTATGAATTCTTTTTTTACTATTTAACTGTTGTGAGAATGCAGAGGGTTGGGGACAGTGGAATTGGCAATACTTGAGATATATTTCTCATTGTTAGTTTTCAGATATTTTGGAACCCGATTGTTTGGATCTTGCTGACTTTTTCTTGACATCAGTTCACTAATACTTGATCTCTGTGTGTTTTATGTATATATATATATAGAGAAAACATGAGGTGTGAATAAATATTTGGAGAAAACTTTGCAGATTCAATTTTGGACTCCAATTTCTTTTTTTTTTTTTTGGATTCAACTTTCAAACTCAATTTTGGATATTTTGGACACTGGGCACACACAAAGAGAAAATATCATGAGGGTGAAATAAACATGTAACTCAAGATTCACGATTTACGATAAAATAGCATGTATATTGAAAATGTGTCCAAGATTCCACATATTCTTAAAAACTAGACGTCAAGGCCTAAAGATGCCTTGGAGGCATTTCAGTGTTAGGACTAATTCGTAATATTCAAAACATGTTTGTCATGGGTTCTTCGACACACTGTCTCCTAGATATCGACGAAAACGAAAAATGGCAACTCAGAAAAAGAAATTTCAGGTCAAGGTCAAAGTTGATCTATAATACCCCTTAGACATGTTTGTCTAAAGCCACGAGTCGGAAATAACGTCCGTTTCGCTCTACGACGCACCGTTTCCGAGATATCGACAAAAACGAAAAATGCCAACTCGGCAAAACAATTACTTGTCAAGGTCAAAGTTCATCAATAATACCCCTCAGGCATGTTTGTCTAGAGCGATGAGTCCGAAAATATTGTTCAAACAATAACGTTCGTTTCGGTCTACGACACACAATTTTCTGAGATATTAACAAAAAGAAAAATGCTGAATCGACAAAAAAGTTCGGGTCAAGGTCAAAGTTCATCCATAATACCCTCAAGACATGTTTGTCTAGGGCAACGAGTCCAAAAATAATGTCCGTTTCACTCTAAGATGCACCGTTTCCGAGATATGGAAGAAAACGAAAAATTGCCGACTCGGCAAAAAAAATTCGGGTCAAGAGGGTCAAGAGGTTTCCGAGGTATGCAGGAAGCCTCAAGGATGACTCAGCAAAAAAAATATTTCGACCTCTAGGTCAAAGGTCGTTTGACGTATCGATCCCAAAATCAATAGGGTTCTTCCCTGGTGGTATATAAACCTCTATGCAAAGTCCTGCAACTAATGCCAACTATTGCCTGAATTTTTTTTCGAGTTATCATCTGGAAACCAAGTCTAAAAATCAGTCATGATTTCATCACGGACCTCATAGATCTCGGAGTCGGCTCAAAAAGAATAGGGTTCTTCCACATATCATTTCTGACTAGTGGTGAAAATTTGGCAAGGATCCATTAAGGCAATCTAAAGTTATTGTCCGGAAACCAAAAACGACGGAAGAAGAAACAAATAAATTCTGCTATAACCACAATGCCTTAATTATGAAGAATTTAATTCTGATTGTCATTTCTTCATTGTCCTCACGACAACCTTCCCTAATCAAGGTCAATGAAACGAATGGGACTCTAAAAATTATCAGATATTCTCAATATTATATGTCATGAGTTCAAGGTGAACAAAATGTCGAAGAATACACACGTACATTGCAAACCTGAACTCGTCGTTCTCATGAATCCTGTATCAAATACGGTAGAGAAGTCATTGAGGGTAGACATTACTTTCAGTCTCACTCAAGCTTACTAGTATTTGGCGATTTTGCCCAAAGATCGTGGCAGGAGATTCTTTCTAAACACTTTCTTGTTTTTGGCCGCTTCGTGTTCGAAGCACGAGCGTTGCGTACCTAATCCTTTTATCCACTATATTGTAACAGTGGCTGTTTACATCATCTCTCGTGCTCACGACTCGACTATAAGTACTGTGGCCACATGTTTTGTGGCCGGAGTTGTCCAGAGACTGAGCACGACATGTGAGCTCACGCCATGAGCTCCTTGTCTCTGTTCGGGTAAAGGCCAGTCAGGCCTCAGGGACGACTTTCATAGGGGGCCCAGGTCGTGAAGATCTTGATGACTCGGGGGTGTTCGCCCTCTGGATCACCGGTCTTTCACCTGGGATGGTGTAAAACAGGCTCTGGCAGACTGTCGGGCTGTCCAGGGTTCTATCCCTGCTGCAGTGCCGTCGGTGAGGCCGACCAGCAACATGCCCACGTGCGCGAGTTCTGAGGTGCCGCTCCCATGGCATCTCAGGCTCCGCACATGGCTACAATACCATTACTATGTTATATGCATGTTGTATATGATGTTGTTGATGTTGTTGATGATAATAGTGATGGTGATGTGTTTTGATGTGATGTATGACGGCCGGACTCGCCTGGACATACTGTTACCTGGTTGTGGTTCTAATAATTACCAACTCCCGCCGCGGGCGTCGAACGTTACATTGGTGCCGTGACCAGGATAGTTGGACGGCGTTCCATGGCAGCCCCATCGTCCCTGGGGACCGCCTGCTCTTCCGGGACACTCCATAAATGGAAGAAAATGAATAAAATAAACGAAAACAGTAGTGTTTCCCAACATACTCGCTCCCAGGTCATCCGGGAGCAGATCCGCGATGGCTCCGGTCATCCGGGATGACGTTCTTGGCTCAGCTCCGAATGTAGAGTTGAGCCCTGCGGGGCTGCAACAGCAGTTGCCTTCGAGGCCGAACCTCGATGTTTTAGGTGCTATGGGCGGAGCTGGAAACAACTCTACTCCGCACCTACCCTCGTCCGGACGTCCGTCACGGCCGCTACTCTTCCCTGGGATGTCTCCGGACGTCCGGAATCGAGTGCTGGCTACCACAGTTAGCTCCAGATGGTCGGGTTGACTTCCTCGAGAGCCCCCGGCCTGGATGTCAGGCAGTCTGTCTAGAATGTGATGGACCAGCTCACCCAATCGCTCAATGAGCTGGCCCCCACAGGCCGCTATGACCGGTAATCCAGACAGACGGCATAGTGCAGACGGCACTGGAGAGTGAAAGCGCTGTCAGTCCGCCGCGCCGAGCGCGAGTCCTGCGACCCCTTTCAACCCAGGGATGACTGGACTGCCGGTCCTCCCTCTGGTTTATCCAATCCCGCAGGTGCCGGTAATCCATGCTATGGGACCCACACCTGGGGCTCGAAGGGACCACGTTGGCCACCGCTTCCGCTGCTCCGGCAGCCGGAGCAATGGCCACGTGGACCTATCTTGCCCTGCACAGTGCTCCAGGAGCTGGCTGGCAACCGGCCTCGGCCCTGAGCTATACATAACAGAGGCAATCGTTGCGGATATCGGAGCGCCCGGGATCATTGGAATGAACTCTCTCCTGATCCACCGGGTGATCGCCAACTTGAGCGCCGGTGAACTCTGGATGGGAGAGGACACACACTTCCTCTTCCGGTCGGGTCCGACTCGTTTATTCCAACTACGGGCAGCGCCCACAACCACTGTGCCGCCTATGAGCGGGATGATCATTGAGGCGAGGCCCCATCACCCGCGCATGCCCCTTGATGGTCGTCTGTGTATAGTGCAACCTGTGAGTGATTTCACCCGGGAAACGGGGCTTACGCTGGGTGGGACTCTGGTCAAGTCCGACACCTGTGTGATGCTTATTCTCGTGGTGAATCCGACTGATGCTTCGGTTGTACTGTGCCGCAGCTGTGTGGTAGCCATTGCCATGCGTCTAGCCGAGTTATTCCCGACAACCCTGTTTGTCGCGCTGCCTGCGCGGAAGCGGTCACCGGAGATAATCTGTTCACCCTGCCGGACATTTGGATTGTCGTGTTCCGAAGGACCGGCTGGATAAAGATCAGCATCAAGCTCTCCGCAAACTGCTCCGGCAGTATGCGGATGTGTTTATGAGTCCTGGTGGTGCGGTTGGCAAGACAG
Organism: Terebella lapidaria; assembly: GCA_949152475.1. NCBI lineage: Eukaryota > Metazoa > Annelida > Polychaeta > Terebellida > Terebellidae > Terebella > Terebella lapidaria. The sequence continues at coordinate 29,706,893 of OX424569.1, read as the reverse complement.
ATGTGGCCAACCGCACCACCAGGATCGACCTCCTGGACGAGCGTCCGATCAAACAGCGTCTACGACGAGCAGCTATCGTGCACCAAGAGGTCATTGACCAGGAGGTGCAGAAGATTCTCGAGCTAGACATCATCGAACCCAGTGATAGCCCTTGGGCGAGTTCTGTGGTTATAATGAAGAAGAAGGAAGGCTCGTGGAGGTTCTGCATGGATTATCGTCAGCTTAACCATGCCACGCAGAAGAACTTATATCCTCTCCCACACATCGAGGACACCTTCGATGCCCTGGCCGGATCGCACTACTTCTGTGCTCTTGATCTGGCCTCCGGGTATTGGCAGGTCGAGATGGATGAGAGTGATAGGGCGAAAACTGCCTTTGTTACCAAGAACGGGCTCTACCAATTTAAGGTAATGCCGTTCGGGCTCTGCAACACTCCTGCGATGTTTGAGCGCCTCATGGAGATGGTGCTTAAAGGGTTCCTCTGGAAGCGATGTATGGTCTACATCAACGATGTCGTCATGTATGGCTGGTCGTTCAAGGAAACCCCCACCAACCTCCAGATGGTACTCCATTTCATCCGCGACGCAGGCCTTGAGCTGAAGCCCAGCAAGCGTGAGCTCTTCGCCAAAGAGTTCTTGTACTTGGGCTTCATGATAACAGGCACCGAAGTCCGACCAGACCCCGCGAAGATCGAGGCCGTACAGAACTGGCCCCGGCCTTGTAACGTGGCGGACGTGAGGTCCTTCTTAGGCTTCGCGAGCTACCACCGCCGGTTTATTCGAGGCTTCGTGGAGATCGTACGCCCCCTTACTATCCTCACGGAAAAAGGCGTCGATTTTTCTTTGGGACCTGAGCAGGCTATTGCTTTCTCGGACCTCCGGCAGGCCCTGGTGCCAGGCCCAGTGCTGCGGCACCCTCGTCTGGACTGTGAGTTCATTCTGGACACTGACCTGAGTAACTTCGCACTCGGCGGTGTCCTCTCACAGATCGTGGACGGGCAGGAGAATGTAGTGGCTTATGCGAGTGTGGCTCTCAGCCGCTCTCAAATGAACTACTGCACGACTCACCGCGAGCTCCTCACGGTGATAACCATGACCAAGCGGTTCCGGCATTATTTGTTGGGGCAGCATTTCCGGTTGCGGACCGATCACAGTTCGTTCCGGTGGCTCCGAAACTATAGTGAGGCTGACGGCTTGGTGGCAAGGTGGCTCAAACTCCAGGAATGTGGGTGGGTCAAAGGTGGGTCAAACTCCAGGAGTATGACATGCAGATTGAACACTGCGCCGGAAAGTTGCACAGAAATGCTGATGGGCTGTCCCATTGTCATAAGTGCAAGAACCCCGACTGTGCAGGAATGACCCCATTCCAGCACGTCGAGGATCTTCCTCAGATCTTCCCCGGTCTTCGGCGGCCCGAGCCACCCTTGCGCGAGGACACGCCGTTACCGTTGATGGCGTCCCGCATTTGAACCAGAGGTGCGACTCATCTCCAATGAGTATTCCTCGAGTCCGGCGGTGTACTCCTAGTGGGTACCCTCCGCATCCTCGGATGAGTTTGAGTACAAGTGGTCCTTGCCCCCTGTGGTGATGGCCGCTGGAACACAGCCAGACATAACGGATGAGGAGCCGAACTACTTAGGTGGCTGTTCTTCGGTGCAACTGACTGCGAAGCAGAGAGCTGACAGTGTTCTGGCACTGGTTATGAAGGCCCTTGAGGCCGACCAGAAGCCCTTCAAGGCTGAGCGGAAGACCTACAGGGAGGAGACACAGTCCTTAGTCTCCCAGTGGGAATGGCTCGCCTTGAGGGATGGCCTCTTTTACCGGCGCTATGAGCCACCGAGCCCACTGCCTCCCAATTGGCAGTTGGTGCTTTCAGCGGAGCTGCGTAAAGAAGTCCTCCATCAGTTGCACGACCTCCGGGTGACCGGTCACCTGGGAATCCGGAGGACCGTCCATCTGCTACAACAGTGCTTTCACTGGCCTGGTAGCGGATTGCATGTGCATCAGTGGTGCGCAGCTTGCCCTCGGTGTCCGGCTCGCAAAGGCGTTCCGGCTCCTGGCTGCCTGCCCTTAACCACAGTTTAGGCTGGCGCGCCTTTTGACCGGATCGCCCTGGACATACTGAATACCCATCGGGTCACCCCGCGTGGTTTCCGGTACATCCTGGTGATCTCGGACTATTTCACCAAGTACACCAATGCCTATCCCCTGCGGCGCCAGACCGCAGACAAGGTGGCTCGGTTGCTGGTAAATAGGTGGGTGGTTTACCATGGCATACCTAAGCAAGTACATTCAGAGCAACCTGTTCCGGAACCTGGCACAGATTCTAGGGAGTACCAAGGTCCGGATCACCCCTTACAGGCCCCAGTCTGACGGACAGGTCGATGATTTAATCAATCTATTCTGAATATGCTGGCGGCCTTTGTAAATGATCGTGTGGATGATTGGGATGACCACCTCTCGTGAATCTTAATGGCATACCGACCGTCGGTCAACTCTTCCACCGGAGTGACTCCACATGCGATGTTGTACGGCCGGAAACTATCCAACCGCGGTGGAAACCGGTCCGGTACCCCAGTGTGGTCCGGAGTATGTGGAGTGAGTTCACCGCGCCCTGGCGAACGACAATGACTTTGCTCGTGCGCACCTGGATAAGTCCGCTATCCGGCAGAAGTGTGGCTATGACGCCCATGCTAAGGGTAGGCCCGCTTTTGCGGAAGGGGATAAGGTGCGTTATTATTTGTCCACCGGCTAAGCAAGGTAACAAGTTTGCAAAGCCGTGGATCGGCCCGTTCACCATACTGAAACAGGTGACTGAGGTGGACTACCAGATCCGTCGGGATTCCGATCCGGACAGGGTACTGGTGGTCCATATCGACAACCTGAAGAAGTACGAGGGCCCGCTCATACAGGATGCGGAGCCGGATGATGTTCCACTGCTCAATTATTGGCACATTCAAAAGGGAAGTCACATATAGTGTTTTCAGTGGGGACCTTGAGTTTTACTCTCAGTGATCTTGAAAGGTCGAAAGTCTTTATTGTTATTGTTCAGTTTTATTTTTCGACATACCAGTGAATTTTTTTTGTCTGAAATTAGGTAATGTGTTTTGAGCCCTTTCTAGCGGAATAAAAAATGGCGTTCCAAAAGAATTTTGATAGTCAACTTTAGCCATATTTTCTCTTTATGGTGGGAGCAGTGTGCAATGTACTCCTAGATGCTTGATAGAGCTTAGTCATTGGTACATGTAATACATTCAAATGAGAAGTTATATGTGGAGACGTGAAATGGTGACCTTGAATTTGACCTTTGATAACATTGAAAGGTCAAAAACTATTATTTTTGTAAAAAGATTGCCAATTTGGAATATTGCGGCCATTTTATTCAGGACTTGTTCAGACATTTTTTTGGGGGGAGGGGGGGGGGGAGTTATTGCATAGTACTCTCCCTAGTAACTTTCGTTTTTTTTTTTAAATAAGACGATCCGCGAAAGTCGCATACTTTCCACGACATGCTTGTACATGTATACGATGCATCATTTTAGAGAGTCATGAATGTCGGTCTAATTGATAATCTTGAACATGTCTTTCGATGACCTCTAGAGTAGATTTCGTGTACAAACAAAAACGAACCCTTGGTTCCTTTCAAGAATACATGCCTATTTCGAAAAAGACAACAACATTATTCAGTAAATTCAGAAAGACATCTCCTTTGCATCTCAGTACGTCTCATCTCAGTAGGAAGATGTGGTTGTGGAAGCGATGAAATATATTAAATTATATTTAAAAATATGTGCTTGTGTAAAATGTGTGCTTGTCCGTCAAATGTGTATACCACTGATGATCCCATCAAAATCTTTCAGATGCTTGCCCAGGATATCTGGTCGATCGGATACTCTGTCCTGATTCATTATCCATTGATAAAATAAATCAACAAAACCGATATTTGATCCTTCATCGATTTATCATACATTCGAACGAATGCCTACACTACTGAGTATATTCCATTATTTGGCCCTCCAATACCTGGGTACAGCTGGTATGTTAATCACATCGCCATCCTGTTTGGTAAGTTTGATGTTGATATTTTTAATTGATGGCAAATCCAGACGCTTGAGGCCGGCGGGAAAACCCATATACCGCGCTCGCCCTCTATCGGTATAAAGCGTTACTGCTTCTACGTCATCCGTCGTCAGTTGTACGTCGATTCCCGCGATCTCCGGCAGATGGAGCTGTTGTCCTTTTTGATCGCGAAGTCGTGACATCATCAGGTCCCGCCTCGCTGGTGCGTACGCATGCCCAAGTTTCACTTCCGGCAAGAACGATGTATTCATGACGTATTCAGCTTTCCCATCGCGAAAACCGTTTGGCTCATAGAAAACGCCATATTCTGAGCTCGTAGTTGGGACCTTGCGCAACATCCGGTCCAGTTCGCGCCTGCGCATTGGAACAGGAAGGTAGTTGATGTAGCTACGCCGCCACGACTGGTCGAAGGACCCGTATGTATCAGCGTGTGTCCAGTAGTTTTGCCGGGGTCTCTCACGGGTCGTATGCCGCTGTGGGTTCAAATCACTTACAAATGTATACATGAGCACGGAATTGAATACAATCCGTATATATTATTATGTTTTGGATGATAAAAATGGAAACCAGTCTTTAGAATGTAATGATTATAATAGCTTAACAGAACATATTGAACACTTATGTTCTAGGCCAATGCCATATCAATTGAGTCACGGAGGTATTACAGCATTGCTCAGACATAAACCCCATATCATTTATCATATTAATTAGCAATAATTACAACAAACAATCATACATTACCTTCATGATATTCCATATTGATATCCGCTATATTGTAAAAGTTTGAGCAATATCTCAAGAAATGAAAGAAAACAGTTTTAAAACTTTAAACGTATATTTCCAGCCTGTACGGATCGATAACCTGGTGATTTTAAGGGTGATGTTACTCTATCAATTCATAATGATCGACTACTAAGCTACATGTAAACAAACAGCAGTGATAAGAAACCTGATAGCAATTAGCGCTCAAACAAGCCATAAATATGGCGTAGACAGACCAGCCCATAGTATATAAAGAAAACACTTGCTTGGTATGTCGGTAGGGTAGCATATACTGGACGACATTAAATTGCGATAAAAATAGGCGATAGGATATTGAGAACCAATGCTAATGCTTCAAATCTTCTTGCCTGTGGGATTGAAATTGCCAATTGAAATCACTTCAACAGAATATTGTCGAATAGAAAATTACCGCTATGTAATTGTCCCAAGCCAACGAAACACCGCGCAAATTAATGCGGATCCAGCATTTGGTGGTGGTGGTGGGGGGGGGGGGGGGTGTGGCTCGAATTGTTAGCTTTCCTTTCGGAGCTTGTTTCGGAACGATGTCTCGCATCGTACACAATAATTGTCAATGCAGTGTATATATATTCATAGTTATTTACATGCATGTAAGTCATTGGATGGAGTCAATGGTACATAACTAGATGCGTATACACTGAGACGCACTCTAAAACAGCATATAAATCAGCAGACCCTGGCTTGTTTGGTATGCATTACCACATAGGCTTGAAAGACCAATGCACAAGGTGCTCGTTAGTGTAAAGTGTTTTGTAGTTTGAAACATGTGATTACTATGGTGGCTGATAGCGTCCATCTGACAATCTCGCTCCTTCGCGGCGAGAGAGCGAAGCGAGGTAGCGAAAGAGCGATACGAGCGCACGAGACAGCGATGCAAGGGAGCGAGAGAGCGATGCGAGGGGGCGAGAGAATTCTCTCGCAATCTCGTTCTCTCGCTACCTCGCATCGCTCTCTCGCTTTCTCGCTCTCTCGTTCCCTCATTCTCTCGTTCTCTCGTTCTCTCGCTCCCTCGCTCTCTCGCAATCTCATTCTCTCGCTACCTCGCATCGCTCTCTCGCTTTCTCACTCTCTCGTTCCCTCGTTCTCTCGTTCTCTCGTTCTCTCGTTCTCTCGCTCTCTCGCTCCCTCGCTCTCTCGCAATCTCGTTCTCTCGCTACCTCGCATCGCTCTCTCGCTTTCTCGCTCTCTCGTTCCCTCGTTCTCTCGTTCTCTCGCTCTCTCGCTCATATGACAGGTCACAATAAATTAATCCGTTCTAACGATAAATTTCTCGTTATCACGGGTTTTCTTCTTTTGTTCAGATGCTAATTTTTTATTCGTTACCACGATATTTTTCGCGCACACGAAAGATAATCACGTCCACTCTGCTGCATTAATATTTATACATGTATACCTACCAGTGAATATGTTCAAATATTATTTATGCATATGGTCAAATATGATCAGTTAATCCTTCACGGCAAAACTAATCTCCCTGTAGATATTCAAGCGCAAAACATATGACGTTCAATACCGAAATAACGATTTATATAAATTTATATAAATTAACATGAATAGATGTTTTTTTTTTTTTACCATCTATTTACCTATATACCCCGCCCCTTTCCTTCGCACAATGCACACAATAACCGATGTCAACAAATTATGATTAAAATTATTTATTGAACGTTAATCATACAACAATTTTGTGTCAATTGTGACAAAAACAAAGTTGTAATTGAAGTGAAAGAATATATCTCCGTTCAAATAACATTCTGACATCGGAACTTACATGATATTTCTGTAACTACTGATATTTAATGAATATTCTCAATCTGAATTAAATATGTGAAGATTTTATGGTTAATTCTTATGTATTAATATTATAATTTCGTCGGATTACATGTGTATTTTACAGGCCCTATATATCATATTTGTACATGGTTCAAGCATTTAGATTTCGCTAACGGCATCCACAACACATACATATAATTTGCACATGCTCCGATCCTGCAGCCCAGAAGATTGCGTTAGAGAGCCTGGTGAGTGGATAAGGCTCGCTACCACGTGACAGTGATATAACCAATGAGGTGACTTGCAGCGGATGAAGGCGTAGACTGGGTGGAGGGGGTGAGGGTAAGGCGGCTAGGTGGGAGGTGGTGGTTCACGGATGAGCATACAATACACGTACTTCAAATAACACGATAATCATCACCGTTTATTGTGATATTATATCATATTATTAATAGAGCACGATATGGAATTGTAATTTTCGAAACAATATGGGACTCGCATAATTTTACAACTTAATCGCCTATGCATACAATGGTTTTCAAAGAATACACTGTTAAGTAGAAACTATGATGTAAATTTCAGATCAATATCATCTATTTTATATGTCCTATTTTTATATGTCCTACAAGGAAACTGGTATGACAGGGGCGTGTCCAGGGAAGGGTGGGTACAGTCCGTACGTGCTCCTTCCCTTCCATTATTTCTGTACTCGCCCATGAGCATTGTAATAGCACTGACCATGTCGAAACCTTTATCAAAATCATTAAAATATACATATAAATGTTAGCTTCGTAGATGAATGTACATGTACATACATGGTCGTATGTATGATTATATTAGAACAAAAAAAAAGTGCGTTGTATCTGTATGCTGAAATCTTCAGTTAGTTTCTGATACTGCATACCTGGTACATGAAAATTAGTTTCTGCATACGAGAGAGCGAGAGAGCGAGAGAGCGAGAGAGCGAGGGAGCGAGAGAACGAGAGAGCGATGCGAGGAAGCGAGGTTGATCTATGTGAATATCGTATCGCTCACTCGTTCTCTCGCATCGCTCTCTCGCTACCTCGCATCGCTCTCTCGTTCCCTCGCATCGCTTCCTCGTTCCCTCGCATCGCTCTTTCGCTGCCTCGCTTCGATCTCTCGCCGCGAGGGCGCGAGATTGACGAATGGACGCTATTAGCCACCATAGATTACAGTAGAATAATCGTAGATTCCAAAATGCGATGCCTTCCAAGACTGCGGATAACTTTATTTCTGTACATCGAGATAGTGTAAGAAAAAAAACCTTTGTGTGATTTTAACCTGTGTAAGTGTTAATGATTGGTCAAAACGTGTACAGGCTCGAGATATCAGAATATCAGGCATTATATACAGTATATAAAAGACAAACGTACGACGCTTAAAAGAAATGGGACGCTTTAAAATCGCTCTCAAACACGCAGGGTAAGCGAGAATGCCGAGTTGCGCACAAAATACGTTGCTTTGCCGAGTTGCGCACAAGAAATACCGAGTTGCGCACAGGAAATGCCGAGGCGCGCCCAAATCAGGCTGTGAGCACCACGCTTCATGTGAAAAGTACGCAAATATGGGTGTTTATGTCAACATTATGGGATAAAATTCATGTCTATCCGGATCTCCTGACATGCCAAGTGCATACACAGTTGGATGTAGAACGATCTGTAAAGAAATGGTGGAGCACGATGTGAAAAACTTTGTCGCTATTTCCCCGATTCACCTATTATCGCCCAGTGCACGTTTCACAAGCTTATGGTGTATCTTAGATAATCAAACGGATGTGTAATATTGTTTAATTGCTTTTGTATACATATATTAGAGCTATTCTTGTTATATATACAATCATATCTTGACTTATACCAACAATATATTGGTTTTCAAAATTAATTCCGTGACCCCTGCCGAGTAGCGCACGGCAAGGTGTTGGTAACTGCTGGGTTGCGCTCAGATAATGCGCACAAATAAGGAAATATACGAACTTGCTCAGATGAAAGTATGAAACGTCCATTTGATTTTGAATACGTTTCTGCATTTTATAGTCAGATATGTGTTCGGACAAGAGAAAACCAGATCGTAGACCACAGTATGCCTGCTAGGTCTAGGGCCTAGTTAGCCTATAGAGAGATGGACCTTGTGTGTTTCTGCGACAGTGACATCCCAAACACACAGCAATTTCATTACTCGTGTCTATAGTTATACCAGTGATATCAGTCCCTCCATGCTCTTTCCCCAGACAATTCAAGTCTAGTTCCTTTTTACAAGACAATAGGGCCTAATGTGACTTTATTCAAACGTATTCAGGACTGGTACAATCACCTAATTGGGTTGCCATGATACACATTTTAACAAGAATTGCCGTATGAGTCCAGTTTTTACACTAACCGCCCTCCCCACGATCCGGGCCACGACCCAGTCGGTGTACTAATCATTGCATGGAGCCCATAAAATATGGAATGCATCGAATTGTTCGAAAGCACGCCTTATGTGAAATGTGTACACTCAAATGCTAGTAGCCTCGATGGAGCGTACGTTTGTACATGTATTGTGTACCAGTCACACCAAGGCCACTGACGTCCCCGGACCAAAGACCAAGTTCTTGCTGGGTCCCTGATGATCTTTGGTGATCCTGGGTAGTCCGGGACTATTTTTTCAATCCTAGGTAGTCCGGAAAGGTTCGTTTTTGGTCCGGGACAATCCAGGGAAGTCTATTGACAACGTGTTGAATTTATATGGCCTATACATTGCATCCTGCGCCCAAAACACTTGCACAAACATATATGATTTATTCAGGATTGTAATATAAGCATTACCCATATATATGTGAACAGGCTCGACTCGGCTGAGTTTTTGAATTGTTTATTAACAACAAACCTATAAAATGTATAAAAATAGTGTAAATATACAGCAACAGAATATACACAAAGTTAATAACAAAATATGAATTGAATCCCACGTTCGGACTTGGGATATCCGTTACTGCAATAATATTTCAATAATGCGGTATTTAATAAATTCCAATCATTAATACATTAAATGGTCATAATTCACTTAAATCACAATAATTCACATACCCCGTGAGTACTTCCACTTTTAGTAGAAATAAACATGTCCCGGCGTATACTGCCGTGAAACTTCCCACGTGTGTTAATGCCTGACCGGTCCCTGTCCGTCCGTCTGTCTGCGTGGACAGCTGAGATGAGACTGACCACTAGTCCGGTCCATATCATAGTGTTATGGCCCGCCACAGATAGTTAAATTTGATTGGACGGTTACAGTCCGCGTCGATTCGTGATTGGTCAGCAATGATATGAAGTCATGGTGATAATGATAAACAGGTTATTATTACAATTACTTATTACTACATGAGAATATTAGCAGGGAATATTATGTAGAAATTATCGGAATAATAATCGGAACAATTCGACGATTGAACGCAGCGCAAAAGTATAATCACGCATGAACGATATAAACAATACTCGCACTATTAATCGAACCTTTGTAGCGCATAATGATAATCGAATGTATAGACAAGTCATAGCGTTCCCGCATAACGCTCTATTATATATAGGAAGTAATATCTGGTGCATCGTTTGGCGATCTTGAACATGACTTTAGGTGATGTTGACGACTAAATATGGAGGTTACGTCTGACATAATTTGTGTAAATTGGCCTCTTGAAATTTTAAATGCTTGTACATGTAGATAGAGCGTATAGGTATTATGAGCATATAGGGAGTCATACATATATGTGGCACACCTAATAGTGAGCTCGAACTTAACCTCGGGTTAACTTGTTTGCTGAACCTCAGTTTCATGACTAGCATAAAATATCTAAATTGTTATTTGCAGACAAAGCAATTATTTTATATTTGGGGTGCGCAACCGTGCAGTTGCCAGTGAGCGCGCCCGAGCAGTTGCCTATCGGATTTTGCCACTTCACACAAACACACATAAATAACTTCTCAAATACCATCAAAATGATGTTGACAATAAATACTTATGATTGTTCGCATTTGATAAGCAAGTTCCATCACTGTCAGCGATAAAAATGACCGGCGTTGTGTCTCAATTGCTCAGTTCAGTGAGCGATATATGAAGGCTTTCACTGAAAACAACGATGGTCAGTCAAGTTTGACAAGTTTTATGAACTGCTCGTTGGTCAATTGACGTTTCCGCGATCACCAATATTACTTAGGATGTTCATATATCCGGATAAGACTTTTAATATATACACACCTGTCTTCCATTCTTCTCAAAATCTTGAAAACTGACAGACGAGAGTCCAAGAACAAAAAACTTCGGCGCGCCTCGGCATTCCCTGTGCGCGACTCGGTATTTCTTGTGCGCAACTCGGCAAAGCAACGTATTTTGTGCGCAACTCGGCATTCTCGCTTACCCTGCGTGTCAAAGGAATCATTAAGCATTCAATCAGATGAGCACAATATTTCTCCCAATTCTTTAACCTATTACACACCAAATAATACATCAAAAGGAACCTTATTGGGTGAAGTATTCACACTTTTTCTATTCTAATTACATCAAAGATGCTAGCAGATACAATTAAGAATACGACGCTCGCCGGTCAAATATTACGCAATTGTTTTCACACGTGCTGTCGAATACGATGCACATTCGTCAGTGATTGACCCCCATGCATGCATACCAATTATCAGGCCTCGACCCACACCGCTCAATCAGCAATTCACCTGCCAACTTAGACCCGTTCAAACGTGTACACCCATACAAAACACCAGCCCTTGCACGATATGACACTTTGGCAAACTTGTCAAAAAGTGGAGACAAAAAGGGGGCGAGAAATTGGCACGTCCCACCCCTACCTTCGAAGAGCTCTTTTAAAGACTTGCTTGACCGATGGGGAATAAAATAGCGCGGATGCGGCCAGGCAAAGAGGACAATTGGACAGAGGAATGTCTTTGGAGGAATTTCTATGGGCAGAATTGTGGTATAGCCAGCTGTCAATGGGAATAGCATACTGCGTATGAACGAACAGAAGGCACATTTTATTGTATAATGAAAACATGATATCAATTTGAGGGACATTCATGTATTTCTCTCGCATAAAGTTCGGAGACGGTTGTGCTCGTTTATAAAAGTTGGGCAGCGTGTTGCAAATTGAGCGAAATTAACACGGCGAATTTAACAAGAAATTAATTGGTGGAGGCAGGTGAAACGTCTTCAAATGTCTTTGTTAAAACAGGAAACAGCGGGTCAACTTTAAAATGGATGACAATATAAATGGATTCAACTGCTCATGCGAACGGAACGACATACAGTGAAAAATATTTTCAGCGGCGGATGCTTATAACTGAAAATTCAAAAATTTGGAAGTTTGAGATAGATTATTGCCATAGAACGGAATGTTCAACTTGAAAAGTGGTAAAATTATCGGAATGTACACAAACAGAGGAGAAAGGTATTACAAATATCGTCTTTCACGGTAATAAATGAAATTTTCAAGGCAAAAAGCCGTGTATCTTCATTCACACCAAGGACACTGCCTCTGCGGATACACAATTTGCCAGTGAACTTGAAGGATACTGACAATAATATATATGCCCACACATGCACATTTTGCCGGTTGGTACGAAATATACAGTACATGTCCCCGGTGTGACGGAATAACTCTAGCCATAGAATAAACATGGACAAGCACGAAGACCAAAACACAAAGGTAAAGTGGATCACTAACGATCTCTAGTGTACGGTATGTAATAAAGTTTCTTCTTTTTGGCCTCGCCTTGTTTGAACCCTCGACTATTGCTAGAAACTTGGCTGGGTTTCCACGTGACAAAGAAAAACAGTCAGCATATGAATTGTAAATATTTTGATAAGTTCATGTGTGGGCTCTCTGAAATATATAAGCACTCATGTGTGGTGTTATATTAACGTTTCACATGGGACCATCATATTAGGGGCTATTATTATTATTATTACAATATCGATGGGGTATATAAATGGGGTATGTCATGCCATCTTCGTAACACCACAAATATATCTGGATTCATTCCTATGGGCCTGGGTGTCCTAGTAGGGCTGGTGGTCGGGGTTTGGGACGGCGTGAAGCTGAAATGGAATACTGGCTTTTCCTTATTAAACTATGGTTTAACAAGTAAATGTGAGTCGCACTTACCCCATGGGGTAAGTACGACCAAAGTCGGACATACCCCGATCGATATTGTTATTATTATTATTATTATTATTATTATTATTATTATTATTATTATTATTATTATTATTATAGGCCGCTGGTTCATCAGATAACACCTGTGACATGGATGACGCCAAAGATTTATGTAGGTCTATGGATTTATCAACGACGGATAAAAACCACAACGTCACCGCCGCGTCGAAAACTCATGGCATCGGCCTTGACCTTGACTTCAATATTGACCTTGAAGGTCACATCCTGGATGAGGCCTCGCTATCAGAACTGTCGACCCCATCGCCCAGCCTGAAAGCACACGAGTCAGCGATAGAATTCGGGTCTTTTTCATATTCAACATTGCCAAGTTCAACGCCAGTTCCTGACTTACTCGCTAGGTGGCACCAGTTTCGTCAGCAGTTGAGACGAGCTCGTGCGCATGCGCGGGGCGGAGATCCGGAGGCGATGACGTCATGTGCCGCTTGCACCAGGAAAGATGGACCGTCGAAGTTAGTGTTGCTAATGGTGATATTGGCGGTGGTACTAGTTGTCTCAGCAATTATAATCGCTTCCGTGTGGGTTGTGACGTCATCATCTAGAGGCCAATCAGGAACAGTATCAGGTGAGACATTGAAGAGGTGTGAAAATACCACACGTGGTCAAATTGTCCTGAAATATGTACATTTTCCATACCATCAGTATATTTCACGATTATGTGTACATGTAGGCTACTCATAAATAAGTCATGTTATGAATTTCTCTCAAATATTACGTAGGCCTTCACATACATGTAAGACCAATACAATTGTAAATGATTTATATAACTTGATCATACGTACGACCGCTTTCGGAAACAATGCTTAAACCGTTTTTCGAGCGTTGATTCATGATGTAAATAACATTCGATTCGGATTTTTTTTCAGATATGACTACCGCGGAATCAACAGTGTTCTCAAACTCGCAAGCTGCTGCAATGGAACGATAGTGCTATATCTTGGATGATTTCGCGAAATGTGGTACAAGGACTGAATCTCAATATTCATATATGTACACTGAGAAATTTTTTTGCCACATTGTAACTATTGTGATACTTATTACTTACCATGTGCATCTTCATGTGATAAACGTAACATACAGTATATACATATGTATGTATATGCATGTCACAAACAAAGGGTTAATAAATTCATAATAATTGTCCCTGAATTATTGAGCTATAAACCTGCGTTGTTACTATGGATACTATAATTTACGGCATTTATAAAAAAAATATATAAATTCACCAGGTTATAAAATATTTATGTATTGCCTTATGCCTGGAGTCTAGACTGCGTTATGACTTGGCATCATAACGCATCAAAATGAACATAAAACACTAAATACAAAAACAACGTAGTGAGATTCATTACAATAATCCTTCAAGTTGTATTTTTATGATTTGCTTATAAAAAAAATAAAACTGACGTAATTTAATGTTGATGTTTTTGTGCTTTATTCACGTATTCCAGAACGATGGATACATGCCAATGTTATAATCATTGACTATTATAGACGATGGAATCAGTATTATCGATAATATACATGTATCTATGCGAAACTAGAGCCAGAGTGAAATATATGTTTTGGGGGATTATCATCGATCGTTCTGTTCGTTACAGAGAAAGATTGCCAGTTTCAATCGTACACATCGCTCAACAAAAATCACAATTGCATTGCTCATGTTATCACATCGAGCATCGATGACGGGGATACTGTATATCAAATTACCAACCGGTTAGTATATATCGTTTATTATGGTCTGCTCCAGCAAAGCGTATTACTTCACGTGTATTGGCCAATCACAGAGCGTGATTCTTACATGAGGTATAATATACATTAAATTATATACATTGTTTTTCGTCGTACCACGACATTGCAAAAGAATGCCCAATATGCAGAACCTAATTAGACAAAAATACATGTATATGGCGCGTCGAAAGTCAGCATGCACGTGTTTGTATGAACTAACAACAGTACTATCTTTTTGCTAATTTATTTTTTTCTTCTTTTTGGCCTGGAACTCCATCACAGACGGCGTTCTGTTGCTGCTGCAGTTTTGCTCTCGTACTGGGGAAAAGTGACCTCCAGGCTTCAGCATATTTCTGAATGTCTATATTCAGCGGGCATCTAGTGGCGTCTATATGACAGACCGCACGTACGTGTATAGTCTGCATTATTGTTACTCTCTATAACATGTGCCTCATTCAATCGATTTCAATCGATTTTCAAGCGAATTTGTTTGTATAAGGTCATCATTTTGTGGAGTCGCGTGCATCTAGTGAGATGCATTGAGTGTTGACTGTTGGATCACGTTCAAAACTCATTTTTAAGGTAAGTTCAATATTGCATCATCGACATTCAAGACAGGGTCAAAGGGATAATCGTATTACTGTGTACACTTATGCTTTTAGTGCAGGTATAATTACGGTGGCTCATATTCGCCAGATGGAGGAATGCATTTTTTTCTTTACAGCGTTATAACGCACTAATTCAGCGTTTTAACGCTCTAATACAGCGTAATAACGCTCCAATTTACAGCGTAACAACGCTCTAATTTACAGCGTAATTACGCTCTAATACAGCACTATAACGCTCTAAAACAGCGTAATAACGCTGTAATTAGAGCATAATTACGCTGTAAATTATAGCATTATTACGCTGTATTAGAGCGTCATAACGCTCTAATTTATAGCATCATTATGTTTCATTTCACAGCTTAATTACGCTCTAATTACAGCGTTATTACGCTGTATTAGAGCGTTATAACGCTGTAATTTACAGCGTAATTTCGCTTTAATTTACAGTGTAATTTCGCTTTAATTTACAGTGTAATTACGCTTTAATTTACAGTGTAATTGCGCTCCGATTACAGCGTTATTACGCTGTATCAGAGCGTTATAACGCTGTAATTTACAGCGTAATTACGCTGTAATTTACAGCGTTATAACGCTCTAAATTACAGCGTAATAACGCTGTAATTTACACTGCCAGATGCATCATCGGACCTGTTGGTTCCTCAGCTCAATCATATGTAGGGAAATCTCAAAATTACTCTGATTTAAATATGTTTATTACAAATCTCGACAATGGAAAGATGATAAAAGTTTGAACGGTTTAATTTAGAGCGTAATAACGCTCTAAATTAGAGCGTTATAAAACGCTCTAAATTAGAGCGTTATAACGCTGTACTACAGTATTATAAAGCTGTAAAATAAATTTTGTATGCCTCAATCTCCCGAATATGAGCCACCGTATATAACAGTATTAACCAAATACTGCCCTATACGTACTTTTATTACACTGTATTAGAGCGTTATCACGCTGTAAAGAAAAAAGTGCATTCCTCCATCTAGCGAATATGAGCCACCGTAGGATTCTATTCCTTCCTGCCAAGTTACATTCACGGGGATTGATCGGCTGCAGTAACAATTGTTACCGCGTCCCGCAACGATGTACATTGAGTAATGACTCAGCAACACGATTAGATATATAATAATTGCATTTATTTTACATCATACACCGACGCCTTCGATATAGCGTTATTTGTAGTATGCATGGGTGTGGTAGTTGCGCCCGCAGTTGCGTGAAAACCAACACGTATTCCCAAAAAAATATCTATGAAGAAGACGAATATTGCTCAGTTGTTCAACGCCAGTTTTTTTTATCAATATCATATGGTTAGAATATTAAAGCAGTGACCCAGGTATGTTAGCGGCTGAAAACTAGCTGAATTTTTTCCGCGCCGGTGACTACCTAATTTTTGGTAGTATCACGTATATCCCGCTTTTATATGAAAGAATATGAACAACTGAGCCAGTGTGGAAGCTTTCACACATTCTTCACAATCTGAACGATTCTTACCTCAGCTACTGTACTAACAGGTAAGGTTGGGTGGATTACCAACTTTTCCATAGAATTCTGAAATTTGAAAAAAAAAAACATGAAAAAAATGCAGCTTCATCGCCACTTACGGCAGTTACAAGAACTTGGCTTTAACGTGTATTCATGTCTTCGTGTGAGTATCTTGAGGACTTATTCAAGTCTATGACGTCAAATGTTTGATGAAATGAATCCTGAATGCACAATAAATTACAATCGACCTGTCGCGCATAAAGATGCCATGGTTGAATCAAATATTCCATATATTGTGTAACCGACTACGGCCTATCTTGAGAAAGATTTGATGTTTGTCTGCCGTTTCATCGTGATAGATACCAAAACATAACCCCACGCAAAGGTAAATATGTTTATATGAGAAATAATTAGTTCTAAATAATTTAGTTGCTTCAAAACGAAACTCTATACCTCGAAGCGAGAGGTGGGTGCTGTCCCGGATCTGAATTAGACGCTGTCTGTCGCCAACGACTGCAATCGATGTCTCCGGACACCCTACCGCAGGGTATAGATTGATATCGGCCTACATCTTTTGTTTTCATGGTCACGTGACAACCATTTATTGCTTACTTTTCTGACAGAATATGGCGACACGGTAAGGAAAATGCAATTTATTGTTACTAATACCCCCGTCACACTGGACTGGCGGTGCCACTACGGTACCACAACCGTTTTTCAGTCAAAACCGCCATCACCGTAGTGACACCTCCAGTAGGGTTTTCGTATTTTCCCCCTCTCATCAAACGTGAGTTTTTCTTCACGGTACTACTGAGGATCCAGGAAGGAAGCACGGCGGCGTCACTGTGGACATGAAGTTACATTATCACACCCCCGTCACTTCATTTTAGTGAAGAATGCAGGACATACATACATGTACAAAAATCATAATTAGTAATCATGGCTCATAAATTGTTATCATTTGCTTATTATTAGTATTGTCATTCGATGTATGTTCAATGTGTTGTACTGTGTAAATATACATTGCGATGATGATAACACACCATATATGTGGGCACGAAGAAGAGACATGGTGTAGAATTATCATTTTTTACCGTTTTCAACTTCGGGGGTATGGATTCCGATGTCAAAATACAGTGACATGCCGTATAGGAGGAGGCAGATTTCTGGGACCTATGGACATGCAATGTGTTGATTGTTGCGATGAAATACTCAATTAAAGCCCCTTACATAGTATCGGTACATGCATTATAGTGGGGTTTGTGTGTAAGTAACAATACATTCCATTTTCCTTACCGTGTCTCCAAATTCTGTCAGAAAAGTGAACAATAAATGGTTGTCGTAAACATCACGTGACCATGAAAATAAAAGATGTAGGTCGATATCAATTTATAATCTGTGGTAGGGTGCGTACCACAAACATACGTAATGGCTGATATATTCAATTTGTGGAATTTGATGGTAATTTGGCAGTCAGTTTCTTTTTCGAATTTCGGCAAAAATCGATTCGAATAGCCATATTGCCATGTGCATATCAAGTTTCGCGAAGATATCTAGAAAATTCTCCATTTTAGAGATTGTACAAGCTACA
This sequence comes from Terebella lapidaria, assembly GCA_949152475.1. Lineage (NCBI taxonomy): Eukaryota > Metazoa > Annelida > Polychaeta > Terebellida > Terebellidae > Terebella > Terebella lapidaria. The sequence continues at coordinate 29,688,580 of OX424569.1, read as the reverse complement.
TGGCCGAGGTCGACACAAAATTCGCAATGACGGTCATGTTGTTTATCATATTTTGGCGAAAATCCATACCAATCGTCATTTTACGATATCATATAATGGCAAAAAATGTCTTTTGGTTCTCATTCCTGCGCGCACTACTTTTTACTTCTGCGTCAGTGTTTTTATTTTTTGTGTAGCACAAAAAGAAATAGGCTCCTCTTAAAAAAATGAGGTGAAAATGTTTATTTTTCAATACGAATCTTGTTTCGCGAGTTTCCCATGGCTTCCCTGATCTCCTAGAGCGTATTTGATATGTCTCTACAGATCGCATTGAGCATAACATGGCCTCAGAAAACTTGTTTTGAGTTCGTTCCTAGTTGCAGTTTACCATGACACAGTATAAATGCAGATGCTTTAGTATTGTTTCCTTACTTATATACTTATATACTAATGTTCATGTTGAGTAGCCTTAATATAGCATTTCATAGTTTAACATATATATTTCGTTCATTTCTGGTCCTGAATCTGTTTAAACTTTTGTATCATTACATATCAAGTTTTACACACATGATTATTTTGAGGAGGCTTAATTTGACATAAAATAGCGTTCGTATAGCATTTCATTTGTCAGTACTATTCTCTTTTATTTACTTCTCTCGTTTGGAAGTTGTGCCAAAATATATTGTGTATAGAAATCTCACTTTTACAACTGCGTAATAAAAAACCTGAATATGATTTGTAAGCGTTTTACAAGTAATAATTTGAGTCTTCGCTCCTTTAAAAATTTCCATCGCCCCGCGCACCAATTTTCCAAGAGCACCATGATGAGAACCAAAAGACTTTTTTTTTGGCCTTAGTGAATATCAAGTTTTGTGAAGATATTTCTAAACCTCTCCCTTAAAGAGGGTGTAAAAGCTACATGGCTGAGTTCCGCACAAAATAAGCAATGGCGACCATCATGTTTCTTCAAATTTTGGAGAAAGTCAAAACCAATCATCATATTACCATACCTATTATATCTGCATGTCAAGTTTCGTGAAGATATCTTGAAAACTTTCCCTCATAGAGAGTGTACGAGCTCAGTGGCTCACGCGTGTGACAGGATCAGCATCACAACTATATGTGCCCCCTCCGGGGGAGATAACAAAGGCTGACGTGTTGCTCTACATTTGGTCTAACATTGGTGTCACATTGTGATACATCCGACACCAAAGTGCGAGAAGTTACCAATCACTCCTGAACGGAATGTTTCATATGTGAACTTTCTCCAATACTTTGATGAACAAATTTACTATCAGGTGCTTAAGTCCAGATAACTACGCCACGATTCTACGTGTATTTATCGAACTTTGTACGATTTTTACGGATTTGCCGGGGGGGGGGGGGGGGGCACGTGCCCCCTTAGCCCCCCGCTGGATCCGCCACTGGTTTTGTAGATTGCCTCCTTATCTGCTCTTTATCTTAGCGTATTTTAACCGGTTTGCAACCTTTTCGCTGAATCTTTTCATATAATGGAATCCATGACTCAATGCCATATAAATAGTATTTTTTAAAAGCCTATTTGTGCTTTCTTACACTTATTATATTCGCAGATCATATCGGTCTGCACACTTTCTACAGAAGCGGCCTGTTATTGTACAGCCTCTGGCGACGCGTGTTCTTTTGAATGCTTGGTTGACTTTGTATGAATTGACAACGATATTATCAATTGTGTTGTTTTAACATAAAACTTGAAAAGATGATACATGTGATTAAATCGATATCTTGTGTGTACACGTAAATGTCTTGGCCGCTAGCCATTAACGAGAAACGTTACATATTTTTATAACATTATATATTTTATATAACACGTATATGCATCTATAAACCGACTTTGCATTCCAGTCGTGTTAATATTGCCTGCAAAATTATGTAATACTGAGAGACAGATTTGCATGTGTACTTGTATACTGGGTGTATCACGAAAAACAATCGCGAGGTTCTATGTGTAGCATGGAACAATACACGGCCAAATTCCAGGTCACTTATATTCATTCTGTCACGTCAACCCAGCGCTTTCCCCCATTATATTGTCCGATTTTTTCGCATTCGTCTAGCTAATGCATCATGTTTCGCCATGAAAATCCTTCACTGCAGTCTGAGAAACAATATTTATAGTTCGTACGTTGGAAAAAAACACTCCGGAAATTTGTATCGGTTTGTGAGTCGCTGGTTCCACCGACTCGTAATAATGATATTTATGCATTTTATATGATTTTTCAGTTGAAAACATAGTTTCATGGTATAAGTATATTAACCTTGCAAGTTAGAAGCATCGTTTTTTTCTTCATGGCAATACTGCTATAGTTAATATCGACCAACTGCACATAGAGATAATAAACCAGTCAACAGCTGTCGTCCGGTATCAATAACCAGGCAAATGACAAATAAAAAACTGAATGATAACTGAATGATAATTCAACTCACCGTAATGGGCTACATTTGCAGCAAATACCGTAACAGTAACTCTAACGGTAGGCTGTACTTCGATTTTATTTGTTCGGAATGAACATGTATTTCAAGATAAACAAATAGTTTTATACAGAAAGATGAAATTTCGTACAAATTGCACAAATCTGTAGTTTTTATTTTGTCCCTTCCTCTTTCAAAATATGGATAAGTTTCAGTCATTAAACGCAAATCAACAAAACTATTAGGCGCTCCTAGGATCGTAGTTACATTTCGGTATTTGTAAAAAAGTGTTTTTGGTACTCTTTGTGTCGCATTCGCATAAAGAGTTGCTCTACACAATTTGAGGAACAAATCACTTTCCATATAAAATAACACTACTTTTAAATGTCGGTATATAAGGAATATATATCGGTATATGAAGAATAGATATCGATGTATGAATTTTTACATGATAACCCCTTGAGGTAAACGTGAGGTGCATAATTATGCCACTTGGCGTTCGTGTCATTTCTGGTACACTGTACACATCTACCTGTTTGTATACTCGTCTGACATGTGTGTTCTATCTTTTTAGTAATCACCGTTATGACAACATTCAAATATGGCTTCAAGTAGATCTCTTCAAGCTGGTCTATTCGATACGGGGGCAGTATTCTGTTCCTTAATTATGTTAAAGTATGACATAAAACATTACATACAAGTTAACATAATAATACTTGTTGATTTTTTTTCCAGATCATGAATCACATCTTGTTTTTTTTTTTTGGCATAATATTTGTTTACGGTATCTCTGTTTGATATTGATTGTATATTGTGTAGATTAGGGCTATTGGCTATGTAGAAATACATGTCCGAGAAATAAACCTCTCGGATACGCCCCTGTTGCTTGTCACTGACGATCGATTCAATTGAAAAATTGATTTTTTTTATCTAAAGTGGATAACTTTTTATCTTTCTGAAGTATACTCGTCACTCAAGTTAACTGTGAATATCTGTACTACAAATAGTATAGCGATAAAAAACGAAACGGCCACAGAACGACCACAGAATTTAGAATCATTGCCCCATTACTACGCATGACATGTTCAAGATATCATATATGGAATACACATGAGAACTTTAAGCAAAATACACCAATCGCCGCTTATGATGACTGCTATCGAGTAGGATATGTATAGGCGCTGGAAGGAGTTAAATTTTCCGCAGTCGTTTGTAAGACCGCCCGGGATTAGTGAATCTTCGTCCGTTGAAATTTGCAGCATGTCGGAAGCCAAGCTGACGAAACCCGCCCCAGACTTCTGTGGCACGGCCGTGGTGAATGGGGAGTTCAAGACGATCAAACTGGCGGACTACCGGGGGAAATATCTCGTGTTCTTCTTCTACCCTTTGGACTTGTGAGTAAAACTGTCCAATTTGATGTAGCCATACACTAATTAAAATAAATTAGAGTATGCCTTATTACAGTTAGAAGAGTGTTTATTTTAAAACACTAATGTGGCCAAAGTATCGCTATTTGGAACTATTTCCGATTTAATAATCATTAAAGAATATGTATTAATGGAGTCTTTCAAAATTGAAGTAACACGGCTGTCCAACAATTATATTCAAACAATGGGTTTCCATTATTCCGTTATTTCACCATAACAAATACTCTAAGTGTTTTATGCGTTTTACGTGTATATATGTACTTTAATGCGTGTGTTTGTCGCTGTTATTTCTCGATATCTAATTATTCAAAAATTTAATTCGAACATTTCAAATTTTTTATCTCACACAGTACGTTTGTGTGTCCCACGGAGATCATAGCGTTCAGTGACAGAGTGAATGAGTTCAAAGCCATCAACTGTGAAGTCATAGCGTGCTCAACCGACAGCCAGTTCTCGCATCTTGCATGGTAAGATTATGTCTTTAAAGGAGAAAATGTTGACCCGAATTTTCGGTTATGCATTCGTGATATATTAATGGCAACACTTTGACTAAGTGTATTTGAATAATATGGATATATGAAAGTATTTGAGAGAAATAACATTCATTACGTGTATTTTTCAAACAAATACATAATCTACATGTGCCATAATACTAGAATGGATATGTCTTGTAATAATAACTAAAGAACCAGCACTCGTGTATATATATATCTGTGTTGCCCCCATCCCTTGCAGGATCAACACCCCACGTAAACAGGGCGGTCTGGGCGAGATGGCCATTCCATTGCTAGCTGACAAGACCATGGACATCTCCCGGAGATATGGGGTGCTCAAGGAAGACGAAGGCGTGCCTTTTAGGTGAGGGGGGGGGGGGGGGGTAGGGGGACTGTGTGTCCTCCATGTGATAGGGCTGAGCTTGAGAGGGTAATTGGGAGGCACGATGGAGGGGGGGGGGTGGTCGGGGCAGGTTCGATGGTCATGTGGTTGTGAAGTTCATTGATACAATTCCCACTACTATTGTTTCTTTCGATAAGAATATATCCACACATTTGAAAAAAAAAACCTCTCACAAAATACCACATCCTGGCGCAAAATATATAAGAATATTTCGGATGCTGACGTTGCATCATACGGAACCCTCACATGTAATAGCTTCAGGATGAGACCTTTCCATGATCTCCACACAGAGGCCTGTTTATCATGGACGGGAAGGGCACTCTGCGCCAGATTACGGTGAACGATTTGCCCGTGGGCCGGTCTGTGGATGAGACACTCCGACTGGTTCAAGCCTTCCAGCACACCGACAAGCACGGAGTCGGTATGTGGGAATATCCACTTAGGAAGCTGGAGAATTTTCCGAAAATATCTGCGTCATTGAAATTTCCTACATTAATTGTAATTTCGTAAATTATATATATAGGTTTGATAGCGATTTTTTTTTATTATTTTGATATTTCGTGGGCATGGGAAACCCGTGAGATTAGCGTCGTTGTTCTTGAAGTACAAAGGCTGAATTTTGTATCCTCATTTCATTATAGGAGCGTTAATTCTTTCAAGAACTAATAAATTTCGCAATGCATTCTGTTCTGCATGGTCGATGAAATATCCAGTTGCATACTATTCCAAAAGAGAGCTCTTGTCTTAAAGTAAGATAACATATCAGCGATGTTGTTCACCATGTACAGTCTGCCCCGCTGGATGGAAGCCTGGAAAGGACACTATCGTACCCAGTGTCAAGGATAGCAAGCCGTTCTTCGAGAAGAATTGATGTGTGGATCAGGCCGAATTGGTTTGGGTACGGAACGTCGGTGTGTGCAGGAAATGACGTCATCGAAACAAATATATGTCCGGGGTTATTTTTTTACTTCAAATTTCAAAGACATAGATCTGGATATTATATGTTCATACTGTATGACCTTGGTCTCAGTATTTTCGCAATAAAATAAAGTTTTGGTTGAATTGTTGCAGACATGAGAACGACGTTCAATTTACCACCTATGATCATGAAATGAGCATTGCTTCCAAAAATCTATGATTTTCATCATCGTTAAATAATGAATTGAAAATCGCTAAAATCTCGTTCGGATAGTTGGGAGGGCTGACAGGGAACAATAAAGAATCACTTGCATAAACCAGGATTAACCGATATGGGTAACAGTTTCAGTGATGCTAGCGCTTTGAGTGCGTGGAATCATTCTCTTGCTAGAACACTGATGTGGCCATGTTACAACACTGTAGCCAGGTATATTGCACAACCTTACATGGTGTGTGTTTTATCAAGACATTAATCACTCAACAACTTACGATTACAAACGTAAGTTGTTGAGTGATTAGACAGTGTATGACTGTCAGATGGAGATACATGTAATTAGAATAGAATAGAATAGAATTTATTCGAACTATGAGGATATGTAAATACAGAAGTGAATTACATCGCACATTGAAAACTATACATGTCCCATAGCTCAGCTGTGCCACTGAGTCCGAGGACTGTAACTCCCACAACCATACAACATATATACAACTTTTTTTTCTTTTTTTTTTTTTTATACATCAGAGAGAGCGACATAGCCAAATTAGATATGCATGATATATATAATGGTGAATAATATACAATGATAAAAACACACCGAGTTCTCCACTACCACCCAAACCCACCCCAAACCCCATCCCAATACTACCCACTCAACCCTTTCATGAAGCGTAGATTCTTAGACTTTATTTTAGTAGTTTGTCATTGCCACTGTATACCACCTTGGATTAGAATTATTACTGATTATTATAAGTTTGTGTGATCCGGCGTTTCAACCGGGAAGAAAGGGCCTTAGGTGATATAATACTATTGTTCAATTGGTTGATATACAATTCGCTTTCGACTGAATTCCATATTTTTGGGCCTGTGTACAGAATGTTTGTTTGTGCTGATGTTGTTCTCATTTTGGGTAATTGTAGTTTTCTGGTTAGACTGTTTCGGGTTTTATAATGGTGTGTGTCCTCAGTAAGTGTGAAAAGTTCGGATACTTGGATTGGTAATGTGCGTTGTATAAACGAATAAATATACTTGGTTACTTGGAGTTCATAGATGTCCTTTAGCTTTAAGATTTTCAATGACGCAAAGATAGGGGCAGTGTGTGTATCATAACGTGCCCCTGCTATGGTTCTAACTATTTTCTTTTGCTGAATAATGAGTTTTGACAAATATTTATTGGTGGCAGATCCCCAGAAAGTGATACCGTAAAGCAGGAAAGGATAAACCATAGAATAATAAAGTGTGATGAGGTGCTCTTTGTTCATGACATTTTTTTGCTTTATTTAGTGCGAAATGGGATTTACTTATTTTGTTCCTAACATGCTTTATGTGTTCACTCCAGTTTAAGGATTTATCTATATGAATTCCAAGGAACTTGAATGTTTCAGTCTCTGTAATTTTGGTGTCTGATAGAACAAGATCATCTTTCTGGTTGTTATCAAATATTTTATTGGTGAATATCATATAGTTTGTTTTGGATATATTTAGTGACAATTTATTAGCCTTAAACCAATCTGATAGCCTGGATAGTTCTTCGGTCATTGTTTGATAAATTACTTTTATGTCGTTATTTGAGAAGTATATAGTTGTATCATCAGCAAACAGTATGGACTTAGCGTCCAGGAGGCTTTTGGGGAGATCGTTCGTATAAATTATAAATAACAGAGGGCCCAATACCGATCCCTGGGGTACACCACATTTAATATCATTGATTTCAGAGTGCTTTCCGGCATACGATACAAACTGCTTACGATTGAAAAGATAACTTCCGAACCAGTCTAGAGGTTTACCGCGGATTCCATAAAATTCCAGTTTATTAATTAGTATGTTTAGGTCAATCGTATCGAAGGCTTTTGATAAGTCTAGAAATATAGAGATACTGGTATTACTTTTATCGAGTTCAGTTGTGATATCGGCGACAAATTTTGTTGTTGCATCAATCGTACTGTGCCCCTTCCTAAAGCCATATTGATTGTTATATAAGGAGTTATTAGTGGCAAGAAAATTATAGAGTCGTTTATGCACCACCTTTTCTAATATTTTTGATATTGTAGGTAAGAGGGATATTGGTCTATAATTTGCGGGTGAATCCTTTTCCTTGCTTTTATAAATTGGAATAACCTTCGATAGCTTCATATCATCCGGAACGGTACTTGTTTCTATGGATTTATTTACTATTGTTGCGATGGGAGAAGCGATACACGCTTCAACTTGTTTTAAGAATTTTGATGTGATATTGTCGTGACCGGAACTGTTTTTGGGCTTCAGAGTTTTAATAATTGCTAAAATTTCCTGAGGGTCCGTTGGGCTCATATAGAATGAGCCTTTGACCTTGCGTTCCAAATTCATATACTGTTCAGAGTTAGTGTTGGGTTTCGGGATTTTCGAGGCCAATCGTGGGCCAATATTCGTAAAATATGTACAGAATTCGTTGGCTATTTTCTTAGCATCAGACTCATTAGTGTCATTGATTTCGAAAGATTGAGGTAATGTGGACTTGTCGTTTGTTTTACCGATGATTGTATTGATTACGTTCCATGTTCGTCGTATATCATGTTTGTATTCATTGAATATACTGCTGTAGTAGATTTCCTTCGCATGTTTTTTAAGTTTGTTATAGGTGTTTCTGTATAGAGTGTATTTCTTATATGCTGATTCCGTACGAGACTTACCAACGGTACTTTTGTACAATTTATTCATTTTCAAGGAAGATTTGAGGACTCCTTTCGTCATCCAGGGTGATCGTATTATGTTTTTCTTGCCTATAGATACTTTTTTCAGTGGCGCATACATATCAATTATTGAATTTAGCTTGGTGATAAGTGATTCATAAGCTTGAATGATATCCAAGTGTTCGAGATAGCTCCAATCTACGGTGGCTTATTTCCGCCAAGATCACTTTTTCAATTAAGAGTTTGCCCTTTTTAAATTTGTAATTTACTTTTTCATTTAGCAATTTGCACAAAATAATTTCGATTTTAGTTTTGCTATTTATGAATTTACTTTTTCAGAATTAACAATTTGCCTTTTTTAATTTGCAATTTACTTTTTTATTTAGCAATTTACGCAAAATAATTTCGAATTTAGTTTTTACATTTATGAATTTACTTTCTCAGAATTAACAATTTGCTTTTTTTATTTTGCAATTTACGTTTTTTCTATTTATGAATTCACCTTTTTCAGAATTCACAATTTGCTTTTTTTTTAATTTGCAATTTACTTTTTTATTTAGCAGTTTGCACAAAATAATTTCGAATTTAGTTTTATTATTTATGAATTTACTTTTGTGCAATTACCATTTGCCCGTTTTAATTTGCAATTTACTTTTTCTATTTACGAATTTACTTTTTCAGAATTAACAATTTGTCCTTTTTTAATTTGCAATTTACTTTTTCATTTAGCAGTTTGCACAAAATAATTTCGAATTTAGTTTTTCTATTGATGAATTTACTTTTTCGGAATTAACAAATTGCCCCTTTTAATTTGCAATTTAGTTTTTTATTTAACAATTTGCAAAAAATAATTTCCAATTTAGTTTTTCTATTTATGAATTTACTTTTCTGGAATTAACAATTTGCCTTTTTTAATTTGCAATTTGCTTTTTTATTCAACAATTTGCACAAAATAATTTCGAATTTAGTCTTTCTATTTATGAATTTACTTTTTCGGAATTAACAATTTGCCTTTTTCAATTTGCAATTTGCTCTTTTCCTATTTATGAATTTACCTTTTGTCGAATAAACAATTTACCTTCTTTAATTTACAATTTACTTTTTTATTTATCAATTTGCAAAAAATATTTTCGAATTTGCCTTTTCTATTTATGAATTTACTTTTGTGAATCACGTGACTGCGAGCCTCGCGATAGAGAAGAGCGGCTTCTGGCAAAATGTGGTCGTTCCTTCATGGTAACAACCACGAAATTTCATCCCGCGGATCTTTATGGGTCATTTTCCATGTTTCTGGCGTACCACTGTCGTACATGCCAATGACGCGAATAGCGACGGTAAATTCTCTGGTGTATTCTTGTGGGACACGTCAATGACGCCAATAGCGACAGTAAATTTTCTCGCGCACTACGGTCACTCACGCCAATGACGCCAATGGCGACATACCGCCGCTATTGGTGTCATTGATGTTAGCGACAGTAGTATGCCAGATACTTTACCGTCAATATTGGCGTCATTGGCGTGATCCACAGTGGTACGCCAGAAAATTTACCGTCGCTATTAGCGTCATTGTCATGTCCCATAATATTAGGCCTGAAACTTTACCGTTGCTATTGGCGTCACTGGCATTCGGGCTGATATGGAAATCGGGGAAAATGTCGCGTAAGTTACCATAAAGGGGTAAGCCAAATTGTTGAATAAAAAGTAAATTGCAAATCAAAAAAGGCAAATTGTTAATTCTGAAAAAGTAAATTCATAAATAGAAAAAAAGCAAATTGCAAATTGAAAAAGGCAAATTGTTAAGTCTGAAAAAGTAAATTCATAAATACAAAAAGTAAATTGCAAATTACAAAACGCAAATTGGTAATTCCAGAAAAGTAAATTCATAAATACAAAAACTAAAATCCAAATTATTTTGTGCAAATTGCTAAATAAAAAAGTAAATTGCAAATTAAAAAAGGCAAACTCTTAATTGAAAAAAAGTTAACTTGGCGGAAATAAGCCACCGTACCAATCAGTATTTTGGAGACTTGTTTTTATTTGTGCAATACTTTGTTCCGTGAATTTCCGATGTTCAAATACGAGTTTTTGTTTTGTATGGATTTGTTTAGCAGTCGTGATGACTGTCAGAACAGGAAAGTGATCAGATATATCAGATACCAAGATGGCTGAGCTTATCCGTGTTTGTCCCGGTGTGCAACATGCGTATATGTTGTCAATAAGTGTGGCCGTAGTGTGTGTTATGCGCGTAGGTTTGGTTATTGTAGGTATGAATGCGTTTTGGATGGCTGCGTCAAGAAGTTCCGCTGTTGGTGTATGTGTTTCTAGTTTCAGTAAATCAAGATTCTGATCAGTGCCAATAAGAACTCTGTTTCCTTTTACTTTCGAGAATATTGTGTCGTAGTAATGTAATGTTTTGTTGATATCGCTATTCGGGATTCTATATATTTCACCTATTATATGGTTGTCGCTTGTTTCTATGAATATGGATTCAAATACCCCTTCGTCGAAAATTGAGATATCTTCTCTGATTTTAAACGTGATATCCGTTTTTATATATATTGCAACCCCTCCACGACTTTTATTTGATCTGTTTTTATAAGCAAGAGTATAACCCGGTATGTCACACAAATTAGCATTGTTGGCATGTAGAAATGTCTCCCACAACATCAGATAGTCAAGTTCAATGTCGTATTGCCTGAGATGTTCAAGTAATATTTTAATTTGATCATGTTTAGCGGGGAGTGATTGTATATTCATATGCATTGCTTTGATGCTAGTGCTAAGTGGTATTTCTTTTAGATACTCAGTAATACTGTCTATATCATAGTAATCACTGGTGATGGATTGTAGTATATTTGTGTCATTGCTGACTTCGCCAGTGTCGCGATTTAATACGGAATTCAAGTCTTTATAGTGATATAATTCATCAGTTTCTACGGTTTCCATTTCACTGAAGAATGTTCCTTGATCCTTCCCACCGGCTGTACGAGTGAACCACACAACTCAGGAGGCAGTGGCATGATGACATGATCCAATGTGGTTGTTTGCATGGCTGTGACATTCTACTACCCAAGCACCAATCCCTGTCCATCCCCATCCCCATCCCCAAATCAACCCATGGTCCTGAAGTGCTCATTGCGGTTGTGTTTGCAAATATAGCAAAAAGGTTAGACCGAGTTGTCACCATTCTTTTCCTATACGAATTACACAGGATTATATTTATATGTGTGTGTATTTCATAGTTAATATGGAAATCTATATACTATACATAGTTTTTGTAGAGACATGAAGTATTGATATATATATATATATACTAGGCATGATAGTTTACGAGTACAATATATTCACTTTGGATTCAATGACATATCAGAAGCAGTTGGAAACACGTTACACTAACAAGCAGTTGGGAAAACGCGATAGTATCCAAGCACCAATCCCTGTCCATCCCCATCCCCAAATCAACCCATGCTCCCGAAGTGCTCATTGCGGTTGTGTTTGCAGATTTGGCAAAAAGGTTAGACTGAGTTGTCACCATATTTTTCCTATACAAGTTACATAAGATAATATGTGTGTGTGTGTTTCACAGTTAGTGTGGAAATCACAATTGGCCAATTGTATTACAGTTATTTTATGACTGTGTGCCGAGTGAACATTACGCTCAAAGCAAAATACATGTACAACTGCACACAGATCCATACTTGCTATATATATGTGACCTGTTATCAACCTTCAGAATCGTTGAATGAATTTATATTATCACATATATAATACACTCTTGAAACATTTGTTACCATTGAATCAGGTTAAGATCCCGTATAAACGAATCACACATAAATCATACTCTACTATTGTGAATATAAAACATTCACCTCGCCATTGTTCACACTTCACAAACTCACATCAAAATATATGTAGGATAAGACAGGATATTAAACGATAAAATAACATTTATTTAAAGATTTACAGTTTAACAAAACGAATATCATTAATCAGAAGTGGGTCAACTGTTGATTGATGTTGCTGATAATTATTAACTGTGAGTTATATATTCCCTTCGTTTGAGCAAAGTAGCCCAAATACCTGTATTCCAAATCATTCCGCTAGCCACACATATATCGATCCACTGTGGTTTATTTGTATACTATCATTTATTTACACCTATACTCTGTTAACCACTCTTGTCACCGGTTTGGCTTCGGATGTAAATATCTTATTGGGCTTTTATCATACATGTATATTCTGGAAAGAAACGATTTGGCTTGAGTTTGTTTTAACTGAATTGTCTCGATTATTATGTCTCGATCTATCTGTTGAATACTGTATATGGTTTAATTTCATAATATGTATATATTTTTTTACTTCTGTGTCATTAATTAGATTATTGTATTATTTTCGAGGATAAAATATCTTTATTAGGCATATCTCAATCTAATAAACTAACTTTTATTTGAAGTTTCATGATACAGACATGTAATTCAACAACGAGCAAGTCAGTCCTCAAACAAATTATTAAATTTTATCTGTTGTCTCCATGAACACAGAGTATTATTATCATGACTATAGTAAAATGAAAAATGTGAAACGGCCTATCATTATGTTCTTATATTCCTATACAATGGTCATAATGCATATATCACGATCAAGTATGTTATTGTGACGGCGAAAATGGTCATGGTCAACACGAATTTATACGTCATTAATCTGGAAATTATTCCCATTTGAAAACGCATGTCATTTGATATATATTTTATTTATATGCGATGTCAAACGACAATACATACATTTATACAACTGATTCAAACTTTTCACCACTTTTTATGCCACTTCTATATGGACATATGGTGGGTAATGATGAACCCAGCGTGACTGTTAACCTCCAACCCTTTCAAAATGTCATCAACTGTGCTTTTCCAGGCCTGTAAAATGGGGAAAATGAGCGACCATTACCAAAATGTAGTTCATACATTTCCGAACCATACATGTACAGTCTGACACATGATCGCAATTTTCATGTTCATTGTAAATAAAAAAAAACTACAACTAATATGGGATAATGCATGAGATGAGTATAACTCCTGGGTCACAAGAGTATTAGCATAGTATTAGCATGGGGAAAATTAGATGACCTTACAATTAGATTTCCTACCACTCAATGAAGATATAGCAGAGTTTGACATCTGCATCCTGGCTCCAGTGGTACACCAGCCTCAAGTAGCTACACGTGTCTGCACACTGACATCTGTAGCTGCAGCGCTGTGGGTCAGCCCCAAGCGAATCCACGTGTGTGGTGTTACAAATCTGGAAACGTCCAGTCCAAGTATCGCCATGACTTGTGGGAACGGCCAATACGTACATCGCCTTCTGGCAATCCAAGCCACTACCCTGGATGTCCACATCTAGGATTCCAGTAACAGCGTCCAGGGGCAGTCGCAGACTGAGTGGCGCGTGTTGTCTGTAAAACACTCGACAATCCACAGCGATGTTGGTGTCGAAGGTGGTAGAAATTGTTAGGTCGGACAGAGCGCTAGCTGGTGCATAGGTGATATTTGCGGGTCCTGTTATTTAGAGATTAATACATGCAAAGGCGCCCACAGGCTTTGAAAAAGAGGACGCATACATGCAGGAGGGAGTCCTAGCCAGTAGGTGTGGGGTCTGGGGCCCGCCTAGGGCCCCAGAAGCTCAAGGGGTCTAGATGCTCTCTGGTTGAATCTAGGCGTTTTGCGGGTACCTAACACAGTCTTAGATCCAGTGTGATAAAAATTAAATTTTCAATGAACAAAAGATGTAACGTCAGCCTATTCAAGGTAATACATGTGGAGTAATACTACCCGGTAGGCCTATCTAGTATTTAATAGAGTCATTGCGGTTGTGCATCAAAGTTTCTATCGAGTCTGAAATTTGAGGATGTGGAGAAGACCATTGGAAATATAGAGGGCCTAATGTCCGATAAGACAATCAATACGAACACCAGTACGATGGATTTGGAGCGGGCGGGAAAAGTGGGTCGTCTGAAATTTTTGTATACGCACGTGCGTATACTGCGTACCCCTGTGGGCGCCACTGAATACATGGTATACTAGTATGCGTTTTGAGCGAGTTGATTCATTACGGTATGAAAATTTGGTCCTGCGTACTCCTGAATGGGTACAGAAGGACGTTTTCCTTTATTTCCAGACTGATAATTTTTCCTCAACACTTACTTGTATGTGCAATCAATATATTATTAATATGCGCTAACAATACCTACTGTAGAGTAGAATTTGGTTGGGCTCTGCTTTTATGCCAAAAGTGTCTGAAGTTAGGTTTTCTATTATCATCATTATGATCTTTACAACATTTTGTTTATACCTTTTAGATACACATGAATATTATATATATTCATTGGTCTCCTCAGGTCAAATTTCAATGCATGAATAATTACCTGAAGACAGCAATTCATAGTAAATATACGTTGGATATATGGCATATTCTGGAACAGTCCTGTCGACCGTATGAAGCGAGATGACATCGTCAGTTGGTCTATATTCCAAAGACAGACAAGCGAATGAGGTTTCCAAGGAACACACCAGAACTGCCTTATCAGCCCGACCATAAATCGTTCTTCGATCATGGCCACTGATTGCATGGTCCATAACCACATCATATGACCAAACTGGAAAAAAAACATGTTCTCCGAAACTTATTTTGGATTCTTATCCAAATGCACATTGATTGACCTGTCTTTAGTTTTTTTAAAATATCTTTGGAGTCAACAAATAACATATTTCTCAAACGCTGTATCATACATACACACAAACTGATTGTTTCACATCAAAAGAATCAGGATATTAATGTACTTTTATAATAGAGTAATATACATTGTTCTTACCATGTGCAGATGAGGACATGTGGGTACTTGAAAGTATGAACATGACAGTTGTCAGCACAGCAGCTGCTGATCGTTGTCCAACCCCGGCCATGCTATGAACAGATTATCCTGGAATCTGAGACAATTTTGATCGTTTATATCTTCATGACACGCATATTCATCTGAATGTTATGAAGACGAAGGACAAAACATCCGGTAGTTCTAAATTCTTTCCAGTCTTGTACTGAGAGGATGTGATCGGTAGCCACACCTCTACGATATACTGACGTGTGTGTTTGGTAGTCGATGTGTGTATTATTATCATTAATGCATGGCAAGTAATATCAAGCTGTCAGACATGCTTTTGTATCGAAATCAATGAACATTACTCATACATATTATATGGGTACAACACTTTACACGTCCAAGGTTATTGTCTATGAGCACAAAGGGCTGCGGGGATGAAGATCGAGGCAACATGTAACAGTCCTTCCTATCAAAACACAGAGAACTATGGACAATAGTCACTGTGGTGAGATTGGATGCCCTAACGATCGTTAGTGCATCCCGCAATGGCGAACCCACTCGCGGTTCGTTTGAATTTTCTTCATTTTCCCGATAATTACGATTGTGATCGATACACACATGCATTTGCTGATTCTTATGCGCACGAAACAACCGTTCGTTGCAAATACATGGCCATTTATGTTGGTTTGAGAATTAAAAAACTCGTCTGAAAAAAAGCCGAAAGATTCGCTAACGATTGTTTTTGTAAAATCAAATATTCCCTAACGAACATGTGAAGATTCCCCAACGATCTTTTCTTTATTAATTCAAATCTACGTTATTTAAATGTTAAACGTGAAATAAAGTACCAATTGACATGTATTGATGTGTATAGATGATCTTCTAATACAGATTTCCTATTTTTGATGGGACATTCGCTAATTTATCTCGCATAAATCAACGAATTCACAATGGTGTATGATATGTACGTATTACAATATACACGTATTAGGCCTATATCGTTACGGAATCTCACTTTTGTCGTTGGTGAATCTTATCGCTAATTCTTTTCCTCAACATATCTAAACAAAGAAGCGTGATCTGTTTGAAATAACTACGAATGTCTTTGACCAAAACACTAAGCTACCTTCAGAGTATCCATTTATCACAAATGGACCTGTCATTTGATAGAATACGGTTAAAAACCAAACTGATCGTGTTTACTGTCGGCCATTGCGGGATGCACTAACCTTGGGACATTTAGTCAATATGTCATTATTTCCAATCATCAGAACACCGACAGGGAAACATAATGTACTCGACTGGTACCTCGGGACACTTGGCTGGATATCTGGGATGCATGTTGTGAGTGTATGATTGGTGGATAGCAATTGAATGATATTCATCAAACCATCCGATAATCATGGCCATCATCACGTGTAATACAAAAAGGGCGAGAGGTCTAAAAGTCCTTGGAAAATTACATGTAGAGAGAAAACAATCATGATCGAATACTGCAGTTCATGTTCTACGAAATAATCATGACAATGATTATCGCCAGCAATTATCACATAATTGAATCTTCATATTGAATATTCACCTCAAAGATACATCTATGATTGAAATATTTTACACCTCGTGTAAAGTCATTTATCATGATCTCCGAATGAAATCAGTTTCTGCATGTTTTACAACAAAATGCAGACATTTTTTTTACAGTCTACATTTTCTACAGCATATTTTCCACAATACAACTGCACACGTATACACATATCCATACGTGGTATGCATGTGACTGGAATCAACCTGTAATCCACCTCACACAAAGTCAGTGAGTCATTATATTTTTTAAAAATGATTTGTTACATAATAAATGTAGTTTAGGTACACATGTACAACATCATGAATCACACAGACATAGCTGTGTATTGTGGAAGAGAAACATTCATCTTTAGAAAAATTCACAGCAAACTATCCGACTATTACATGAATATGTGCACAGCACTGAGATGAGACAGAGAGTGTAATATGATAGAATAAAAAAGTCAAGCAGACAGCCTCACAAAACTATTATTATTAGCTTGAATTAGATCCACTCTTGATCCGTGTTGCTGATTGATAACTATCCACAGAGTTATGTGTTCGCATCGATCTAAGTGAAGAAGCCCACAAATCTGTATTCCAAACCATTTCACTTGCCAGCTCAGTAAAGTACCCTACAAATCTGTATTCCAAACCATTTCGATTGCCTCACAAATATATCTCTCCATTGTGGGTTTTACATATACTATGATTTATTTACACATATATTCTGCACACTGTCAAAGGCTCATGACCCCAGTTAGGTTTTGGATATGAATATCATATTGTCTTTCTTATACCAAAATGTTTTATTATTGGTTCGCTATTGGCAATTCTGTGATATTCTCTTTGGGCAAAACGATTTGGTTCAAATTTGCTTTTGACTGAATCGTGTGGATCAACGTTTACTATGTGAATGTTGAATATATGTTTAATATCATTATATAAATGTTGTATAGAACTTCTGTTGTGTACAAATTTCATTTCATTATATATAAATAATGACATACTATCAATACTAGGCATTTGCTGATTTTTTTCAATACAGTCTCTATGATATATATAGATCTTGTTACATACATGTAATGCATCAACCATTAAGTCAATCACTGAACAAACTATTTTGCTTACTTCGTGTGCACTCCACATGACTACAAAGCTTCAATATAAGGTCCTTTAGTGAAAGGCATATCATAACGTCTATGTAAAGGATTACGATCAAAACGCAAACATCGAACATATCATTATCACGATAGAAAATTGTCATGAACATGGCAGATCATGTGTGATATGTTTGTCCTTGATCAAAGGCTTCTTGAAAATGAAAATCATTCCCATTAAAGCGCATGTCGTGCAATATATATTTTATTTATGTGTGATGTCAAACATATAGTACATACATTCGTTCAACTGACTCCAAGTGATGAACTTTCCATCACTTCATGTCACTTTTGTGGTAATTTATTGTGGATCATGACAACCCAAGGTGACTTGTTTTTTTTCCAACAATTCAAAGTGTAATCAACTGTGCTTTTCCAGGCCTGCAAGTGTGAAAACAATTAGCGATCATTATTTCAATGTGGTTCAGAGAAATTCGAAGCATGCGCTCTCATATATGACTGCACATTTCATTGTGTAGATATTAAGGACTACAATTATATACAACAGATATACTACAAATGATAGTGAGAGAATTTATGAGGCCTACCATTCAACGAAGATAGAGCAGAGTTTGACATCTGCATCCTGGCTCCAGTGGTACACCAGCCTCAAGTAGCTACACGTGTCTGCACACTGACATCTGTAGCTGCAGCGCTGTGGGTCAGCCCCAAGTGAATCCGCGTGTGTGGTGTTACAAACCTGGAAGCGTCCAGTCCAAGCCTCGCTATGACCCGTGGGAACGCCAAATACGTACATTGCCTTCTGACAATCCAGGCCACTACCCTGGATGTCCACATCTAGGACCCCAGTGGCAGCGTCCAGGGGCAGGCGCAGGCTGAGTGGCGCGTGTTGTCTGTAAAACACTCGACAGTCCACAGCGATGTTGGTGTCAAAGGTGGTAGAAATTGTTAAGTCGGACAGAGCGCTAGCTGGTGCATAGGTGATATTTGCGGGTCCTGTTATTTAGAGATTAATACATGGTATATGCGTTTTGAGCGAGTTGATTCATTATGGTTTGAAAATTTGGTCCTGCGTACTCCTGATTGGGTACAGAAGGATGTTTTCCTTTTTATCCGGACTGAAAATGTTTCCTTAACACTTCTTTGTATGTGTAATCATTATTAATATGCACTAACAATACCTACTGCGGAGTAGAATTTGGTTGGGTTCTGCTTTTATGCCAAAAGTGTCTGAAGTTAGGTTTTCTATTATCATCATTTTGATCTTTACAACATTTTGTTTATACCTCTTAGATACACATAATTATTATATATATTCATTGGTCCCATCAGGTCAGATTTCAATGCATGAATAATTACCTGAAGACAGCAATTCATAGTAAATAAACGTTGGATATATGGCGTATTCTGGAACAGTCCTGTCGACCGTATGAAGCGATGTGACATCGTCAGTTGTTTTATATTCCAAAGACAGACAGGCGAATGAGGTTTCCAAGGAACACACCAGAACTGCCTTATCAGCCCGACCATAAATCGTTCTTCGATCATGGCCACTGATTGCACGGTCCATAACCACATCATATGACCAAACTGGGAAAAAAAACATGTTCTCCCAAACTTATTTTGGTATTTTATCCAAACGCACATTGATTGATCTGTCTTTAGTTTTTTAGGTTACCGGACCTATGGTCCAATAACCTATTGCCATGGCGTTGCGTCCGTCGTCCGTCCGTCCGTAAACAATTTTATCTTTAAAGTTTACGATCAAATTTTTCTGAAATTTTGCACAAAAATGCCTAAAAATATTTCGAGAGGGAGGTATTTTTTAGTTTTTTGATTTTCGCTTTTTTTTCAAAATGGCGGCAGTTTTCGTCGAAAAATTTTGGACTTTGACCAATTTTGGACTTTGACAGGTGTTTTCTCAAAATCTGTTCAGTAACTTTTTTTCCTATTGATGCATAACACTCCTCATATGTACCCCTGTGACATGTATAAATTTCGTTGCCCTTGAATCGCTGAAAGTGGGCCATTTTGGGCCCAAACTCAGCCCAAATGGGACTTTCCCATGTTAAATTCTCCTATGCTTTATAATGGGACACATTAAGCCTAATATCTCACTTAATATTGAGATTAGAGACTAGGAATCAATTGTGGACATATAGGAAATGATATATGCTGAATATTCTCATGACCTTGAATTTGACCTCTGACCTCAGTTTCAAGGTCAGAGAACAAAATGGCTAATATCTCGCTTATTATCGACTTTACAGCTTAGGAATCAATTGTGGACATATAGGTAATGATATCAGCCGAGTATTCTGATGACCCTGAATTTGACCTTTGACCTCATTTTCAAGGTAACAGGGCAAAATGGCTAGTATCTCGCTTCTTATCGACTTTACAGCTTAGGAATCAATTGTGAACATAAAGGAAATGATAGATGCAGTTTATTGTTATGACCTTGAATTTGACCTTTGACTTCTTTTTCAAGGTCACAGGACAAAATGGGTAATATCTCACTTATTATCGATTTTACAGCTTAGGGATCATTTGTGGATATGTAGGAAATGATATATGCTGAATATTCTCGTGACTGAATTTTACCTCTAACCTCATTTTCAATGTCAAAAACACAAAATGGCTAAAATCTCACTTATTATCGACTTTACAGCTTAGGAATCAGTTGTGGACATATAGGAAATGATAAAAGCCTAATATTCTGATGACCTTGAATTTGACCTTTGACCCCATTTTCAAGGTCACAGGACAAAACGGCTAATATCTCACTTATTATCGACTTTACAGCTTAGGAATCAGTTGTTCACCTATAGGGAATGATGTATGCCAAATATTCTGATGACCATTAATTTGACCTTCGACCTTATTTTCAAGGTCATAGAACAAAATTGCCATTTTGTTTTACTTGTTATTGAATTTACAGCTTAGCGAACAATGGACAAACGGGAATGATATACATGTTCGCTGGATATTCTCATGACGTTGCATTTGACCAGTGACCTTATGTTCAAGGTCACAGGAATATAAAACATATTTTGTCCGGTAACCTGTCTTAGCCCTTGGGCTAATTTTTTAATATCTTTGGGGTCAACAAATAACATATTTCTCAAACGCTGTATCATACATGGACACAAACTGATTGTTTCACATCAAAAGAATCAGGATATTGATGTACTTTTACAATAGAGTAATATACATTGTTCTTACCATGCGCAGATGAGGACATGTGGGTACTTGAAAGTATGAACATGACAGTTGTCAGCACAGCTGATCGTTGTCCAACCCGGGCCATGCTATGAACAGATTATCCTGGAATCTGCGACAATTTTGATGGTTTATATCTTCATGACACGCATATTCATCTGAATGTTATGAAGACGAAGGACAAAACATCCGGTAGTTTTAAATTCTTTCCAGCCTTGTACTGAGAGGATGTGATCGGTAGCCACACCTTTACAATATACTGACGTGTGTGTTTGGTAGTCGATGTGTGTATTATTATCATTAATGCATGGCAAGTAATATCAAGCTGTCAGACATGCTTTTGTATCGAGTCAATGAACATTACTCATAAATATTATATGGGTACAACACTTTACACGTCCAAGGTTATTGTCTATGAGCACAAAGGGCTGCGGGGATAAAGATCGAAGCAACATGTAACTGTCTTTTCTAACAAAACACAGAGAACTATGGACAATAGTGATCTTAACCTGACGCAGACGAAAATTTAGTCAATATGTCATTACTTCCAATCATCAGAACACCGACAGGGAAACATAATGTACTCGACTGGTACCTTGGGACACTTGGCTGGATATCTGGGATGCATGTTGTGAGTGTATGGTTGGTGGATAGCAATTGAATGATATTCATCAAACCATCCGCTAATCATGACCATCATCACGTGTAATACAAAAAGTGCGAGAGGTCTAAAAGTCCTTGGAAAATTACATGTAGAGAGAAAACGATCATGATCAAATACTGCAGTTCATGTTCTACGAAATAATCATCACAATAATTATCGCCAGCAATTATCACAAAATTGAATCTTTATATTGAATATTTACCTCAAAGATACATCTATGATTGAAATATTTTACACCTCGTGTAAAGTCATTTATCATGATCTCCGAATAAAATCAGCTTCTGCATGTTTTACAACAAAATGCAGACATTTTTTTACAGTCTACATTTTCTACAGCATATTTTCCACAAAACAACTGCACACGTATACACATATCCATACGTGGTATGCATGTGACTGGAATCAACCTGTAATCCACCTCACACAAAGTCAGTGAGTCATTATATTTTTTAAAATGATTTGTTACATAATAAATGTAGTTTAGGTACACAGGTACAACATCATGAATCACACAGACATAGCTGTGTATTGTGGAAGGGAAACATTCATCTTTAGAAAAATTCACAGCAAACTATCTGAATATTACATGAATATGTGCACAGCACTGGGATGAGACAGTGGGTGTAATATGATAGAATAAAAAAGTCAAGCAGACAGCCTCACAAAACTATTATTATTAGCTTGAATTAGATCCAATCTTGATCCGTGTTGCTGATTGATAACTATCCACAGAGTTATGTGTTCGCATCGATCTAAGTGAAGAAGCCCACAAATCTGTATTCCAAACCATTTCACTTGCCAGCTCAGTAAAGTACCCTACAAATCTGCATTCCAAACCATTTCGATTGCCTCACAAATATATCTCTCCATTGTGGGTTTTATATATACTATGAGTTATTTACACATATATTCTGCACACTGTCAACCACTCATGACCCCAGTTAGGTTTTGGATATGAATATCATATTGGCTTGTCTTTTTTTATACCAAAATGTTTTAGTTTTGGTTCGCTGTTGGCAATTCTGTGATATTCTCTTTGGGCAAAACGATTTGGTTCAAATTTGCTTTTGACTGAATCGTGTGGATCATCGTTTACTATGTGAATGTTGAATATATGTTTAATATCATTATATAAATGTTGTATAGAACTTCTGTTGTATATAAATTTCATTTCATTATATATAAATAATAACATACTATCAATACTAGGCATTTGCTGATTTTTTCAATACAGTCTCTATGATATATATAGATCTTGTTACATACATGTAATGCATCAACTGAGCAAACTATTTTTGCTTACTTCGTGTGCACTCCACATGAATACAAAGTTTCAATATAAGGTCCTTTAGTGAATGGCATATCATAACGTCTATGTATATGATTATGATCATAACGCAAACATCGAGCATATCATTATCACGATAGAAAATTGTCATGAACATGGCAAATCATGTGTGAGGTGTTTGTCCTTGATCAAAGGCTTCTTGGAAATGAAAATCATCCCATTAAAACGCATGTCGTGCAATATATATTTTATTTATGTATGGGATATCAAACATATAGTACATACATTCGTTCAACTGACTCCAAGTGATGAACTTTCCTTCACTTCATGTCACTTTTGTGGTAATTTATTGTGGATCATGACAACCCAAGGTGACTTGTTTTTCTTCAAACAATTCAAAGTGTAATCAAGTGTGCTTTTCCAGGCCTGCAAGTGTGAAAACAATTAGCGATCGATATTTCAATGTGGTTCAGACAAATTCGACCCATGCAGTCTGATATTTCACTGCACATTTCATTGTGTAGATATTAGGGACTGCAATTATATACAACAGATATACTACAGATGATAGTGAGAGAATTTATGAGGCCTACCATTCAACGAAGATATAGCAGAGTTTGACATCTGCATCCTGGCTCCAGTGGTACACCAGCCTCAAGTAGTTACACGTGTCTGTACACTGACATCTGTAGCTGCAGCGCTGTGGGTCAGCCCCAAGCGAATCCACGTGTGTGGTGTTACACATCTGGAAGCGTCCAGTCCAAGCCTCGCTATGACTCGTGGGAATGACAAATACGTACATCGCCTTCTGACAATCCAGGCCACTACCCTGGATGTCCACATCAAAGGCCCCAGTGGCAGCGTCCAGGGGCAGGCGCAGACTGAGTGGCGCTTGTTGCCTGGGAAATACTTTGCAGTCCACAGTAATGTTGGTGTCAAAGGTGGTGGAAATTGCTGACTGGGACAGAGCGCTAACCAGTGCGTAGGTGATATTTGCAGGTCCTGTTGATTAGATATTAATATATGGTATGTGGTAAAAGCGAATCTATTCATTATGGCTTGGAAGTGTGTCCTTGCATTTTTTTCGAGGTTAAAAATGACGCGTTAGCTTTTGTTTCTGAAGGAGCACATTCATTTCATTGAATGTCAAAACAAACAAATTAGGATAGAGAAGTTGAGATTTATATAAACCTGAAGACAGCAGCTCATAGTATGTGAACGTTGGAAGTACATCATATTCTGGAACGTTTCGGTCAACGGTGTGAAGCGCAGAGTAGACGTCAATTGCTCTATATTCCAAAGACAGACAGGCGAAGGAGGTCTCCAAGGAGCACACCAGAACTGCCTTATCAGCCCGACCAGCCACTTCTCTTTGATCATGATAACGAATTGCATGATCTGTCACAACATCGTATGACCAAACTGCAAAAGGTTTTCTTAAAACAAGTACATGCAACTGAAACAACTAGTCATTGTCAGGTGACTGGATCTTTTTTTCATTCCAATGGCATGTCATTTTCACCCATTATTATTTGTAATTTCGGAAACAAATCATTAAATCATTAATTTCTGACCAGAACCAGGAACAACTTAAAATAATTCAAGACAAAGTATCTTTGTTCGAATTTTGATGATACTGAATCGCTATTTCATTATGTTTTTCAATTGTCCAAGTTATGTACTTTGGAACTTTCATCCACCCTTTCATCCCCACTAGTAATCTGTAATGAGTGAAGTCCGAGAGTATATCAGGATATAGCATATTCAAATGGGAAGATGTACTATTTCACTTCCAGGTTTGATCTTGCATTCAAAGTGCAGCAAACTTGAAAATGGGCGTGTTTGTCAAGAAATGATAATTTCTGGTAATTGGCTGCAATGTGTATATGATGACGTTTAGAAACTTCATGGAGACGGAACACTTGACATGAACCTGGAGTTTGTCTTGAGAACATTCTAACAATGTATACTTCGAGAAAATTCTGATTTGAGCAAATGACGAAAAAGGTACAACACATTGTATTCATAGTCAGTATTTTTTGCATCAATTTGTTGATTTTTCTCGTAACATCTCTGGCTACATATCTGAGTTTTCAACTGCACAGATCCTTTCATTGTCATTCTCTCCTCGTCACATATTTCAAAATATTAGTGTTGTGTCCGTACAAATATTTCTAAGATTCGAAATTGAACAAACCTTTTGGGTTGTGATTAGGTACTTATGTACTTGTCATACCACTGAGCCGGTATCACTGCTGGTGGACGTTAAGTCTGTCCCCGAGGATACTCCCCGAGGATACTATGGCTTGTGATTAGGTACTTATGTACTTGTTATATATGTATTCCATGGGGTTTGTTTCGGATTATTAAATTATTTTCATAGGTTGTTGGGCTGTTGTATGCTAATTCCATCAGGTGTACAAAATGTTGTATTTTACGTTTGTTATTGGAATCATCAAACTTTGGCTGTATTGTTGGAAATATATTGATGCTTACATTCTTATATTCCCAAATCAAACCTTGTCACATCATGGAATCTCTTATATTGGTGCACATATTGCACGGAACAAAAATGACATTCTTACCATTTGCAGATGAGGACAGACGGATAGTCATTAGTAAACACATGATATTTGCCAACACTCGTGATGAATATCCTATCCTTGTCATGCTTTTCCCTGATATTCGTGGTTCCTCTCTTGTCAGTTATAACTGGGATTATGTTCTTATAAATCAGGGTGATTCAAACATTAGCGCCAAGCGACTCCACCTGTGTTCTGTCGCACGTGTGGAGGCGCCCAGTCTAGTACGAAAACTCAAACTGTTTGAAGAAGTGCAGCTACATACACAATACGTTTTCATATTTTTATCTTGTTTTCCTAAGTTGATGATGCAAATAGCCACATTCAGCGATCTTTCTATACATTTTCCCGAATGTCGATTTGTCTGTTATAAATAATACATTGGATGCGACATCAACCTTTTAGAGATGCTTTGAATGTGCAGGATAATCGATAAACCTAATGGTGCAATTCTCTCAACCGTTTCATAATGTTGTGTATAATGCAATAAATCCAAATGTTACGTTGGAAATGCAAACATTATGTAATAGGTTTTCTTTTTCAAGACCCAGCAAATAGATAAAAAAAAATGGGTTCAGATGGTACAGATGAGCCAATATGTCATCTGTCTTGATTCTTTCATTCCTGGAAAAATAATGGATTCAATTGATGCGATGCGATATTCATGAAACCTTCCCTCCTATTTGGGAATTTTGTGCTTGCACCACAACATTTTGGTTCTGTTGCTGGTAATTTTCATCTTTATACTACCTTTATTGACCAGCTTAGAAAATGGTTACATACACCTCATTGTTGGGTCGTTTGTACTCTTCTCGAATAATGTCAATCTTACCACAATAGTTCGCAAGTCTATGGTTTGTCAGACCTCTCGGTAAAATATCTCAGTTTGGTTGTGAAACCTGAAATTGAGCATCGCCCATACAATAGTTACCAATACATAAGGACAATGACAGATGCGAGTAGATGGGTCAATTCTCAAACGCCCCTGGAAAAATGACTCATCATCAACGAATTATCAAAATTTGGATGCATTGGTGGTATTAGATTGATACTTACATTCATCATCAACGATTGTCCGATGTCGGACTTCTGCTTCCTCATCGTCTAGAATAATGATCATACATGAAACAATTTCACCTGGGTTGCCATTTCAGAAAGTGTCCAAAAACATGAAAATCTCATTTTATTGGGCTGGAAAGCGGAAATATGATCGGTGATAAATTCCAATGAAATATTCGTGAATAAGGCGTCGCCGGGGATAAACCCAATTATCGCCCATTTCTAACAACGTCAATAACTGCTGAAATAACATGTCTTGTGTCAAGTAACTTTAGCGAAAGTACAAAGTAGGTATACTGCAAAATACTGCAAACTTAGAATAACAGGCCGTCTGCCGGCAATTTTGCTATAGCAAGGCTTTTTCTGAAGTGTCGTTTTTTTTCAGTGCCTCTCTGAAGTTTGGATATGTTGTGGAATTGGACAGTTTTTATCTTTTACAACAGTTTTTGTATATCTTCATCGTGTATGGATACTATAATACACTAATACATAAGACAACGTTTATATACTTAAAATTGCCATATTAAATGCACCCCCATGTTGAAAGATAGGGAGGCGTCATGTGCTTGTCCCCAGTCCGAATAAATTCATTCGAATATGTCATCGATCAGTACTTCCGCTTTCCAGCCCTATTTGAACTATTGTCAGCAATTTTCAGCATCTTTCAACACACTCGTATACTCAATAGCGTATAGTAAGTAATATATACTTTCTTAAACCAGTATATAATACCATATGGACTCAAACTTCATGGATACTTCGTCTGTTTCCATTGATATATATGTAGACAAGATGCGTATGCATATATAAATGCCCATTGTTTTCAATATTCCTCTTTGAATATACACATTATACATTTCATGAAAAGTGGCTATTTGTGATCGAAGGCAGGAATTTTCAGTATGGTTCTCCTCCTCATGATCAGTTCCTTCTCTGTATAGGATAATGCACAAGGACGAGGGTCTCTCGCCAATAGTGACCGAGTGCCCGAAGGGCACGAGGCCACTATTGGCGAGAGACCCGCGTACATTATCTGACTTATTGCAGGGGTTCCTATTTGCAGAAATAGTAACCTGCCGGTAACTCTGTTCAATAGTAACCTAGTGAAGGAAATGGCCCCAACCATGCACTAAGTTTCTTTAGGCAACCGCAATTCCAAATTCAATAAATTTGTTCGTATCTTGCATTGGGTACTGCATGAAGAATGTGTGCACACCATGCTCACAAAATCACACAGTTGGGTTGTGCATAACACTTCAACACCGTCTGCACTGATTCAGAAGCACGAGTTGGAGTCATCCAGAGGCCTTCATACAAGACTACCGAAACACTCAAATATCATGAAAATAATTTATATAAGTGTGGAGGAATGTACAAATCGGGTTAACGGAGTTTGCCAGTCAAACATAGACATTAAGACAAAACCAGCAACATTAGGAATCAAGAGCATGAATTGTGCCCTAATGCTATGCAATATCAGAACGTCTCCAGGTACGAATATAAAAACTCAGCAATATACTATTACATTTGTGACTTTTGGAGAAAACTGGCACATTGTGTTGCCCTTATTTATAGCTATGTACTGGTTGAACATTACACTCAAAGCAGACTACAACGACACAAATATACATATATGCATACCTGGTATACATGTAAATGAAATCAACCGTGGAAGACATCGAAAGAATTCATTTTTTTTAAAGATTCATTAACTTTTAAATGAAAGTATATATCGTGCTGAATATTGTGAAAGTAAACTATACAATTATTAGATGACTACTTGCGCAATATAGAATAGGATATGGTCGGATAAAATGGAACTTGTTTATCAGACGTCGAAAAATATTACAAAACTAGCGGTGACCTGAATCAGGCAGACTGTTGATCGGTGTTGCCGAATTATAATTATTAATTGTGAACTGTGTTTCTATCTAAAAACAATAGCCCAAAATATGTACTCCAAAAATGTTTTGATGGTCTTGAATTGCCAAAGTGCTGACCAAAATGTATTTTTGTCCATTTTCAAGTTAGGAGTTTTGGATTTTTTATCCACTCTTTCCTACCTCTGGGGAATTCGTTTGCAGTGAAATCGGAGAATAATTTATGACAGAGCCAAAATATTTTCATACTTTTTTTTGATACACCTAGTACAGAATAATAATTGTTATAGTAACCACTTTGGAATCACATATCATCTTGACTGTGCATTCGTATAAAATCATGGCCATAACGCAAACATTATGAGGGCAGAAAAATAGTGATGAAGGTAGAATAGTCGTGTGCTGTGTATACATCATTGATCATACGTTTGAAGTCGAAATCATTGCTATTCAAAAACGCATGTTGTTCAAGATATATTTTATTTATATATGCGATATTACACAACATGTACACATAATGGTACAACTGACTCCAATTGATGTACTTTCCATGACTTTTTATGCCACCTTTATATTAATTTGTGGTGGATCAGGATAAACCCAGGGTGACTCGATGATAAACTTGATATCTCCATAGCGTCAATCCTCTCAAAATGTAATCAATTGTGCATTTCCAGGCCTGATAAAAATGAGTTTTTTTTAAAATGCAGTTCGGAGAGTTTTGAGCCATACAGTCTGAAACATGACTGTACATATTGTTGTGTATACGTAAAATTCTGCAGTTACTTAAAATCATGTAACGTACTACATGGCTTGAAACCAAAGAGTTTAATATGACAAGAGAGGGAACTCTCCATACGTTCCTATGTACAAGCAAGAACAATAGAACTTTTGCAGGCGAGAAAGTGGCAAACTTAAGAGAGCAGATACGCAATAACACCGAAAATGCCTACCATTCTATGAAGATATAGCAGAGTTTGACATCTGCATCCTGGCTCCAGTGGTACACCAGCCTCAAGTAGCTACACGTGTCTGGACACTGACATCTGTAGCTGCAGCGCTGTTGATCAGCCCCAAGCGAATCCACGTGTGTGGTGTTACACTTCTGGAAGCGTCCAGTCCAGGCCTCGTCATGACTTGTGGGAACGGCAAATACGTACATCGCCTTCTGGCAATCCAAGCCACTACCCTGGATGTCCACATCTAGGGCCCCAGTGGCAGCGTCCAGGGGCAGGCGCAGACTGAGTGGCTTAAGTTGTCTCCGAAACACGGGACAGTCCACGGCGATGTTGGTGTCAAAGGTGGTAGAAATTGCTGACTGGGACACAGGACTAACTGATGCATAGCTGATATTTGCAGGTCCTGTCAATTGAAGATTAATATATGATATGCGTTTGGAGCGAGTTATTTCATTATGGTATGGACGTTTGGGGCTGCGTATGAAAATCTTGAATGGGTACAGAAGTACGTTTTCCTATTTTCAGACCGTCAATGTAAAGTAGAAAGAACTGTGGCTTGGATGGTCTTTGTTTCTTCTACCAAAAGTGTTTGAAGTTAGAGGTACTTGGTTGATACGAACATTTTGATTATTATAATTCTTCTATATATCTCTATATATATATACAAGCACACCATATATATATATATATATATATATATATATATATATATATATATATATATATATATATATATATATATATATATATATATTGATCACAGCAGGTAAGATTCTAATTCAAAAAGTACCTGAAGAGAGCAATTCATAGTAAATATACGTTGGATATATGGCATATTCTGGAACATTCCTGTCGACCATATGGAGCGAGGTGACATCGTCAATTGGTCTATATTCCAAAGACAGACAGGCGAAGGAGGTTTCCAAGGAACACACCAGAACTGCCTTATCAGCCCGGCCATGTACCCCCCTTCGGTCATGTCCACTGATCGCACGGTCCACCACCACGTCATATGACCAAACTGAAAAAAAAAGTTCGTCAAGATTTGAGTTCTTTTTATTTCATTTTTAAACAATACCCAATCACATTTCCTTATTTTTTAACATCTCTGGAGTCATTGACATGTCACTGTGCAAGACGACAAATAACACATTTCTCAGACGTCATTTAATGATGGAACTATACTGCCCAGTGATTTGGAGACGTTGCGTAGTCATATTATATTTCTTTTATACCATACGTGGACATGACCTGATCGTTTCACATCAAAGGGATCAGGTATTTTCACGGTACTCCTACTAAATAACAATAAATTAAATATGAATAAAATCAGTGAACCAACAACAATTCTTACCATGCGCGGATAAAGACATGCTGGTCCTCAGAAGCATAAACACGACACTTGTCAGCAGAAATGATCGTTGTCCAACCAGCGCCATGCTTTGAGCAGATTATCATTGAATCTAAGACACTTCTAATGGTTTATCCCTTCAAGACACACATATTGATCTGAATGTCATGGAAACGGACGAGAAGACATCCGGCAATTTCCGTGCCCTCCGGTATTGTATTCGGACCACGTGATTTGCAGCCACGCCTTCAAAATGTACCTACGGGTGAGTTTTAGGCATCAGTATATGTATTAATATTATTGATGCACAGCAAGTGACATTACGCAGTAAATCATGCAATTTCTCCTTCATAAACAAAGTACACCATTCATATATAATATATGGGTACGAGCCCATTGGCCGTTCCAGATAGTCGCCCGTAGGCACAATGGGCTGCCGAGATAACGATCGAGCCAGCCCGTAACCGTTTTTTTCTATCAAAACACAGGGAACTAGATACTGGTGGGTTTTAATTGACATAGAGGAAGAAATAATCATTATTTCATCATTCCCAGTCATCAGGAAACCCACAATGAGAAAAATTGATACATTCGATTGGCTCCTTGGGATGCTTAGCTGGATATATTGGGCTCATTATGTGAGCGTACAATTGGTGGATTGCAATTGAATGATATCCATCAATCCATCCGATAATCATGACCACATTATGTGTAATACAGAGAGTGTCAGAGATTAGAAGGCAAATTAGAAGAAAAATAAGCATTATTCAATTTCAATGTTGGGCGATATCATTCGTTGACTTTACTCTCTCAATAAAATAGATTATGTAAATCAGCAACCGAGATAAATCATCACAAATTTGAATAGTCTCCTGCCTGATAATAACAATCCATGCAATGTATAATGCTGAACATTTGGAACCATATATTCCTGAATACTAGTAGTTGCCATATAAGTAGAAAGTCAACGCAGAAGATGAAGGAATAGCACAACTGCAATAACATTATTATTATTAATATCATATTTTATATCACTCTCAATGGAATTTTCAATTTTTCTCTCGTTTCCTTTAATTTTGAATGTAGAAATAGGTCTGTCATTCATGATGAGCGCGCCCGGCAAAATACGGACAGTTAGAATGTGGCCTACAATCAGTAACGGACACACAAAAGAGCATAAGATATGGACATGAATAAACACAATTAACAGCAAATTATTTTACAGCCAGGTTACGCCTCGCCAGTAATCGATGGTGCATGAGTATTGTTGTCACAGGCGAAATAGTAATGATGATTTTACTCAACATTGGAGTCGTTCAATTTCGATTACAGGATAATTATTTACCAAGATCTGGTGTAAAACATGATGAAAATAATTCACAATTTACATCAGAACATTCTCACCATTCTGTGTTGAACAATTTCTATTGCGGATAAAAATCAAATGATTTCATGACAGTTATTAGTAGTAGTGATGAACGGACAAGATACAATTTGACCAGTTGCCATGGCAATAGAATAGAATAACGATGTCCCAGCTCCGAGGTGGTAATCATTAAGTCTTTAATGCTTTCAGACGAGTGGGATATAATCTTTTGAGTTACAGGCTCAGACACATGCACATACATACAACTAACCAAGTGTAAATATAGGCCACATTACATTATGATAGGCCACATCATCAGGGGAAGATTGAATGGCCACGCAGCCCGCCCCCTTATATTCAGAGCAAACAATCGGTGAAAGCATGATCTAGGTCGAATATTGTATTTTTGTACACTTTTGTTCCTGCATTCCCCTGAAATATATTTCAATTTTAAAATTATCCAAGCGAGAACATATTGGGGGAGTAATTGGGTTAATGGGATTTTTTCTCATAATTTGTTCACGAACATTTCCACACAAGAGAACATAATAATAGTGTTCATGATGCCACTGATTATATTAGGTGGATATGAGCAATTAATTGACATAATAATTTTGCAATAAAAAGAACATGCCAGATGACTGGTAAACATGACAACACCAATTGTTTTTTAGCCTGGAAATAATTGTGTAATTTTACTTAGATAAAAGTGATGCATATACCCCTCCCACCTCTCTGAAAAAAATAGTGTCTAAATATTATTGAGAACAAGGTGATCATTGTAATTTTGTGTGGAATTTGTAGCAATGAGAAGACAGGAATCTACGACAACATATCAACAGGATCTGGACCACAGGCCTGAACGCAATGCTTCGCTTACGCAGAAGAGAGGTATCAATGGAGAATTTTTACCCAGGAGCGTCGAGTATTGTCGGGTATTATGCGGGAAAATTATCAGCAGACCCCACGTCTGTTTGCTTGCTCAATTGATCCAACTGTACCCCCCCCCCCTCCCCCCACCTTCTCTAAATTCCTGAATCCGTCCCTGTAGGGCAGCGTAATCTGTTTCACGTTTATCGAGAATGACCACCGAATTGGAACTAAATCCTGTATTCATAAATCTACAGTATTATGTTTTGACTCTGCATAATTAAGTTAGTTGTTAAAGTGGGTAAATATACATACATTTATACAACAGGGACTACAGGTGACATCAACGCCTGGTAATGAAGATGTTTTCAACAAATTGTCTCTCACGGAGTATAACAGCAATATGCCTGCAGAAATGAATTCAATGACCTTAGCAAAAGTGGCATTACAAAAGAGAAACTTGGTAAATAAAACAAAACACTTATAATCTAAGGAAAAGAATGCAGTATGTACGTATTATCCTATCACCATCATCACCATCATGGCAACGCCCTGGTGTTAAGATGGTGTCAATTTTGCAGTGTGGTAAAGAAATGATATGTCACAGTAGATTTATCGGTCATCACACCCGGGTACGCTCTGCTGTTGAAAGTTCGGAATGTAAAATCATCTGTATAATGTTGTACGCATATACAGATAACTTTGTCTGGAGATAAGGATGGAGACTTCACCAGAGGTGTGAAGTATGAGGCAGGAGACCAACCAATTTTGTTATGATTCATTTAAGTTGCTATCATACATATTTTTAGTTAGAGGATAATGTTAATAAATGACATTGCACAGTACAAATTAGATCACTTGATAAGCAGTATTTCCATCTAATTTAAGCAGGACTTCTTGATCTCTCACACTTCTCGTATTACATATGATGATGATCATGATTATCAGAGGTGGATTTACAGAGAGATGTACACGCCCCCCCCCCCCCCCACCCCCCTCTCCCCCAGAAACCCACGCCGTTATGGTTCTTAGGCCTACAATTTACCATACTTTACAACGTTCGACTCCTCATCTAGTTCAATATTGTACAATCTAGCACTGTGCTTTTGGACACAGGATTGCCCCACTAAGCACCACAGGCCATCTAGAGGTATTCAGCTTTTAGGGCCCTTCAACGGACCCAAACCACGCCACAATGGCTCTGTCTCAAATTTTAAGTCACCCCCTTTTTCACGAATCCTTGATCCTTCCCAGAATACTGGGTGGATTGATGAATATCATTCGATTGCTATCCACCAATCATACGCTCAGATATCCAGCTAAGTTTCCCAAAGGGATTAATCGAGTTCATTATTGTCGCCGTGTAGCTGTCTTTGTGAGTAGGAATAATGACATATATAAGTCTTCTTTTGTGTCAACCATAATGCACTAAATGTCTATTTCCATGTGTTTTGATAGAAAGAACAGTTACAGGTTGTTTCGATCTTCGTCCTCGCAGCCCGTTGTCCTCATGGATACTACTCTGGAAAGTTTAATGGGACTACACCTATATATTATGTATGAATAATGCACTTTGATTATTATTAAGACGCATGTCTGACAGTGTGTAAATAGTTACCATGCATTAATAAAATTAATAATATCATTGACAACTGCAACACACGTCAGTGTCTTTTGAAGAAGTGGCAACGAATTACGTCGTCCAAACCAGAAGACCAGAAATAACTTAAGCACAGAAATTGCCGGAGGATTCATCATTAATATTCATGACGTTGAGATCAATGTGCGTGTCATGAAGATATACACTTTTAAATCTCTCTTAGATTCCCATGATTCCAGGAAGATAGTATGGCGCGGTTTGGACAAAGACCGTCTGTGCTGACACTTATCATGTTTTTACTCTCGAGTACCCACATTTCCTCATCCGCGCATGGTAAGAATTGAACTATTGTTATTAGTGTCTGATTTTTATTGATATTTGATTTATTGTTATTTAGTTAATATACCATAAGAGTACAATAAAAATCGGATTGCTTTGATGAGAATAGATTAGTTCGGGATCATGTATGATATAAATATCATACAAATATGCAATGTCTCCAAATGCTCGGAGCAGTGTATCATTGAATGCCGTTTGAGAAATGTGTTATTTGTTGTCTTGGACAAAACATGGTAATGGCAAAAGAGATGTTTGAAATACTACCGAAATGTCAATGTGTGTTCGAAAAAATAATGAAATGTCAATGTGTATTTTGAAAGGAAAAAAATATTTGTAAGTCTGGAAGAATTGTTTTTTTTTTCAGTTTGGTCATATGACGTGGTTGTAGGTCATGCAATCAGTGGCCACGATCGAAGAGTGGTTTATGGTCGGGCTGATAAGGGGGTTCTCGTGTGCTCGTTGGAAACCACTTTAACCTGCCTCTCTTTGGAATATAAAACAACTGACGATGTCACCGCGCTTCATATCGTCAGCAGGAATGTTCAACAATACGCTGTATATCCAGCGTATATCTACTATGAATTGCTGTCTTCAGGTAATTGTCCCATTCCTGTATTGAAATCTGACCTAATGACGATAATAGAAGACCTTACTTCAAACATTTTTGGGAAAAAAACCGAGCCCAACCAAACACATAGTTCTTTCTACTGGACATCAAGTATTATTGAGACAAAACAGGGCCCGTTATCCAATCTCATAGTCCGGGGGACAGAAAGTCATATCAGGCCCACGAAGTGAGAGAAAACAAAAATGACAGGGAAACTCATGAACCCCCAAAAATGGCCATTAGGAGGTGAAATCAGGTGTTCTGGAAAGAGTGATCATTTCCTGCCCCACTAGTGGCACCCGTCATGAATCCCCCAAAATTAACATGAAAATAGATCTAGCTGCATGGCAGACATGGATTTGGTGTATTTATCAACCAGATCATGATGACGTCCATATAATTTCTTAAACGCAGCTATAAGTCTTGGTATAACATATCCTTTACGCAGCAGTTTAGAGACTAGCTGGTCACTTTGATAAACAAAGTCCTCATATTTGCAACTAGCTCTGGAATAGCGTATAAGTTGAGAAACAAACACACAATATGCCAGTGACATAGGAATGTTGCTGGTTAGAAAAGGAAAATTGACTATGGAAAAATTGAAATCACCACTTTTGTCACATAATCTAGTTGACAGGTTAAAATCATTATCAATCTCCAACCTCAAGTCTAGATAGCTGGAAAAATTAGCGGAGTCTGTAGTATCCTTAGTTTCAAGTTCTTTAGGATATATAACATCCAAATAATCACCAAACTTGGGATTATTTAGCGACAATACATCATCTATGTATCGGAAAGTGAAATTAAAATTACATGTTAGTTTCACAGAACCTCCTCGTTGTAAATGTTGGATAAAATCTGATTCATATGAGTATGAAAACAGGTCTGCCAATAATGGTGAACAGTTTGTACCCATGGGAACACCAATAGTTTGTTGAAATATTCGACCACCAAATCAATCAGAAAATTAACCATATATACCACATCTATTTCAGTATACTCGTATGGGGCATCAGAGTCGTTTCTAATAAAATAAGCGGTATTATATTTAACTACAATATAGTGGTACCGACGTTGTCCCTTTTTAGAGAAAAATGAATTATTGATTAGTTTTTTAAAGCTGAGACTTCAGTTCAGAATGAGGTATAGTTGTGTACAAAGTGGATCAATCAAATGTTTTGATAGACGTTACTTTTGAAATTGTGTGAGCATGTAGATATTCCAATAAAGATTTGGATTTTTCTAATATCCACATTTGGTTTATACCACTTCTAGAATAGATGATTTCAAAGTACTTTTGGAGACCCTGTATAATTTTAGACAATATAACAGTTAATATTTTAGAAAGGGCTTTGGTAGAACATGATGCTGAACTTGAAATATATCTTTGTTTGTGTGGATATTTGTGTAATTTTGGGATCCAATATAAGTTTGGTAGATTAGAATCTTTACATGAGGTAGTAATACCAAACGAATGCAATACAGACACATGATTTGATAAGATATCCTGTTCGGGCACGGTAATGGCTTGGTATGTACTATTGGAATCAATACTGTTAACAATACCGAGTTCGTCAAACAGGCACTGTATATAGTATGCTTTACAAACAAAAACAACATTATTAGAAGCTTTATCTGCAAGGACAATGACGAACCTTTCTTGAAGTTTCAACAAATTATTAGTAGCCACGGGATCATTGAAGACAGAGCTATATTTGGTACTAACTGACTTTGACAAAACATCAACGCGTGTGTTTACTAATGACCTAAACTAATGACCCATTCTGACAGAGAATCAGTGTCTGCCTTTTCTCGCTTTGTCCATTTTCTTGCATACTCCTCAACTGCATCCATGATTAGCTTAAAATTGTATCTCCATGAAAACGACATGGGCTGTTTATATTTGGGACCTTTGGACAAAATGTCTTTCAATGATTCATTCTCCACTATATCGAGGTCACCTAAAATAACATGCCCAACTGGATCGTGTATGAACGGAGAGTTAATGCAAGTGCAGGAGGGTGGGTTATGTCAGAGATCATCCATATCTAAATCATTCAATGTTTGTTTGTAGTTGAATATCTTGGAAGCAACAGATTTGGTATATAAGTAGGATATAGATGGAGCGGCCGTGAAAATTAAACAATGAAATTAATATATAATAATATATTGATTGAATATACGAATAAGTGTAAAAGAAAAATTATCAGTCTAAAAAAAAGGGGGAAAACCTTCTTTTCTATGCATTCAGGACTTATCATACGCAAGACCAAACTTCCATACCGAAATAAATCAACTCGCTCCAAGCGCATACTATATATTAATATGTAACTAACAGGGCCTGCAAATATCAGCTAGCACCAGTTAGCGCTCTGTTCGACTCAACAATTTCTACCACATTTGACTCCAACATCACTGTGGACTGTCGAGTGTTTCACGGACAACATGCGCCACTCAGTCTGCGCCTGCCCCTGGACGCTGCCACTGGGGCCCTAGATGTGGACATCCAGGGTAGTGGCTTGGATTGCCAGAAGGCGATGTACGTATTTGCCGTTCCCACAAGTCATGACGAGGCCTGGACTGGACGCTTCCAGAAGTGTAACACCACACACGTGGATTCGCTTGGGGCTGATCCACAGCGCTGCAGCTACAGATGTCGGTGTGCAGACACGTGTAGCTACTTGAGGCTGGTGTACCACTGGAGCCAGGATGCAGACGTCAAACTCTGCTATATCTTCATTGAGTGGTAGGTATTATAAGTGTACGGTCATATCAATTTTCTCATTATTAATCCTATGTTTCAAAATGCAACATCTCGTACGTTATATATCATTATAGTGTATTTCTACATTGAAATGTACAATCATGTATCAGACTGCATGGTTCGAGCTCAAATAATAAAGTAATGTTGGCTCATTTTTTTTCCATTTTTTTCAGGCCTGGAAAAGCCCAGTTGATTACATTTTGAAATGCTTAATGAAAGTTTTCAACATTTAAGCTTGGTTAATCATGATCCGTCACAAAGTAACTTACAATTAGCATAAAA
Organism: Terebella lapidaria; assembly: GCA_949152475.1. Classification (NCBI taxonomy): domain Eukaryota; kingdom Metazoa; phylum Annelida; class Polychaeta; order Terebellida; family Terebellidae; genus Terebella; species Terebella lapidaria. Next base: position 29,649,634 of record OX424569.1, on the reverse strand, counting down.
AGTGATGCACAATTCATCACTTGGAGTCATTTGAACAAGTGTCGGCTCTTTATTTGATATCGCATAATGTATATAAATAAAATATATATTGAACGACATTTGTGTTTAAATGGAAAGTGTTCAAATGGAAATAAATTTCACATAAATCAAATTATCAAATCAATGACGTACACATCAGACGTATAGGTTCATGACCATTTCCATTGACCATAATGACATGTTCGATGGTAACAATTGCACTACGTCCACAATTTTATAGGAATACAAGTGTATGTTCATGAGCCATTCCAAAATGGTCACTATAATAAAACGTTGTATTACTACAGAGTGCATGTCACGCAAAATGAAATACTATCGGGCTCAACGGTTGTTGAGTTACATTATATGTGTGGCCAGCGAATACAGATTTCGGGCCATTTTTTTTTTTGATTGAGGGCCACACGTAATTCACAGTCAATAATGATCAATTATTATATAATATATATAAAATACTACATGAATAGGTTCCGAAATCAAAACAACAAACGACGATATTCAGCGCAAAACCACCTTCTTTCCATTTGGATCCATATTGATCAGTCCACAATTTGCCGTATTGATTTGTTATGACGTCACATTGTCAATTTCACCAATCAGAACGCGCGAAAGTAGGTCTAGGTAATTTGATTCACACGCGGCCTCGTGCATACGACTTTTCAGTCATAACTGCAAGCGGCAATCATGCAGGAGGATGAAAATGCAAATGGAAGATTCCACTCTGTGAGGGATCAAAAGATTAGAAATATTTTCGATAACGCACACAGTACTAACACAAAAATACAGACCAAGGTATGTGTGCATGTAATTGAGAAGCATTTGGCAGCGAATGGGCACGATTTTGACGCAAATGACTGGCTTTCGTTACCGGAATATAATTAAATAAATCGCAAGTAAATTGTTTGTATCAGTCATTGAGTTTGCGATAGAAAGGGTAGTCCTGATGTTGACAAAGCAATCAATTTGTCAAGACGTTTGGAAGATCTGATATTGCAGGACACACAAAACTTCTACACAAAATGAAAAATATATAATAAAACAATTATGAACTTTATGTCTCGGTCTATATGTTTGTTTGCAGACCTGTAAGTTCCTAATATTGAAATACCTGTAAGTTCCTAATATTGGAACTCCCAGGTCGGCAAACAAACATATTGACCTCGACAAAAGTCCATAATTGTTCATTATAAATCGACAACATCAATCAACAGCCGACAATGATACTACCAGCTTCCCATCTTGTCATCAAAACCAAACATCAATGACCCTCCAAAACTGTCCTCCATATTGACTTCACTGCACTACATCTTAATATGCACAGCCTGGCAATACATATGATCACGGGGTAAGGGTGGCGGCGTGGCTTTGTACATTCGTGATAAATTCCAATTTTTCGTGCGCGATGACCTAACCATTACACAGTCGTCAACGTGCGCGCAGGATTCCTGTAGCGGAGTTACAGGAAGCCTGTAAAAAACAACAACATAATCCGAGAAAATTGATGGTAGGTGGGTATTTTTGGTTGGAAACACATCCCAAACGAGGTTTCAAGCAAAGGGACTTAGCAGATAGACTAACATAATGATATTCTTTTGCGTGGTGGTTTCATTTGTTGTTGACACCTTCGTTATTATTAACTATAAACACGTGAAATGAGATTATTCCTCAATTGTCGTCCGATTGCCTCTTTGTCTACATGTAATGTTTATGTTTATTTGTTTATGAAGCACAATATCTATACATTTACATGATATTCTATAGTGCTGTACAAAATACATGTAGGACTATGACTAGAATGTCTGGAATGACTAAAATAACAAAAAGAAATGAAGTTATAGACAGTTATGAATAAGCAAGGTTGAAATAATGTGTTTTAAGAGTTTTTTTAAAAACATTCACGTCTGTTGTTGACCGAAGATCTGGTGGGAGGTCGTTCCAGATCTTGGGTGCAGCTGCTTGGAATGCTCGGTCGCCGAGTGTCGTGTGCCGAGTTCTGGGGGACTGCAAGGTGATGACATCATTTGAGCGGAGACTATAGTCACTGCGCTTTACGATGAGCATATCCGAGATGTATCTGGGACCATGACCTTGAAGAGCTTGGAATGTGATGACAGCTATCTTGAACCTTATGTGATAATGTACGGGCAGCCAATGCAGACGTTTCAACGTCGGAGTGATTCTATCATATTTCCGAAGCCTGCACAGAACTCTCGCTGCCGTGTTTTGTACCATCTGTATTTTACGAATGAGGTACTTTGGAAGTCCGAACAGCAGTGAATTGCAATAGTCAATATGAGAGTGAACTAATGCGTGTATGAGAGTCTCTGCACTGCGGTCATCGGGATATTTTCTGATTTTTGCAATTTTGTAAAGCTGGGAGTAGGCAGCTTTGCATTTGAATTTTATGTGTTGTTCCATGGTCATGTTCTTGTCAAAGAATGCACCCAGATTCCGAACACAATCAACGGGTTTCATAGTCGCTTCACCAATCGAGATTGCCATGTCTGGACACTTTGCAAGGGTATGCGCTGTACCAAACACAATAAATTCTGTTTTTGCATCGTTCATCTTGAGATGCATTGATTTCATCCACGAGCGGATGTCAGAGACACAGTCCTGCATTGAAGTGAGTTCTGCTTGAAGGCAAGATGGATCAAAGGAGGAGTAGACCTGGTGATCGTCTGCATATCCGTGGACGACTTTTTCGTGATCAGTCACAAGATTGCAGATGGGACTTGTGTACTCCAGGAACTTGACAGGGCCAAGACACGATCCTTGGGGCACACCCAGGTGGAGGTCGTATGGATCAGACAAAGTACCGCTCACCACAACCTGTTGCGATCTTCCATGAAGGTATATGATGTAAACCAGTCTAAAGCTCTATCCACTACACCGAATGATTTAGTCATAATTTCCGACAAAATACTGTGATCGACAGTATCAAACGCAGCTGATAGGTCGATCAAGATCAGCTGAGTGAGCTTTTTTTGATCCATGGCTATAAGGATGTCCGACTGAACTTTAAGTAGAGCTGATTCAGTGGAGTGGCTTTTTTTAGTGATAATTCATTGTTGTCCCTCGTGATGATAAGGTCGACGGTATGACCCGCTCTATGAGTGGAACAATTGACGTGTTGGTGCAGATTATACATGCTTAGTATTTGCATCAGTCTGATGCAATCAGAATCGTGCTCTTGGTCAACGTGTATGTTGAAATCGCCAATGATTAGAAGAACGTTTGGCGTTTGAACAACAGCTGACAGGAAGAGTCATCAACGAATGATGCAGTTGTGACGCGATGGGCTGATGAATATGGGGGACGATAGATGACATGAACGTCAAGTTTCGTTTTAGCATTCAACAGTTCATAATAGCCATGTTCGAACGAGCTATGAACGCACGGGGAAAGTGGTTTCCCAGATATTCCTGCTTTGTAGATGACAGCAACTCCGCCACCTACGCGACAGTCTGGCCGAGGATTATCCAATAAGTTATATCCGTCGGGTTTGAGTTCTGCCCTGCTTACATCATCGTCAACCGTGAGCCAAGTTTCTGTAAGCACGGCAATATCAATATTAGAACTTTGTATGAATTCACATATATCCGCCGTTTTGTTTCGTACTGAGCGTGCGTTGGCAAGTGCGAGGTTCAGTGATTTCACATCACGACAAGGAATGTTAACACACTTAATCCGCACGAGGTTGGCCTGATTACACCCAGTGCGAGAGCTCCGAATGTTACGGCGGTGTTTTCCGCCTCTAGCGCCGCGGATGTTGAACACATTCTTGTTCAGCAAGTGTAACTGCTTGAGTTTCAAGAATATATCGTAATCCAAGGGATTTGCTAGATCTAGAGGACTTGAGCGGATTTCCAAGAGTTCAGCCCTCTCGTATTTGACGAGTGGAGACGCCATCAGTAATCCAATTGTTATGAACAACAGTGATTTCCCAATCCATATTAGACTATAAAGAGAGAATTTAGCACAAATATCCAGAAAATTCCATGACAGTAGCAGCAATCCTGATGTACACATCATTGCTGTACATTATTAGTCCAGTCAACACAGCATTTAAAATGGCAGTTTGAAAAAATGAAACAAATAGCTCCAATATTGGGTAATTTCTAGACGAATGAAACAACAGCCGCCGTCAGATCGGCGCTACACATAAGAAGCTACACAAATTTAATCACCATATAATGGAACTTTTGCCCACTGCTAATGTACATGGGGGTTGATTGGTTCACAGTTGAACAAATTCAACAGTTAATGGGAGGTGACACTCGTCTGTTTGTGTTTGTGAAGCAATTGTTTATCGTAGCACACACGAGACATATACTGCAGGATTCACGTAACAGGCGCTTCCGTATTCAAGTAACAAGCGCTTCATTATTCAAGTAACAAGCACTTCAGTATTCAAGTAACGCTGGATGTAAAATTGCCCCAAAATATCTCTATCCACTGAATTACCTTCGTACACATCAATATAAACACATACAAAGGTCAGATTCATGGAATGTGCATTGTACTGGAAAGGTACAAGCATATGTGATATTCCTGGATGGATCTCATCAACTGGCAATGCCTTTTCTTCGTTGTAAAGTTATGTAGTATGCAAGTAGCACTAGATAAAAATTGCCCCCGAATATTTCTTTCCAATAAATTTACAGCAAAATGACTTATTATGTGTAACAACTGGAACAATATAATGAACTGAATATATACAGCGCCCATCATGTCCTCAATGATATCAATACTGGTGTGTTGCATGGACCTAACCTATCTTACGTGTGTGTTTTTCTTAGCAACTTTCATACAGAGAATTATTATGGCTGGTGACTGTGAGTACTACAGTTTCTCATCAGAGCAAACGGGAAACATTGTACAACACTGCATCCAGTCCCACGCTGGTGCCAATACTAATCAGTGAGGTCGTGATGAACACTGTATATATACAGTTTATGTATAATGTACATACATATTACATCGTTCCAGTTGTTAAATATAATAAATCATTTTGCTGTAAATTTAGTGGAAAGAGAGATTCGGGGAAAATTTTACATCTAGTGGTACTTGCATTGCCAATTGATGAGATCCAGCCAGGAATATTGCAGCCTGTATGCTTGTACTGGAAAAGTACGATGTACAATCCATGAAACTGACCTTTGTATGTGTTGATATTGATGTGTACAAAGTTAATTTAGTGGAGAGATATATTTTGGGGGCAATTTTACATCTAGTGTTACTTGAATACTGAGGCGCCTGTTACGTGAATACTTAAGCGCCTGTTACGTGAATCCTGCAGCATATATCTCGTGTGTGCTACGATAAACAATTGCTTGATAAACACAAACAGACGAGTGTCACCTCCCATTAACTGTTGAATTTGATCAACTGTAAACCAATCAACCCCCATGTACATTAGCAGTGAGCAAAAGTTCCATTATATGGTGATTACATGTAGACAAAGAGGCAATCTGACGATAATTGAGGAATAATCTCACTTCATGTGTTTATATTTAATAATGACGAAGGTGTCAACAAAAAATGAAACTAACACGCAAAAGAATAGCATTATGTTAATCTGTCTGCTAAGACCCTTTGCTGGAAACCTCGTTTGGGATGTGTTTCCAGCCAAAAATACCCACCTACCATCATTTTTCTCAGATTATGTTGTTGCTTTTTGCAGGCTTCCTGTAACTCCGCTACAGGAATCCTGTGCGTACGTTGACGACTGTGCATTAACCATGATGTGGAATTTGAAACAATATTTACTGAAATAGATATCATGTCCCGAAGAATTCTAATTGGCGAAATATATCGTGTACCAAATACTAGCGAATCAATTTCCGTGCAACGATTTGACAACAGTTCTGAATAATCTAGCATCGTTTCCCGGAGACGTTATGATTGGGACCGATAGGAATTTCAATTATCTCGATATCAGTGATAATAAATACACGCGAGAGGTACTTGATACTTTCATCTCCGCTGGACTATACTCTGATTTTTCTAACTTGTTTACACCGTTTTTTGACGATAATTTTGCCATGCTGAATGCTATCTTTCTATAACTTCGCACATTTCACCCATGAGTCAAACGGCAAATTTCTACTAAATTTCAGACTTCTATCGCAAAAATTGAAGAAGTTGGCAATCTACCACAATGTTAAATTTCAGGCGAAAACGGGATCTTGAGAATATGAGCATTTTCGAGGATTTCGTCTTGTTTACATCCACCAGAATTCGAAGTATTTTTGTGATTTGGGACGAGAAGACACATTGGGATGTATTCTACACAAACATGTTTATTTTAAAAGTTTGTACCGCTACAAAACCGAGCAATTGCCCAAAATTGTGTGCGAACTCAGAAAATAAATGGCAGGGCTAAATTTAACATTGAGGTAGATTGCCAACTTTTTCAATTTTCGCGATAGAAATCTGAAATTTGGTGCATAATTGCCGTTTGACTCCCAGATGAAGTATGCCAAATTATAGAATGATACCTATTAGCATCGCAAAAATATCAGCGAAAAACAGTGTAAACGAGTTAGAAAAATCAGAGTATAGTACCAACAATCAACAAACCAACACGTATCACACAGGAATCCGCCACGATAATAGACAATATTTACATTCGTATTGGTAAACACGAAAAAGTTCAATCGGGCATCATAACAACTGACATATCGGATCACCTGCCAATTTATCACGTCACATGGCCAAAGGAAAGTGATTGAAAAACAAATAGTTTCTATAACGTATCGACCATTTGATGATGATACTATAAACCAACTAGCTTCTTTCCTAGAAAGTACTGATTCAGTGGCGCCATGCCGTGTTATAAAGGTTTGTGCCGTTCTATAAAGATTTGCACCCTGCTAAAAAGGTTTGTGCCCTGTTATAAAGGTTTATGCGCCGTCATAAAGGTTTGTGCCTTGCTAAAACGGTTTGCGCCATGCTAGAAAGGTTTGCACCCTGTTAAAAAAGTTTGTGCCCTGCTAGAAAGGTTTGTGCCGGGTGTAAAGGTTTGTGCCTTGCTCGAAACTAGTTTCATAACTGAAAATAACTATTTACTAACTATGAAACTGATTTTAAATCTACTCTCAACTCAGACATGAATAATGGCAGCATTGGGCCGCCGTAGGGGGAGGGGATTGTGTGCTGCAGCCTCTTCCCAATTTTTCTCTAAAAATCCCTGATTCAGAAATCCAGGGATTTCTGAAAGTTACAGTACTGTACAGCATTACATAACATGCATAGGTCAGTGATATATATTTCACAGATATTGGAATGAATCTACCAGCGTCGATTGGAGCGTGTCGATCTAGCACACGTGTGTGGTGACAATCGAGATCACGTAATATACATCACACCATGATGTATCACAACATTACCTATCACAATATATCCATATTCGGAAATTTCGAAAGTTCCCCCCCCCCCCCCCCTGGAAAATATCAGGTACGCCACTGTACTGAATGGTCTTTTCTGGACAATCTATCCATTAACGAAGCGAATGACACTCTAGTTGATACAATACGGTCTGCAATGGACCGATTTATGCCAGAATCAGTGAAAAAAATACCAGGTAAGTGCATGATACGTGAAAAATGCATGACCCCTTCTTTATTAAAAAGTCCCGCGATAAGTTATATAAACAATGTCTGGGGAAACCAAAGGATAGCAAAGAACACAGCAAGTATGTACAATATAGAAATAAGTATAATCAAATAGAAAACTATTATGCTGATAAACTTCAAAGCCTCAACAATGACCCCCGGCGTACATGGAACCTAATCTCATACGGAAAACACCGAATAAATCTGGAATCTCAGACACTTTCAAAATAGGAAACGAACTAACAAGTGACATAACAGTTATTGCAAATGAATTTTGTAAATATTTTTCAGAAATTGGTCCAAAGTACGCTAACAAAATCGGTACACCGAATCAGCCGTTTCACAATTACCTGGATTCAGCGAGAATATGCAAGTCTTTTTTCATGTCCCCAACAGACCGAGGTGAAATTGAAAAAATCATATCCTCCCTGAAGCCTAAAACAAGCCATGGGCATGACGGTATCAGCTCCAAGCTAATAAAATCCATAAATTTGTCCATATCAATACCGATTAGTAAAGTAATAAATAAATCATTGCAATATGGAATTGTTCCCGACAGTATGAAAATTGCTGAAGTCATACCAATCTACAAATCAAAGGATAAAAACGAATTCGGTAACTATAGACCAATATCCCTCTTACCATCTGTATCTAAAGTTCTGGAAAAGGTAGTTCATTGCAGGCTTTACTCTTTTTGTGTCAAAAATTCAATTCTTTTCGAAAATCAGTTTGGTTTTCGACCTTACCACTCGACTATCGACGCGTTCGCAACATAAATGGGACACATTAAAAAAACACTAGAAAATAAACAAATAGCATTATCTGTCTTTCTGGACCTCTCCAAGGCCTTCGACACTATCGATCATGAAATTTTGCTGAAAAAACTCGATCATTATGGTGAGCGGGGTGTGGCCTTGGAGTGGTTCAGAAGGTATCTCACTAATCGAAAACAATACGTTGCATACAAGGAATTTGTGTCCACTAATCATAACGTCTCCTGTGGGGTGCCTCGAACGATCTTCCTAATATTCTCGAACACTCGCGGTGTATTTTATTTGCCGATGACACCACTCTATACTGTTCATCTCCGGATATAGATCAACTATGCACCAATATGGAAGAGGATTTATCCTCATTGGCGGACTGGTTTGCTGCGAACAAGTTATCGCTAAATGTTCAAAAAACCAATTTCATCATATCAAATTTGCATAGATAAAAAGCGAATAACATTACACATCTACGATTGGGTAACCAATCTTTAATCTATTTCTAGATTGAAATGCACCAAATTTCTTGGGATCTATATAGACGAATGGTTCACGTGGAATGAGCAAATTCAACACATATGTCGAACAATTTCTAGCGGTCTGTATGCCATTAATGCTTCGAAACGTATACTTTCATCAGCCAATTTATGGCTTCTGTATCACTCCGTAATGCATCCTCATTGTGCGGCGTTAGCCGTACTATATCTGTTAGTGTAATTTTGACCCCATGGTACTACTGGTGAGGAGCTTGTCCATGCGTGGACTTATTGCTACCGAATTAAGTCAGCGATGACATTATCCATATTTCATGTCATAATCTCAGATTACAACAAAGTTAAGTAGCAAATATTGAACAAAGAAAACACACACCTTGGTCATTTGTGGAAAGTGCAACTAAAACACATTTTGGCAAGAATAATGGACGAGTCGACAAACAAATGCGAGTAACAATCAATTTTCGCATGGACAAGCTCGGCACCAGTATTGGAGGTACTATGGTAGTGTAAGACCATCTACGAGAATTGTTCTCTGTGAGAGGGAAGTAGAGAGTTATTACAATACGAGTTCGAGTTACAATACGATTCGAGTTCATTGTTTCATATTGTTATCAAAGCGGACATCTTTGTTGTTATCAAACTAATCAATAGGCTTTAAGTTGATTTCCAAATATTGAGCAAGGGAAACACACACCATAGTCCTTTGTGGAAAGTTCAACCAAAACACATTTGGGCAAGAATAATGAGCAACTCAACAAAAGAGCAGGTGAGAATCAATTTACGCATGGACATCAAAATATTCGACAGGTTGTCATAACGTTCAGGTTCACAATTAGAATTTTCATATCACATAGAAACAAGACCCACAATATTTTGTTTGGTTGTTTAACCAAGAAATGGGTTTCGTGTCTACTTATCCTTGATTTTTTTCGTGTTCACTCAGCCTCGAGTACTGGTTCTACTCTCCTTTGTCCCTGTGGCCGCACACGTAACCTCAAGTTCTGCTGTTGTGATGCTTGTCTATTATATGGGATAATGTTGTGGGGTTCAGCTCCCAAATCACAATTGCGCCACAGTGAAATACTACAGAAAAAGTGTGTCCGGAATATAATGAAAGCAGCTTACAATGATCACACTAACCCTTATTTGCTAAACTGAAAATTCCGAAACTAAACGATATGTACAATATTCAGTTAGCCAAATGTATGTACCAGTTCACTAACGAAAGCCTACCGCCTCCCTCGCTCTCAATGTTCACGTCAAATAGTGAAATACACTCTCATAATACTAGGCAAAGAAATAACCCACATATACTGAAGCCCGAATCTGTCCGTATGATGAAAACATTCATTTATCAAGGCCCTAAACTATGGCAGGACTTGCCCAATGATATACGTACATCATTATCAAATGTTTTTATATCAGACAATACTGTTAACTGTCTCTACAGAGCCCCCACTCTCTTCAACTCAAAGCGAACATTTCAGTTCGTGTACACCACTTACCACTATATCCTGATCCGAAAAAAGTAAAATATTGACATATTGATTTTCACGATTGTGTTTATTCCTCAGTATGTATGTATATATTTATGTATAGGGGCACTACGGTTACAGACATTTATTTCTTGTAGTGCTCCTAGGGCCAAACGCAAATTTTATATTGTATTCGAAAAATGAATTCGAATGTATGTATACATATATATGAATGTATAGGTGATTGGTTCTGAATAAACATCACATCAACATCACATCACATCATATCGCCCAACTAATGTACGTTTAAAACATGTCAAAATAAAATGTCAAAATATTCATGACACATTTACATTCTGTCTGATACAAGATACCTACGATACGCATAATATTTGATTGTGACACGACGTTCATGGGCATCATATACAAGATTGGAGATAAAAGATACCACAAGTTTCTAGGGAATGAAATTCCGAATAATATTCAGTGGATTTATTAACAGGAGTTCCATGTGCAACGAAGTCAACATATCAACAAATTTTCTATAAGCTTCAGCTAGAAGCTTTGAAAGTTAATCTTCAGCGCGAGTGATATGGAATTGTTGAACCCATATATGGAGAAACTATCCCTCAAACTCGACCGGCAGATAAGACTCGTTTTCAACTATCGTGGTATCATCCTGGTCCAGTGCTACATGTCTTCTATCGTGTACTACCAGTGTGTACTCATTCGCACAGTACTCGTCATTTCCCGGTACTGGTTTAGTATCCTGTTCAGTAACCACACAGGATGTGTCATCGACTTCATTAGGGTACGAGCTGGGGAACTCTTCAACTGGCGTGCAGTTTGTTGGACGTAAACCATGACTTCCTGTTTCAATATTTATATACTCCACATCCGGGGCTTGTTCCGGGTCGACACAAGCTTTGTGTGTGTGCAGGATGCAAACGGTTTTCTTCCTTCTGAAAATTAATAGAACTGTAATACAATTGCATCCTTACTGGATAAACATGGGATAATTACTGAAATGATTGAAAAAAAAAACCTGCACATTAATTAAATAAATTTGTGATGTCGGTATGAGTGTTTGCATAAACATTCATGGAACCACATGCAGTGCCGTACCAGTCCAAACATTTAACATGCGTCATCGGAACAGTAATGTGGGGGTATGGACATTTCAACAGGTTTAGTATTACCTTTTGAAGTAAATCACAAACGAACCCGCCACCAACAACACACCAATTATACTGAATGTTATCGTAATTGGAATCCACACTCCAGTATCTGAATAATAACGTACAATATGAGATCAACAACAACAACAACAACAACAACAACAAAAACAACAACAACAATAACAAGAACAACAAACTGATAATAATACTGGTGCTATTAAATAATAATAACCTTCCGTCTCGGCATTCACTGACGTAGATGCATCTGTAACACATACGATTAAACTCCCTTTACTTAACTTCCCTGACCAGGCCTGCGGTAGGAATGATCAAATATGCCACTACTACATATGCTACTTCTGATAAACAACTTCGTGCGTGTGCGAATAAAGATAAAGAACGATACTCACCCGTGATACTAGGGGTTGTCGGTTGTGGAATACATGTGAAATAGACGACCATATAGTCACTATACCCACAGTTGACTATATAGTTTTGTGGTACTTTATACCCAGAGCATGTCTCTGTGTTGTTACAAGCTGCCAGGAGACGGTGGTAAGTTTTCCTGTCTTCATATTCCACGGTGCTTCTACAGTCACGTCTATCATATTGGCAAACCCTATTGTTTTCACTCCATCCACGATAGTCAATGAAGTAAGCAGTCTGTATGTTGATCAGCATTGAGCTTCCACACAGGGCAGTGTCGAATACATCGCCCGTACACCTGGAAGCTTTTCAATTAATGACACGTGAGAGCACGAGCAACTTTTGCATTTGTATACTGTTGCGAGAACATTTGTACTGGTCCATTTGTTTAAAAAAACACAAACACATCTATATATGTATTATTGGTGAAGTATTTATTTAAAATAAAGTCAAACAGAAAAACTAATTTCAACACAAGACTTCATCTCAATACTAACATACATGTAATTATTGTGTTGTGCTTTGTTAAACGACATTCATGTCATATCTGTGAAATCAGGAAGCTGAAAGAAATAGGTACCCTTTTGGACTTTAAACTGGTTAGTGGGATTGAAGGCTGTGTGATGAGAAGGTCACACTTTATTACTAGTATTACCTTTATTACTATAGCATAAAGTAACATTACGAGAACAGACCCACGGACTAGCAGTCGTTTATGTGGGGCATGATAAACATTGATATTTTCGGAGTGACAGCTCCCTGTTTTAAGCTCTTTTGTGGAGTCTTAACATGACTAGTTATTGAGACAATTCATATTTACAAAGACTTAATGCTGTTACTTACCTTCCTGCAAAGATTCACTGACAGCTATTGAAACTCGAATAATACTGCTAATCAGTATAAACGTGTAAAATCCACAGCCCATTGTCTGGTTCGATCTGATTACACCAATGGTTCCAATATGACCAGTACTGGTATAAAACTGGCACACATCAGATACATATCGTGCAAACTAGGAACCTAATGTGCACTGCAATGTCAATAACTGCGACATAGATGACTGTAATGACTAATTTTGCTGTGTACCGGATGTAGACATATATCTGACAAAACGTATATGTCGTGTTCGACTGTAATAATGTCACGATTTTTGCATGTTTTGAAAATTTGCTGAATTTATCATTTTTCTTCTGGGGAAAACCCGTTGAACAGAGCAGAGTATTTCTGTACAGTGGATGTGTTACAGGACACAGTTTCGACACTGGTAGATAAAATAGTGTAATACTAGCAAATATTCATCGGTGTTCAATCAATATGAAGTGCTGTGACGTTCAGATAAATGCTGCAGTTTGTTCTGACACGGCTCGTTACACCCCCGGCTGATAAATTACTGTATGTAACTTGTTCATAAGACGTGTCCCGAGAGAGTGAACCCTGAACGAGGACAATTAATCAAAGGTCATGCTCTTCATTGCCTGGTAGGGAAGACAGGTTTCATGTGAATAAATGCTATTCGCTTTGATCTGTCAGCATCATTACACCAGTTTCACGATGAGTACACGGCTGTGTGACCATGCGTAGGGCGCACCTGACTATAAATAAACCACATGCCGAGCATATGTGTAGTACTTGTGAAAATTACCAGTTCCAAATGATTAAACTTCAATCAAGTACGACAGTGATCGAAGAATACTTCATATATTGCGATGAATCAACTGCACGTGATCATAAATAAATAGTGTAAATAGAAAAGTATTCCCAGTATGAAAGCCGTTACATAAGACACTATTATTTATCATGTATGGCATATGTTGCAGGATTTGTTGTGAGATATGTGAGAAAACCAATTAAATATATTTAATTTGATTGAGGTTGTTTTCTCTCTTGATCAAGTAACCATGTTAGTTGATTTATTGTGTACATTTTTTTTTCATTTGAACTATTTATTACTCAGCATATTGGTTCGAATATACCCTATAGACGTGGAATCAATACCCAGTATCAAGTATTCCGAGCAAACAAAACAGGGTCCGTTATCCAATCTCATAGTCCGGGGACAGAAAGTCATATCAGGCATACGATATGTCACTCGGCAGTGTATGTCACTCATGTCACATCTTGCCTGCGTTCAGTCAATGACAAAATGTGTCATATGCCACCAGAGAGAAAATGAAATCGACAAAATGGATATAGTATGCATATACCATCGTTTTGGATCTGAAATATATCGCGATTGATTGGTCCATCATCCTGGCTAAGGTGTGATCCTATGAGTAGATCGTGTGTATATTCAACGGCACATTCATTGCTACAAACATGACAATTCCCTCAAATACATACATAACAGAAACAACATAACTGAGTACACATCTATGCTTTTGGTACTCCCTCTAGGAGTATTGTTATTCATACCAACTGATAACGATACTGCCAAGAATAAATTCTCCAGTGCTCGAATGCCAATGCGAACCAAAAGGGAATCTAAAGGGATAAAATAGTCAGTGTATTGGTGTATGGACCAATGAAACCCACACTAAAACTAGACGTAGAGGCCTTGGGGCATTTCGATACACAACACAATCACAGGTGAACCGTTAATTACTGACAACTCTTCCACTAAAATGATTATGTAGATACATCCATTTCACTATAAGACGACGGTTTCTGAGATATAAATGAAAATAAACGAGATATGGCCCAGGACCGAGTTCACCCAACATACCCCTAAGACATGTTTGTCTAGTGTCACGGGTCCGAAAATAACGTCCATTTCGCTCTACAACGCACCGTTTCCGAGATATGGCTGAAAAAGAAAATGCTGACTCAGCAAAAAAAAAAAAATTGGCCCAGGACCAAATTCACCCAACATACCCCTAAGACATGTTTGCCTAATGTCACGAGTCCGAAAATAACGTCTGTTTCGCTCTACGGTCCACCGTTTTTGAGATATGGCCGAAAATGAAAAACGCCGACTCAGCAAAAAAAAATTTGGCCCAGGACCAAGTTCACCCAACATACCCCTAAGACATGTTTGTCTAGTGTTATGTCATGAGTCCAAAAATAACCTCCGTTTCGCTCTATGACGCACCGTTCCTGAGATATGACCGAATATGAAAAACGCCAACTCAGCAAAAACAATTTGGCCCAGGACCAAGTTCAACCAACATACCCCTAAGACATGTTTGTCTAGTGTCACGCGTCCGAAAGTAACCTCCATTTTGTTCTACGACGCACCGTTTCCGAGATATGGCCGAAAATGAAAAACACTGACTCAACAACAACAAATTTGGCCCAGGGCCAAGTTCACCCAACATACCCCTGAGACATGTTTGCGTAGTGTCAAGAGTCCGAAAATAACGTCGGTTTTGCTCTACGACGCACCGTTTCCGAGATATGGCCGAAAATGAAAAACACCGACTCAGCAAAAACAAAATTGGTCCAGGGCCAAGTTCACCTAAGATACCCCTAAGACATGTCTGTCTAGTGTCACAAGTACGAAAATAACGTCCGTAAATATGTAAAGTTTCAGAATGGTAGCACAAGTACTTTTTGAGTTATTATCCGGGAACCATTTGACACAAAATTCATCCTCACGGACTAACCAGACCTCGGAGCCGGCTCCAAAACAATAGGGTTCATCTATGTATTATGTGATAACTGGTGAAAATTTCTCGAAGATTCGTCAAGGCGTAAAAGTGAAAAAAAAGAAATAAAAAGAAAAACAAGAAGAAAACAAAATTCTGACAAAACCATAAGGACATTTCGTGCCGAAGTGCCCTAATAAAATATAAGGTGAATATACCATTCGGTAATCATTTTGCCAAAATAACTCCATATCGGTTGTTCATGGAGATGTTGTTCATCATTTGTTCATGGAGATGTTTTGCTCATGTCTGATTAATCGTTGTTTTTCATGCACAAGAGGTCATCAAAGACCGAGCCCGGCCCGCGATACCAGCGCCTCGCATTCTTAAGTGTAGGATTCACCGCTTTAGTCATTTGGTGCAAGTTGAGGCTAAAGAACAACACCATAAGCATGAAACGAACAGATGCGTTTACAGAAGACGTTATGCGTGCTTATGTAAGAATTTATTGAAGATCGATTTTGACATTTTCGGAGCAATGGAATACCCGGTCACCATGCATGTACCCCCCCCCCATTTATCAATAAAAAAAATTTAAAATATCTTCCCTTAATTAATAAAATTCTTTCACATATTAGGTAAAGAAAATATGTGAACGTTCATTTCACACAGCATCATGTTGGATAACCTATTATTCCCGTCTACCAACTATTGCTATGTAACTAAACATGTATTTTATTCCCATTCGTCGTGTTTTATGTAGACTGTAGTCAATTTCATCTGAGTATCAGTTTCAAAACTGCATAACACACACGCCATGTATCAGTGCAGTACAACGATTTGCTTATATTTATTTCAAATTCAGAAACAGGAACGATTAATCGGCATAAGGCCTAATACGGTCGATTCGAGATACAATTTGCGGACCCTAGAACTCTCCACCGTGAGGTATTAAAGTTAAGTTTCTGTATTTTGACGTCATGAATATACGTCATTTTATCTTGCAAAATGAAACCAAAACACGATAAAACCAGTTTAGCTATCCCATAATAAACAAAAAGATCCGCAAATTCCAAGACCGCAGGAAATATTAACTGTACGTGGGAGTGGGCAGCTTGTATCTCGAAACGGCCGTATTTTATCAGCTTCTTGAGTAGAGACAAAAAAAAATCAATATTCATAGCGCTTAAAAGGTGCACCAATCAGCCACAATGTCTTCATTAGATAACGCTCATCAATATTGATTGTGTTAATAGTATATCGATTTTTTTTTATTGAGATGTCAGCAGATTATCACCAAGGTGATGGATGATAAACCCGCGGGTATATGTAAGGTATATGTATACCTTGGACATGAAGCAGTCAATGGCGAATAGTGCCCGCGAGTAAACGTTTAATATCTTGTTGATCGTTGTAGTATGAATAGGTTTTCAAAATATGTGTATTTTTATATGTGTCACTTCCTGTTGCAAAAATGACTGACCTACATGTTGTACTAAAGGTAATATATAATCGGCCCACGTAGAAAAACACTTCAGAATATCTCACTTCTTTGTGTGTCTCATGCGAAATGGGTTGACTGAATAAAGTGTATCTACGGTGGCTGATTCATGCCATGGGTTTCTCCCGAATAGTTTTGGTCGCGAATTTAATTGTGACGACTGAAATAATTTGCGTCGCGACCAGAATCATTAAATCCGCGACCAAAACTTTTCGCTGCGGCGAAAACATTCTCGCCGCGAATTAAATACTTTTAGCTGCGACAAAAACATTATCGCTGCGGCGATAATCATTTTCGCTGCTGCGAAATAGTTCTCGCCGCGATTTAAATACTTATAGCCGCGACCAAAACATTCTCGCTGCAGCGAAAATGATTATCGCCGCGGCGAGAATGGCCATACGTGTTAGAACGTTTTTCTTTCATCACCTCAAAGAGAACAAATGATTTTTTATTGCAATTGGAAATTATTCTCGCTGCAGCAGAAATGTATTGGTCGCGGCAACAATAGTTTTCGCTGCGGCGAGAATGTTTTGGTCGCGGCAACAATGGTTTTCGCTGCGACCAAAATGTTTCAGTTGTGACAACAACTATTTTTGCTGCGACGAAAATGTTTTGGTCGCGGCGAGAATATTTCCGCTGCAGCGAAAACGTTTCGGTCGCGATTTTAATCATTTCCTTCGTCAGAATTGAAGTCACGACAAAAACCCTTCAGGACAAACACATTATGGCATGAATCAGCCACTGTAGTGTATCACATATATACCTCTGTATGCAGTTGTGAGATAATAAATCTCCGCGTGTTAGTTTTAATGTATGAAAGGCATGGCGTGTGCCTTTTGAGCAGAAGCCTTTGTAGCCCTGTAAGTGTGGTAGATTTTGTCAAGTATATTTGTAGACCTCACGACACAAAATCACTTCATGGTAGGTGTGTTTTAGAGTTTGCGCATGGTGAAGCAACAAGCTAGTTTTTAGATCCGTGTAGGTGTGCAGCAAAGGAGCCCTTAATTCTATATTTGAAACATGCCATACGGCTGAATATGCGGATAATTATATCATATATGCATTTGACATAGATGTTCAGAAATCAGCACAGGCAGCAACATGGCTGGAGTGTCGCCTACCCTAGGGGTTTTCGAGACTCGAGCATATGAGTTCGACGGAATATTTAACTTGTTTCTCGTACAGTACAAATTACACAAGTTGAACGTTGATGGAATCGTGCAATTCAACAATGAAACCCTCACGGCTGACACCCAAATCGCCAAGAACATCTCGAGATCTGGTGGTGAGGAATACACTAAAGAATGCAACGCGCTCGTGTCACGTTTTGGCGATCTCGCTACGCTGAGCGTAGCAAAAACGACGGAAGGAAAACTGGCATGTGATGTAGTCTTACATTGGATTTGCCCCTTCCTCACCGACTCGAAACTAGAACTGGATTGCGAGACAACCACCCAGCTACTGGACTCGTCTTTCGATCGTTTGTTCAAGTCCATCGCCAATGCTGAGTTGTGGAGCGTCGCAATACCTCTCCCCCACTTTGGTGAGTGTGTTATGATGCGGTTACCTTGATATGGTAGCGTTGATGGTTATGATACTTTAGTCACATTCATAAAACAGGCCTACGGCCCAGCCGTCCATACATTATGTATAACTGACAACGCAATAAAGGCTGTAACAATGGTAATTGAATATGTTTGGTGGTCAAAATTTTAGGTTGTTTTCAGAATATAAATGCACTTTCTCGCACTCATGCTATAGATAGAATTGTGCATGAATACTCCTTCGTTGCTTGGAGTTTAGCATGTTCTGGTGTGGGGAAAGTGGTATATGTACTTTATATATTGACAGAGATATATTTTCACGAAGTTCTTTCGTGACGCTCTTTCCTTCTTTTCGTACTCAGCTTGCATGACAAACGACCTCATGTTTCCTACGAGCCTGTTGAACTTCTTCTTGAATGGCAGCATGCGAAAGCGAGCTCACCCAAGAAGCGTCTTTCTAGTCGACGAATCTGTGGACACCTTGTTTGCATTGGCTTCACTCCTAGCGCAAGGCGAACTTAGAACAAGCACTGGGTCGATCGTGTACGTTACGGAGTTGGACGAGAGCATGGTCGCCAGCGATCTACGAGGTCGCATGATTCTGCCTCAGATCTACCCAAAAACTGACGATGAGGAGGATGTGGATAGTCGCTCAGAAGAGGATCCGGAGAAGGACTATTTGCACCCAATTGTAACGGATAGTGATAAATCGAAGGGGAAGAAAAGTAAGATGAAGAAACCGAGCTTTAAAAAGCTCTCAATACCTTTCAAGAAAAAACAAAACCGAAAGAAAAGTATGGACGAGTCGACGTCACCTACGTCGCCTACGTCACCAATTGAAACTAAACAGGAGATCCCACGTTACTCAGAACTTCCAGAAA
Source organism: Terebella lapidaria (assembly GCA_949152475.1). Taxonomy (NCBI): domain Eukaryota; kingdom Metazoa; phylum Annelida; class Polychaeta; order Terebellida; family Terebellidae; genus Terebella; species Terebella lapidaria. The sequence continues at coordinate 29,630,126 of OX424569.1, read as the reverse complement.
GCAACCAGTCTTGTCCAATTTGGAAAACTGTGGGTTTCGACTTGAATGGAATCTGTAATGTCCACATGGTGAAGGGACTCCTCACGTCGCAAGCTGTGACTGCCGTAGTTAACGATACAGATGAGATGCTGATGCATATGTCTGCAGAAGCTGATTGGTTGAGTGCGAAGGCGGGACCGCAATTCGTTGAAGCATGTGGCCAATATGTGGCACAAAATGGTCCGTTAGATCACACCTCGAGTGTTGCCGTGACAACGGCCGGTGATTTGCCGTGTCGTCACGTGCTAAACATAACATGTAACAATCGCGTCATTGCAGAAAATACAGTACCGGAGTTAATGTCCATCTATGAACGGATATTGGAAGCGGCTGAAAACGTCAAAGGCATGAAGAGCTTGGCTCTCATTCCGATTGGGCATGGTAAGTAGGTCTACCAGCATGATACTGCTCTTGTGTTCACATGTCCATATGTTTATCAAATATTCCCAACAACAAACACAGTGGTCACACTGCTGGATACTAAACCACATCGTTACCATGCTAATTGAGCTCTATACTTTTTTTTCAGAAGTTGGATTCCCCAAAGTTGACGTCACAATTGCACTGTACAAAGCTCTCGTGGAACACTCAACCAAAACGCGATCAAACATCGCCGAGATTTTTATCGTGGTTAAGGATGATATTGGAGTTTTGTTGTCTTTGGTGGCTCTTTTCGGTCAGGAAACAGTGACTTCCGTTTCCGGCAGTCACGTGATTAGTAGCCGTCTCCAGTGATTGGGTTGTTGTGCTTTTACTCTTCTGCTCGAGTTAGTTGTGTTCATTACCCTCGCCCCGATAGGGGGAGAAGGTATTGCATTTGGGTCTGTCTGATTTTTTGTCTGTCTCTGCGCGCATGACTCAGACAACAAATGGTCGGGTCGATTTGAAATTGATAGGGATGAAGCGGTATGACAGTGGAGTGGTCGTTCTCAATTTTTGTCAAAATCGAATAAAAGTGATTGCCATGGCAACCGAAAAAGTGACGAAAAATCCTGTTCTAATAAATATTACTTTTCCTAACTGTTTTGTATATGTTTTCGCCAATTTCCAATCGTTTGGTGTACGACAAATGGTCCTAAGAACAAAATTCCCCATTATCGCCAGCGGTCGAAAATTTTATGGTCACGTTTGTACGATTTTTTAATATTCTGAGGTTCAGGCCATATTGTGAAGCCACTTTTCAATCGTTTTAACCCGTTTTCAAGTTATTCTAAATTTCACAGTTCAATATTTAAAAACAAGGTCAAGGTCACAGAAAAGGTCAAAATTGAAATATTACAATATCTCTGCTTTTATACATGATGAATTTCCCTTATTAATTTTGTATTTTTCCGCGATCAATTCGCCATCATTTGCTCAATATGGCCGATGCTCGTATGATCAAAATCACTCATTATCGCTCAAGGTGGAAAATTTGAAGGTCATCAGAGGTAATTATCGATTTCATGGTTTTAAAAGTAGTCATTCCAAAACGACTGACGATATTCATTTGAATATAAAGTATGCAGTATAAATCTGAGAGAGATTGCGAGGTTTGGGAGGTCAGTATCGAGAATTCCCGTCATGGTCGAGAAGAGAGAGATTGCGAAGGTTGGGAGGTCAGTATCAAGAATTCCGGACGTGGTCGAGAAGAAAGATTGCGAAGTTTGGGAGGTCAGTATCAAGAATTTAGGTCGTGGTCGAGGAGGGAGATTGCGAAGGTTGGGAGGTTAGTATCAAGAATTCCGGTCGTGGTCAAGAAGAGAGATTGCGAAGGTTGGGAGGTCAGTATCAAGAATTTAGATCGTGGTCGAGAAGAAAGATTGCGAAGTTTGGGAGGTCAGTATCAAGAATTCCGATCGTGGTCGAGAAGAGAGATTGCGAAGGTTGGGAGGTCAGTATCAAAAATTCAGGTCGTGGTCGAGAGGAGAGATTGCGAAGGTTGGGAGGTTAGTATCAAGAATTCCGGTCGCGGTCAAGAAAGATTGCGAAGTTTGGGAGGTTAGTATCAAGAATTCCGGTCGTGACAGTTGGCGCAGTCAGTTAAGGCGCTCGTCTCGTGACCAGTAGGTTGCTGGTTCGAGCCGCGGCGCTGGCACTGCTGTGTTGGCTGTCTAACACCCTTGGGCAAGGTGTGTACCACAATGTGTCTCGGTTCACTCAGTCGTATAATTGATTACCCGATTGGCAGTGTTGGCAAATTGTACGTGTGTCCTAGTCACCTTGCGCCAATATGGCAGCAAAAAGTCGCTGACAAATAGGTGATTGTCTATGGACCCCAGGAAGTCGGAAAGTGGTTCCTGGCCATATATCGGGGGTAATAATTGTCAAGCGCTTTGAGCAGGTTCCTGAAAAAGCGCTATATAAAAACTTGACATTATTATTATTATTATTATTATTATTATTATTATTATTATTGCGAAAGTTGGGAGGTCAGAATCAATAATTCCGTTTGTGGTCGAGAATATGTTTAAAGTTGGAATCAATTTTAAAATCAGCCAAATTTAATCGTCTTGTTTGTCACGTAAACTTGAAAGTACATCTCGAGGTAGTCGGGAATATATAGGAAATATGCACCGTTCGACAACAGATACTCAGAAAATTGCCGTTAATCGTGCATGAAAACAGTGGATAGAGAACGATCGGCCTGCCTACAATGCCGGTTGCCACAGTATCTACACAAATACCAATGACGTCATGAGACTGTGTGTAGAACTCGCCCGCAAGGCGGGCCGCTTTGAGGAAAAAATTGATGCGAGATTGACTGGCCCGAGTTTGAATCTTGATTTAGGCACGTAATACAGATTTTCAGACCCAAATTTTACGATTTCTCATTCTATAGACAAAACAGAGCTACGGCAGAATAAATACATTTTGTCAATTCTAAAAGTGATTATAGCTTTAAGATTCTTTTATTAGCGATTATTTTGATTTGATGATTCATAGGATTTTACTAATTTTCTATATCCAATTTCCGACCATTTCATATATGAACAATGATATTACGACCAAATTCTCGATTCTATATTCCAGGTAAAATATGTAATCAAGTCATCAACTTCAGTTTTAGTAACTAAATCTGCAAGGGCGAGGGTCTGCAATTGTCTCGTTGAATCGTCAGCAGGAATTTCATTGATTCCTATTGAGGCAATCCAACTCGGGCAATCCAATTCGAATATATATGTTCACATTAAACTGTCTAATCAATACAGAGTGTATAGCAAAGGGGTTTCTGAGTGTAATAGTTTAGGATATTGTCATGTACCGAGTGCAAAGCAGAGACACTTAATATTGAATTTCCGTGCAAGTTTATTTGGGTTTAAAATGAATTTATAACAAATGTTTTTTTTTACAGATATGATATTGAAAAAAAAATCAGCAAAAGCTGGTATCTAGGACTTTATAATGCATAGATTCTCTTCGCCTTGTAGCTTCTCTATATGTCAGTTCGATGTATAAACTTACACTTCTTAAAGTATTGAGAGGATTAGCATGTTAAATTCAGTTGTTAAGTAATTATATGGATATAAATGATATGTGTTAATGAATATAGATGTCATAAAATTAGTGTTAGTTTGATAAAATTCTGTTGTGTGTGTGTGTTCTTTTGGTGAGGGAAGGGGGGGGGGGGCTAAATCGAGTCCTTGAAAATATGGCTATGAAATATTAACCGCAAATAAATTTGCATAAACCATGCACAGCCAAGGATCATAAAAATCCGAATCGGAATTCTGATTCCTATGAATTTTAGATTCAACTTTCTCCGATCAGTGAACCGCATCAAGATAACTCACGCAATATGAGCCGTCTTAGTAATTATTCAAGCATATCCAGGTAAATAACGACATCCATTTAACGACTGGCCCGGTCGTGGAATTATTTAGGGGAGGGTTTACCAGGTAAGATCAATTAATCGTTCCATAATTTGTAACATGTAGAATTCAATTAACATAACGCCGTCAACTAACAACACTGACTGCATATTAATATTTATGATCAATAATCATATTGTCTGTGTTTTCGGCCTATTGGCCACACCACAACAAGATTTTGGTGATGTTGGTAATGGAAAAAATGCATCACTTTCAACAATTTTTTTCATCAAAAATAAATTGATATTCATACACATGTGCTTGTGATTTGATATGTATAAATATTGATTATTGTGAAACTCTGGCGGCTAAGAACATAAATAGTGATTGACATGCTATATTTCCTCTATATTGACAACTTTGTTTTCAATTTCTATAATAGAATGATATATGGCGGGTGTTTGTGATATGACACAAAATGCATCACTTTTAACAATTTTTTCATCAAAAATAAATTGATATTCATACACATGTGTCTGTGATTCGTTATTTACTAATAATAATTAATGTGAAACTTTGGTGGCTAAGAACACAAATAGTGATTGACATGCTATATTTCATCAATTTTTGTAATAGAATTATATATCCGGGTGTTTGCGATATGACAATATATTGTTACAAATTAATATTTCTACTTCCCGGTACAGGAAACAACTTGTCTCATTAGACAATGACTGATAATGATAATCATTGATTATATTACTGGGCTGAAATTCCTCACATGATATATACTTCCTGCTGAACAAAGTACTAGAACGAACAAACTAGTTGCTGATCGCCATATTGTCGATCCATTGAGATTGAGAAGATTTTTGACGTCGTATCGATTCGTCTAAAAGGGATCAGATATGTATGGAACCGTTTTGGCAAATCTGTTCACATACTTCGCAGTAACACTTGCTAGTACCAATCCAGCATGGAAACGTGGTGAGTAATCACGGCACAATCATAGATGAACCGTAAACCGTGATATTCTGTAGACATATTGTAAATATTTATCATTTTCCCGAATCACTGTCTGAACCCTGAATACTGCAACGCGCATCACAAAGTGCATAACAGTAATGTATACGTCGACTTGCCCAAAACTGTTGTCTGTGTAATGGGCAACTGACTTAGTTTAAACTCGATTTTTCCGAAAGTGGTCGTTTAGATAGACTTACAATTTTTCAAGTGTTCAATCAACATTTTAGCTACGAAGTTGCTATTTTCTCGGATAGTAAGTTGTTAGCGTCAGAAAAGTGTCTCCAAGGTTGTACTTCCCGGACAATATGGGAGATCAGCACACGGCCCAGAGTTTTCAGCGACTGTATACATGGTATACATATGCGTGACTTAACAGCCGTCTGTCATTTGTCGTTACGGTTATCAGGGTTTAGTACAGTTTAGGTGGTTTCAGTATTCAAGGAAACAAACGCTTTCAATGGTGTCAACCTCACGTACGTTATTGAAATGTTTAGATACGAGGTGTACTGGTGGCGTCTACAACGAGACATTCTGTGGAACTGGGAAGCTGATAGTTGTTCAGGATGTTTACGTTTTCGAGTATAAATATATCCTGGGAGCTTCTAGAACGTGTGACTTTAGGGAGGTTGACCACAAAAGTAGACTGAAGGATAAGGATGCTGACCAGTTTCAATTACTGCGGAGGAAATGCGAGCATAGGCAGAGGTGTGATGCATATAAAGTCCCAAGTATTCGGTTCGGGACCGAACATAGCGACTACATGATTATTTACTTTACCTGCATAGTAACTGAAAATGGTGCGTTTTTTCCTCTGTTTTCACTTCTCCATTTAATATGCTTCAATTTAAGTCTATGCTATTCGTATCTAACAAATATATTTAAATGTACTTGTATTTGAATAGAGTAGGACAAATTATTTTCATTATACATTGTACATGTACCATACCTCATAGACCAGTGGCTCAGAGGGTGTATGCGTGCATGCGATTTCCCCTAAATTTGACTTCAGATATGTAATTTGGGGCTATTCAGGGAACATATTAATCAGGGTAGACATTTGGTACCCCGGCACTAAGAGAGAAAATTGACATTTCATACGCGTCCCCTCGAAGTCATTTTTGCTGTTTTCGCGCAAATTATTTAAGGGGGTATAGTTGGTGTTTCGGCCATTGCATAAGTTACAATGGCTCAATCAATGGTTACAATGGTTGGATAGAATGCTAATATCGCCGTTGCAATGGAAATTCATCTCTCTTCAACTGGTTGAATATAACTTGTGTCGCCAAAAGTAACTCTGCCAAAGACCTGTATGGTGGAAGGGTTCAGTTATCCCCTTGAAACTTCTCAAATCTTTTTACCCACTAGTATAATTTTGTCCACTGGGGTTAGAGAAAGTCATCAAAAGAGAACAATATAGCCATAAGTTTCATGGTAACATTTATCGAACATGTGTAACCCTTAAATGACATTTCACAGTTTTCACTCTAGTTATTTAAGGGGGTATACTTGGTTTATGGGCCACTGCATGTTTCTTTACCTTGATCAACCTAGAAATGTTGCTGCTTAGAAAAGGGAAATTGACTATGGAAAAATTGAAATCGTCACGTAGGATGCAACTATTCAGAACTCAGGCGGCACAGAAACAAAGTATAGTCCCTTGAGTACAAATTGCGAAACGTCAATTCAGAATTACCCATTGGTACACAGTTTTAGCATCGAGTGTTGGCCTATATCGCTTCTGTTAATGCATTTTTATTAACTAGGAGACCTCAGTGGACACAAACATGCCTTTAGGTGAGCGATATATCGCAGGAAAGCTCAACCAATGTACCATGGGGTTCTTCGACAGAGTTTCTTGTCGAAGACAAAAGTTATATTTAACCAGTTATAGAGAGATGAATTTTTATAGCAACTGAAATCTGAACACATCATTTGACAGATAATTCAATCACCTGTTATATGCTGTATGACATATGTTGATCAAGGTATTAAAACAGATGTAGTGGCCCATAAACCAAGTATACCAACTCCAGAAACTAAAGTGAAAATTGCCAAATGTCAATTAAGGGTTAGACATGTTTACAAAATGTTTACAAAATGTTACCATGAAATTTGTGGCTATATTATCATATATTCATTTTAGTGACTTTTACCAACCTAGAACCCCCAGTGGACAAAAATATACTAGTGGGTAAAAATATTTCAGAGGTTTCAACGGATAACGGAACCCTGCCACCATAGAGGTCTTCGGCAGAGTTTCTTTAGAGTTGGCGACAAAAGTTATTCAACTAGTTAAAGAGAGATGAATTTTCATGGCCGAAACACCAACTATACCCACTTAAATAATTTGCGCGAAAACAGCAAAAATGATTTCGAGGGGTCGAGTATGAAATATCAATTTTCTCGCTTAGTGCCGAGGTACCAAATGTCTACCCTGATTAATATGTTCCCTGAATAGCCCCAAATTACACACTGAAGTCAAAATTAGGGGACATCTCATGCACACATACATCCCCTGAGCCATTGGACTATCAGCGATTTCGAAAACGATGCGAACATGAAGTAGCCTACATAACCAACTCATTAGTTAAGTATTATGAATTGATAGTTCATCGTTAATAATCTTGTCAACTACAGATGGAAGATAGACATTTAATAATCGTCACTGTTCAATTAGTTAAATGTGTATGAATCTAACATTTGTTTATGGCATATTTACATGTACTCATTCTGTATTTCATCCAACAAGAAACTGCCACTATAGCTATGCAAACCCACGACCCTGCACTCGGAGGCACGCCATCATACAATGGGATGATAAACCCTGTGTATACGGGTAGTACCGGTACTGAGTACGTGTACACGGCCAGTATGATTGCAACTGGAGTAAAGTCATATCGTAAGTACTACGAGACTCTACGAGATTACAGATGCATACAGTATGATATCTACTGTTATGGAAAGTTGTGTGGTTGTTATTGCCTTCATCGATGACATAACGTCACCATAAATACACGTAGCAATGGGGTATGTGCATACACTCAATAAATATCAGGAAGCATTGTAATACAGGGGTAATTTTTGGCACAAATTTATTAACGGATATCGTGTGCAATTAAAAACGATGTAATTTATGGCGGAATAATATTTAATTATATCCACTAAACAGTGAATAACATGATAGTGTCCCTTCTCCCCCTTATTTCAACTTTCCCGACAGAGTCAAGGGTATATATAGCAGTTGGAATCGTTGCAATGTTCGTAGTACTCACGATTGTGGCTTTACTGGAAACACGACGTAGACAGAGGTATGTACTATATCTTGAAGGTTAATATTGGTTCAGGTTGTGTTTTGAACATTACCATGTGTCTGAAATGTGTAATCTGAATGATATTGATTTTTCTATCCAATTCCAGGGGAGAAATCAACAGTGATGCTCTTGAGAACCCGGTTCACTATGATCAGCAAACGTCCAACTTTCAACGACCTGGAATCCAGGATGAATCATTTACAAAAATTGATGTGGTGTATGAAAACATTCAGGCTCCAACGAACCGTGCAGCAACTTCACGCTCTGAAGCTATAAATCATGACAAGAACGCTACAGATTCTGTAGCGCGTTCAAGATCACAACACGTTCCAGCACGTTCACTAAACCATGAGGTGTCTTTGACTAGAATCAGTGTTGGTGATTCTGAAAGCTTTTGCCAAATGGACACGTTCGAACGCGCCACTAAACATCAAATTTGCAACGGAGATGAGGTGCGACATGGTGCAGCGTCGGTGTATGAAACTGACTCGGATGAGCTGGAAATTCTTGAGAATTTTGCATACAGTATGGATGAATGACATAGCCGTTTACCAGTTAGATATTGACCCGATGAACTTAGATTGTTGAATAAACTCACCCTCATCAAACTAAAACAATTTATGTATAACTCACTATGCTCACGGGTATGACATATCTAAACAACAGTAAGCAATATTAAACTCATATATTGAACTATCCCGGTACCAAACAACAGTAGTAGCTGTTTAGATTCATCTGTTTGATGTGCTTATATTTGAGTAACTAATTTTCTTGTATTGATACTTGAGGACAGAATACTCCATGAGATTCCTATGTGGCTTCCTGTAATCTACAAATGTAATCCTTTCCGAAAGTGTGGTTTGTACGGAGCCCCTAAGGGGACATGGAGAAAATTAATTTAGAATGACCACTGATTATTTCGAGCGCTTGAGATCATTCCGAGGGCTCGAAATATATTAATTCGAGTGCTCGAAATGATTTCGAGCTTTCAAAATGATTAATTCGAGCTATCGAGATCAATTCGAGCCGCTCGGATTGTTTTATTTCGAGCGCTCGAAATGATTTCGAGGGCTCGAAATAATCAGTGGTCATTCTACATAATTTTCTGCATGTCCCCTTAGGGGCTCCGTAGGTTTGCTATCGCGGAAAAGAAATGATGTATTTTTTTGCATTACGTCGTGATAGACTGAATACACGGGAGAATATGTCGGTGAAATTTATCGCGAGACCAAATACAATAATATTGAAGCTCCGGTAGCAGAAAAAATGAATGGACGATCACCCCCAATTAACAATGATTAACGTTCGTTTTATATCAATCATGATGATATTTTGCATGTAACGCTGAGTGGTCGTTAGAGTCAATTTGTGTCGGGGAACAAACGATAAGATAGATGTCATTCAGATACCTTTATTGTTATGTATTTTTTCCTAATAATTTACACTTGAAATATGTTTTACGACCTGCTTGTGGATATTCATAAAGCAAGCATCGATTCAAAATATATGCATAATTATTCGCACTCGATACAGAGCACCAAAAAAATTAGTGTATTGGAACAAAATGTACATAAAAGCACTCTATGGTACGTTGGTTCGTATAGGACATTGTTTTTTTTTATTTTTTGACATTAGAGCGTTGGGGGCGAAGCCCCCAACTCTCTACATGTCTATGTGCTGACTTTTTTATGGAGGTTTCATACCAACCTATCAACGTCCGTTTTGGCATGTAAACCTTTGTACACCTACTTCAAATAAGGATTTTCTTCGTCCTTGACATAAAATCTCTCGATTTGATGGCAAGCTTTGAATATTCCACAGATATATAATGCATAAATCGATGTGTTAGGTTTGAGAAAATTACGCAAAATGGTCAGCTCGTCTGAAAAACGTCAAAATGGCGGAGCCGATGGAAATTCACGTTCCCAGAATGCAAAGCAAATTTTACCGCAATGACGCGTACTTTGGAACGCACAATTTTCTGTGCAGCATTTTGTGCATGCATGTACATGTAACTTTGCGTGTGGCCTTTTTTTTGGCGTTATCAAGTAAACACAACGATTCGTCTGCGATACCACGACTACATTTACCGTAATTTGACATATTTTATCACTTGAGGTGTTCCTTGCTGGGTTGCGAAACCGTTTTATTTCAAACTGGTCTTTCAATTTGCTCAGTATGCATGTGTTACTATATCATGATATCAGATGCAGATATTCCTCATAGTTCCCAATATTTTAAGGATATTTTATTGAACTTCAATATCATTTAATCAGGCGTACCTGTTTCATTGAGTTCAAAATAAATGTTTACTTATTAGGAATATGATTGAAGTACGATTATGTGTTTCATCATAATATAGGGAATGAATTGGAATCATGTGGGGCATGATATGGTTCAGTTTTCATTTTTTTGCAGGTGGGGGGTGGGGGGGGTAACGTTGTGTAAGATACATTCAGCTGTCGTGGTGCTGATGATGTGCTCGAGCTCTAATGTCATCTCCCGTAGTTAGCTGCATTTTCTTGTTTGTTAAAATATTAATATTAAATACACGTAATAATTGATTAAATATGCGAAAAAATTTTTAATATGCATAAAATTTCAAATACGCATAATATTAAATGCGTGTAATTACGGTGGCTGATATATGCCATAGTTTTTTTTCTTTAGTTTTCATTATTTAGGGTTTTGTGCAGAAGGATGTAATATGCGTACCTAATGTTTGAATACGCGTACTTAATGTTTGAATATGCGTACCTAATGTTTGAATACGCATACTTAATAATAAATATGCGTACTTAATATTAAATACATGTACTCAATGTTAAATATGCGTACTTAATATTAAATATCAGACAGTCAGATAATCTGTTCTTTTTTGCAACACCATGCCGCTTAATATACACCATATTTCACGAGACATGCACAGGGACTTGACCACATCTATTTTTTGCTAATATAACATTAGGTACGCATATTGGATATTAAATACGTGTATTTAATATTAAGTACCATATTTAATATCATGTATATACAGTGGATGATATATGCCATAGTTTTATTCTTTAGTTTGCATTTATTTACGATATTTTCCAGACGGTTGTAATACACGTACCTAATACTAAATACGCGTACTTAATGTTTAAATATGCGTACTTGATATTAAATACGCGTATTTAATATTAAATATGCATACTTAATATTAAATACACGTACATAATATTGAATATGCGTATATAATATTAAATACGTGTACTTAATATCAAATACGCGTACATAATATTAAATACACGTATATAATATTGAATACGTGTACTTAATATTAAATACGCGTATATAATATTAAATATGCATACTTAATATTAAATACGCGTACATAATATTAAATACGTGTATTTAATGTTAAATACACATACCTAATATTGAATACCAGACAGTTAGATATTTTTTTCTGCAGCGCCATGTTTCACAAGACATACACAGTAACATAACCACATCCATTTTTTGCTAATTTGACATTAGGTATGCGTATTTAACATTGAGTACGCATATTTAACATTAAGTACGCGTATTTAATATTATATACGCGTATTTAATATTATATACGTGTATTTAATATTAAGTACGTGTATTCAATATTAAGTACGCGTATTTAACATTAAGTACGTGCATTCAATTATTTTATTTTCTCTAGAATGTCCGTCTGGAAAAATTAAATAAATGAATTCTGAAAAATAAAAATATGGCATATATCAGCCACCGTATGTATGTGTATTAATATTGTGTACGCGTATTTATTACTAAGTATGCATATTTAATATTATGTACTCGAATTGAATAATAAGTACGTGTATTTAACAATAAGTACGTGCATTTAATTATTCACATTCTTTAGAATGTCATTATGGGAATAATAAATAAATGGAATCTGAAAAATAAAACTATGGCATATATCAGCCACCGTATGTAATAAGTGATCAAATATGCATATAAAATTTTAAATATGCGTAATAAATGATTAAATATGCGTATAACATATCACATAACAACAATCGTATCCAAAACATATCAGTGATTGACATTGTGCTTCAAAACCATGAATATATTTTGATAAATAACAAAGGCTTTTTTCACTAAAATAACATCAAATTAACTATCAATGCCAGCTTTTCTATCGTTTTACAATATATATTTTCCGCAAAATACAAAGCATGAGACTATTCATAAACTGTCACATGACACAAGATTACATTTTATTTTTACTGGCTGCAATTGAAATACTTATACGATGGACAAGGTTAACAGACAATATAGGTATGATAAACACCAACAACTATTTCTTGAAATGTTTCGACCAAGTGTTAAATTGAACATGTTGAAAATGACATGTTGGCCAAAATGACTTGTAAATATTAATACAATATAACTCCTGAATACAATACAATACGACAAACGTGAATGCATTTGAGGCAATGTGAGGTAAATTTACAGGTATTTGAAAAGGAGCTAGTTCACCCTAGGTTGATATTTTTTTGTACAATGAATTGTCTATTTCCCTCAAAGTATTTATGTATTGTTTCATTTTCGATATCTTTGTATAAATACATATAATCATATAATCGTCAAAACTGTATATAGGTGCCGAAAGAACATTACACGGACAGCGCAAAACTGTAATTGTGAAAGTATAATAAAATTAGGTCGTATAATCTAATACTACACGTATGTATAGAAAGATATATATGAAAGCATTGTTTAGATATAGCAATATGAACTGTAGATGTAGGTATCAGGTATTTGTTTGATCCCAATGCACAGTGCAGAAGCTTGATTTATTTATCGCCTCTGGGACTCAGATTATTGCATCTTGGATATGAATCCACCTACATAAAACATCGCCTTCACCTGTCGGAATATATCTGTGCACTCTCTCTCTCTCTCGCTCTCTCAATGTGCAGTGTTTCCCTATCAAAGGCGTCAACAATCACGTAATTAATTGCTGAGAACGAGACATAGTAGATCATTGTTTTGTTGTAAATATTACAAAACTATTCACCTACAGCTCTCGGCATGATTTCTGAAATATTAGCTCATAGAGACCCGTGTAAATAAAGTAGGCGAAATCCACATAAAAACGGCAAACTACGCCGTGGTAACACTGTGCGAGTTATTTTGCGAATGATCTGGATTGAAGCACAGATATCGAAGTATAGATATCACACGGGCACTGCCCAATGGGGTTTCTCAGGGAGGAATATGCATGATATTGCAGATGCAATATAGAAATTTATATACATATCATTGTGTTCCATGATTGCTTTATTCCGGATATTAACGCTTCGTTACAGGGATAGGTACAGAAGCTCATACTTGCTCCCAGAAAAGTGAGTGAAATGTGTTGCAATTCTAGTGTTATACATTATTATCATATTAAAAATTACCTGTTTTCACTAGCACAAGTTTCTTTATTTGTCTACTCAATATGTGGATATCAATGTCCTCATAACTTTGTCTTGAGTCTCGGGGAGGTTCTTTGGCGAATCCGTAAAGAGTACCGAATTCTGAGATCATTTTTTTATTCTGCACAAGAGGGGATACTCGGCATTTCTAGTTTTCTGCTGTATCGCTGCACGCCAGAACATGTCCAGCATTAAAATATCGTTGGTTTCTCTGAGGCTTCTCACACATTTATATTCAGATTTTCTTTTTTTTATATTTCAGCTAATTTATTAGCTATGTCAGAATCTGCGAATGTTTCGTCGTGACGAATAAACACCGTTAACATGTTTCGTCAGCCTCCGACCTTAACCTTGATCTTACCACCGGAAGTAGACTATGGTATGACCCTCCAGCAGACGAAACTCGTGTACGACCAACTGCTCGCTGACAAACACTCGAAGTTGTACCAAACTCTGCTTGAGAGGAAGGCGGAGTACGACGCTAAGTGTACAGACTTGGCGAGCAAGGACATCGACACGGCGTTAGAGTTTGGCGTCAGGGCGCAGGAGGCCATAAACAACTTGTGCTCGGTGTTCAGTCGGGAGTTGGTGGACTTGAGGAGAGACTACCAGGCGAAACTGGGGAAACTGTACGAGCAACTCGAGTTGGACGCTAAGCAAGCGAAAGATGAACAGAATGAATCACCGACGGACTCCGATACACCGCCACAGTGACATCTCTCACCGAGCATTGTATTGGAGCTGATATCAAGAACAAACTATTTACCACACAAAAACAATTTTGCTGTATGTGTGATTGTGTGGGATATGGAAATTACCTGATTTTGTTCTCCAAGGTCCATAACAGTATTTATATGTAGCTACATATCCTACATGCTACATGTAACTCCTAGTGTCAAGTTTCCAACAACATGCATTCACGTGTAAACGAGTTCAATAAAAGTGAATCATGAGCGGCAAGATTTTTTTTTTCATTTTTTCTTTTAATTTAAAAAACGAAACAAAAAAAAACAATAGACGTGTGAGTTGATCGGGTAATCTCTCAGAGTGTCATTTTGGTTCAATCTGGCGGCACTTTTACATGTCAAATTTAGTATCTCATGATACTTACACGCACAGTGTAGTTTCAAAGCTTCATCATTATATTTTACATTTCTTTGAAAGGGTCTTCAGTAGGTAGTTTCGCAATGATAACTCCTCAGAAATTTTACAAATTGGCGATTTCAGCTGGTGAACCTTTAATTTTCGGCCCCTGGCGTTAAAAGGGCCTGAAAAATAAAAAATATTGATGGAAAAATATCATAGATATGAATGTAGTTTCAATTTTCAGTGATCTTGAGGTCCAAAGTATCAAAGTTTTACTTCAATTAACCCAGTACAATCTCTTAGTGATATTCCTCAACAGCATTTGAGGAATTTGAGGAAAAGCGGTTTTACGATGTGGTGTTGAATATGGTATACCAGGGCCATGGTGGTGAATGTTTTTACCTTGACCAGCTATGAAGATTCCGTGCGACCATCAGTCATACAACGAGGTGGAATATAATGATGGGGTGTGTTTTTGACCTTTTTTGTCGACTTTGATATTCTTTGCAGTTACCGACATTCCAAACTTTATCCATTATCTGAAACCTATGATGCATGATATTGTGTTCAATATTTTTTTGAAAAGCGGATTGGGTCGGTAAGAGTATTGGAAACGTCACAAAATTTGATTATTGTAGCTGCTGACTTTAAAATTGTCGACCCTGGGTGATGATAGCGCATTTTGGTTGAAATACAATTAGTCATGCACGAAATGTCATACCTCTTCTGTTAGCTTGGCCATGTCGCTAGACCTTTTTGTACCTCAAAAGTCACTGAAAGCCAGCTTCAAGGTCACCACTGAAATCAGTATATATTACTTCACATTTGAATGTGACTGTATGTAAGTGATGTATCTTATACACGTCTCAAAGATACATAAGGGAAATTGTATTCATGATTTTGAAAACTAATATTCTGAACGGATTTTGAGAAAACGATCGTCAAATTGAAAAAAAAAATTCTCGTTGATAATGGCCATTTCAGAAAATCTGAAAAAAGTAAAAACAATAACTCTAATTCATTTCAGGAATGTGTTGCAAAATTTCAGAAAGATTTACCTTTAGCTTTAAAGTAACTTTAAAGTGGACGATATGTGGAGGGACGACGCACAACAGACGCAACGCTATGCCATTAGGTTATCGAAGCATAGGTAAGGTAACCTATATTGAAATATGGTATTGCTTTCATGGTATTGAAAGAAACACTTGGTATCAAAATCCCCCCCCCCCCCCCCATCGTACACATTTGACTACAAATGAGAAAGCAATGCAATTCCATCTATCACGATGAATCTCCATTCTGGAAATGTCATCCCTAATGCATAAATATAGATGAATATTTAGCCGGCCCAAGTATCATATCCTGCGCCTTTCTCTATATTCATTAAGGATTAAAAATGTGCGAGACGGATTAAATGGTATAATTTCAGTGGACGAGTAGTATTAAGGAGCAGTGTACGGTACTTGGGCCATTTAGCCCTTACCCCCAACAAGTGTGTCAGAGAGGGGCGTCCCCCCACCGCCCCAACAATCCATTTTGTGTATAAGAAACTGCCTTTATCCCACTAGTGTGTCTGAGAATGTCGCCATTAACCCCATTGATATTGGGATAAAATGGGATAAACCATGAATTTTTGTGATAATATTAATAAAATATGATAATCATCACCTGATTCCCGGAAGTAGCATATGTCTTTATAGGTTTACCCGATGTCTTTATATGTTTTACAAACACCTAAGGGTCATAGGAGCTATACTCATGAATAATCGGCAAAAAGTCAGTTCTCAAGAGCAAAACGCTCTCAAACCTGACATTTTTCACAAGTGTTCGTGTAGCAAATGTTTTCTCCTTCGAGTAAATGTTTTTACGCGTAGCAAATGAATGTCCAACTTAAAACACCTAGTTTGCAAGTTTCTTTGGCCCAAGTATCATACGCTGCGCCTTAATACTACTCGGCCACTAAATGAATGCTATTTAATCCGTCTGTCACCTTTTTAATCCTTATTGAATATAGAGGAAGGCGCAGAATATGATACTTGGGCCGTTTCTTTTACTGGGAATGATCCATTTCTATCGTGTATAGTTTGTTTGGTACTTTCTGCTATGTTCACATAACGAACATCTGCTGATATATATGTAGAGTACACTATATTACATCGCATAGGAAACTTGTTTGGTTCATGTTCAAATTGATATGTTCAAGTTAAAGTAACCAAAATCACAAGATTCACAAGAAACATTCACATTCACAAGAATGAATAATTATGACAGAAATAAGCCATTATGCATGTGTTGCTGAGTACACGTGTTCCGTCATTGTCTATTGATCCATGCGTGAGCTTGTAGGCTTACGGACTACATCGTCACCACCAAACCAAAGAGGATATCCTGTCTGACTAAACTTGTTTCCACGACATTTTGACAACGAGTAGTGTTCATGGTCATCCCCATAAACCAAAATTAAATGTGTGGTGATAGTGAATAACTAAAAATTATATTTGTATCATGGAGTTAATACGGTGGCTTATTACCGCCAATTATATTCGTGCATTTCTCACCCCGTCTATATTTATCACCTCACAATATTCACCGCGTTTATAATTTCCACCCCATCTATAATTATCACCGCGTTTAAAATTTCCACCCCGTCTATAATTATCACCTCACAATATCCACCGAGTTTAAAATATCCACCCCAGCTATAATTACCACCTCAAAATTATCACCGCGTTCATAAATTCCACCCCGTCTATAATTATCACCTCACAATATTCATCGAGTTCAAAATATCCACCCCATCTATAATTATCACCGCGTTTAAAATTTCCACCCCGTTTATAATTATCACCTCACTTCATGAACATATGCAGCCCAATAGCAACAAGATGCTTATGGAAACACCTCTGAAGCTACCGTATTGAAGCGCATATAAGGACAGGTCCTTATATGTGGATTTGTGCATTTTCACAATATATCGGGAATTCAAAACATGTTCACTTATAAGAAGACGGCCTTTTATCCAGACATAAAACACCCCATTTATTCATATATAAGGACACTATATGCACTACTATAAACTGAAGAATTGGGGCCTAATTAAATTATTGGCGCAATTAATTGTGTCCCTTTGAGTGACACACAATTCCCTGTAGGTCTATAACACATACATTCAACAAGAATACAATTTAATTTCAAGACCACAAGAATATTCGAGATTGATATGCTGAATATGGTATACGTAGTGGTACGTGCTATATGTGTTCTAGTTGCGTCATATTTCACAACTTATAATCATCGACATGCAAAATGTCCTTATATGTGGGTCAGATGTTTAACAGGCAGTATCTGAAAAAAGTACTCATAAGGACATGTTCTTATGTCCGGATATAAGGAAGTGCTCATATATAATGAGGACATGTCCTTATATGCGCGTCAATACGGTACACAGAATACCAAGAGTGTTCATACTAAGACTCAATGCACCAATTGAAATTCTGTACCTAGTAATGATTGCGACCAAATCATAATTATAAACTCGGTGATAATTCTGAGGTGTTAATTATAGACGGGGTGTAAATTATAAACGGGGTGAAAATTGTGAGGTGATTATTATAAACGGGGTGGAAATTATAAACGCGGTGATAATTCTAAGGTGATAATTATGAACGGGGTGTCAATTATAAACGGGGTGAAAATGGTGAGGTGATAATTATAAACGGGGTGGAAATTATAAACGCGGTGATAATTCTGAGGTGATAATTATGAACGGGGTGTAAATTATAAACGGGGTGAAAATTGTGAGGTGATAATTATAAACGGCTGGAAATTCTAAACGCGGTGATAATTCTGAGGTGATAATTATGACTAGGTGGAAATTATAAACGCGGTGAATATTATGAGGTGGTAATTATAAATGGGGTGAGAAATACACGAACATAATTGGCGGTAATGAGCCACCGTAAGTTAACCATAAAATGCACAGAAAACACTTGCCTTTTTTGACTGACGGCGAGCCTTCCAAGTCACCCACGACACAGACATTACGCCACATTGAATGACATGCCGGGCTATCGCCCGGCCTTAATCAATCGAAAAATGGTCTGGCTGGGTGACACTTCTTGCCAAAGTTCTCGCATCTATCGTGCGATTGTTCGTGATTTCATGGAAATGTGGCACTCACATGTACTTCCCCAAAAGTAAGAGTGGTTACATGGAAAGGGACAGTGGCGTACCTGATAATTTTTCCATAGGGGGACCAAACTTTCGAAATTTCCGAATATGGATATAGTGTGATCAGTACGGTAGCTCACTACTGCTACTAACGTTCGTACATTTCTCACCCCGTCTATAATTATCACCTCAGAATTATCATCGCATTTATAATATCCACCTAGTCTATAATTACCACCTCATAATTTCCATCCCGTTTATAATTTCCACCCGTCTATATTTACCACCTCAGACTTGTTACCACGTTTATAATTTCCACCCCGTCTTTAATTATCACCTCCGACTTATCATCTCGTTTATAATTTCCACCCCGTCTATAATTCCCACCTCAGAATTATCACCACGTTTATAATTTCAACCTCGTCTATAAATATCGCCTCCGAATTATCAACCCGTTTATAATTTCCACCCGTTTATAGTTCCCATCTCATAATTTTCACCCCGTTTATAATTTCCACCCCGCTTTTAACTATCACCTCAGAGTTATCACCGATTTTATATTTATAAAATGATAACAGTCATAACTGGGCACGAAATTTCACGTTATGCATTGAATCATAGTATGAGCACTCCTGGCATACCGTATTGACGTACATATAAGGACATGTCCTTATATGTGAGCATGTCCTTATATCGGGGTATAAGAACATGTCCAATTGTCCTTATATGTGAACTTGTTTAGAAATTGCCTCCAAAACATCTGACCCACATATAGGGACATTTTGCATCTCGATGATTACAATTTGCGAAAAATGACGCAACTTGAACACGTGTAGCACGTACCTCCGCTACCACGCGCAGCCTTTTAATCTCGAATATATAGTCTTCTGGTCTTCCGGTCTTGTTATAGACCTACATGAAATTGTGTGTCACTCAAACGGACATAATTAATTGCGCCAAGGATTTAATTAGGCCCACACTTAGGCCCATCAGTGTATTGGTGGCCTTATATATGAATAAACGGAGTGTTCTTGTGTCCGGATATAAGGACTTGTTCCTATAAGTGAACACGTTTTGAAATAGCCTGGTGAAATAGCCTGGTGTTTACTGTATATGAGTTAGAGATCACTTTATAGAAATTCGAACTCATACTCAATGATTCCCTCTGTCGTTCACTATCTAATTCCGCCGGAACTGACCATAGACAGTGTACGTTTAGTGCGGCACCCACATATAAATCTACATAAATCCACATAGATATGCGCTTCAGGTGGAGCTCGAGGATCATTCAATCATGCTGTTATACCCAAATAGTGCTAAGTGACTCTTATCGCGATCTTGATAGTTTCATTTGAAACCTGATGTTGAACTGGTCGGTGGTTATAAATGGACATTTATGACCATTCAGCTTAGTAACATAGCTGCGAACAAAGGGCCCGAGCGCATGAGTGTTTTGAAATACAGGACACATTTATTAGCACACTACTAGTATTCTTGGAAGGCAAAAAAAAAATTTGTCCTATATTTTTTTTCTATTACGCCATGTTGACATACATGATCGCCTTCCGGATAAACTTCAATAACACAGGAAAAAAACATCTCGTGTTTTTCTCAAACACTGGGTACATTTTACATCGAGGCCTCTTTAATTGTTTCCTACTCGGGTATATTTGGGCATTTCATTTCTTAGAACCGATATAACACCATTCGTCGTTGAATGGTAAATCAAAATTCCGCATAATCTACAGAGAAAATGCTCTTCAGATAGAACATGAAACAACCACATGAACTGTTGTTTTTACGGACACCCCGACCCATTCGGCGGCATTCAACTCTGACCCTCTGGGGTTTTTTTTCGCGATAATGTATTCAATTTCAAAAGTATATATATGCCTGAAATTCTCAAGGTTTACGTAATTCGCAGTTGCCTAATCGGGAACAAAATTTCAGAAAGATGGGTCTGCAAACCAAAAACAATTAGACATTTGGTCTATGGGGGGGGGGGGGGGTAGAAACGTTATCAAAACGTCATCTATTTCACCAGTATTTTCTATAGGCTGAGTAGGCTAAAATTTCGTTCACTGTCCAAACTTCATGAGAACTTAAGAATTAAGAAAGCTACTGAAATTTCTGGATAAACTGAAAACCTGGATAAATTATCGCGAGAAAAAAACAGGGGACCAGGGTTTAATAACTTGAATAACTGACTTTATCTGTATCTGTAATGAAATACACGGAAGCCGAATAAAATCGTCAGTAGACGAATATTCACGACGTACCTTCATTCAAACACCAAACGACAACAAGACAATCAGTCATTACAGACCCTCGCCCCATAGATTTATTCACGATATCGCTTATAACATAGGTATATTTAAAATATTAACAGACCTGAGTTGCATATATTATGTTTGATATCGAAATATCATAGATTGATGATTTCAGCTGACTATCCTTAATTTTTCGACATGAGGGACCTTAGGGAATTTTGTTCATGAAATTTCTTACAAGAAATGATTTTGGATAGGGCAGCGACAACAAAATAAATAAATAAATAATAAAGAAATAAAATAATCATGGTAGCGGGCGCTTGCGAATATTTGATTTTAACCTTTTCAGTAACCTGTACTCAGCCTAACCTGTACTCATGAAAACCGCTTCCATGATATGGTCTTGAAACAAACAAAAAACCCTCCCCCCCCCCCCCCCCCCCTCCGGTGATAATCGTGGGGTTTTGTTTGTGTAGCCATCTGCTATACATCATATGATCAGGAATTGGCCAGAGAAAAAAATAGATTAGGACAAATTCATACAGATTAAATTTTGTCGATTTTAGCTTACTTGATATGAGATTTTCCCATGTCAATCGTTTTTAATGGCTTTCGATATGCGCCCGGACCCACGTCCAAACAATCAAAAAGGCACAATCGAAAGACCATTCAAACAGACTCAAGAACAAAACATTCACCCCATACCGAATCAAGGGTAACCAATCATTGAACTCTATTTTTACATGGTAAATTACTAAACGTTGCTTTTTATTGATAATATTCATATTCGTCATTTCGCAAGTCGTCGAAAGGTTTTATTGTGGATTGAACTGTGGTCCAAATTGTACACCAACCGGTCGCAGAGAGTAAACAAAATACTCCAACAAGTACATGGACTCGGGTGAATCAAGCTTGTGGAAGCTAATAGCGTATGGAGATATGGAATCCTTCCCCTGCAACAGACAGCACGATTACACAACACTTGAGGCAATGAGACAGTGAGAGCAACAACATAACGTTTAAAATCATGTTGTTATATAATCTTTAGGTCCTAAATTTTGTCTTCAATAACAATGAAATGTTGAAACGTAGTGCTGGTTTCTGGTGAGCAAATATTGAGCGAAAACACTAGTAGGCTACTGCGGCACTTACCTTCCGTACTCCAAGAACATTTCGAAACCTGTACCAAGCTGGAAATTCCCCAGAAATGTGCACCCCTGGTGGGAAGGCGTGGAATCGAGTTCTAGCCAAATCGTCCAGTGAATGGCCCATCTGAGCCCCTAGTTGGCTCAAACATTCACTCGTACGAACATCCTCATTTGCTCCTTCCCAAGTTGATTTGCATATTGGGAGATCCCTGTTTCTGAACATTTTCAGCGCCTTTCTACTTATAATGTAACCCGCACCCCCTGTGAAATAATGAACTCGCCGCGTGTTGCGGAAGTGTTGTCCGAAAAACGCAGCCTCGCTTGGGATCTTGTCGTGGAGGAAATAGCGTAGGTTTTCCATTATGACGTAAGTGTCGTCATCACACTTCAAGAACCAATCAGCGTCTTTGAAATGATGGTCGTAAACATAATCCAGACTTTCGAAGACTTTCTGTGTGTGAAATTGTCGAGCAGAGGAGTTACGAATACTGACTGCTGTTGGGAAGTCTTTATCCTCGGAATCTGTCATGAATATTAGCCTAGTGCAGCGACGTCCCCACGTGTTGTTCACGTGGACAGCACGTGACCAGAGCGTCTCACGACTGGACATGACCATACAGAGCACGCGGACTTTCTGCTGTAAATAGTCTGCGACACTGGTGTCATCTGTCCGCAGAAATGTGTAAGGAAGAAGATCAAATACATACAAGACACTAACTATGGAACCGTGATAGCATTGTATACATTATTACACATATCACTTGCTTTATTGGATAATTTTGTCTAGTCACTGTACAAGGAGACATTCGCAATACCTCATGGCAATACCTCATGGCAATACCTCATTGCACCCAATATAAAAAGACTTTATGAGAAAGTGATGGAAAAAACAAATATACAAATACAACTAAAGAACGTTGATACCGAACAATTTATCATTTTTTAAAGAACAAATATCATTTTGATTGAATTGAGCTCAATGCTTTCACTAAGGGTAATCTATTTGCTGCGTACGATATTGAAAGCCAATAGAATACCCGTATGTGTACGAAGCAAATAGCAAAAGAAATATTCCAAAAAAGTGTAAGTTCTGCCAATTATGGTGAAATGTTGGTAATAACGATGAAAACCACAGTTCCTAATATGTGCATTCCACATAAATACGTATTAGGTACTCATAGGTGAAATAAGTTATAGCCAAGTATCATTATTCCCAGAAAAAAAAATATGTACCAAGCAGGCCTACCCCCTTCTAAATTCACCCAATTTCGCTACTGTCTTTTTGCGAACGGACCTTTTAATTGTTTCTTAACGGGACAAAATATAACAGTAAACCAAGTTTGTGGCAGAAAGATATTAATTCCGTCATTTACAACTCAAACATCGTCAATTAGTCATACAAATCGGTCTACATACACATATTGTTTTTGCCGTACGCAGCAAATGTTAACTGTACGCAGCAATCCAATGTCGACTAATGTGATCATGAACCCAATTATACATACATTTCACTGTCGAATCGTGGATATTCTCTGGGATTTCATTTGAAAAATACTTTCGTCTCTTGTGTCAGTAGTTGTCAGCATTTGTGGGCAGAGTACGTGGTGTATTTGGGTGAGGGATACATGATATCTAGTAACAAACACACTTCGACGGGTGTGACCTCAGAAAGGTATATTACATTTTTCTAATATCACTCCTCTTTTTGTTTATTAAGGCTCAATTTCGTTCTCACCATATTCTACAAAAGACTCGAAATTATCAACAGTCAAGTCTATATACATTGGTTTGCTGCGTACAGTTAACATTTGCTACGTACAGCAAAACAAATATGTGTATGTAGACCGATTTGTATGACAATTTGAAAATGTTTTGGGTTGCAAATGACAGTATTGATATCTCCTTGCCACAAACCTGGCTTACAGTTGTCTTTTATCCCATTAGGAAACAATAAAACCGCCGTTTTCATACTGTGATAGCGAAAATGCTCGAAATTAGAGGAGGGGTAGGCCTGTTTGGTACATGTGTTTTCTAAAAATACTGACACTTGGCTATACCTTTCATCACCTATGAGTGTCAAATACATATTTATGTGGAATGCGCATATCAGGTACGTGTGGTTTATATTGCTATTACCAACATTTCACCTTAATTGGCAGAAATTACAATTTTTCGCGTATTTCTTTCGCTATTTGCTTCGTACACATACGGGTATTATTTCAGCTTTCAATATCGTACACAGCAAATAGATTACCCTAAGTGCCTTTGGAAATCGTGACAATTTTTTTAGAAATAAATTAAAAATGAGACAACATCTACTACTATTACCTGCTACCAAAGTCGAAGAGTTACGAATTTCTCCGAGCGCCCCTTCAAGTTCCGCGTCCCAGTACTCTCTGGCTGGCAGTAGATGGTGGGTAGCCACCATGTGCCCCACCCCCAGCAATATTATCGCTATGGAAACCAGGCTGAGAAAGAGATCTTTCAGGCTGACCCCACTGGCGAGTGGCGCCAGGAACTCAAGTACATTTTCCAGGGATTTTGTAAGTTTCCCTGATAACTTTTCCATCTTTGAAAATCAAAGTGTCGAGCTTGAATATGTAGTCATAATATTCCAGTAACATTTACAATAGAATTTTTTTCACCAGGAAATAATTTGTGCATATCCGTGTCAGAATCCGTTCATATTCGATCAGTTGAAAGAAATACCAGGCAAATGTTTATTGATCTCGTTCTCAACTATCCCAAACGCACTGATTCGATCAATTGATTTTTGCGGTTTTATTGTGATAGATTCTCTAGAATTTCCATATTTCATATGGTCCAGGATGTCCGATAACCGCAAAGTACCTGTTCGACATCAGCCAAAAATATTCAGGCAAACTAAACGTGCTGGAATTAGACGTAGAAATTCCCTCCGTTTTGTACGGGCGTTCAGAGCGGCACTTCTTTAAACTTTAAAAACTTTATTTATTTCACAACAATTGATGAACAAGCATCAGCTTATATTAACATCTCTTGTGAAGCGGCACTTCAAAGGTATACACGGCAGCGTTTACATCGCGGTTACCTATGAAAAATGTCCGTAATCGAGCGTGAATAATTATTTTATAATCCACTGAAAATTTTCTCAGTTGACGGATAAGTTGTGCTGAGGGAGCCGATGCTATTGTGATTTCGGTTTTATAGTGAACTCAGGAATACTGTTTCCCTACTGTGATATAGAACATGCTGCTTTTGAATATCAAAATCGTACTAAACATGCAGAGGTAAATCCAAAAACAGAGAGTGGCTTCTTGTTCTATACTCTTAATATTTTAGGCAAACAAAATGTTCACAGTCATACTGATTTGTATGTAGTTCAGCGATAGAGTTGTGTATCATGTTGCTTGGCGAAGCTCATCTCACAAACAATTCTCAATTTTCCACCATATTTCAAATTTATCTTCTCCAAAAATTGCGTCAGCACAAAATTGGATCTCGGGAATCTGAACAAATTTGGGACAATATACGAATTTGATGACGTATGGTTGTAATTTAAAGACATATTCGGTTATATTTTATCACACATAATGAACAATTAATAATACGATAAAATGCATGAAATTGTGTTCGAGCCCCAAAATGGCAGCAACATCACAAATGTACGGGCAGAAATTATGTAAGTGGGATAATAGAAATCCGGCTATATGACATGTAATTTGACCGCAGTACGCCATTTATTCTACATGAAATTACGTTTGA
Organism: Terebella lapidaria; assembly: GCA_949152475.1. Classification (NCBI taxonomy): domain Eukaryota; kingdom Metazoa; phylum Annelida; class Polychaeta; order Terebellida; family Terebellidae; genus Terebella; species Terebella lapidaria. The sequence goes on along the minus strand of OX424569.1, from coordinate 29,604,082 downwards.
TATATGGGATATCAAAACCATGTACGCAAGTCCATTGAAAAAAACATCAGAAAAATTATTGGCTAGCCGTCTTCGGGAAAACATAGCACCTGTGTTGCTGTGGCTTACTAGCAGAAGTAATCTGAGGTCAAGTTCAAGGTCACCAACATATCATCCATATATGAAGGGCATTCTCGAGAAACAGTTCTCCCTACATTTTGACAAGGATTTCTCAGTTTAAACAGTAACACCATTTTAATGTTTTCAGTCAACGTGTATATTTTGGAGAATACTGTAGGGGGTGGGGAGAGTGGATGTAGGATATCATAACGTCCAATCATAACACTAAAATCATAACATCCGAAATGAGCGGGACCTATATCACTCTATGTCCTTGTGAGCTAAGCTATTGCAGTGAAATTAGCCGAAAATGGACATCCTTTGCAGATAATTATATGTTCTTATACTAAGAGGGGGAGAGAGGGGTATGGTCCTCGAGAAATTGTTCAGACTGACAATAAACGCTTCTAACGCTGAAATATTGAAAACAAACACATGGGGAGTCTTGGCATAACAGACGCTACATGTATCCAGAAAGGTAAAAAATATACTATCCATACACTATAATATAACCATTTACATATCGAAAAATATAGAAAATTTGCGTATTGACCCACGAACTGTTCGAAATAATAAGGAACACAAGCGTCGTGCCATTGTGAAGCAAACAAAGTAATTATACATGGCGCATAGGATGAAGTGTTCTGTGCATATATAGCTAGTGAAATAGGTATGAAATACTAGTAACTTGTCATATGTAGGCTTTGAGGTGCCGAATTTCCTCGATCGATATGAAATAAGAAATTAGGAGCACATGTTTTAGTGTTGATATTACAAACTGGAGCTCAGCTTGGCAGGTGCAGCGATATCTCCAAAAGGAGCTACTAAAGCTTTCATTTGGCGAAAAGTCACGCATTTGAAGTATGATTTACATTGCACGAGTATGACTGATAATTAAGGTTGTTTACTGGCAAACATATCTGATATAAATTGAAGTAAATGTATAATTAATCACCATGTCAACAAAATATACAGGCATTCGTTATTACTTGAGATTTATAAAATCTGTTAACTATATAGCTTGACAGGTGTGCACTTTGGTATTTTTTTTAATGTCATTTTAAATTCTGGACATAATGACCAGATTTCGAACACACAAGATCACGCACACGGCTATGCTGGCCGTTCGCTTTTGTCTGCAGGGAAGACAGCTTACAGGTGTAGGATCCTGATTATATTGAGGTACTGTTTGATTGATGTGAATTTTACCCTATCTGCTAAGTGGGCGGCATATCTGCACATGGTTTCAGAAGATACTGGGATGGGTTGGTAATTAAACTGCAGACAAAATTTTAAAAATGCATCTCTGTGTGACTTGTAGTGGCAGTCCGAATAATTTATTGAAGATCAAACCCCCCTTCTCAGTGTCTTCCGAACTGAAGAGGTTATCCCATCCGAAATTTCGAATATCATATTGATGATTTCTAATAATCTAATCAAAATCTTAAGACATCGTGAGTGGGTCCGTCCGTTGTCCTTTAGCCAAAAATGGTCCCGAGTGTTATCATGATGTTTTACAGAAGCCATTTATTATAGGACCCTCCAGATCAAAAACACTGCTACGGACCGTATGTCACTGTGGTGAGACTGGATGCACTAACGATCGTTAGTGCATCCCGCAATGGCGAACCCACTCGCGGTTCGTTCGAATTTTCTTCATTTTCCCGATAATTACGATTGTGATCAATGCACACATACATCTGCTGATTCTTATGCGCACGAAACAACCGTTCGTTGCAAATACATGGCGATTTATGTTGGTTTGAGCATGAAAAACTCGTCTGAAAAAAAGCCGAAAGATTCCCTAACGAACATGTGAAGATTTCCTAAGGATCTTTTGTTTATTAATTCAAATCTACGTTATTTAAATGTTAAACGTGAAATAAAGTACCAATTGACATGTATTAATGTGTACAGATGATCTTCTAGTACGTATTTCCTATTTTTAATGTGATATTCGCTAATTTATGTCGCATTTAATCAACGAATCCACAATGGTGTATGATATGGCCTATATCGTTAGGGAATCTCACTTTTGTCGTTGGTGAATCTTATCGGTATTTTTTTTTCCTCAACATATCTAAACAAAAAGCGTGATCTGCTTGAAATGACTACGCATGTCTTTGACCAAAACACTAAGCTACCTTCAGAATATCCATTTATCACAAATGGACCTGTCATTTGATAAAATACGGTTAAAAACCAAACTGACCGTGTCTTTGCGGGATGCACTAACGATCGTTAGTGCATCCAGTATCGCCACAGTGGTATGTACAGTCTGGTTGACAGAGGGACCGGATACACATTGAGCGAGCTTATTTTACGATATAATGTAAAGAAGAAAAATCTATAATAGTAGCTCGAGTATAAGTGCCCTCCCCGTGTAACATCGTGGATATTCATTTATGACGGTGAATGATCAGTAAAAGCGAGATATCAGGGAAATTTAACACCGTTCATGATATCTCAAGAGCGAATCAAGATATTTGGGTTGTTGTTTGCAAAACTAGTTCATTAGATTTCGTGTGTGCTATTGAATGGAGCATGATAAATGGAATTTCATTTGGATTTGGGTTGTATCTAATATATGTTATATACAGATACCGCGTAGCGTATTTTTCCTTTGATGAAAAAAAATTGGGCGTTCATTTTTTTCGACAAAAAAACACTGTTGTGGAATTTCTAGGTCATTGAATGTCAAATTCATGGTCACCACTGGAACTGTCATATTTGATTCTCCATTCGAATGTGCCAATACTTAAGCTCTATCTTGATGTGTTCTAGGCGTGTACTCCATACAGCTCCCATTATGAAGGGAAAAATCCCCCAAAAATATTTCAATGGAGAAAAAAACTATTTTTTTTAGCTCGAAATGGCTAAAAACGAAGTGTGACTTGATTCGGAACAATTTTCATTTTAAATTGAAAAATCAAAATGGTCACCACTTGTAGACCGGCGATTCAAGGCTAACGATCTGTATGCACATCACTGGGGTACATACAGTGTACGAGTCTTATGCATCAATAACAAAAAAAGTAACGGAGCAGATTTTTAATAGCGACCGTCAAAGTCCAAAATTGGCCGTTTTTGTCGAAAATAGGAGCCATTTTGAAAATAAAATGTGAAAATCAAATACTGAAAAAATTACCTACCTCTTAAAATATTTTTTTGTATTTTTGTGCACAAATTTAGAATATAAACTTTAAAGAGAAAAATGTGGACGACGACGAACGCAGCGCCATACGTATTAGGTAATCAGACCAGATAGGTAATCGGACTAAAAAAACCGTAAGTTTGGAATTTGTATATTTGCTGTCCTCGTTTGTGTAACTCGTTATGACAATCCGATACAGATCACCAACCACACTGGGGTCATCATGATTTGGATTTCTGTTGCCTTGGAAATATTTATCCCGATTAATGAGAACTGGCTGGCCCGCGTTCAAATAATGAGAAATAATCACTAGTGAAAATCAAATCTAACACATTACAGTTAAACAAGTATACATTTTAAAAGTCAACATTTTACATTTTGATTAATATATCTTTAATGAACTTTATGTATCTCTGAGCAAATGATTTTGGAAGACGTGCAACATAAAGCATTGCAGGCATATCTTGGCACTCTCAAAGGTGGGTGAAATGGTGAAATTTCCTATATGGCAATTATGTCCACCGCGTCCAATCATGACGCCACACAACTGTTTGTTTCAGTGAATCAAATTTGACATTACAATCTCTTCTGAATGATGTTCCACTTTGAACACAAAACAAGAAAAGTCGGGAAGTCGTCAAAATACACATAGTCCATGGATAATTATTTTCTCAGGTTTTTTTTTATAGATAAACCCATTGATTGTGGAGTGGAATCAATCGACCGGGTGCTGACACTGTGTACAGTCCCTCATGGCGTCCACGAACTGTTCAGTCTGGACTGTGCACTCATTGATTCCGAACTTCTCACGGAGAAGGGCACCCGCCTTCTTCGAGATCTTCTGGTGGTCGGAATCTTTCGCTGTGGTGGGGGAGAAGAGGGCGTGATAAAAAAAATAACGAGTAAAAAAATGTTTTCAAAATTAAGTTATATAGCCATTCTCGCGATATCAATGACAATTCGCATGATGTCAAAGCAGAGCAATATCTTATACGTCTAATTGATTAGAACGTCTTATCAATTAGACGTTCTTAAGTTCATTGATGACAATATAATTAACCATTCCCTCCCCCCAACGCCCCCTCTCGGTCAGCCTACCCACTGCCAGATGCACCGCCACCGCGGTCCTAGATGTAGTGAGCGACCAGAGTCGGAGGTTGTGCAACTCCAGAACTCCAGGAATACTGGACAGACTGTCCTTTACTTCACTGAAGGACACCCCTCGCGGAGCACCTGGGGAGTAAAGGGTTAAACTGTTAACCATTGTACGTACATGCATGTAAATATAGGTATACACTGCAATTGGGGAACATATACGTCGCTGAAAATAGTTTTTGCACGAAAGAAATGATCACAACCATTCAATTCAGAAACAGCGAGAAAAACAAGTTCGGTCGAGTATACCATCGGAGATATTATCCAAGACCAATCAAATGTTTGGTTTGTGACAATTCGAGATTACGTTACAATCATAGAGATAAGTTTACTTTCGTGTTAAATTTGAAGAAATTGTCAAAAATTGTTGAGATTTCCAGAGAATTTATGTTTTTTAAATACTAAGGCCAAAAAGGTATGGAATAAAAAGTGTAGTATAATTTTGAAATGTATGCAGCACTGATGTTGCCAGATAATTAAGGCATTTCGGAAGAAATGCCTTCATGGTTTGAGCAGAATTTGTTTTGTTTTTTTGTTTTGTTTTTTTTTTCGCCGTTTTGGTTTCCGACCGATAACTTTAGTTTGCCTCGATGTATCTTCGCCGAATTTTCAGCATTGGTCAGACATATTATGTGGAAGAATCCTATGGTTTTCAGCCTCATCCGAGGTCCGTGAGGTCCGTGAGGATGAAATCAATGTTGTTTTCTGGACTTTGTTTCCGCACGATAACTCAAATAGTATGTAGGCAATGGCTGCAAAACTTTGCATGGAGGTTCATATATCAACATGGAAGAACCCTATTGATTTTGGGATCAATCCGTCAAACGACCTTTGACCTAGAGGTCGGAAGAGTTTTCGCCCAGCCATCCTTTAGGTTTCCTGCATATCTCGGAAACGGTGCGTCGTAGAGCGAAACGTACGTTATTTTCTGACTCGTGGCACTAGACAAACATGTCTACGGGGTATTATGGATGACCTTTGACCTTGACCTTGACTTTTTTCTGCCGAGTCAGCATTTTTCGTTTTCGTCGATATCTCGGAAACGGTGCGTCGTAGAGCGAAACGTACGTTATTTTCTGACTCGTGGCACTAGACAAACATGTCTACGGGGTATTATGGATGACCTTTGACTTTGACCTTGACTTTTTTCTGCCGAGTCAGCATTTTTCGTTTTCGTCGATATCTCGGAAACGGTGCGTCGTAGAGCGAAACGGACGTTAATTTCGCACTTGTGGCACTAGACAAACATGTCTTAAGGTTATTATGGATGAAGTTTTACCTTGACCTGAAACTTTTTCGCCGAGTCAGCATTTTTCGTTTTCGTCGATATCTCGGAAACGGTGCGTCGTAGAGCGAAACGGACGTTATTTTCGGACTCGTGGCACCAGACAAACATGTCTATGGGGTATTATGGGTTAACTTTGACCTCGACCTCAAATTTTTTTTACTGAGTTGACTTTTTTTTTCGTCGATATCTTGGAAACAGTGTGTCGTAGAGCCCATGGTAAATATGTTATAAATATTATAAATTAGTCCTAACACCGAAATGCCTCCAAGGCATCTTCAGGCCTTGACGTCTAGTTCTTATACGACTCGATTGTTTCTTCACTAATATGAGTATGTGCTAACTCAGGTCTCGCGATGTATACAACAAAAAGTGTACTGTTATCTTACTGATAGCACCTATCCATGTTCACTTAACTCTGATAACATAGTTCGATAGCAACTATACATGTATAACATGTGCATACATATCAGTTACCAATGTATCTAATAATGTTGATATATTTTACCTTCCATCAAGACATTGAGTGTATCCCGCAGAATTGTTATAGTTGTGAATAGCACCAGCACGGAGAACAGAAACGTACAGATTGGATCTGCTAGCTTATACTCAGGCTGAAATGGAATTCATGGTTTTATAGTTATGTATTTCCTTAATGTTACTATAATTTATTCTGGAACTTGAATTGAACTATAGCTATTTACAACGAATGTACGAACGAATTTTTACTTCAAACGTCAATGTATATGATAGCACATGATGTGATATGAGTATATTGAGTTAAGTATTATCGGACAAGAAGACTGTACCTTAAAATATATAATCAAGGCTGCCACGAAAACCCCGGCACTTTGTAGCAAATCGCCCAGAACGTGAATAAACGCTGCGCGTACGTTGATATTCGTGCGGTTGTCTCCAGAGAAATCGCTCTCGCTCGAGTCCAATAATTTGACTTCCTCCGAGTCGACGCAGTTGTAAACTACGCTTCCTTCCGGGGAGTAATTTCCGTTGGATGTTTCGACGCTTACTTTGAATGCGTCGGGGTTTTTCGCTAGTTTCTGGCTGGGTTTTCCGGTGACACCGCCGTGACTGTGGCCATGGGAATGCGAATGCCCGTGAGTATCGTGGAGTGTAGCTAGCATTCTGAAAATGTGTTAAAAATGGAAAAGAATATGGAATGCACAGTAACTATACGCATACACATGCTTTCAGGTATTTCATCTGAGTAATTGTTTTGAATTCCTTTTTTGAATAGAATATCTTTACTGATTTCGAGAATTATAAGTAACTCACATGATATTGAAGCCAATCCCTATGGCTGCAATAATTAACATGACCATAGCGTCAATTTCATAGTCGCCTGACATCACTCTCTCCGCAGCCATGTACACCAGAATACCGGTCACCACCCATATAAACAATACCGATATAAGGGCCCCCATCACTTCTGAAATGGAAAATTTATGATTTTGTGGTGATACAGCGGTGCAGTAATATTCATATTTTATCATATTGATACAGAACATAACAAGTATGCCGGATATGACGGAAGAAAAAATGAAACACGATACATAAACTGTTAATTATACAATCCCTCTCAAGCTATGCATACACTATGCCTACATTTGATTCGTCAATTATTTATAGCTGTCCACTTACCATAATAAAACAGTTATCTCCATTTATGTACATACGATACCATTATTTTTCCTAAGTACACTGTAACCTAGTTACGCACCTGCTCCATCTTGCAGAAATATAGCTCTAGCTACGCATCTGCTGTATATATCATTGTTATGTATCTAGCTAGGAAGATGTATTTGCTCCACCTATCGAAATGATAACTCTTGCTATTCACCTTCTCCATCTACCAGGAGTATATATCTAGCTACGCACCTGCTCCATCTACCGAAAATATAAAACCAACTACGCATGTGCTCTCGTTACAGTTATGTATCTAGCTACATACCTTTTTTTCATATACCAAAATATTACTTCTATCAAAGTTATCACTCCATCTGGACACGCGCCTGTTCCATCTACCAATGTTATATCTTCAGCTACGCAACTGCTTCGTCAACCAAAGTTATAGCTGGGTAAAACCTGTAACATACCTGCCCGGTGCCAGCCAAAACTCATCTGTTTCGTAGCCGGACGAGCCGCCAGGTAGATAGCGAAAAGGCTGATCATAAAACTGGCGAAATCCGTCAACAAATGCGCCGCATCTGTCGCCAACGCCAGGCTGTTCGCGAGAACGCCGCCTGAAAAGCATATTAAAATATATAGTTAAAACGTGTAGCGATACTCAACGAGTGGATATTTGCTGCATTCAGGGAAAATAACCACTTTGTGCTGTTATATGATCAATATCGCATACCTGCTTAATAACTGAGCGAAAACAATGAATATTATCACATCCTGAGAATTGTCATGTGTGTATGTGGAATAATCGGTTTTAAAGTGGAATAATCGGTTTCTGAAATTCGTTATCAATCGAATGGATATCATATATTAGATGATATAGCACCGGTACAACCCCCAAAATACGTCCGGATGACCCAGTAGTGGAGTTTGAACATACTATAAAAACGCACGATGTGAACGAATTGTAAACAAAGACATGATCTTTGTCGTTATTTGCAACACAAAAGAATCGAACTGAATATTTGGGGTTCCATCACTCTAATATACAATACATATACGGATTTCAAGTGATAGGGCTGTGTATTTTTCCTACATTTTCAGCTATTTTTGTTAATGTTGCATCACTGCATGGGACCTGTTCCGTGCGAAACTATTTTTAAAGCAGCTGCCTTCGAAACCAGTCAATATTTTTTGAAAACTGTTTTTTTATATTAAACATGCTAAACTAATTGAATGAAACATACTCACATCAAAAGTAATGAAAATGACCAGTCCTCAGGGAAATTTTGCTCATTTGAACAGGCGGTTCTAGCGTAAGTACAGGAACTGTATCCATCACACGCAGATGTAAACAAAGCATAGACGTGCGAGATAGACTGACAATTCCACGCACATCATGGTATATCACTGATTATTTTCTCACAACTACTCTATATATGCACATACGAACTGGAAAATGTACTCGATGTGGACTTTTAAGCGTGATTTGAGCATTTGTTTACATTCGGGTTTGATGGATACACTTCGTTTGTTTATTTACAAAACCGGTACAAAATGGGCACTAAAACGGGCACTAACTGTACTGTGATCGTCAGAATCATTGAGCACACTTTTTGTTATTTTGCATTAGATGTGTTTAACGAAAAATTGGTTTTGAAAAAAATATTGCATACATTCGAAGGCAGCAGCTTTAAAATCCGATTTTCAATGTCATATTTAGACAAGTTCGTGTGCGCATTGGAACTTTTGCACTGTACAGCTGCTCTGGGAACAGCTGTTGATCACTTTCAACGAGAAAACTAAAAACCGATTATTCCACTTTAATAAAGACAAATGTATCTTAAGTGATAATTTTACTTCATTCATTCGCAATTTCACACAATATAAGCCAGATTTCCAGTCACAGATACATGTATCTATTCCCTCAGTTGAAATATGCTACAGCCTACCCTACTAGTATGTCCAAATAATTGATTATGGGTTAATATATCGACTAGTTGAACATGTGCAGCTTCCAATTTTGTGATTTTATTCCATCCATTACCTATTTTATTGCATGTGTGCCAAGTATTTAATTCACCTACCAACAATCTCCGCGGTCATGAAGATGAGACACAACACGCTGGCAGTAACAAGTTTACACCGGGCTTTCTTGTCCAGTTTTGGCAGGTCATCCTCGATCACGTGGCAGTGTTCGCCTGGGAAGAAACAAAACTAGACGTTTTCCGATCGCTGAGGACCGCGTATGTCGTATCCCTCTGACGCCTAGCCATCCCAGTGGCTTAAAATATGTTATTATAGAAAGAAATGTTTCCATATCGTTTCCCTTTCTCGATGTAAATACAAGTTATGCGATGTTAAACATTCTTGACAAGTAATTTGCGTCCGGGGCCAGTTAGAATAGCTTTTTTCACGGATGTAGGGCTAATACGTCAAATCAAATCAAACCAAAACATTTACTAAATCCGAAATAGCCGATTCATCACATAGGTTGATATAGTTGTCTTCCTGTCGAGACTCGAAAAAAGTTATTTTCAAAAAGTTCAAATGAAATTTTTAAAAAATGCAAGAAATAATGTGCGTGATAAGTAATGAATCAGATAAAAAAACATTCCCTGAAGTGACCTTGTACTTCTCAGGCAAGACCATATCAGAGGTAGCGGATTACACGCGGATGTAGAAGATCTAGTCGAATCAATGACTATTGAATCTGAGATGTAATGGTGCAATTTGTCCAAATAATGGGTTTATAGTAGAACTTCCTGTTGCATAAAAATGAGAGTTTACTGTACTTGGAATAGCATCATCTTCAAGACTAAACAAATCCCCCGCCTGCGATTCCACATCCGATCTGGAATGAAAAACAGTAAATTCATTTCAAATAAAAACAGAATGACCCGAACATATATTTGCCCCACATAAAATTGGTTTTAAATTAGCTTTGAAATTTATTTTCAAACAATGTGAAGCGAAAAACAATACATATAAGAAAAAAAATGTATGATTATGTCCTGGCTCACTGGATCACCGTACATTATCGCAATTTTTTTCCATCATATTCCACTATCACATACACGAAGTTACGGTAGTAATATGATGACGTCACATCCACTCACTTCTTTGCGCGAGTCAACGGTATGTACATATAGTCTTCCATAACGAATTACTCCTTACACTTAGGCATCTGATATGTTGGTTATTGGAAGCTTAAATGCCACATACAACATGTGCTGATCCAAGATATTCTATGTTAATTTAACAGTTTATCCTTGTGAACAAGTCGGTTCTATTTTACGTGTCCGCCTAATTGGCATGGTTATAATCCAGTTCGGTCACTTCTACATGGAAAGTATGGTAAATTGCAGGACGATTTCGACAATGGAATTACGGTCATCGAATAATTCGCTGAATGCATCAATCCCACGCCAGCGACTTAACGATTTACACATAAATTGTTTCTGCCGAGTCGAAGGATACATTCAGGGTCAGAAGACATAAACTTATCCGTGTCTTCTCCATATGCTTCAATATTCAAAGGCGTCAGCGCGTTTAAATGCCTCAGAAATATATGGGAGCTGCCGTGCGTACATCAATAACTGAACCATATAAACCATGGGTACATACTTAAATCGAACAGCTGCAACAAGACGCCAATTGAAACCCAGAAACAGAAAACGTGTTCGTGATAAAGATAACGTTAGGTACGAAGATCGCTTATATTTCGAAACATCGAATAACTAATCTCGCCAGAAACACTGACAGTTTAATGGACTAAGTGTTCGTCTTATGCTTAAGGTAGTGCGTCGTACACGTATACACGTATGGGTTTCTGGTACAATCATCCACTGAAACATTCATATCGCCAAAAACAAATTAATGTGTCTGAAACTCACCTCTTCGATATGTGCCTGGTTCTGTCAGAATTCGCGTGACCTTCAGGGGCACCGTACGTAATGGACGTACGTTGCTTACGTGTGGCCGCCTGCCCCACGTTCTGCTCCGTTGTCTCCCCTGGCAACGGAGACGTTGCTCTGTGTGTGCCATCCGAGGCTCCAGATTTCTCCAACGGGTTCGATGTCCCCGTGCTGCCGTAACCCGACATTTTGTTATTTGTTTGTTTTTATCATACAAGCGTAACGCTCTTCATGAAATGGGCGTCCATGAAACTCGACGAAGTTTGTCGTAGAACTCTGCTTGTGGTATTCCAAAACAAAACCAAAATCGGAGGTGTTATGATCCGTTGCACTTGAATCATCAGCATCAAATCGCTGTCCAAATCACTCAAGTACCGTAGATGTTGTTGTGCCTTCATTCAGCGACACTGACTCAAAGTGCTAGGCTAGATAAATGCACGTGTACACCCAGTAGAGGCCTGTATAGGCATGTTTATATTTGGACAGGACAGGTTCCTAGATTTACGGGCCCAAGTATCATACACTGCGCCTTAATACTGCTCGTCCACTAAATGAATGCCATTTAATCCGTCTGTCACAATTTAATACTTATTGAATATAGAGGAAGGCGCAGTGTATGATACTTGGGCCGATTTACGAATGCCCGTCAGTAGCGCCCGAGGTTGCATGTTATGTTACGCAGCGTGAAATCGCCATGGGGTTAATAAATAGGCAATATATCTGGGTCGGTCCTGTCTGGATGCTGTCCTTCAATAATATTAATCCGAAGAAACATCTTACGTAAGCCTGCCGACTGATACATTTGAACACATCATCTTTGAACACTTGTTGAGGTATAGATGACTTGGCCATTAATCATGTCCGTGTGTACACTTCTGTTGTTTATTTACACTTGTCCGTATATACATATGGGCCTAGCAGCACTCTTTGCTACCAGTTCATTTCTCGCTTATTTGTTTATCCACCCATGTATATCGTGGTATCGGATTACCGGTGTATATGCTCTGGACATTGCACTCCAGTCACGTGCGTTTGTTTATCGCTCAAGTGTGGACTAGGTTGTAATCTGTATCGATAATAAAACCCGCTTGCTTACTGTGATTTTTCTTTCTAACTCGTTCACACTGTTTTTGCTGCTATTTTTGAGATGCTAAATGGATACATCGTTCGGCCCAAGTATCATATCCTGCGCCTTCCTCTATATTCAATAAGGATTAAAAAGGTGCGAGACGGATTAAATGGTATGTTTTCAGTGGACGAGTAATATTAAGGAGCAGTGTACGGTACTTGGGCCCATCGTTCTATAACTTGGCATACTTCACCTGGGAGTTAAACGTCAATTTTCCACCACAATCCAGTCGTCTATCACGAAAATTGAAAAAAGTTGGCAATCTACTCCAATGTTAAAGTTAGCCGTGTTATTTAATTTCTGGGTCCGCACACAATTTTGTGCATTTGCTCGGTTTTGTAGCGGAGCAATATCTTGAAATCAACATTTTTGTGTAGAGTGCATCCCAATTTGTCTTCTGGTCTAAAATACTTTGTATCAGTTGCATATAAACAAGACGAAATCCTCGAATATGGTCAGATTCTCGAGACCCCGTTTTTGGGCTGTAGATTGCCATTTCCTTCCATTTTTGCGACAGAAGTCTGAAATTTGTTAGAAAATTGTCGTTTGACTCCTAGGTAAAGTATGCCATGTTATAGAACCAAACCATCTAGCATTGCAAAACATCGTAAAAAAACTGGTGTAAACAAGTCAGAATAATTAGAGTATAGTCTTTCCACAGCGAAATACACAGCGTGTTGCTGTTTATATATTTCAATCGTTGTTAGCATGAAAACGACATCAGTCCGTTGTTTTCCACGTTGGCAGCTGCATGATGCATTGTGTTGTAGATCGGATGTTTCTTACAAATGATATATGATATAGCATTATCCGTGTCTGCATAGACATTATCCATGCGTCTTCTATAACTCACAATACAAATTTTGTATCGACAATTCGACATGTATATGAATGCGATTCAGTGCAATTGTGTTATATCACTGTCTATATTGTACGCAGTAAACGGAGTGAAAAGGGATTTTGCTTTGCTTAATTTCATGGTGTCATGTGTGTACTTTGGACTGTGTGGGAGGATTTGTGTATGCTACAGTAAATAGTAAACTAAGTTTATTTCTGCTTTTATGAAAGGAAACATCAGACAAAGAACAAATTCACATCAAATGAGTCAGTTTACTACGGTGCCCCTGATAGGACATGATGAAAAAGAAACCTACTTCGTTCGCACGAAGTACTAAGTCGTTTGCACGTAGTACTACTTCGTTTGCCCGAATTAGTAAGTCGTTTGCACGTATTTTTTAACGCGTATTTAACAAGAAATGTTAAATTCTCGAAGGACCATTTCATTTGCCACCAATGCTGTCAAAATTCTACCTATCTCCCCTTTTTCACTGAGAATTTAAAATCAATTAATGTGAAATTCTGTTTCACACATGAACACAGTCAGGAGATTAGCGGGCCGGAGAGTTTCTTAAATATCAATTCTACAAAGGTTCAGTTATTTGACCCTTACTGTTTATACAATCGTGGTGCCTTAAAGAAAACTGCCTCCGAAACTACGCAATATTCTTCTCAAAACTAAATTTTTGTGTAAAACATATAATACAATATAACCCGAATGCAAACAAATGCCAACATTTCTTGAGGAGGTCGATCCACTCAGATGGGCTAAAATTTAAAGAAAAAAAAATTTCAGACTTTGAAAGAAGCATCAGCAGGACATTGTGCATTCGAAAACATAACTGTGGGATAACTTTAATGTGGAATTATGGGTGACTTTACTCCCAAAATACTTAAGAAATAAAAAAAAAATAACAAATGATGCAAAACCTTTTAGCTTTTACTTATTTATATACACATGGGGTAATCGTGGTAATTTTTCTGTTATATGCTGCTAAAGTTATCAAAGTCAATGCAATTATCAACATGTTGGCAAATTTTGGTAAAATTTCCTATTCTGAAATGATATGAATGCCTGTAGCGCTGTGGCACGGTGACCCCCATATTTTTGGTATGAAAATTTTACCCACACTGTTGTTAAAAAATAGGCAAAATTTCATATTTTGTTTTGCATTAGTTTTTATGAAATAATTGATTTTAGTGGAAATTACCAAAATGACCCATCGGTAAACTAAAGAGAATATTTGATCTCAATTTTCTGTTCGCGAATGCACGATGTCATTTTGATGATTGCACAGAAGTCTGACAACCATCGAACAATTCTCCAATTTTAGCCTCTCTGTCTGGGTCCGCATGGAGCGTACATCCTTAAAATTCGCCAGAGACTACATTTTCCCGTTTGTATCTGAATGTATGTACAGTGGAGTTATGACAAAAATAATCAGTGATACACTGTAGTGTGCGTGGAATTTTCTTACCATCTGTTATGCTTTGTTTACATCCGCGTGTGATGGATAGAGTTCAAAATGAGCAAAATTTCACAGAGGACTGGTTGTAGTCATAATATTTGGTGTGAGTATGTTTGATATGAAATATAGTTTTCAAAAATACAAACATGTTGCCTGTTGTTGAAGGTAGTTGCTTTGTTATGTAAATTAGGTAACAAACTTACGTCAGAAATACACGGGATCATTATCTTCATGTGTTACTTCTAACGCGGTGCCTATACTTGTTACATGCATCGCATTCTGGTTGAAAGATACTTGATGAGTGGATATCATCACAGTCACCAATAAAAAAACAGTGGTCTGAAAAACAGTATAGACTAAAGCATCCCTGGTTCATTATGGTTTTATTATCACTGCCTCATTGAAAATGGCCATTTTTCGTACACCCCTCTTGTTGACAATGATATCACACGGTTGATAGTTACTCTTGCAATTGGAAACGTAATGAACCACAGATAGTGCATATGCATTTTAAAAGTGGAACCAATCTAAAGATGTAATCGTGCATGAAAACGCTGGGTAGAAAATGGCTGGCTTTCCGACAGTGTTGCTCGGAACAATGATACGTTTCTCAGGTCACGGGACCCTCCAGATGTGGAGGTTTAACCTTCGCGGTCTACAGACTGTGTCCTGGGGCTTTCTGGTGATGTATTTGTTTGTATTTACTGAAAAACCTGTTACACTGGTGAAGCCTTGAATACGATACAATACAATAGAAAACAATACAATTACTCACGGAGCATTTTTGCTATGCAAAACGAATGCAAATATAAAATATGCCAAACATAAGCCACCGTTTGAACATAGGGATTATAATTACCGTTGCAACATTCAAACTGCCATATATAGTTATTTTTTCCACTCATACCTCGCGTGAGGTAAACCAGATCATTTGAAACCGCAAACAAGACATGGATACTTCTGTAACAAGTTGGTATCTGCATTGCTATTTTTTTTCCATTACGTTTTTTATTCATGGCTTGTGCATTTATGTATATATAATATGTTCATACATTATATTTTGTACAATGCGTTTACATATAATACGTTCACATAATAAGAAGACAGGATCTATCAACACGTTGCCATTGAGAGATGCTTGTGCTAATCATGTCGCTCAACGTAACTACAGATTCTAAATACATACAATTTTGTCAACATACTCATTCAGTTTTGAAAGTTAACATAATGCAAAATAAATCCGAAGATTTATTTCCATTGCGCTTTATGATTTTACTGTTTGTTCAAGCTGTGTGTACATTTTATTCAACTTATCCTGGTAGTCTCTTCTCAAGTCCATCACCTCGCGACTGAACACCGAGCACAAGTTGTTTATGGCCTCCTGCGCCCTGACGCCAAACTCTAGCGCCTTGTCCATGTCCTTGCTCGCCAAGTCTGTACACTTAGCGTCGTAGTCCGCCTTCCTCTCAAGCAGGGTCTGGTACAACTTCGCGTGTTTGTCAGCGAGCAGTTGGTCGTACACGAGTTTCGTCTGCTGGAGGGTCATGCCGTAGTCCACTTCCGGTGGTAGGATCAAGGTCAAGGTCGGCGGTTGACGCAACATGCGGTCGGTATTTAGTTTTGATGGCGACTTGAGTGTCATCTTGGCAGATTTTGCTGATTTGTCGTCAAGCTTGATTGAGAGTTCATTCCGGGAATCTTGTCAGATATTTATTGTTGGAAAAAATCCACAGTGAATATCCATCAAGTAACACAATATCCTGCGAATATCCGAGCAGTAAATAGTCGGTATATTTTTTGTTTAGAGCCGTCTTCAAAGTTACATTGTCAAGTGACCTTTCCAGAATCCCAAACACTAGCAGTATATATCGTGGAAATAAAGCAATGAAACGTCGTATTTGTATAATATAATATTTACAATCTAACACGAATACTGTCAATGTTCGGATATCTGCTTAGCATCCCAGTTGATCCTAATTCGCAATTACAGGCCAAAACTCTCTGCCAGAATTGTACATCGTTAGGAAACGTTGGTGTTTTTTATTTACGGTCGGTGTTGGTCAGTGTCTGATACGGCGCTGGACGAAACAGCGTGGCATCCGGTGGCCTTGTGCTTGGATAAACACCGTCTAAACAAAGGCCAAGTCAGTAAGAAATGGAACAACATCGCAGGTTTACGGAAATAGCAGACGAGTGGCATCCAGCAGAGTTCATCTGTTATTGGGTTAATGTCAAAACAAAACGGCCAATGGCTACAGTACTTAGCAAAAAGTGTGATTTCTGCGTGGAATCTACAATAAAACATGGTAGTACTCGTGTATGTAATTATCTCTGTATGTGAGGAAATATCGTTGAGAAATGTTCATTTGCGATGCTGTTTTTGACAGATATAAGAATGCAACTGTAAGCCTTGATAACTTCATATGCGTAGTAAATATAGACTGATTGTTTTACATAGGAAATGTTCCATATATATATGGAAAGAGAATAGAATAAAATTCGATAATTATAACAATGCACCGAAATCATCCAAGATACATTAGAACACACAGGTATTTAGGGTTAACCGGGCCGTAGTTTCCACACACATAATCATATTTCAACATATATGCACCATCGTATCACGTCACAATTGATCTATCCAGCGGTCTAAAAAGACAATAGCCCACTTACATGTATATCAAACATGAGTAAAGAGCATTTGGCCGTTATGACATACGGCATAACGCCCACAATATATAACGCAATATCGTCATTTGATAGAAGTTCAAACATGCAAATTCTCTGACATGTAATGATATTTATCACATGCTATGAATTTATCTTAAACTACAAACAGTGAGAACACACAGTGATTTCCGACAGTGTGATAACCTTTGCCGGAAACATCATGTTTGCACTATTTTTTTCTTCACATTTTTGCTTCACGTTTCACATATTCACATGCACTTGTCTGAATGCGTTTTTCTTTAAAGAACAATTAAAGCACGAGTGTTCTATGAAACATGAAACATCACGCGATTCAGCCTTAGTAACATGTAACCATTTAGAAAACGTACAACCACTGTGACGTCATAATACAAAGTATTTGACGACCCGGTGATCTGCATTGTTTATATTGTTTCCTAGCAACGCACATGTTTAAGGGTCTTCTACTCAGGGTCCTTGAGTACAATCAAAGATTGTAAGAAGTTCTTGCAATCTTTGGTTCAATTTTACTTTAAAGTACTAGTAAAGTGAAAACATGATGTTTTGTTATATGAAAGATCTCATTGATCTGAGCAAAATGGTCTTTACGGTATATCAATATCTCTATCCGTTCAAAAGTTACAGCCATTTGAAACTGCCATTCCGGCACTACATTACAGAAGCCACTTGAAAAGTTCTAGCAACTCATTAATATGCAAATTAGATGCTAATGAGAATTCATGACGTCACGAGGGGAACAAATTTTAATTAGGATATTTCAAGCCATGATATAATGATTCTTATTGAAGGTTCTGACGATCTGACTAGTGCATATTATTATGTACCATACATAGTCAATATCCGCACAAACTGTACTGTTGCTATGGTTACCAGTCGTTCCCTATAGCCGTAGTTACCCATGGTTGCCATGGCCATTAACTGCCAAGTCAGTCTATCCACAGACTTTCTGTCGATTATTTATGAAAAAAATTATTATAGATCTCAAGTTGGCACCATTTTTATTCGTGCATACTCTGTTCCAAGTGGGTTTCTGGCCCTAGCAACCATGGTTGCTATGGGCCATACCAGGTCACTGGTTACCCTGACAACAACAGAAAAAGTGAAAACACTGATTATTCATCTTGAAATCTGTATATAATAAGTTTTGATGAATAATCATAACATTAAATGAATGAAAAATACAAATCAAAGTACCTAATTAAAATAACTTCCCCCGATGATGTCATGAATATCTCATTTGCATACTAATTAGCTAAATTGTTTTGAAAAAGCAAATTTGCCGATTTCAGTCTTTAAAGTGCTATAACTTTTGAATGGATTGTGATATTTACATGCCGTAAATACCATTTTGCTCAGATCAATGAGATCTTTCATATAAATTCACATCATATTTTCACTATACTAGTACTTTAATTTACAGGGGTTGGGTTGCCAAATATTTCAGAATCATAAATTCATAGCATGTGATAAAAACAAAACTAGGTGAGTGTGTTTTCCAGCACACGGGAAAGATCGAGTTTGAACTGGCGGAAGAATACCAGAGAGCACGAGACCGAAGGTCGACTGCTTTCTGGTGTTCTTCCGCCAGTTCAAACGGGATTGTCATTATATTTATCCAAATAAAGAATCCAGAAAATATATTATGCAAAAACAATCATATACCGTCTTTATCAACCCCATCAAACATATTGTCAGCTATTGTGCAATCGCCATTTGCGAATAAGAACAAAACATACTGCGAAACTAGCTATATAAATTGTGAAATAAAGAAGTATTAAACACGCATTCCAGTCTTTCGAACTACTTCCGAGAGTAAACCTTGAAATCGACGTGATCTTTCTTAGCTCCGTCCAGCTGTCCGTACATGGCGTTCAGTTTGTCTTGGTAGTCTCTGCGCAGGTCGGTCAGTTCTTCCCCATACTCCTTGCAGAGCTTATTTAAAGCCTCCTGCGAGCGAACGCCGTACTCCATAGCAGTGTTGACGTCTTTGGCAGCCAGTTCTTGACACTTGGCATCGTATTCGGCCTTTTTAGCGAGTAAATTAGCGAAGAGTTTCGAGTGTTTGTCGGCAAGGAGTTGGTCGTACACGTGTTTCGTCTGCTGCAGAGTCACGCCGAAGTCCACTTCCGGCGGTAGAATCAAGGTCAAGGTCGGAGGCTGGCGCATCATCTTGTCCATGTTTATTTTAGCTGGGGACCGTAGAGTCATTTTTGCAAGTTTTGACTTCTTTTTGGGGTATATCTCAAGTGAGAAGTGACTATAGCAGATCTTGTAGAATGTTGCCTGTAAGGTGGAATACATTGGTCAATGATAAGTTCTCTATTCACACATTATCGTTTTACGCAAAAAGTTTCAAAATTACTATGTGCTCTGCCGAAAGAAACCAGTCAACTTTTGTAACAATGTGTTCTGTGTCGAATAATAAAAATGTGGATCTACATAAATACATAATGACATAATCGGTAGAACGTGTCAGACGTTTGATGTTTTCAAATTGAGCTTTCCCATAATGGAGTGAATATTCCGATAGGCATGCAACAAATGTTGTAATTATATAAGTGTGTGTATTATTAAATAATTATCGGCAATATAACTCGATATTTTTATCTATAGACTAGATTTAACGATTTCCTGTAGTAGTATTATTTTAACGATATAACTCTCCTTATTAGGTCATATTAAGTTATATAACTCTCCTCATAAGGCATGCAGTAGGCTAAATTAAAAACGCACATTCTAATTACCAATTAGAATTCACCAGTAAGTTAGATACAGCCAATATATTTGAATGCCAATCTGTAACTTACCTGGGCGTTGCTCGATCTCACCGTCAGTGTTCTGATCTGAGTTTCGGCAAATCGACAAACACCGAACATATGACACAAATAAAGCTATAATATATGTCTGAAACACAGACACAAGATACATACAGTGTTACAATACGACGGTCCAAGTTGGAAAGATGACATACAGCTTCCTAAAAATGTGTATGTAAAAACAGTGACCATTTTGTGCGGGGGCAAGTGGCCGACCAATCTTGCTGTTTTTCGAACCAGTGACGATGCTGATTTTCTGGCAATGACTCAAAAACAATATATACACGCGCACGTAACTGTTTGGCAAAACATAACCTTGGATACATTGACCAGAAATTAGATTTGATCATGACAAATATCCATAATGTGTCACTGTACACTGTATTTTATATGTGCTTTTTCGATGTAAATGCCTTATTTCCAATGACATTCCTATTATATGATTGTCAGTAATAAAAAAAACACCTAAATTACAATACATGTGTACTAAAGCTTTTAGTTGCACGTAGCATATCTGACCTAATGCCACATGCATTTGTTTTATCTCGCGGCTCGAGGCTAACGTATGAGGTTGTTATGCTTGCAGTTGTGGTAATTACCCATGTGGCCTTGCGGGTGGAACAATTAACATTTTATTGTAGTATTATCATGCGTGTGATTACCCGGCGATGGATGGGGAAGATATCGAAGCGATAGTCCATGTGCTACAAGCATTACAGTACAATATATAAGATCGTGCAATTCAGATTTATTTAAGATACACGTTGCCATTATGAACTATTTGAACGAACTTACCGATCACAACACTATTGGAGTATTACAAAATAAAATCAATTATAAATCGGCTTAGAGAAAATAAATCTTGTGGAGAAAGGTGAAAAATGTCCACGAAATGTGTGGTATATCAGTGTTTCCTACCCAGAAATGTGTTGTGAATCAACATGCATTTGTTGATCAGGCAAAGGCAAATTAATTTTTGTAATGTTTGGCTATAAAACAAAACAATATAAATTTTGTACACAAGCTACTTGCTCTTGTGTCGATGCGCGCCAGAAAACACCTGATTTGAACGGAACTGTCACTCGAGGGACATTTAAAAGTTTTGCAACGGCGACTATGCACGAATCTGATATTATTTTGTTCCAAGGTAATGATCTTGCTAATCATGTCATATAGAGGTATTTTGTGGACTTGTTTTTTTTTTTATTTTTCGTTATCGTTGCCACCAATGCAGGATCTTAGTGTGGTATGATGCCTTATACCTATTAAGCTGAGACGATTTTGATCGAATGATTGTATGCAATCAATAAATTCCCTCTTCGGAACATATGTGGCCGATTAATGTTTGAGGTTCCAAATCTTCTGTTTATTGTCTTAAATATTGAAGACTTATCTGACTGTATGTAATTTTCCACATTCATGATTCGAATAAATTCTATTCTATTTTATTATTTTCTTGTTGGTGATTTCCGGTGAACAAATAACATTGTCTTTATTATGCCACAACACAATTTTCAATGATACATACTCAAAAATATACATCAATGATGTTTTTTGACAAGGCCTCGTTCATGCTTCTATATATATCAAATCATCCTCAATTAATGATATCAATATGAATACCTTCAACAAGCTAATGTTTTATCATAACGTTCTCGCACGGAGGCGTATTCAGTTATCACTGCGTTTATTAGTTCACACAATGTCTCGAGACATGTTAATGAACGATGCTCGCTACCCATCTGTTGTTCGGGTGTGGCTTGGTAAGTGGTGTCTGATTTGTTTTGGGTTTTTTTTTCTCCTGCACTAACTAAGTATAGCCAAAAAAATCCCAAACACACACATTGACTCCTCGAGTGTTGTGATAATACGATGTTCATGTAGTAGTTATAGCATACCTGGTCTTATACCATTCATACAAAACATGAAAGTATGATGCCCATTCTAATATACCAGTATTACATTGTCTATTTCAATTATTAGTTAAAATCGTTATTATAATAATCAATGCAACGTGTCAGATATACATGCAAATATATGATATGCATGTATGTGCCTTAACATGCGAATCTACGTCATGCAAAGGTGCAAAGAAAATGAATGAAATGCTCCGACAAATCCTGATATAATGCAGTTTGATTTTCCCCGACAGCAGTTCATGGCAATGAACTTTCGTCCTCATTAACCTCGCCTGCCGCGCTGGAGTAATCGAACACAGACAATCAAACACCTGCCGATAAATGTTGACCTGGTAGGCTGTTGTGTGTTATAGCATTATTAAGTAAAGGGCACCGATAGCACTGATAAATGATCGGAGTCAAATGATCAACATGAAATTTGGTACTTATTAATAAAATAAAGTTAGAATAAAACGAATCGAGACAATGAATGTTGATAACTCAAAAGTGGTAATTACGTTAAATAAAATTGCTCCTTCGTGTTTCAAAATAGATCTGTAGCGATAGACTTGAAAGGAAAACTATTTCACGCCAATACGGACTGTAAATATATGGCAGAAAGTGTTGGAGGCCCCGTTGCTGTGTGAACAGAAAAAGCAACTCTACCGTTATGTAAACTAGTCTATGTACACTCGACAATTTTGACGCCAAACTGAAGTTTTCAAGCTCTTCACCCAGACCCCCCCCCCCCTCTCTCTCTCTCTCTCTCTCTCTCTCCTAAAGTCCAGACGCATGAAAAAAAAATGCGCCCACAAATTTACCAGTCCATGAATAAAAGAGCCAGCCCCCATCTCCACAACAACAAAAAACCCGGCCACAAATAAATTTGTTGAAGCGATTTTGGACGTCATGCGTGCGTGGCTGCATTTTGTAAAAACGTGGCCGGTCATTTCCCTCTACATCTGTGCGTTCTCCAATGAAACACATCGACGCTTCGGTAATTAGGGGGCGGCAGACGCATTTTTGCGGCGGTTATACAAAATACCGCCCCCTACCGCGATTCCTACACTGGCTGGGGTTAAAAACAGAGGTATCTGATGGCCCCATCATACTAAATATCTTCCGCCGCCGGCTAAAAACCACGGAAATGCGCTTGAATGGAGTTGTGATTCCAAAGTCTACTCCGAAAATTACTGAAATAACCCACATGGAACAATCAGTCGGTGTTATATTTGTGCGCGCCGGTGGAATTACACAATGTTATACATCAGAGACGGTAGATGAGAGTGTATTTGGGTGTTTTTGGTGAGAAATCAAGTCAGAAATTCTATCTGATCCCCGCGGTTCTAGCCATTCGGATAAAAACAATTACTCGTGTTCGCCTGAACTTTTCACGGTGATACGAAAGAATGTGAGTGGGTTTTGTTTGGATGTTTCACCAGTGAGCTACGTATAAACAGCATTGCATCACTTTGGAGTTGGAAACCACAGTAATATACACCAGAAATCGTATGGAACACGAACTAGTGAGCCTATAATTACACCTGGTAAGTAATTCTCGATCGCCATATTTTCCATGGCGTTTTAATCGAGCATCTGTTTATCAGTTGATTGAATGCTGGTATACGTTCTCAATTTGGTTCTGCTATATGTAGACAAATAATCAATTTTCGTCAAACATACAAGGCCAACAGAGATGGTCAATTCGATAAATCAAATATGAAAATGATTCTGGCATGCAAATTAACTATACGCCAGCATATAGACATCTGTTTCGCCACTATATATCCTGTAGACCTATACATACATATCTGCAAGATACAGACTATCAGTAATAGGTCCATAATATATGCGAGTAACGGTAGCTGCAACTCGCGTGTACCATTGCTAGTAGATTTTCAATCAACCGTTTCGCCTCTGTGCGGAATGTGTAACAATATGGATTTGATATGCCTTATTGCATATTCAACAGTCTGGATAATATTTTGTTAAACAACAAAACGCCCCGTCGTTTGGACAGTACTGACTTGCTTACACACGTGTGTGTACTTAGGAAACTTGGACCTCTTTCCCGTGCAATTCATTTCCCTGTATCTGGAAAATTCAACTTGTTCTTGCAACGGGAAATCAGGATTATATATTATAGTTGCAAAACTACCAACGGAACATTTTCAACGGCGAATATTAGTTTACTTTGTGATTTATAAAACATTTATTAATCAAACTACATGTACACGTTTTGCTGGTGAGTATTTGACGTGTAAATACATCCATAAAATATTTCTATGTTCCATATTTTCAGGTAACAACGACAGGAAGTCTTCATATAGTAAACACCGACTATAAAAGCTCCAATTCGCAAGATGGCGCACCGATCGCCCCACAAGATGCACACGGACGATATGGCTAGTCAGCCCCCGACCTTGAACCTGGTCGTACCAGCCAACAAGGCGTACGGGATGACTCTCCAACAGACGAAACTCGTGTACGACCAACTGCTCGCTGACAAACACGCGAAGCTCTACCAGACTCTGCTGGGGAGAAAGGCGGAGTACGACGCTAAGTGCACAGAGTTGGCGAGCAAGGACAAGGACAGGGCCCTTGAATTCGGCGTCAGGGCACAAGAGGCCCTCAATAAACTCTGTATGGAATATGACGATGAGCTGACGGGACTCAAGAGAGACTACCAGGATAAGCTGAATAAGATGTACGTACAATTGGACGAGAAAGCCAAGTCGGACCAGAAACAGAAATGAGTTTAATCTCATGTTGTCTGTATTTATAAGTGTCTGAGTTTCCTTTGCTGCATCCCGAATGCAAACGCTTGTCAAGTTTGATATTGAGTTAATCACCTTCAAGTGTAATACACTTGGACGGGGATCGAAGGACCGCCCGAAGATATTACAACCCACTTGTCGTAAAGTGTTTTGATTTTGATGCTCACGAGTTCGTTTCTGGTGGTTGGATTTCTCATTATGTGGAGATTGGTCGAGTTACGTGTAATTATGACCAGCTTCGATATATCCATTGAAATTAAATTATCTTCCAGAGGTTGTAATCAATGCTGTGATCAAAATGGCTAGAATATTTTTCGCTTTAAATCGGTGCACCCTAGTTGAAACAATAGTCAGAACAGAGTACAACTTCGTAAGTTCGACTTTGCTCGCGCAGTAGATGTACATGAATCGTGTGTGTTGATTTTGAGATCTAGTAAGGTGTCTGAATACGCCCTTTGTAGATTGTCATACGCGTACAATATAGCACATCAAACTATTGTACCGTCGCGATTCTTTTTCGTTTGCTAAAAGATTTCTTGTTTGTGCTTCTTCATATTTCAAAGGAAAAAAAAACACAGAAAAGTCTAGCGCTGCATGTATGCTTTATGTATTGAAGAACCTTCAGAATACAAACATACGTGTAGTATTTCAATGCAAGGCGTTAAATGGGAATAAATGTCTACAATTGCTGAAAGATATAAAACTATTTTCAAACACACAATTTATGGGTACAGTTATATTAATTCAGTCTGATTCATCTATATGACACAAACATCACACGTTTTGCATAATATACTTTATACAGTTGCGTGCTCTGAATGAAGACGAAAAAAAATTGTGCATCTATATAAGAACATATTTTATTTACACACATACATGTAACACAATAGTGTCTGGAGTACTATAAATCTGATATTGTTTTGTCTGAGCGACCAATATCGCACGGTCTTTCGCACACAGGCATTTTGACTGGGGCGAGCTGTAAATAAATGAGTTATTGTATTATGTCTAATACAATATAACCGTCCTGGTTTAGTATCAGCGTATATTTTTAATTCACACAATCTATAAAAAATAAGTGTATATTTTATACGTCCGTATATTATATGGCATTCTATCTATGGCATTTCGTCTTTTTAAAATACATATATACATGTAGATGTGTAAACACGCTATATGTGCAGTGTAACCGTTTTGTTAGGTATATCACAAGGCAAAAGCATATCACAGAAAAGTTAACATCACAGACAAGTTGACATTGTTTGCTATGAAAAGCCCGAGTTCACCCAATTGCATCATAATGCCACCACATAAAACAAAAATGAATGCACAAAAATTGGCTCGTTTATTCAGTGCGCGCACAACACACGACCATTCACCAAACATCGACTTGGATTTTGTGGACGTTGAATTAAAATGTCAAAATGCTGTTGGGTTCACACCGCCGTTTCTTTTGATCGATCTTTTTTCCACTTCTCATCCAGTTGTGAGTAAATTTTATTCAATTTCTCCTGATAATTCCGTCTTAGATCCGTCACTTCATTACTGTATTCCTCGCACAAATCATTCAGTTGCTTTTGAGCTTTTACGCCATGCTCCAGAGCGTCGTCTTTGTTCTGAGCGGCCATCTCTGTGCATTCATTGTCGTAAGCGGCCTTACTTTCAAGTAGACTTTTGTACAGTTTGGTGTGTTTATCTGCCAAGAGCTGGTCGTAGACCCGTTTCGTCTGTTGTAGCATCGTGCCATAGGCTCTATCTGGAGGCACAACCAAGGTCAAGGTCGGAGGATGCCGCGTCATTTTGTCGGTGTTTATCCGCGTTGGTTTCAAGGTCATTGTGTTAGTGCCAAGGTCATGCGTTTAATCCAATATTGTCCCAGATTGATCACGCTGGTGTCAATAACTGCATGGAAAAATGAAAGGTTTCAATCAATATTAGCTCCAGAAAGTACATTCATTAAGTTCTGATTAATATAGAAAACACAATCATACTTGTTCAGTTTATAGCATACGTGAGGACTCACCTCTGGTCACACTCACTTCACGTTTATGCCATTCTGTGCCTGTGTTCGCGGATCATAGGAGAAGTGATTTCTGCTATGTATCTGCGTTAATCTGACGTGAAATTCTGTCAGATTCTATATTTCAACAAGTCATCATAGACGTCACTCATACATTTCCGGCAAAAATGAGCCTGATTCATTCTCGCGCAGTACTGCAATTGTGTGCAAAACATACACGCATTAATTCGCCGAAATATCCTTGAAGAGTCGTCGAAGTTTTCTATACACGCATTGTTGATATCCATTCGTCACCGGTCACCGAAATACACTTACATTAATGTCTCATACCACGTTTATCTACAATATTTATCGGTGTGCTACTTCTAGTCTTAGGTGTATGTAAACATACCTATGGTATGTGTTCAGCTGTTATCTTGGACGTCCAAAATATGGACTCAAAGTGTAAGCCAAGGTCACATGACATCATAACGTTCCACGTAGTCTTAAATGGATATATTTTGTGTGACCAAAAAATAGGTTTTTCTCTCCAGTATTTATGTGATTTATGTGGCACGATTAATGTTGCTTTCAAATTATCACAATGCTGGTATATCATTGTAAATAGAAATCAAGAAAGAAAGAAAAAGTAGAAGGGAAGATTCGGTGTTTAGAAGTGTCAGTATCAGCGTTTGTTAACAGATAACAGCAAATAAATCATCTATTGTTTGTGCTGCATTAAGTTTATTGGCCAACGCGTCGCGCTGGTCTTCTAAGTCTGGGTTATAACAGACCCACGGAGGGTAGGCATGAGTGGGCCCGGTCCTGCTATCGTTTGTTAAATATAGTAATCTCAACAAAAGGATCACAGCACTCTCAAAAATAATATTCCTGATTGTTTCCATGAGGTTTAATATTGTGAATAAACGCAAATATTGTGAGAGCTTTGCAATATTTATTGATTTACCGTAATACATACGCATACAGCAGCGCAATAAAAATATTGAGCTAAATTTCTGATGTTGGCAGAACAGTTACGAAGGGTTGCCAACTTTTATAGTTTACGATATAAAAGTGATGAAATGTGATGAAAAATATTCTATTATACCAAAATAGACGCATAAACTATCAATTTGATCCAAAACATTGGGCAAAATCAAAAACCATTGAATGTATGTGCTCGGATATACATCTATAGATATGTTCTTTTTTGTTTATTATATGGAGAATAATGAGGAATTCAATTCAATAAATTAAGGTTATTAATCACATAAACTTTCCCATTCCAACATATTTCCGCTGGCCACAAAAATAATTCTCTCCACTGTAGGTTACTTGTTGAATATAGCATTTGTGTGTCTGGCTGTTTTTGATTAATTTTATCGTTGACATAATATATGGTTACATTATGATTTATGTTCGATGTGCTCGATTGACACGTATTATTATTGTGGCTCCTGTGTTTTCTTGTACGAATAACTAGTTCAAACACGAAAGCCAGTGCGACATAATATGTTCTGGAGAAAATTGGTAGAAATATGACCCACGATAACATATTTGCTGTGCTCTCCAAATATATTAACCTAACGCATCTTTAATGAAAAGCAGTTTGAGAATTTTTTTGTTGTAAAACTAATTATGTTCCCATAGCTTTCTTCATCCGATAGGTCTCTATATTCTCTTGATAAGTAGACAATAATTACTGAAGGTGAATTAAGGTTGAACGTAAAAGCGGCATTAAATTTCCAGGTCCAGCAAAAATGCAGAGCGCACATGTCACTGGGGCAGCATATTACATTATCTGTTTTGATTTAGCCATTGCCATAATCAATCATCTTTGCTCCTCTGAACACGAAATAAAATATCTTCCTATTTCGTTGAAATAATCGTTATTTCTCTCATAGACACATTTGTGATAATTTTATAACTTGCACCATGTTGGCCAGTTATGTAATCTAGCTCGAAGGAATAAAAACGCCATACAATGCTACCTCCATGATGCTAAATTATGACTGACAGCATCTAGGCCTATGCCCTCATTCATAGCTTGGAAGCGCCACCAATACTATTACCGCTGATGGGGATATTCAGTGATTACAGTTGCCTGACATAAAAGCACTTCAAATATGACGGGTAAATCAAGATCAATGCAAGAATAAAAGAAGCGTTGGGTAGAATCTACGCTCTTTCTTGGCGTAAGGTATACTGACAGCCGGTAAGGAAGGTCTTTGTGCAAAATATCGCGCTTTGTCACAAACAATATGTACATAATTACTTTGATTCTTTGAGCAAGACATGTATATTGATAATTCGTGGCGCCCAAGGTCATTTTTAGAAAGTGATAACAGGTGATGTGTTTTTTAAGTTTTTATATTCGCCGATCGGTCCATATCACATATATGTACCTCTTGCAAGTTGGATTTTTCACACTGGATAACTTTCTGTGTCATATATGAAGCAGAATCATTGGGTCATGGTTTTTTTCCATACAACAATATAGAATGTTAGTTATCAACTGCTGATCTTGAATTGAAATTGTACGATCACAAGCAATATTCACCCCTTTGTAAAATCAGACTTCGTTTACACAGGTTACCGGACAATATATGTTTTATATATTATTATTAGCCATTTTGTCTCATGACCGTTTACACAGGTTACCGGACAATATATGTTTTATATATTAGGTTACCGGACCTTTGGTCCGATAACCTATTGCCGTGGCGTTGCGTCCGTCGTCCGTCGTCGTCGTCGTCCGTCGTCGTCCGTCGTCGTCGTCGTCCGTCTACATTTTTATCTTTAAAGTTTACGATCGAATCTTTCTGAAATTTTGCACAAAAATGCCTAAAAATATATCGAGAGGGAGCTATTTTTTAGTTTTTTGATTTTCGCAATTATTTCAAAATGGCGGCCGTTTTCGCCAAAAATGGCCAATTTTGGACTTTGGCTGTCGTTTTCTCAAAATCTGTTCAGTAACTTTTTTTCTTATTCATGCATAACACTCCTCATATGTACCTCTGTGACATGTATACTTTTCGTTGCCCTTGAATCGCTTGAAGGGGGCCATTTTGGGCCCAAACTCGGCCCAAATGGGACTTTTCCATGTTAAATTCTCCTATGCTTTATAATGGGACACATTAAGCCTAATATCTCACTTAATATTGAGATTAGAGACTAGGAATCAATTGTGGACATATAGGAAATGATATAAGCTGAATATTGTCGTGACCTTGAATTTGAACTTTGCCCTCATTTTCAAGGTCATAGGACAAAATGGCTAATATCTCGCTTATTATCGACTTTACAGCTTAGGAATACATTGTGAACATATAGGAAATGATATATGCTGAATTTTCTCGTGACCTCGAATTTGACCTTGACCTCATTTCCAAGGTCATAGGACAAAATTGCTAATATCTCGCTTATTATCGACTTTACAGCTTAGGAATCAATTGTGAACATATAGGAAATGATATATGCTGAATATTTTTGTGACCTTGAATTTGACCTTTGACCTCATTTTCAAGGTCACAGGACAAAATGGCCAATATCTTGCTTATTAGTGACTTTACGCCTTATGAATCAATTGTGAACATATAGGAAATGATATATGCTGAATATTCTAGTGACCTTGAATTTGACTTTTGACCTCATTTTCAAGGTCAACAGGACAAAATGGCTAATATCTTGCTTATTATCAACTTTACAGCTTGGGAATCAATTGTGAACATATAGGAAATGATATATTCTGAATATTCTCATGACCTTGAATTTGACCTTTGACCTAAATTTCAAGGCCAGTCATTTTATTTTCAAGGTCAGAATACAAAATGGTTTATATCTCTCTTATTATCAAATTCACAGCTTAGGGGTCCATAGTGAACATATAGGAAATGATGTATGCTGAATATTTTGGTGATCTAGAATTTGACCTTTGATCCAATTTTCAAGGTCAGAGAACAAAATGGCTAATATGTCGCTTATTATCATCTTTACAGCTTAGGAATCAATTGCGAAAATAGAGGAATGATATATACTGAATCTTTTCATGAACTTGAACTTTGACCTCATTTTCTAGGTCACATCACCGATCACAGAATGGCTAATATCTCACTTATTATCGACTTTACAGCTTAGGAATTTATTGTGGACATACTAGAAGTGATATATTTGTTGAAAAATTATTTTCAAGGTCACTGGACAAAAGGCTAATATCTAAAATGTATATTGTCCGGTAACCTTTCTTAGCCCTTGGGCTAATTTTTATTATTAGCCATTTTGTCTCATGATCATGAAAATAAGATCTCTGGTCAAATTCAAGGTCACGAGAATATCGCGCATATATGTAGATGACATATATATTTACTCATATCTCCACAAGTGATTTATATATGTCCACAATTGGTCCCCAAGCTATAAATGTGAAAGAGAAGCAAGATTTTAGTCAGTTTGTCCATTGACTTGAAAATGAGGTCAAAGGTCGAATTCAAGGTCATGGCAATATTCAGCATATATCATTTCTATGTGTTCACAATTGCTTCCTAAGGTGTGATAGACGTGGAATCAATACCCAGTATTAAGTATTCCGAGCAAACAAAACAGGGTCCGTTATCCAATCTCATAGTCCGGGGACAGAAAGTCATATCAGGCATACGAAGTGAGAGAAAACAAAAATGACAGGGAAACTCATGAACCCCCCAAAATGGCCATTAGGAGGTGAAATCAGGTGTTCCGGAAAGAGTGAGCATTTCCTGCCCCACTAGTGGCACCCGTCGTGAATTCCCAAAAATTACCATGAAAATAGATCTAGTTGCATGGCAGACATGGATTTGCTGTATTAGACGTGGAATCAATACCCAGTATCAAGTATTCCGAGCAAACAAAACAGGGTCCGTTATCATTTCCGTTAGTGAAGTCGAAGATGAGCGAGACATTAGTCATTTTGTCCCATGATCTTGGAATGTAGGTCAAAATTCAAATTCAAGGTCACGAGAATAATCTGTATATATCTTTTACTATATGTTCATAATTGACTGTAAAGTCAATAAGAAGCGTGATATTAGCCATTTGATACTATGACCTTAGAAATGAGGTAAAATGTCAAATTCAAGGTCAGGACAATATTCAGTATATATCATTTCCTATATGTTCACAATTGATTCCTAAGCTGTATAGTCGATGATAAGTGACATATTAGCCATTGTGTCATGTGACCTTGAAAATTGGGTCAAAAGTCAAGTTCAAGGTCGTGAGGATATTCAGCATGTATCATTTCCTATATGTCCACAATTGATTCCTAATTTCTAATCTCAATATTACGTGAGATATTTCGAAAAAAATGTGCCATAAAGCGTAGGAGAATTCAACACGGGAAAATCCCATTTGGGCAAACAAAACAGGGTCCGTTATCCAATCTCATAGTCCGGGGACAGAAAGTCATATCAGGCATACGAAGTGAGAGAAAACAAAAATGACAGGGAAACTCATGAACCCCCAAAATTGGCCATTAGGAGGTGAAATCAGGTGTTCCGGAAAGAGTGAGCATATCCGGCCCCACTAGTGGCACTCGTCATGAATTCCCCAAAGTTAACAGTAATTAAAATTATAAATAATTTTGAGTACTTTTAGGTTATTAAAAGTATCACACTCTATCGACATGAGGCCTGTATCGCACGTGATGCCCGCACTGACGAATCAAAACATGTTTGAAATTTGAAATTTTCGAGCCGCCCTATACATTTCAGTGAGTGTGCATTGGAAGGAGCGACGGAAATAAACATACAGGCAATACTCAAGTATAGAGTATTTCGAGTGACTAAAACCGAGTCTGTTATCCAATCTCAAAGTCCAGTGTCATACAAATCGCGGAAGTTGTATAGAACCTCATGAAAACCTGTACCTGGCTATAGGGAGGTGAATTTGGGTGTTGGGTGAGTATTTCCTGCCCAATATGTGTCACTCATAAAACGAAATAATATACAAACAGGTCTTGTTGCATAATTTTCAGATATATGATGTGTTCACCAACCAGATCTCAATGACGTCCATAAAATTTCTTGAACGCAGCTTTTAACATTGTTCAGCCTTCGTAAGACATATCCATGTGGCAGCAGTTTAACGACTAGATAAAAATTTCAGAACAAAGTTATCATAACTGCTACTAGTTCTAAAGTGGGATATATATAAGTTATTCAAACACGATATATATGATTGGGACATAGGGATGTAGCTTCTCTGAAGAGAAAATTTCACTATGATAGGAATGATCAATCACTTTTCTGCACATAGTCAACGTAGAAAAAGACATTGCGATGCATCATAAAATCAACATTGATTGGAAATGGCTAACATAAAATTCAGAAATACATCCGGAATCATTCCACGTTTGAATCATCATCGAAATTCAAGTGTGACATCTGTCTTAGTTGAATACTCATAGAAATAGAGAGGCATCTCTATTTCTATGGAATACTGATGTGTTTAAGAAGAGTTCTGGAACTGATGAAGTTTGCCTGATGTTATCCAATTAGGACTCTCGATTATAATTGACATACGAAAATAGAGATCTCCATCACCGCAATATTGACAATGGACCCTCCCTCCTCTCCTCACTAAATAACGACTAAAGGCGTCACGAGGCATAAAAGTGACGGGATATTGCTGTGAATGTAGTCTCGCGACAGTCAGACCGCGAAGAACCGAGACAGCGTGGATCAAAGATCGATGAGATAGAAAAACAGATTTCAAGGCAAACCTTTGCTCATCAATGCACCACACATGGAACACTAGCATTATTGTCCACGCGTGCGTGAGGAATAACTATTATTATGATTTCGGTAAATGTAGAAAGTGGAATCACTAGCGATGGCATCCTTCATGCGGTGGTACTGACATCACTCAACACTGAAGAAAGAGGTTCGTCTCCAGACAGCACTGGAAAAGTTGAATGTTGTTATGCCCATACACTTATCATGGGGAGTTCAGTTGGCTAAGCATGAAGACGATGTCTCATCTGCTGGATATCATCTGTTGTTTGCTCACGTTTCTAAGGATGGCAGATACAAGTGCGTATGAAAAATTTAAATGAATTTTGTGTTCGTCCCAATGTGAACGTTGATGGTTCATGAACATTGTATTTGACAACTGATGGGAAAATGCCTAAATTGTGAAATAAGGAATTGATATTATTAGTGAAGTTAATTGATAACACACAATCAATGTACAATTTATGTACAATTAATGTACATATACCATTAGCGTTCTCTATAAATTCTTGATAGTATTCACTCCAAACCTCAAACATTGAAGTAATGAAAAATGTATCCATTTTTTCATTGATATCACTAGTATTGTCTCATTTAAGAAAACACGTTTTTCTGTGTGTCTATGTCATACGAACAGTTCGGTTTTCTATTTGGCCTTTATACAGGGTGTTCAAAAAGTTACTGTGCAGTAGCATTATGTATTCGGGTAGCATCACTGCCAGGTAGCATTCCAGTTTATACATAAATTTGCGGTGTTTACATACAAAATACATTACTGATAAATAGGATTATAGTATGTGGAGCAATAATAATTGTGAATTTTGGTGATTTTAGCTGCAGCAATTGCTCGAGGTATCATCTGTTTACAAAGCATAGCGCGACCCAATTTCCTCAAACCTTTTAACTAACACATCCATAATGTGTCAATTTGGCACTCTCTGGTCAGCATATAATTGTCAAAAGTATTCTTGAACCTCTAAGGGTTATTTTCCTTCATAACCTCGTACCTGTTGGACCAGAAAATCCTTTCTTGCGAAGGAAGGCCCACATTGACCGCATGCCTAGTCTGGAGTGGATCTCCAAACTCCCAATTTATTTTTTTTAGAAATGAACCAGTATGGCATGTTAATATTGTGTTGTCACGTAGTTATAATCATTATAATGTCATAATCATCCAATATTTATTCATGTTCACGCAGGACATTATTTTTATCCACTTTCGTGTATTTTTTCACATGGTACGATTACATTAACCATACCTGTCACACAACGTTATAAAGTGCACAGTGACTTTTTGCACACCCTGTACTTAGCTAATGTCCTGATTTTATCAGTATGGAGTCATTCTGTTGGTGATGAATCCTCGTGTGTTTGCATACAATTGTGACAGGAAAATGAGTGACATTCATTATTCGATTTATTCCTTTTCTCTGTTGGCTTGAGCAAAAATCACTCATCAGGTTTTGAGTCGAAATACTAACTAATTCGAGGCCAGAAGAATGCATGTAATCTTATCGTGAACAACCATGGCAAAAAGTATTTTTCCACATTTATATTTTCAATATGGCAAATGAGTGAGTGAACGTATATAGCTATTGCTGGCAAATTATCCCTGAATTAGTCCCGTCATATAAGCACATTATCTATTTTTGTACTTGTGCGCAAGTGAATTTATTCATTATACTGTTCATCGTATACAATGTCTGTTATCCATAACCAGAAAAGCTATATTTGGTATCTAGACTGATTGGTGCTAATAATCATTTTTAATCATACTTTTAGACAGATACTCTACACTCATCATATTCACCCATTTTGTCATCCTACATTTACATAACGATTTGCAAAGAACATTTATCCATGTTATTTTATTGCTAATAATAAACAACCATAATAGTTAGTTTTAATGGATGAACTAATTTTAGCATCAAATTTGCACTGGATTGACAATAACAAAAACAAACCTATAATTATCAAGATGATGGCTGAGCTGAAAGTATGTTCACTGATATCGGAGCTTGAATCTTAGGGCACAAATATATACCAGTTGAATGATGTTGTTATCCTGTAAATGTTTTTAGCGTGTGTGGTGTTGCATAACTGTTACCCTGAATTGACATTGTCCGTGTAATTTAGCCACCCGACTGGAAATGATCCCCAATTTATTATGGGATTAGGCGGAAAATGAGTCTCGAATTTTTATTCTTTCCCAATTGATTTCCGCTTAAATCCCCATTGACATTAAGCTGGAGCGTCTCTAGTTACTTCAGATATACAAAAGATTCACTCCTAAATTCATTCTGAACAATTTGACGCACACCCATTGAAATTTATCAGTGTCAGATAAATGTTCAACATACTGCAGACTAATTTTCCATTGATCACTTGTTATTGATGATCAATGGGGAGTGGGTAGAGTATCAATTTATCTATTTTGAAACAAGACTCGAATTTGTTCCTCTCCAATAATAGTATTCGCGACCAAACATATAAAACAATCAAGTCATGCATTATTTCTGCTTT
This sequence comes from Terebella lapidaria, assembly GCA_949152475.1. Classification (NCBI taxonomy): domain Eukaryota; kingdom Metazoa; phylum Annelida; class Polychaeta; order Terebellida; family Terebellidae; genus Terebella; species Terebella lapidaria. The sequence goes on along the minus strand of OX424569.1, from coordinate 29,567,910 downwards.
AGGGTGACCGGAAGGTGATATATTTTTTTATAAATGGATGAAAGTGATTTGAATCAATGCACAAACTATCCTGAATGCATGAATGAAAGCGGTGTGCCAAGTAGATGAGTGTGCTTAGTTTCCGACGTAAATATGCAATCTGTATTCCTAGCACCAGAAATACATAAGATTATGTATTTCTGCTAGCACGTGTATGATACAACGCACATAACTCTTCATGATATCGGTTTTCCTTTGATCATTTTGTTAGTATCTCTTAAGGTTTCATACTTAACAGAAAAATCAGGGTCATTTCTTTCGGAAGAGCCTTCAGAATATAATATAGCGTATCAGTGGAAGGCGGGTTAACTGAATAGAAACTTACAATTTCTGAAAGGTATAAAGAAAAATTTCACCTGCAATATGGCTGCAAATATTTCAACAACTGAAACTGCAAGTTTCTCTGGTAACTAGTCTTAGTCTTTTCGTTAATTTTATGAGATAGTTATGATCCTGTATCGTTCCTTAGCCAATGTCCGGATATAACTCGATAATTAGTGGTGGCTTTGGATGAAGGGGAAAGACACCACAATGCACACTACAATGAGGCAGAATATTGCATTATCTGTTTTGATTTAGGAATGGCCATACTCCATTATCACTGGTCGCCTGAACAGGAAATAAAATATCTTCCTATCTCGTTGCGAGAATCAATATTCTCATCACAGCCACACTTCAGTAATTCGCATGATGTGGACCACTTATGGAAGTTAGCTTTAAAGACAATGAAATACGCCATACAATGTTGCTCCCATAAGAGTAAGTTATGATCTGTAGTATCTATATATCCATCGTAACATGAAAGCATCACCAATACAGGCAGGACTGATGGGGGATAGGGACGGCCCACATTGATGGCAGATGCGTGACATCAAAACACTTCAGATATGGAGGGCACATCAAGATCAATGCCAGAAATAAAGAATCTTTGGCTAGAAGCTACGCTCTGCCGTGATGAAAGATGTAATGGCAGCCAGAAAGAAAAAAAGCTTTGTGCGAAACTTACAAGTAAATTGGACATTCACACGAAGTATACTATGATATCACTTTGATTTTTTCATCAAGACATGTTTATTATGCATGACAAGGTCATTTAATGTAGTTTATTAAATCCTGGCGGAAACGAAAACAATTGTTTTAGAAACTTGGAAATACTGGAAGAAACAAAAAATTCTAGCAGAAACAAAAAATAACTTGTTAAAAGCTAAAAAAAATATTGTTAAAAACTATTAAATCCTGGCGGAAACAAAAAAATCCCATTAAAAACAGAAAAAAACTTGTTGCAAACAAAAAAATCTTCTTAGAAACTAAAATATCTTGTTGAAAACAAACCAAAAAAAAAACAATCTTGTTGGAAACAAAAAAAATCTTATTAGAAACTAAAATATTTCGGCGGAAACCAAAATATCTTGTTACAAATTATTTGACAAACTGGTGGCGGTTATGTGCCACCGTAGGGTCAGACCCCCACGCCTGTTTGTTAACTCAATCTACTCAATGAGTCAACCCCGCTCCAGTTACGTGTAACATTTTTGAGATGAAGCGAAAATCATCAATACATTCCGAGACCCAGAAGAACCAGCTCGGTTGTCAACGAGGTGGCATATTACAGTATCTGTTTTTATTATAATAACTATCATCTATTTTCACCACTCCCCTGAACACGAATTAGATAAAATATCTTCCTGTCTCTTGCAAAAAATCAATATTTTCATCGTAGCCAGATTATTTTTTTTAACTTGTACGATGTTGGCTCTCAGACAGCATATTAATCTTCATCCGGGAACATCTATACGCTTCGATGTAACATAAAGGGGTCACCAATAGAATTACGACTGAGGAAAACCTGGAAGACATACTTTGAATACAGTTCTGCGTGACATCAAAACACTTCAAATATAGGGACAGATCAAGATCAATGCATAATAATAGAATCCCCCGGTATAAGCCACACTTCTTCCTGACCAAAAATATAACGGCAGCAGGAAGGGAGTCTTTGTTCAAAACTCACAAGAGAATCGGGCATTGTCACAATCAGCATGTACGCATTTGCTTTGATTTTTGGAGCAAGACATGTTGATTATATGTGACGAGGTCATTTTTAGAAAGCCATAAGATGTCATGTGTTTTATAGGCCACAGAACGCACATAATAACAATGGTTGTTTTCACTGGTAACATCCTGGGTGTTCCTCAAGGCATAGTTCGTTGGGTCATAAATATCATATTCAGCTGCGGTCTGAGAAGTGTGGGCAATTCCCCCGACGCATGGACTTCCCATGTGATATATATGTTGGAGAATCGAAAACAAAAATGACAACTTAATGTGGCGATTTTGCCCAAAGATCGCGGTAGGAGTCTTTGCAAAACACTAACCAGTTTTACGGCCTTTGTTTTGATCGCTTCAGCTCGAAGCACGCGTTGCCCCGACAACGCCCTCTAATCCTCTTATCCACTATACTGAACACTGGCTGCTTACGTCATCTCTCGTGCTCTCGCCTCTGGCATAAATACTGTGGTCAGATTCTGTGTGGCCGGAGTTGTCTCAGAGACTGAGCACGACAGGTGAGCTCTCGCCATAGGCTCCTTGTCTCTGCTTACGTAAAGGCCCGTCGGGCCTCAGCCCTGGACGACTTCCATAGGGGGCCCGGGCTGGGGGAGACCGTTGCTGACTCGAGGGCGCAAGCCCTGTGGATCACCGGTCTTTTCCCACCCGGGATAGTGCGACACAGGCTCTGGCAGACCGTCGGGCTGTCCAGGGTTCTATCCCTGCGGCAGTGCCGTCGGCGAGGCTGGCCAGCAACATGCCGACGTGCACGAGTTCTGTGGTGCCGCTCCCAGGCTCCGCACACGGCTACATTACCATAACTATGTACTATGCATGTTGTATATGATGTTGGTGATGATGATGGTGATGTGTTATGATGTGATGTATGACGGCCGGACTCGCTCCGGACGGACTGTAACCTGGTTGTAGTACTAGTATAGTACCACCCGGCGCCCCACGTGCGGGCGTCGAACTTTACATTAAGATATAAGAAGTTTACAAGTCGCTATAACTGATGACGTAATATTTGAAGTAGAAATCTAGAAATATCAATGTTCAGAATAAGCAGCAAATAGCCATCCAAACTTGAGGAATAACTGTAATATCGATGTCTTTAGGACAGCTTTGGTATTGGAATTTGGTCTTGGAATAGAAATTTGTCTGTTTTTCAGTGGCGATTTACACCTTTTTTTTACACATCATGCACTGATGTACATGTAAGTCAGACTGAAGTTATCCAATAGGACTCTTGACAATGATTGACCCGGAAAAGAATATATCTCTCGAATTCCACGTCTGATAAAGAATCAACCCGTCTCTCTACTAAATAACGACCGAACGCGTCATGAAATATAAAAGTGACGGGATATTGCTGTGAATGCTGTCGCGTGACAGTCAAACCAAGAAGAACCGTGGCAGTAGGATCAAGGATCGATGAAAATGATGAGCAAACCTTTGCTCATCATTGCACCACATGGGAAGATTAAACCAAATGGAGGGTAGCTCTATTTTTCTGCGCATGAGCGCGGGGAAATTGGCGAAGAACTATTAACTTGTTTTCCGTGAATGTGGGAAATACAGTCGTTAGTGAAGGCACCACTCACCATGCGAAGATATTGACAACACTGAACACAGAAGGGAGATGCTCATCTCCAAAAGAGATTTGAAATTATTTTTTGTTATGACCTTACACTTATCATGGAGAGTCCACTTGGCTAAGCATGGAGACGATGTCGCATCTCCTGGATACCATCTGTTGTTTGCTCACGTTTCTTGGGATGGTAGATGCGAGTGAGTATGAAACTTTTCAATGAATATTGTGTTCGTCCCAGTGTCAAAATTGAAGGGTTCGTGAACATCATGTTTTAAAAAATTGATAACTGATAAATAAAGATTGTGATGAATTAATTTACCAATGATTTCATAACTTATTACTTGTTATTTTACTTCATTGGTAGGACAGTGTTGTGTTAAAAGGTCCCACTTGTATTATATTCTAAATATTTTATTTCACTCCAAATTTGATATATTAAAACACTGTCAATAATCAGTGTCACTCTATATGAAAAAAAAAACGTAGCTCTGTAAATATTGATAAAAATTTGTTAAAAACAATAACATGGATTCATACTCGCTCCATTACCTAGATAATCAGTCATCGAGCATTTATGTACTGATAATATCAGTAAAGCCAGTGTACATGTAAATTTGACACATTCTCTTCCCGAGATTAAAACAGTGTGAATATGGATATAATTGATAAATGTATTTGTGATTCTATTTCAGATTGTTCTTTTCTTGTTTGTTTGTTTGTTTGTTTATTTCAAACTATATCAACAGTAATTAAAGAATGTACAACATGATAATCGGAATAATGCGATACAGTTCTTCTGTGTTTTTACCGAAATACCATATAATTGGGCAGGTCGATGCTGTCGAGGGCATCAATAAGGGTCAATTAACTAATTTCAGGCAAGAACAATACATGTGCGTGTACTGCTAATGAACTTCGGTATTTAGTGTGAACAATTTATTATATTAATATATTTACCTATATATTTTTTTGCTATATTCAACGAACCGTCATGATATCGTTCAATGTATGTGATTTGTGTTATTTATAACCATGAACTCTATATTTGGTATCTAAATTAATTGGTACCAATAGTTAGTTTAATCATATGTTTATTTTGAGACAAAGCGCATAATCGACAATGCACACATTCACCCTCGTTCACTCGTACACCCGGCCACCAGACATTTTTTTGTTGCTAATTATAAACGACCGTGATAATTAAAAGCAATCACTGATCTATTTTTGGCCTCAAATTTTCAAAGGATACACAACGACAAAAACAAACTTATAATTATGGAATTAACGGTGGAGCTAGGAATGATCTGAAACCTCACGGCACAGGTATATACTACAGTAGTTGAACAATGAGGTTATCGAATAGATGTAGAAGTTTTTTTGCGTGTGTGATGTTGCGTAAACTGTTACCGCGGAGTGATATTATCCGTGTAATTAACCACCGACCCAAAAATGATTTCCCAATTTATTGTGGGATTAGGCGGAAAATGAATCCTCTCGATCGTGTATTCGTCCTGTGTTTATTCCTACCTGAACCCCATTGACTTGAAGATTGAGTGATCCAGTTATTTTTAGGTACGGTATATTCCTTCTTGAATTCATCTCAAGAAATTTGTTGCGGAACTATTGAAATTGATCAATGTCAGAGGAACGTTCAAAATGCTGCAAAATAATACTTCATTGTTTGTTGTTCAATGTGGCAATCCATGATCGATATCGATGTTGAATCGTATGATATCAAATATCCGACCGTGTATTATGGAACAAACTTTTTCTTTTACCACCATAAATATTTGAAACATGAAAACACAATCACCACCGAAAAATACTAATTGTATTTGTCGTATCGTGGCTACAGGAAGGTGATAATTTTTTTAAAGAATGAATGAGCGTGATCGCAATAAAGATACAAATTGACAGAAAAACGGTTAAGTTCTGACTAGCGCAAGTACATGTATATGGTGTCAGAAGATGTCCTAAGATTGTATGAACAACCGGAAGTAGGGTGTGACAACTAATAAGTCACACCACCCATTGCGCATTTCTAGTCAAAATCTACTTGCTGTGCCATTTACACACAAAGTTTCATGGTTGCAGAGCTTTCTCTGTCTGTGCACCCAACCTTTGGATCACCCCCACCTGATGCTACTTAATCTGGTCAATCCAGTCAATTGTTTCAAGTAACAAAAGCTCAATTAGCTCATTTCTACAGACTAGCACTTATTATTGTGCTCGCTATATCCTATACTGTATTTCGTGTTTAGCGCTTTGAGAGCAATGTACTTTTAAGCGCTATACAAAAATGAACTACTGCTACTTGTAGTTGTTGTTGTAGTTGTTGTTGTTGTTGTTGTTGTTGTTGTTGTTGTTGTTGTTGTTGTTGTTGTTGTTAGTATTACTATAAGTTCCGCTTTAAAAGGGTCGTGTTTTCTCTCTCTCTCCTTCAGAGTTTTGCAGTAAGGGATTATTAGAGGACATATCGAACAGCTCGGACGTGGCGAGTCCGGCGCCGTACAGGGACGAGATTATGTCCGGGGACGATTGCTTCGAAGCATGTTTTGCCACGGTTTTCTGCGAGGCCGTGGTCTTTTACAACAGCACGGAGCAGTGTCGGCTCTTCGCGACGGGGCACACTGTGACAAAAGTCAACGTTTATCAACCGACACTGTTGATGATACACAGGCATTGTGACGGTAAGAATCGGCACCAACACATTCTAACTTAGTTTGTACCAAACGTTCGTCCATTGTTGGGCACATCGTAAAGAAATTAATGAATTTGCCCTTCTATTTCCTGACGTTTTATGCTTCCTTCTTAATTATTGAGATACATTTTGATTGCACTCGCAATGTTTTTACATTGTACGTGTAATATTTTTGAGAATTGTGATCGAGAGGAATCCAGTGCTATTTCTGAATGTATTGTAGCCAAGTGTTCACACTATGAAATGCATCCAAACAGCAGGCGGAAGATTGAGATTACAACCAAAAGATATATCGGCATCGTCAGATTCGAGGTGTTCCTTGCCGGGTGCCTTATGCCGTCAGAAAATATTCGTAATATATGACCTGTGTAAGAATAAGAATCTGTGTAGAAATAACTGCACTGACAGACCTTATATTGTCGAATTTATTATATTTTCCAGTCGTTCATCATAGCATCGATTATTAATATTGAAATATCTTCCATTTGATCATCGTTTTCCATCGAGCTGATGGGAATGTATGTAAAAACGTAAAACTGTTCACATTTTTATGATTGTTTTTATTATAAATCTATCCGGTGATATATCAAGTGAACATATCTAATGCGCAAAACTTCCCACCATGAAGTACAAGTTTGAAATCAATTGTGCCATACACCGATATGAGTACGCTGTAAAATTTGAACGCGATCTAAATTTTAAAAAAAACCCGAAAAGACAAATACCCCGCTATTGCATAATTGAACAAAACCTATCACGGCTCAGGGGTGATAAATGTCGGTTTACCTCGTATCATCGCATTTTCATAACTCATTTTAATAATACCGCGCCGCCCGATGTTACACTTCGAATAATAGACCGGATGATAAATTCACCGCCGATCGATTCCCGAGACAATTCGTCAGGATATAATAGCGATGCATATTTATGAAAGCGCACGACCGTGACAAAGCGTGTAGGTGTGATAAAGTATGATGTCCAATGACCTTTTACTGCTTGAGGAGGGGCAGCAACATGAGAACGCGTTTGAGAAATCAATTAGCGCTTACTAGGCAGAGCATGGATAATCCTGAACAGAATATAAATTAAAAGATTTTTTTTCCACTGCAAAGTGCAGAAAAAATGTGGTGTTTCGAGTCCGTGATTATACAGGGATTGTAATGATTCATGCGACCCCATGTGTAGGTGAATCCGTTACATGAGTAAAGTCATGTGGGAAATACTGGGTTCAGCGCTTTGACCTTATCATCAAATTTGTGATGCAATATCGATATCATACGTGTATATTACCACGTATAATGATAAATTCCATTCAATTACAAAGAATCAATTTCCTATATGCACCTCAATCATCCAAACAAAATCCATCTCCAAATGTGTATCTATAGAAAATCACAGAAATGTTGATATATGCACAGAATGCGGTCAAGTGATGGACTTGTACGCCGATTCTGACGTCCCCAACGCGACGTTCACGGTGGATATCAACCACGACCTCGAGAGCTGTCGCCAGTACTGTCTGGTCACCTCCTGTCATGTGGCCACTTGGCAGGCCGACCAGACCTGTCGCTTGTACAGCGCTGACAACGATTTCACCATGGAGCCAGCCAGCGGAACCCAAGTACTCATGGTTGCTGACTGCCCAGGTATGGGATGATATCCTGGGTGGTGTTCTAGTGGGAAGAGCAAATATGTTAGAATCTTTTGTTCTGGGGCGAAACTCTTGGTGAGGAGGAAGAACTGACGAGGTTGTATGTCGAGATCTTTGATATTTGTGAACGGTTGGTAAAAGACTAAATTAAGGATGTTGTAGTTCGTATCACTACATGTAGTAAGAAGAAGGCATGTACCACATAGGGATGACAAGCACCTAGCACATGTGATATGGCGAAGCTATGTGTATACCTTTTAATTCCACTTAAAACTGGAAACCCGGAAAGAAACGAAAATTAAACTTAACAACGGACAAAACGACAGGATCTGTGCTTGGTTGGTATTCTATTTCATGGCTGTTATTCAGTAACAAAGTAGTCAGGTCGCACTCTGAAATAAATGAATGTATTTTTCCCCAAATTTTGATTCAAATTCTTGCTCTTCATCTACAATAAAGAGTACATGTCGACGTCAGCGTTTTGGACGGAGCGGACGGAGATATACCGCGGACCGACTCAGCCAGTGACGACAGTTGAAGTCCCCAGCGAGCAACTCACCACAGAAGCGCCAGACACCGGAAACATCTCCACTCAGAGTGATATCACCACTGGGAACACCACGGATGCATCATACCTCGGAAACATCTCCACTCAAAGTGATATCACTACGGGGAACACCACGGAAACACCATACATCGGAGACGTCTCCACTATTGACGATATGACTAGAAACAATACCGCGGAATGGCGTACAACTTCGCTACCAATGCTGGGACACACTGAAAACACGACGGAGTCTGTTGTGGGAATCGGTGACACTACACCGCAAACATCAATGGGAATCGATGGGTTCATTACGGAATCGACTCCAGATTCTGAAGTGTTATTGTCCACCGAAATTATGCAGGGTCTTGAGTCAACTACTGTTCTCGATAGTGGGAACACTATTCCACCCACCAATTCTGATGGTACGTTGATTGTCACGACGGAACATATGACGTCATCACTAGGTGTCAGTGACGTCACCAAAATCTATATCACTAAGACTCCGAAGACAGGCGGTACGAACTTTCGACCACCGCCTACAGAGAGTGATGATATGTTAGGTATAATACTATAGTCATTATTTGATGCTTATTTCAATCTGAATAAATCGAAGTACGTACATACGTGTATATGCGTACGAAACAAGTCGATTTCAGAACGCATTTAATTCCAAAATTCACAAACTTTGCTGAAAGCTACGTTGAAAGATCTTAAATTCTCTCGACGAACCGATTAACAAGCAATGCCAATCGGTTTTCAGTTCTGTGCCCAAGACCGCGAGAGATACATCATGCTAGAATGGTCGCCCAAGGACGGTACGTGATTGGCTCAGTCGTTGTGTACGTCTGTAACCATGGATACGCTTTTGAGGAAGGCGGCACACAGCGCTCTGTAGTTTGCCAATTCACCGGCAGGTGGAGCGCTGATTTTGCTACAATACGTTGTACCGGTAGGCGTTCAAGTCAGCATAGCATCAAATTTAACAAAATTCAGATATTGGCTTTAAAATAGCAAAAATATAGGCTTAAAATACACGTTATATCTATAGTTATATCTACTTAATATGTGTTCTGAATTGCGCCATTGAAGTTTCAACCAATTCAGCGTCTTTGTACCCCATTGCAAATACCAGAAATACCATGCAGCAATAACGCAAAGGAGGTCGGGCAAGATCAGTCCCATGGTGCCCGTATTGTACGTTGTCATGGTGACGAGCGATTGACCTCGGGACTACAGGAACAGGAAATACCTTGTACTCGGTCCGGGGACGTCAATACTCTTTGTTCAGGTAGACTATGTTGTAGTGAAGAGAATACTGGTGCTTAATCAAATATTCGACGCTAAATGGCAATACTAATGAAAGGAAACTATAGACGTATTTTCAAATGATATGATGTGATGCAATTTACAGAGAATCATCACATCTACATGTAGACTACAGTAAAAATTAAGATGGCTAATAAACGGACAATATACATATGTGAGCGTATCAAACGTCAGGTGGTAGATGCACCCCGCCGCCTCTGTTGAGACACGCGTCCCTGGCACTGAGAGCTCCGGTGGATGTCTGGTCCGTACACACGGCGACTTGTGCAGCCGGGTACCATGTCCATCTGGGACGGGGGACACTGGAGTTGATGTGCAAGAATGATGGGCAGTGGATCTTAGATGACCACTGTAAACGTAAGTTATTCATTGGTACTTTTTAGGCGGAGCTTATATGTTTTTAGTGTAACTTCCGGTTGGGAACCATACTGGTCAATCACCACGATCATTATCATACACGATGACATTGCATCCAATTTATCCCATGTGATAACAGGCAGGATCTAGAACTGCTATATGGCTTTGTTTCACATACAATATTTTTTTATGAACTCACACTCAATTACATCCCATTTCAATACAGGCAAAATTATCTTTTCATTGTTTAAATTGACAGGTTTTATCCCATTTGATGCGATTTATGTATGTAAATTTTTAAAAAATCTTCAATATCCTCACAAACCTTCAAGGAGACGTGTGTCATCCCCTGCGGCTAGTGTCAAATGCCTCCATTAACGACACACGCCACGAATATGGGACTGTAATCAAAACGTCATGCAACACTGGTTATCGAATGGTATCAGGCGACAGCTTTCTCATCTCGGTGTGCAGGGGATCAAAGGGTTGGGAGAGAACGCCAATTGACTGCAATGGTAGGTTTCGACAGATCTACGAAATCGATATATAAATACGAATCATGACTTGGAAACCTACCCGGATATATCACTTTTCATATATGGAATATTCCTGCATTGTTTCTATCCAGTAAATAATAGATGAAATCATCATTAGTTATATTTATTCCCACTTCGGTAGCAATTTCATGTGGCGTTCCACAACGTGACTGGCTGGTTCCAAATCAGAACATATCGCGCGCCTATCTCAGTGAGATTCACTATCAGTGTTCACAAGGCTTGTCTTTTGAAAACGGTCACGGTGTGAAAACAATCAGCTGTACTGGGAACGGACACTGGAGTGAGAATAACTTCTCGTGTTCCAGTAAGTGATGTTTGCAATGTCATGGAGATACAGCCTAATGTTATGATATTATTTGAATATGTACAGATACAACATGTTTGAAATCTAACTTGATTTATAGCTACTATTTATGGCTAGCTACTTGATTTATAGCTGTACTATTCTAGCTGATTGTTCAAATGTTTTTTAAGAGCTGATTTTTCAATAAGGAAAAATTCAACATTGTGATGGTTCAGCTTCAACACGATTTCGTCTTGACAGCAAATAGATGCCCACCGATTCCAGTGTTCGAAAACCGTGTGGCCAATACAACTCTAGCAACGGCGGGAACTATTGTGGAATACACATGTATCGGAGGATTCGATATTCCTGGACAAACTGAACCTCAAACAATAGAATGTGTCAATCGGGTCTGGTCTGGGATGGAACGCGTAAAACCTTGTGAAAGTGGGTAACCATTTACTGTTCATTAAATTTTTTAACGTTCGTTCTACAATTTTGGTCATAATCGATTGAATAGTGACAACCTTGAACGTACACTATTATTTTCGAACTCAATTTTCTTTGTTTTCAATATCAAACAACTTTCAGAAATCCATTGCCCAGTATTGTCCACGAATGACGTCATGAATATAAGCACGTTCGATACCACGTTTGGGTCACGTGTTTTGGTTACGTGTGCTCCCGGTTACGTCATAGAGGGCAGCATCGAGTCCACAGTGTGGGTGGAGTGTCTGAGGGATGGCAATTGGTCCAGTGTTCCCACGTGTGTTGGTACGATGAAATGTTATTTTGAGAAATTCTAATGTTACGTAGAAAGACGCGAGACTTGACGGAATAATGCACACCTCTTCATACATCACTTGAAAACAACTGGTTCTGTTGATAATTGAAAATCGAAGGCGTTTGCTGAAATAATCCTAATTATACACGTACATGTATGTACTTTCATTCCACCTCCCCTCACCCCTCCGCTCAAAAATGTAATAAAAACGAACTGAACGTAGTGTACATGTATAAGGGAAACTAAGCATATCCACAAATCATGGTTGTATATATTACATTTTCATACGACCATATTAGTTTCGAGAAACTCGTTCAAGAAGTGAATTCCCCTTTTTTGAAGGTATAGATTGTGGTCCCCCGCCGAGCATAGTGGGGGCCAGGCGTCGCCTAACAACGGGTACGCGGTTCCCTAGCAACGTGACGTACACATGCTTGCCCCATACGTGGTTTAGGCGAGACGTTTTTGCAACGCTATCTACGTGTACGGAGGAAGGGGTGTGGTCAGACGTACCGCCGGCCTGCAAAGGTGTGACTATCAGTCGAATGGTCAAATCCCAATTCAAAGCTGGACTGTAATGATAAATTGTGTGTGTGAATTCATGGGTTCAAGTGTCTTGTTTCTCGATGAACAATTAACTACTTTGCAGCTTTGCAGGACGATAGCTTTCTCCCCTTAGACACTCGAAAATGAAGGAAAATTAAACCAAAGATTTACAACCTACTTTTCATTTCTCAAACTTGACCCCTAACACTGCAGTTGTCCAGTGCTATCCAGTGCCAATATGGAATGGCTTAGTTGCCAACTCCACTGATCGAGATGTACACAGCGTGGTGAACGTCAGCTGCGAATCCTCTAGCGAGTCTGGAGTGTTGCTGGACCTGTCTGGGGGTATGGTTACAAGGTGTAACAGCAAGGGGACGTGGCAACCAGAACTGCCCACGTGTCAAGGTATGATTGGCTGAACATTCCATGTCACCTATACATGAACCCTTCTTCGTCCTAATTTTACACTAAATAAATTCTTATCTGTTTTGAGGCCATCGAATAGTGTATGACGTTGTCCAAATTATTTCGTGATCTAAACTGTAATCGTATTCAATAAACTTCAAATATACAACGACATATTCAAATAAACTTCAAATATACAACGACATCTCTAATATATGCCTCTGAGGCATTAGTCTGTACAAATATTGACTTTATTTTCTCAGTTAGCAAGCTTATTTCATGAAAATATAATCTAGATCTACTTCTACATACATTCGTAAACAAATCACCACAATTGGAACGAACTCATATGTAACTCATATTTTTGTTCCGTCTTTATTTATTTATTTTTTTCTTTTTTTTTGGTTTTTTTTTTGTAGAAGGCACTTTGAGTCATTTAGACACCACACCAGTGGAAGCAAGCAAGGCTCGGTATGTGGGACTCTTCACCGTGGGATTCATGAGTGTTATCATGGGGGTGATACTCCTCAGCGACATCAGGCCAATATGTCTTGATTTAACTCGCTCAACCTCGTACAGAATAGCACACGAGCCACTAAGTGTACACGTGAAACGAGCGAAGCATATCGGATCGAAGTCGCTGAAATGAAATTTGCTATTCGACATTGGTGCCATATGTATGGACAAAAGGGTAAAAACATGTATACATGTATGTGGTATTTGTATCATTGTAAGCAAAAATGCAGAAAATACACCACCGGCGTGCACAGAAATATTGGAAGATGTCGATCTCACTTTGGGAGTCTATTTGACTTTGAGGGTTTGCGATATTTGCTTCGCCTCTCAGGTTATTATCTTGAATCTGTACATACTATAAAATACTGGCCAGTAAAAACGATTCACGGTTTTGTTTCATCAGTATTATCAAACACGCCTACATTATTATTTTTAACTCGGCTGCAAGTGTTGTGTGTATGATTACACGTTGTGCTATATATCATTTGTTATGTATTACCGGCCATGGCATATCATGTGAGTTATAAATAAAAATTATTATTATTGTCTTAGAGATGATGCTGAAAAGTTTTATATATTGGTTGGTACTAGACTAGTAGCAATGTTTCATAATTTGACACATGAACACCACACTGCACACCCTCAGAAAAGACTTTCAAACACCGACACATCAGTCGATCCAACAGTATTAAACATCCACAATTACATGTATAATGGGGGTACACCAGCTTTTCCAACAAACTAGAGACCCATACCTCGGATGTCAACCCGATTTCACGATTTTTTTAAACATATACGATTGTAAAATTAAAATGTGTATTTTTTATGATGCAATATACATACCTAATACCTACCTGCATCCAATTATGACATGCTAATTGATCATTTTCCATAAATCAGCAGAAATGCGACGTTCTTTCTGCCTCAGAATTACCTCAACCCAACGATGACCGGACATTTTGTTCTAAATTATGTTGCTCACTGTATGATGAGCAATCATTATATAGTCACAGACGAACCGTTATGATTGAGCTGATCGAACGTTATAAGTGGCCAGAACTTCGGGCTGGTGCACGAGAACTGGAGTTGCCGAGAGGTGCACATAATTTATGTTTCCTGTCGTTTTCTTCTCATATTGAAGCATGGATGCCATCATTATTATTCTTCCAGATATATGAACATTCACAATATTACTGCCCATTGTGTCAATGCAACCTGACCCACGAGCAGCTCATGAAAGTTGCCAAGAATGAACGGATTTTCAAGCTTTCAGTATTTGTTTTACTTCTTTCCTTCTTTGAATCTTTCATACTTATTTAATGCAAACATATCTAGGTAGTGAGGTAATAACCAATTTCCCACTCAAATTTTTTGGTTGAGTTTCCCAGATCACTGTTTATCTCAGGTTAGACATTTGTACTCAGTTCTTCAAAACAAAATTTAAATTTGAACAAAAGAGAAGAGCTTAACAGATCCCCCCTCTCACTCAATACCACAAGCGGACCAACAAATACAACAACAAAATAGATAAATTTGTAAAATAAGTCAATTAGCAAAATATAACTGACCACGCCTATGTATACTCGTTATATTTATAGCAAAATGTCTGAACATGAATTAAAATAGGCCCAACATAATCACTGCAATTTCAATGTCCGTAATGTAAATGAACCCGTCAGTGAGACGTGTCTGTTTTATTACCACTGTATGTTACATGAATTCTTAGCAAACCAACAATAGTTCACATGGTTCATTATAGCTATAAAACAGTACTACCTGTTCTATGTTATTAACAACCTGAGCTTGAGTGGGTAACACGTGTCTTCGTGGCTCTGTGTGTGAGATACTCACGTGCGTTACCGCATCAATACTGACACCACGCTTGAAGCTCAGAGCTCTTTAGAAAATAATGTTTTTTCCCCTGGAGAATCTCTCTTGCCTTCCTCAATTGTCAAACCCTGGTGTAGTCCATTACACAAAACCTCAACATTACCATCACGCCATTCATGCTCAGGGCAATCTTTTTATATTATCGGGCAATGTCTATGAAAATAACATAGACATTGATACGGGAAGCCTTGAGGTTGAGAGCAAGCACTCTCAGCCAACTAGTCATATCGCATGTTCAACGATTTCTTGGTTGTGTTGAACCACATTGGCACCGCCTTAAACTCATGTTCACATCTTTTTCGATCGAATCTATTATTAAAACCGATATCTGCTCTATTCAAAGGAATGTTTCGCTATTACTGATTAATAATAATGTTTCTGATTACAAATATCTATCCAACATTTATATCATTTGATATATACATTGAGGAGAGTCGTCCATAGTTTCGGCACCTAAATGACATGCTCTACCGCATGAAAACCGCAATCAGTGATTGTGACCAGCTTTAATGGTTATGGCCTAAAAGAAAGACTTGCAATACAGTATTTCTTTGACAATGTCGTCGCTCCGAATCCGAAATAGCAGCGAATAGTCTCACTGGCGAAAGACAGAATGATGTTTCTTGGATTGTGTGTCCTTATATCAGACTATATGGTTTGCAATATGGAGCCGTATATAGTTTGAGTTATACACAAAACAGACTAATATTTACTGTCTCTACGACTCTTATGAGGAAAGGTAAAATCTGTTACCTTTCAATAATGATATTCTTATGAACAATAATCTATCAAAAATAATAAAAACATACTGGTTTTATTATTATTGTTGTTTTTGTTGTTATTATTTACGGGTATATCGAAGCTGACACTTATAATATTGTAACGGGTTTGCACCCTTCTGTGACGTCTTCATGAACCGGTTTTCTAGGGAGGTGGGTGAGTTGCTATTTAACCGGAGCTGAAACGGTAAAACTCCGGGAAACTGCTACTGCTGTACGGTTGAACTCCGGCTAGAAGTCTCTAAGGTTGGTAGCGTGGTCTGGAATGGACCTCTTAACCGTTGTCCGACTGCTAATCTGCAACTGCACCTGTAACGTAAGAATCCGGAGGCGTTTCCGTCTCCGGGTACTGCAACTGCTCCGTCGGGATACCGCTTTACTGCAACAGCTCCGTTGTTTTCCGTCTTACTGAAAACTGCGGCTGCACCTGGAATAGAGAGAATCCGGGAACGTTGCCGTTTCCGAATACTGCAACCGCTCTGCCAGGTTCCGCCTCACTGCAAACTGCTCCGGTTGGCTCCGCCTCACCGCAACCTGCGACTGCACCTGAAATGGAGTATCTCGGAAGTGTTCTCACTTCCGGTTACTGCAACCGCTCCGTCAGGTACTGCCTCTGCAACTCCGTCGTCCGGTACCGCCTCTGCAACTGCTTCGTCGTTCCCGTCTCTGCAACTGCTCCGTCCGATACCGCCTCCGTAGTTGCTCCGTTGAATTCCACCTCCGTCTCCGTCTCCGTCTCCTTCCTCGGTGATCTGGGTTCTTAGATCACCCTAAGACGTCGTTACAACTGGGTCTTAACCGACTGTGGTCTTATCTCCCTTTACTCCGTATTACTTCTTTTCCGGTGAACTAACTTTATTATAAATTCCAGTTCCCTAACGAACACGGAAAAACAACTCGGTTGAAGTTTTCATGTTTATTTTCCAAGTGCACAGTCAGAAGACTTAACTGCTATCATCTGGATGACTCTATCCGGAACAAGGGAGTACTCTGCTATGGGAGAAGGGGTCTGCACAGGTCGACGTCAGGACACCAACTCCGCCGTCCGCTGTGAAGCGGGGGCTTTTATAGACCTGAGACCCACGTCACGTGACCAACCTATTGTGACGTCATAGTCCGCCAAACACTGATATTTTCCGGATTTCTAAAAACACTCTAGAACCAATCAGTGGCTGACACGTCACCTTTTAAACCGAAAACGAGGCTGATCACATGACCTTCCGGAAATAACGTCATTACGTTTTTGTACTCCATTGTTCCGGTTCCGTCTCCGGTTCCGGCTCCGTCTCCGGCTTTACCAACATCACAAATATACCAAGTTCCGAGACGGAAAACCTTTTGAACATTAACAATACGGAACCGTATGAACCTTTAAACACATATACATCTTAATAAACGGTTATTTAACCATAATATCACAAGACACTAACAGAATTACCTAGGGGAAACTTTTGGGTACGCCCCAAAACCGTTACACTCCCCCTTCCTTAGACTCTGTTCATCCCGAACAGATCAATATCACATATCACAAATATACAAATTGTCAACCGTTAAACTGTCCGTAAAATCAAACACAACTTGTTTCCGTGATCCGGGTACTGGTATCTCTTAACTAGTTTACCGTCACTGTACCCGGATATCTTGCTTGTTCCGTTTCCCACTTTTAAACTCTTAATTATACTAGAATCCGGGAAACGGTTCTTCTTTCTTCTCCTTGCGCCGACTTGACTTGCGACGACTTGCGACGACTACTGCCCACCAGTATCACGGCGCGAACTGCTTCCCGACGGTGGACGGGGTGGAATGGTATTCGGTACCAACGGTCGTCCGAAGCTTGTTCCTCTGGCATCAACCGGAAGAAGATCGGGATCATGGAGGCTCCACTGGGGCGGGACGTAGAACCCATTCCTGAGGCGTTCGTCCCGGATGGACCAATCTGGAATCCGGACGAACGGTGACTCTCTCTGCTCCATGATCTCCACGTAGACGCCGGAGTCTCTCATCTCGGCTGGCCCCCACTGCTCCGGTCCCCAACGTACTGCATAGTATCTGGCGTGCTCCGGGACTGCAGGCGCAAAGACGGAAGCGCTCCGTCCCCCAATATTCACCGGGAAACAATGGGACGGACACGGTTGAGTTGAAGGACCGCCAAACGGGTAGAACGTGTAGGGTGGACTCTGGGTTGGTGCACGGACTTGGTTTCTTCCGGACCGCTCACTGGAAGACTGTCGAGGCCTGGTTTCCACCGGAGACAGGATTCCGGGTGTAGCTCTGGCTTGATCTACCAGGATACTCCTCCGCGCTCTCTGCACGTCCGCATGACTTCGGTCAGACGCGGAAGACTCCATTCCGTCATCCCTAGCCGCTGAACTGGTTCTGCTTCCGGCCACTGCTTGAATGGTTGCCGGCAAAGTTCTCTCCGTGGATCCTCGGGTCTCCGTCTCACTGCCAGCTCTGCTCCGGGTTCTGCCTTCCGCTTTGGTCTCCGCTCTGCCTCCGGATCTGCCATCGGATCTGCTGTCCGCTCGGCTATCTGCTCTGCTATCTGCTCTGCTATCCGCTCTGCTATCCGCTCTGCTGTCTGCTCTGCTATCGGCTCTGCTTTCTGCTCTGCTATTTGCTCTGCTATCGGCTCGGCCGCTGGATCTGCTTTCTGCTCCGCCTAAGTCGACCGCTACACTGCCTCCGCTACCGCCACACTGCCATCCGCATCCGTCGACCGCTACACCGCCAACCGCCTCCGTCTACTGCCACACCGCCTCCGCTTCTGCCACACTGCCATCCGCCTCCGTCGACCCCCACCGCTGCACTGCTTTTACTGCACTTTTCTTCCGGACTGGTAATCTTCCGGGAAATACTTTGTCGTTTTTACTGCAAAATTTGCTCTTGCCGGAAAATGCTGGACTTGATTCAATTCCGCCAAACTTTGTCTGCGATGTGCACAACTCGAGGTCTGCTCTCCAACTGCTGCCAGAGCCCAATTTCAAGGCCCTTTTATACTCTTTCTGCTCACGTGACTTGAAAAGCTCCACGCTGATTGGCTGCCTCAGGAGTGACGTCACAATTATGCAAAAACTCAACCGTTAACCGAGAGGTGTCCGTCTCCGGCTCAACCGGCTTCTCCGGGTTTTTCCGGCTCCCTTTCAACTGCTTCTCCGAGCGAAGTATCTGCAATTTTGAAGTATCTCTGCCATCAGGAGGGTTGAATAGAGTCTCAGCCAGTTGAATCTGCCTCTCAGACGAACATCTAGACTGCAAGTTGGGCGTTTCCGCCATCTGTACTGCTTCGTCAACTGCATATCTGCTCACTGGTATTACTGCTTGTCGACACTGGAAACTGCATACATTCTGTCCAGAAGGAGGCGCCTTCCTATCTGGGGTGATGTTTCTCCGTTTCTGTCAATCTGCAGTCGGTTTACTGTCTCTGCTAAGTGGAAACTCCGGTCGGATGTCTACAGCCGGAAAACTTTTCCGTCTTAATTCTCCGAATACGGAAGACGTGTAGCTGCTTCTCTGGAGATACTAGACCGCTAACCCAGGTTCTTCTGGACCCCTGGCCGCTACCCTGGACTGGTTGACTATACGCTCAACCCAGTCAGAACCTCTAGGATGTCTCTATCCGGTCTCTGCACCGCTTTCCGCTCTGCTTCCTTTCTCCGCCCTGTTTCCGGAACCAGTACTTGCTCACTGCTCCGTCTTCTTGCGGTCGCTCTCTGCCGGAACTCAACGTTTTACCAGGGTCTCAGCTATCTCCTTCTCCTGCTCTACAGCTCACTCCGTCTTCTCATATTTCCTAGTCCTCTGCGGCTTTACTCCGAGTCCGTATCCGACTCAGAGACCGTCTGTTCCGTCTCCGGAACACTACTCTGCTTCGGCGGCTCCGTCTGCCTCCAGGAATCCGCCATTCTCCGCTTCATCCATCTCGGATGCTTGACACCATTATACGGTTTCAGCAAATCGAAGTGAACCACCTTCTGCCGAGTTTCACTCTCTGCAATCTCATAGGTCACGTCGGTAAATCTGCTCAGCACTAGCTTTGGACCGCTCCACTTCCTCTGCAACTTGGGAGCTTTGCCCTTCTTCCGTGTTTTGACCGCCATCCACACTCGGTCTCCTGGCTGGAACTGATTGTCGACCTTCCTCCGGTCGTACAGCTTCTTCTGCCGTTCCATCTCTCTGCCAGATTTCGCTCGAACCGCCTTGTATACTGCTTCTAGTCGCTCCCGGAGCTGACTGCCGTACTCTGTTATTTCTGCTGTTGATTCGCCCGGCGGCCTGCCAATCAGTAACTCTACCGGAGTGTTGACTTCTCTGCCCAGCATCAGCAAATTGGGACTCTGCCCGGTTGTCTCCTGCGGGGTACTCCGGTAAGCTGCCATCGCCAACGGTACTAGCTGATCCCAGTTGGTCTGCCGCTCGCTTACGTACAGGCTCAGGATTTGCTGCAGCGTCCGGTTGAATCGCTCAATGAAACCGTCCGACTGAGGTCGGAAAGCGGTTGTCCGTGTCTTGTGAATCCCCAGGATTCTGCAAACATTTCTCAGCAAGTCGGACTCGAAATTTCTGCCTTGGTCGGTGTGGATCTCCATCGGGATACCGTACCGCGCTGCAAACTGGTTGACGAATATGTCCGCAACCGTCACCGCTTCCTGATTCGGCATCGGGTAAGCCTCTACCCACTTGGTGAAGTAATCACCGATTACTAAGATGTACCGGTAACCGGTAACGGAGCCATCACGTCCATTGCCACCCTCTCCATGGGCGCTCCAACCCGGTATTTCTGCATCGGAGATCGTTTCAAGTTCTGCATACTTCTTGACGCACATTCGTCACAGCTCAGCACCCACTGCTTTATGTCCCGCATCATAGCCGGCCAGAAATACCGCCTCCGAATGCTAGCCGCCATCCTTCTGCTTCCGAGGTGTCCTCCCGTCCGGCTCTGATGGGCCAGACGGAAAATCTCCTGTCTCAGCTCCTTCGGGGTTATTAACTGCATTCGGCTGGTTCCTTCCGCCGTTTTCCATTTCCGGTAGACTACTCCGTCGACTTTCAGCAAGGTCTTCTGCATCCCGTACAGCACTTTCTCCTCGCTGCTCATGCTGGAAAAGTCTGCACTGCCAGCTGTACCGCTCCCGTCGATCAGCGACGTCACCAGTGGGTACCAAGATTCTGCTTGCTGCATTCTCCGCAAATCATCGGGTCGATATTTCTGCCCCAGCACAGTATCCTGGTCCGCATTTTCCGCCAGCCTAATCTGCTCTGCAACCGCATCCGTTTTTCCTGGAACTGCCTTCTCCGTCACCGCAACCGCAACCGGCTTCCGGGACGCTGTTTTCTCCGCTACTGCAACCGCCTTCCTTGGGACTGCTTCCTTCGTCACCGCAACCGCAACTGGCTTCCGGGACGCTGCTTTCTCCGTCACCGCAACCGCAACCGGCTTCCGGGACGCTGCTTCCTCCGTCACCGCAACCGCAACCGGCTTCCGGGACGCTGCTTCCTCCGTCACCGCAACCGCAACCGGCTTCCGGGACGCTGCTTCCTCCGTCAGTTCTGCTTCTCCGCCCGATCTTCGTGACCGCTTCCGGCGTCCCCCCTTCCTTGGCTTGGGCTGAGGAGTTTCTTCACTTCGTGTCTGCCGGATCCTTTCTCCGTAGTTCCAGGCGTCTATCTTGGCTTGTTTCCAGTCGATTTTTCCGCATTGGCTGCATGGAGATCTGGACAAGGCATCTGCGTTATTATGGATTCGCCCCGGACGATGTTCGATGTCGAAGTGAAACTCACTCAGGAGCTCGATCCACCGGGCTATCTGCCCCTGGGGCTCCTTGAAATTCATAAGCCAGGTAAGACTGCCATGATCTGTGCGAAGAAGGAAGTGTCGTCCCAGCAAGTACTGCTTATTCTTCTGTACCGCGAACACAACCGCCAGGAGCTCCTTCCGGGTGACACAGTATCTCCGTTCTTCTTTGGTTAAGCTGCGGCTCAAGTAGGTTATCACCCGCTCCTGGTTGCCCTGCTTCTGTGACAGTACTGTTCCCAGCCCGGTGTCACTGGCGTCCGTGTCCAGGATATATCGGCCTTGCTCCCTTGGGTACCCGAGTATCGGTGCCGATACTAGGCGGTTCTTCAGCTCTGCAAATGCCTGCTCTTGCTCCGTCTGCCACCGAAACTGCACCCCTTTTTCCGTCAAGTGATTCAGCGGCGCTGCAATCTCGGAGAACTTCGGCACGAACTTCCGGTAATAGGAGCATAGTCCCAGAAAACTGCGCAGCTCCGTCAGGTTGGTGGGTGTCCGCCACTTCCGTACTGCCTCCGTTTTTGCCGGGTCGGTGCGGATACCGTCTCTGCCGACTATGTGACCTAGGAAAGACACCTCCGGCTGGAAGAACTTGCATTTTGACGGTTTGACTTTTAGGTCTGCCTCTCTCAGCTTGCTGAATACCTCCTGAAGATCACGGATGTGATCCTCCAGGGTCTTGCTGTAGACTATGATGTCGTCCAGATATATGAGGCAGGTCTTCCAGGACAATCCGCCTAGCACCTTCTCCATCAACCGCTCGAACGTACCCGGAGCATTGCACAAGCCGAAACTCATTACTCTGAACTGGTAAAGGCCGCCAGGAACACAGAAGGCCGACTTTTTCCGGGCATCTTCATCCATCCCGACCTACCAGTAGCCACTGGTCAGGTCGAGAGTGGAGAACCATTTGGCGTCTGCACAGGCTGCTATGGTGTCGTCTATTCTCGGCAACGGATAAGCATCTTTCTCCGTGACTGCATTTAACCGCCGGTAATCGACACAGAACCGGGTGGTCCCATCCTTTTTCTTTACGAGAACAATCGGGGAAGCCCACGGACTGCTACTTTCTTCAATGACGTTCTTGTCTTTCATCTCCTGAATCAGACTGCTCACCAGCTCTCTCTTGTCTGGCGGAATTCGTCTGGTTGGCTGCTTAATCGGCCGGTGACTGCCCGTGTTTATCTGATGTTGTACCTCGTTGGTCTGCCCCGGTTCTCCGGCATCATTACTGAAGGTTGGCTTATTCCGAAATAGGAGGTCGGTTACTCTCTCGCGGAAATGACTCGGCACTGCATCCTGGGTCTGCTCTGCTAACTGCCGCAGCTTCTCGTACCCGCTCCAATTCCGCCCGGCCTCCGACTCCGTGGAAATCTGCACCTTCCTGCTCCGCTCCGCCAACGGCACAACACTGCAACCGGCTGCTAAGGTGGTCATCGTCGCCAACTGCGCTCCTTTCTTGATGATTACCGGCTCTGCCATCACGTTGATCACTCGAACCGGGACTGTTCCTTGCTTTATCCGGGATAAAGTTCTCCCGATCAGCCAAGGTCTTTTCTCA
Organism: Terebella lapidaria; assembly: GCA_949152475.1. Taxonomy (NCBI): domain Eukaryota; kingdom Metazoa; phylum Annelida; class Polychaeta; order Terebellida; family Terebellidae; genus Terebella; species Terebella lapidaria. The sequence continues at coordinate 29,544,534 of OX424569.1, read as the reverse complement.
GTAGGCTCCTGCGGCATTTCTAGTACTCCTTCTGCTTCCCGGACACTCTCTGCTTGTCCTATTATCAGCTGTTCCGTTTCCGGCGGAATTTGGTAATCTGCTACAGCGTTGATCGGAAACGGCTCCCTGGTCTGCTCGAACATGGTGAGGAACACCTCCTGGCTGCCCATCTGCATGGTCATTCGGTCGAAATTTATGCCGGATATCCGGGAACGGATGAAATCCATACCCAGTATTCCTTCGTCTTCACAGTCTGCAATCTCGAACGTCACGGTCTCAGCTACTCCTGCGATGTTGAGTGGGAGTTCTTTCCGGCCATGCGTCCGTATGTTACTTCCGCCAACCATTGAAAGACGAATCGGCGACCGCTTCAGTTTCATTCCGGGCTTCCGGATCCGTTCCCAGGTTTGTAGGTTGAGCATTGTGACAGTGCTGCCGGTGTCGATTATCAGCGTTACTGGCTCTCCGCATATTCTGGCTGTCACACACATGCCCACCTCGCCCCTGGGACCGGGTCCGTGAACCACCTGCCGGTTATGGGGGTGTCCTCTCTTCCGGGTCCCGGATTTCCCCTTTTCCGCGACCCGCTTTTCCGGCTGCTGCTGCTGCTGTCGTGGCTGCTGCAGTTGTTGCTGCTGCTGCTGCTGTTGTCGCGGCGACTGCTGCTGTTGTGGTTGACGCCGCTGCTGCTGCTGCTTCGGCTGCCTACAGTCTCGGGCAAAATGCCCTTTCCGGCCACAGTTGAAGCATTCTAAATCCGCTCGGGAACTGCGCTGCTGCTGCTGCCGGCTAACCGTTTCCTTGACCTGAGTCATCAGATCCGCCAACTGCTGCTGAGTCTGCTCGGCTTGCTTCCGCAATTCGTTCACCTGCTGGCTCCACTCCGGCTCCGTGTTCAGCTGCCTCGTCCGGTGTCGCTCCGCTGGTCTGCTGTTGTCCGTCTTCATAATACTCTCATACTCGGTAGCGAAAGCCAGGGCCTGCGACAGCGTTTCCGGGTGGCTTTTCAATACCGACAACCGCATATCTCGGTTAGTCAGACTGTTGCAGAAATGCATCTTCATGAGCACTTCTGTTGTTGCCGGATCCGCTTTTGGGTAAGCTAGCCGCGTCTTGCTCTGTATGTCTCTGGCCAGCTCGGACAGCTCCTCCTCCGGCTGCAATTTCCGTGTCTGCAATTCCGCCTGGAAAACAAATGTTTTCTCCCCCGGACAAAACTGCTGTTTTAATGCCGCCACAACCGTATCAGATCCAGTAGTATGCTGCGGGCGTTACCCCTCAAACTGACACATAAGTTCAGCGCCTTTTCCTCTGCTGTCCAACGGTAGTACCGAGCGTATTCAAGGAGGTGAGCCTCATACTCCGGCCACGGATCAGTTCCGTCGTACGTCATCAATCTGGCTACTCCTGCCCTTGGTGCTGGTGGTTGTACTGCTTCTGCCTGCTGCTGCTTTCCGGTTACTGCCAGATGCTGCTGAAACACCTCCATTTGAGTCGCCAATAATCTGGTCAGGTTGTCGACTAAATTTTCACCGCCTTCCGGTTCCGCATCCGGTTCCCGATCGCCAGCCTGGTCCGGAAAGTTAATTTCCGCCTCTGCTAACTGCTCTGCAGGCTGTACTCCTTGAGGAACCCGAAGGGGTTCTTCTGCAACTGCTTTCTGCATTTCCGGCTGCAACAGCTTTCGCTCGGCAGGACGAACTGCTTCCTTTTCCGCAACCGGCATCTGCAACGGCTCAGCTCCTACTGCTCCTACAGGCTGCTCCGTGTCCGACACGGCTGCCTTCAGCTGCTGTTCCGCCAATTTGCCCCGTCTAGTAGTCATACTGCAGATGATCCCACCGCTGCCACCAAAAAGTTGTAACGGGTTTGCACCCTTCTGTGACGTCTTGACGAACCGGTTTTCTAGGGAGGTGGGTGAGTTGCTATTTAACCGGAGCTGAAACGGTAAAACTCCGGGAAACTGCTACTGCTGTACGGTTGAACTCCGGCTAGGAGTCTCTAAGGTTGGTAGCGTGGTCTGGAATGGACCTCTTAACCGTTGTCCGACTGCTAATCTGCAACTGCACCTGTAACGTAAGAATCCGGAGGCGTTTCCGTCTCCGGGTACTGCAACTGCTCCGTCGGGATACCACTTTACTGCAACAGCTCCGTTGTTTTCCGTCTTACTGCAAACTGCGGCTGCACCTGGAATAGAGAGAATCCGGGAACGTTGCCATTTCCGAATACTGCAACCGCTCTGCCAGGTTCCGCCTCACTGCAAACTGCTCCGGTTGGCTCCGCCTCACCGCAACCTGCGACTGCACCTGAAATGGAGTATCTCGGAAGTGTTCTCACTTCCGGTTACCGCAACCGCTCCGTCAGGTACTGCCTCTGCAACTCCGTCGTCCGGTACCGCCTCTGCAACTGCTTCGTCGTTCCCGTCTCTGCAACTGCTCCGTCCGATACCGCCTCCGTAGTTGCTCCGTTGAATTCCACCTCCGTCTCCGTCTCCTTCCTCGGTGATCTGGGTTCTTAGATCACCCTAAGACGTCGTTACAACTGGGTCTTAACCGACTGTGGTCTTATCTCCCTTTACTCCGTATTACTTCTTTTCCGGTGAACTAACTTTATTATAAATTCCAGTTCCCTAACGAACACGGAAAAACAACTCGGTTGAAGTTTTCATGTTTATTTTCCAAGTGCACAGTCAGAAGACTTAACTGCTATCATCTGGATGACTCTATCCGGAACAAGGGAGTACTCTGCTATGGGAGAAGGGGTCTGCACAGGTCGACGTCAGGACACCAACTCCGCCGTCCGCTGTGAAGCGGGGGCTTTTATAGACCTGAGACCCACGTCACGTGACCAACCTATTGTGACGTCATAGTCCGCCAAACACTGATATTTTCCGGATTTCTAAAAACACTCTAGAACCAATCAGTGGCTGACACGTCACCTTTTAAACCGAAAACGAGGCTGATCACATGACCTTCCGGAAATAACGTCATTACGTTTTTGTACTCCATTGTTCCGGCTCCGTGTCCGGTTCCGTCTCCGGTTCCGGCTCCGTCTCCGGCTTTACCAACATCACAAATATACCAAGTTCCGAGGCTGAAAACCTTTTGAACATTAACAATACGGAACCGTATGAACCTTTAAACACATATACATCTTAATAAACGGTTATTTAACCATAATATCACAAGACACTAACAGAATTACCTAGGGGAAACTTTTGGGTACGCCCCAAAACCGTTACAATATATATTCAAAGTGTTACTACAAAAGCGCCAAATGCCACACTAGAAATACGTGCTTGCGATAAAAATTATATAAAACATGCAAATTACATGAGGTTGAGATGAAACGGGATAAATGCAACATCACATATATTCCATGCCAGACAATATTACTAAGAAAAACACGATGAAGAGAAAAATCAAACCACTCGAATGATCCATGAATTGAACTGAACATGAGCGTGGGCGTCAGTATTTATAAATGTCTACAGTACATAAGACGCACATATGATCAGATTTCTATCAAATAAATTCGAAGTTGTCCTACATGATTTTTTTTGGTGGTGGAATTTTTTCACACTTTCACATGTACTTTCCATTTGTTATATTTCCATCAAATATACATGAATATTTTTCTTATACTTTCAAATGTACTCGTTTTTTATAATTCTGCAACACATCTGAAATACAAAAAGAACTTTAGATTTCATACGAGCTATGAATAACAATTGTAATTCGCCTGGCAACAACGAGTATCACTTTACATTATTTCCAAATTAGATATGTGACACATGTACATGTATATGCAGTTTTCGTGGTGATCTACTGGTTGTATATTGGCCAAATTACTTTCACTTATGTGGCCATGATGTGCCTGGGAAGACGTCGACGTACATGAATCATATTTCAAATACAATGGAAACACTGAGGAAGAGTTAGCAATGATGCACAGTGTTATAATTTTGATATGCATTTATTTTCAAAATTAGAACCATATTCAACCAATACCATGTAAATTTTCAATGTGTTATTTACAGTTTCACTCTTCTTCATAGTTTTGCTGATGCTCGTCAGTGAACCATCAGTTATTCAAAATGTGGTCGCCGTAGCAATTATCGAGTATAACCGTCCGTGACAGAGTTCCGGTCGGTCGCATTATATTTCCTTCCAGAGAGACTTGCAGGTAATACAATCCAACTAGGGTAACGTCTGGAACTTGATATTACCGAGCAGGATGAGGGAAAGGTTTCATTTCTCTGTACCCTGCATTAGTTTTTTGGCTGATTTCCGATTACTGCCAAACGGAACTTGGAAGATCTTATTTCGTTCATCTAACAACTCACTCCTCATATAAGAAAGTGTGGAAACAAGAGCTTGATGAATTGACCTTACGACGGAAAAATAGGCCACGCCCACTTTTGACGTTTTCAGAATACTCCGTCAAGAACACGTGGAAATCTCCCGCCAAATCTAGGAATGTCAACAGCCGAATACACGAATATTGCTCATATTCCTAGATCTACTGATTTTTCTATTATTTTTACTTCTTGTTGTAAATACCAATCTCATGTCAGATGCAATATTATCACCTTTTCTCCGCAGCAGTAGGTTATATTTATATAAACCAAGAGAATTCGTCCGACTATCAGTGCACGGAAGGGGAGCAGTGGGTTGCAACACGCACCACAAGTACATATATCCCAGGTGGAGACCGTGACAGATCTATCCAGCAGGGAACACTCATGCTTGCCGGAATACATTGCTGACATCGTCCTATATCTTGACCTTTGAACTGGCATTCATTGACAGATTCCGCACGTGCTGACCGCTACAGGACGTTCACGTGTCCAGATATAGGTTTGTGCAACTAATCAATACTTGACAGCCGTGGGCGTGGTTGTGGGCAGGACGATTTTTGTTACATTGTATCTATCTGACTGAATGATTGTCCACGATGGACAAACAGTATGCGTCCTGGATCAATTCACAAAAATCATAAATATGAAATCATGTATTTGCTCTGTGCATCGTGGTGAAAGTTTACCAAACGCTGCAACTGCAAATGTCACATCTAATTTAAAATGATAACATTTGCACAAATAACATACCGGGTAACATTTTCGGGATGATGTATTTGAGTATCTTCACTATACTCTCGGTGACCTAGCTATAATATGTTGTTATACACAAGTTATTCACCGTCGCTTCGAGACTGATATCAAAGGAGTCTGGCTGCACGGGATTATCATTTATTGCTTATGAGTAAATGTCGCCCGTCTTGTTTACTTGTAATATTTGAAATTTACTGCTTATTTATTCCAAATACAAAATGTTGTTATGATTGACTAGTATTCAAATGTCTGGGGGTTTTTTTATTATTGTTATTGTTAAATCACTCAAAACTCATCTGTTTCGAGTTGCGTACTACACTTGAACATTCATTCATAGTCGTTCTTAATGTACTCACTAGTCATTATTCTTATACCAGTCACTCGTTTTATAGTTTGTCTTTAAACTCTTATTTTACTGTTGGTAATATTCGTAGCGTTCAACTAATTATATTTGTGTTCCGTGCTCTAGTGCACTTTACCTCAAGTGGGTGAGCACGTTAATATACGGTAAAATAAATAAATAAATAAATTATTGTCAGTGTTACTCTCATCCTTACCGCTGTCTGCTGGTGGACTGCTGGGTTTATTACGGTTGTGAAAGTAATGTTTTTGCACATTTTGCACACACAAAAAATAAAATAAAAATTAATCTATTCTGGTTAATTCTTTATCAATCCGGTATATTTTGTTTACATAAATTCATTACTGAGTTCCATACGAATTGGCAAGCAGTTTAATATAGGCATATTATATCATTTAAAATGACTCGATCGGCGAGTTCAAACCGAGTCCAAAAGCTACATGTAACAGGCGTTTGCCTATCTATTTCTGATGAACATAAAATACCTGTAACCTCTAAGATTTACATTGCACCAAAGTTATTATTATGGTACATCATGTGAGCATGTTGTGTGTCAAGTAGTATTACAATATCTATCGAAGATTGAAAAGGACAGTGTAGATCGCTCAAGTTTCACTGTGGTACAGGGCGCGGGTGTAGTGTAGGCCCTAAAATATAAAATAATATTTTGCACAGGAAACATCAGACTGCTTTGCCCGGAGGCAAAGATGACACGCTCCTTGCCAATATGTTTGGTTCTTTCTTCACAGACAAAATCACACGTATACGAAACAATTTCACAAAGCAGCCTAAACAGACCACTTCACCAGCGATATCACCTGTTGAGTTCAATCACTTCGAGCCTGCATCTGAACAGCTTATTCGGAAAGTCATTCTCGATTCTCCTACTAAATCATGTATTCTCGACCCTTGGCCCACTTTCCTGGTTAAAGATTTTGTTGACATTTTGGTACCATCTATCACTAAATTGGTTAACTGCTCCATGATGGAAGGTTTAGTGCCTAGTAGATTGAAACAGGCTGTAATTACTCCATTGCTTAAAAATCCCTCGTTATCCAAGGAAGAGATGAAAAACTACCGCCCAGTATCGGGTCTATGTTTCATCTCCAAACTGGTTGAACGAGTGGTTGCATCCCAGATTAAACAACACTTGGATAAAAACAATTTGGGTAATCCATTCCAGTCTGCCTACAAGAGCGGCCACTCAACAGAAACTGCGTTGTTGAATATAAAGAATGACATACACATTTCGTTGTCAAAAAGCATGCCGACTGCTCTGGTATTACTTGATCTTTCGGCTGCTTTCGACACGATCGACCATACAGTTCTCTTTGAATGTCTATCATCTTGGTTTGGCTTTGGTGGGACTGCACGCAAGTGGTTCTCGTCCTATTTGTCTGGTAGGGTCCAATCAGTTAAGGTTGGCGACAGCCTTTCAGAGCCCGCAGATATAAAATTTGGTGTTCCACAGGGATCAGTTCTTGGTCCCGTTTTGTTTTCCATGTACACAACACCTCTACATAAAATAATCTCTGCACATAATACGGTTAACTATCATTTCTATGCTGATGATACTCAGCTTTATATGCCACTCTCACAAACAAATTGTGCTACGGATCTAGTCACGCTCCAGGAATGTCTCAAAGATGTCCAAAACTGGATGAATGCAAACAAGCTTAAGCTCAATCCAGATAAAACTGAGTTTATCCTGTTTGGTACCAAGTTTCAAAGGGCTAAGATGGCAGATTGTTTTCCAGTGGATGTTCTTGGAAATGAAATCAGTCCTACGGAAAAAGCACCCAATTTAGGTGTTGTATTTGATTCTGATTTTTCATTCTCCAATCAGGTTGTTTCTGTTTGTAAATCATGTTTTGTGGGTCTTCGCGACCTAAGAACGATCAGGCGTAATCTCTCGAAAAGCAATACAATTACATTGGCTAATGCACTAGTTAGTAGTAGACTTGATTATTGTAATTCATTGTATAGGTCTTTATCCAGTCGGGATTTGAATAAGTTATAATGTGTTCAGAATACTTTGGCCCGCATTGTCACTCGGACATCTAAGTTCTCTCATATTACCCCTGTTCTCAGGTCACTACATTGGTTGCCCATTAGGCACAGAATAGAGTTTAAAATCGCAACAATTATTTATAAATCATTGCATACGGGACTACCTGCATATTTCAACGATCACCTAACTCGCTACACATGTAAAGTGAACACGAGGCGTGGCAATCCTGATAAACTGTTCCTCCATGTCCCACTTCATAAACCTTCCATTAATAAATCAAAGGTTCAATTTCAAAACAGTTTGAGTTATGACGGCCCCTCACTTTGGAATTCCCTACCAAATGATATTCGTTCTGCTCCAACCCTGTCTAGTTTCAGGCATCAGCTTAAGACGCATCTATTTCTGGATGCCTATCCCCCTTAACCTTCTCAACACAGCCGGTTGTCATCTCGATCACGAACTATTTCTGACCACGTTTTATGATATTGGTTATTAATCAGGACTGTTGCGCCTTAGAATTCGTTATACGAAATTAAGCGCTATAAAAGTTTGATATATTATTATTATTATTATTATTCTGGTGATACCGATACGTATACGAGCATGTGCACGTGTGTACTCTATACATTAGTAGATCAACTAAGAATGTAGGGCGTGTAGTGTTTTTCCACTGTGTTGTTCCCGTCTGGTGTATTGACATCATCGACTTTCAACCGGGAGTTTGGTCTGCCACACATGAGACTTGCTGTATCGTCGGCACATGTGTAATTCACACAGTCCGGATACAGCGTGTCTGACTTGCACGCAATCCCTTGTGCGTGGATTCACTATCATCACACAGCTATTAACAAAGCTTTAAGAATATGAGAGGAGTGTGGTCTGAACATGTGTGCTCACTGGTATGTCATCATACATGATTTATGACGGACCCAAATCCAGAGTGACAACTAGCACACGTGGCTGCTGAAAATGACGTTCTCTGATTGGCTAAAGCGTCATTGACGTAAAAAATGATTGACAGCTTCGTAAGGTCAATTGACCTATCGCCAAAGCCCCCAAAAGTTGTCCGAGTTTCACAAATTACGTCGGCAAACTTCTCTTTGGCCAATAATAACGTTTTGCAGAATTCGTCGAGAATGACGTAAAAAGACTCGGACAAACTGGTTTGGCGATAGGTTAAAGATAGAGTCTGGTCATAGTAGGGAATTTATTAGTTTTGGCACAGGAAAATGGAGTGAATCGTGTGAATTAACGTGGTTTTTACAGCATGTTGATATCTTAATTGGTTCCAAAGTTATGATGATTTATTCAAATTATTTCCCGCCAAAATTATCACCTAATTATGTATTATAATTAGTATTCATGACGTCACACCAGTATAACTGTTTTAATTAGTTATATTCGGATGATAAATATGTGTCCTTTATATATATTAACACGAAATATATTCTTGTATGGCATCCCAATGAAAAATATACCATAAATATGTGTAGTCGAACATCGCCATACCATCCATCCCTTAGATACTGTCCATAGCAACGCCGTTGCTAGGGACCTTTGCTCGTAACTAAAGAGAGTTATCATGATGATAAGGCATTTATTTTATGTTTTAAATGAAATACATGAATGTTATAATGTATTTTGGACGAAAAATTACCATATTCATGAAGTTTGGGCCCATAGCAACCACCGTTGCTAAGGGGCAGTATTCCGGGCGTTGTTCACTTGGTGACGAAATTAGGTTATTAAATTCTGATTATGTGTAATACCAAACGCGACAAAATAGTTAAGACTAAAAAAATGTGAACAAAATGTGAAATATCAAGAGTTATATGTTGCTAATTATCTTAAAGTACTGGTGTGACGTCATGAATACTCATTATAATACTTAATTAGGTGTCAATTTTGGCGGGAAAGTACTACAGAAATGTTGTTATAACTTTTAACCAAATTGAGATATCAACATTCTGTAAAAACTGCCTTAATCCATGAGTTGCACTTTTTCACATTTCAAAATTGAGACACTTTTCATTTTGACTGGACCCCCACTTTAAAGATAATTCGGACAGGGCCCACAGGCGCCACCCAGCGAACGATATTACGGCTATATCAAAACGTCATGACGTCAGAAAGTGGCATAAAATGATCACGTATAGTAACAAGTAATCTAACGAACTGAGCAAGCCCGGCCTAATGTAGGCTATGCCGTAAAATGAATATACAGATTTCTAAGTGAATAATACCGCGTGGTGTAGGCCTATTCACGGTGATGTGGAGCACGGTGACGGTAGTCGCCGTAGTCATTTTAGCATGTTTACGGCGTCATCGTGAGAGCACCAGGCGGCATGTCAAGCTATCCGTTTCGAGATGCGTGCCGTGATTATTTGCAGCCCTTGAGATTGGGTAGTGTGCTTGCCACGGAGTTCAGCTAGTAATATACACTAGCACTGTAATAATATATATAATGGAAGTCCAGCAATAGAGTCACGAATTAAGGGATAAACAGATATTTAATAATAACCCACATGAAACACTGATAAACTTTCAATAGCAGATGGTGAGCCGATGCTCCGACCCAAACACTCTTAACCATATATGCCTATTATGTCCTAATTTGAACAAAAAAAAAGATCTCTGGTGCTGACGTAGGCATGATAGTTCTGATGATCACAAAAGTTCTGACACCCGCATACTATCATAACCAGGGGTGTAAAAAGTACACCCACGTGTTCGGACATCTGAGCCTGAAAAAGTGTATGTAGGCTTACATGTACACTCCAGAAATTCAAGTCAATGATTGCACTTGTAGATGAAAATCTACCTTGGTTTCTAACTATCACATAAATTTGCGTTGGTAATTTATATGACACGACACAGAGATTCGTTTGAAATTAAAATTAATATTATTTTGTTGTAGTAGTTGACAATGGTGTGCACTGCTGCCATAATATCGTGAAATCAATGCAAATAAGTACTGCTGCCGATATCGTCCTCCTCCGGGACATCGATTACTCACCATGATTGCGAAAAAACGTAAAGACGTATTCCTGGCGGTCAAAAGAAATTTCCCGCCAAAATGGGGCTAATTGGTTCATTTTTCACCAATAAATTGTCAATATCTCAGAAATTAATTCGGTGACCTATATTTTTTATTTTCTCTACACGTGTATTTTTCAAAGATGTACATCATATAAAAAAATCAGTGAGATCTGACTACTGGATTTTTTTCTATTGCATTAATAATGATCAAAATTTGCATTTTCCCATTGACTCCCATTATAAAATTAATACAAAACACATGTTTAAAATGTTATCATAACTCGAAAACTAGTTCGGTGACATATATATATTTTTTTACCTACTATCCCAGTACTACTTCATGCATAAACTGACGAAGTTTAAAAAATTTCTGACGAAATTTTTGTTTTGTCCGAATTATCTTTAATTGATAAGAAACCTATATACAAGGTGCTGTCCACTGATATACAAATGGGTTCAATTGATCAAGTTTGTAAAGGTTTAGTAAGGCTCACAATAGCACCGTAGTGTATCACAGAAACAACAATTAAAATCTTACACTACGATATCTGACCATACTCATGTAAACCAAGACAATGCTCTTGCTAACCTAGCAGGCCTGTACGCAGGGGGGGGGGGGGGAGCGTTCGACCGAACCCCCCTTGATGGCTCACCACCTCCGCCAACCCCCCCCCCCCCCCCCCCCGAAATCTTGCGCACACGTTAAAGTCCAACAAAATTCCAAACACTGTGTCATTGATGATGAAATCACTAAATTGATGTCACTTAATTAATACGTTCACAACACACAAATGATGCACAGTTAGATGTACGTTTTATACTTAAATTCGAGATAGGGCATTTTTTCTCTCTTCATCTTGAAAATGTCCGACAGCTACAAAAAATATTCCAGAAATTATGCATTACAGGGTGCATATATATACTCCCACGAGAACTGCTCAAATCATATGAAATTCATGTGTTTTATTCCCCATATGTGTCACATTTATCATGTGAAGATATTTGTAACAAAGGTGATAAATTAGAAAGCTTTCAACCATGAAGTTAACATGTTCTCATTCATTCAGATCGATTTTCTGGATTTCTAGTTCAAACTCTAGTTCGTTTTATGTCCGCGGACACTCGTGCTGGTGGCCGTTCTCTTGCTGCATTTGTTCCCAAACATTCTCCTCACCAAACTAACTGGTGCATGCAATATTTTATTGAAATTCAAATAATATTACTTGATAATTCAGATGTATTCCTCGTGTCTAGGCTACACTTCATAGTGTGAGATTATTTACATTTTTGCAAATATCTGGGGTTGTGTCTGTTATCATAGCATTGAGACAATTTTTCAGGAGTATGAATCAAGATACTTCAGAATATTCCAACACAGGAACTCCTCTGGGCTAACTTTAACGATTACATCCAAACACAATCAAAGATTGGTGAACGCCTTCGAGATCCAGCAAAAATGTTGATATGGAGGTGTTCACTAATTGGAACAAGTACCATCACGATAAAAACAAATTCAAACAACATTATAACCTCGAGTATTGAATGCCATAGAGATGAAAATTACCCGGCAGGCCCCACAAAAACGATGCTACTAGTATTTCAAGCTGATAAAATTCAGCTTGAGAAGATACTGTCAACCAGTAGTAAATACTTGTGGCTTCATGTTCTATGATCTGGGCCGTGTAAACTAGAGTATGACACCAGTTAAGAAGAAGCTCAACAATATGCCATAAGATACATTTTTGTGTAAAATGTATTACTAGTAATTACTTTGTTGTTACCTAGAAGTCATAAATCTCTGCCCTGAAGATGTTCACTGAGTAAAGAGTCACAAATTGAAATATAACAGTACACAACCATATAATTGTGTTCACAATAGGAGTTATTCACTAAATTCACTAAATAAGTTATTTACTAATTCACTGGTGTTTACTAATTGGAAGAGCACGCCAATGTTAAAAGATAAGCACTCACTTGGAACCAAGAAAAAGAGTTCACTAACTGCTGGTGTTCACTGACCGGAGGTGTTCACTAATGGAAGTTTGACTGTATGCATAATAATTTCGTCCAAAAAAAATCTCGAAAAAATGGAAAATGATCTCCCTAGAGCTTCGAAATTCACCAGGAATCACGTAGTATGTTTTGGCTTCTGGGGCCCTTGAGCGGGCCCAATCCCCACGCCGAAGCGGCTCGCTTCGCTCGCATTTTTTCTTAACCCTCAAATTCGAACCCACCTTCCACAATTTCTAGTTACGGGCCTGCCTAGCATCACAATCCGCCGAAATGTTAATATTTTGAAGGCATATGTGCATCAACATATAACAAGATTCAGATGATGCCAATAAAAACACGAATCTGAAGGTATAGAGAATATAAATCATACAGAATACAAACGACATAATAAAATTCCAACAACATGGTCGAAAATGTCATGTTTTCGATTGAACACTGCTGACACATGACGTGTATACACTCCATTGGCTAATTATTCGCTCAAATGAATTGAATAATAGGGTCAGCCATAGAACTGATTGTGTAAAGTCAATTCAGGACGGGTATTCATTGTGTTCTCAAGACTGGAATTCAACTGTAAGAGTCATCATTACTCAACCTTTGACGAACGTTTATCAAATGAGAGTTGAGTGGTTTCCGTGGCCTATCCAACTTTAGCAAGAGCATAAAACCTCTTCTGAAAGTTGGGGAGCATCTGTGGTAAGCGACTGGGTCCAGAATCGAGCTGAGATGCAGGATGACTTTCGAGATATCTGTGAAGACTTTCTGAACGACAGCTCCGATGTGGCTCGTGGGCTGAATTGAGTTTGTGTAGAGGTGTATCAATGTCGGAAACCAAGTAACGTACGCAATTCCAAGTATTAGTCCGAGGGTCTTCAACGCTGTAACTTTTTTCCTTTGAAATCGCTGAAACACCAAAGCAAACTATCACATTACTTCGCATACTGAACGAATTCAACGGAGTCGTCATCTATAAACATCGAACAATTGGATCTCAGAGTGACGGTTACTACTTACCTGCTCCGGTGTTTGAGCTTGCTCACTTTTGAAGGCATACCAGTACATCAGACAGTACAAAAATGCCATTGATATCAAAGGTACTAACAGCACCAGAACGGCCGTTATCATCATCATTTTGGCATTCATCAAGCTCAAAGCATAACAATCAACGTCCAAGTTCCATCGGTTGTCCCACATGAGCCCTAGGACGATCAAACATATAACAAGCCACATTCCAGGTATCAGGAATCGAATCTTCCTCCTACTACAGAGCAGGTGGTTCCTCATCGGGTCGTGGATGTGGAGCCAACGGTTGACTGTGATGAGTAGGAGACTCCACACCTGGGAGATGTAGCAAACGCCTTGTAGACCAGCTGTTGCTAGGCAGAACGGCCTGGTCTCTGGCGTGCGACTGAACAGTACTAGGACGTTGGTTGAGACGATTGCAGGTGCCGTGAGTAGATCTGACATGGCGAGACTGAGCAGGAACGAATTCTCCGAAGTTCTAACGAACTTGAACTTGATGAAAGCTGATACAACAAGAGAGTTAGCTCCTAGTATCACGAGTGCAGTGATTATGTGCACGACGATGAAGGTATATCTGACCATTAATATAACGTGTCCACCAATAGGTTCATTACTCGTGGAAATATTTGGCACGGTGGTGTGATTATGTATGAGTATATGATACTTATATTCCATTATTCAATATCTGTATGATAAACTTTTGACACTGGGGTTGTGTTGTATCACAACAGAAATGGAAATTCAAATATATTTGTTACTCAAAACCAAACTCATGTGTATACTATTCTACAATAATAATCCTGCGCCGGAGTTTCCAGGGTATCCCATGCTGGAAGATGTGGTTTGTCTGCAGCTTTAATGGGTTCCTCCAACTCTTAAAGTCACACTTCGATGCAATACTCCAAATTATTGAAGTTATGAATCGATGATTAAACTTTTCAGGCACACATAACTAGTATCCATCGACCGACTCATTGTAATGGCCCTACAACACCTCACGCTTCTCGCAAAATGCCACCGAGTCCTTATGACCATACAAACCATACAGGAACATGAAAACAATATCCTAGTCGATGGAAGCGGATGTTGCTGCATTAATACAGCAAGCCAGTCGTTGGCTACTGCAATGTGACAGTCAGCAGTTGCAGCCGCACGCTGCTCTCATAAGTGGAGTCTACTTTCGATTGACGCTTCCCTGCAGGGACTCGTGATATGACGTGAAGACCATTAAACAAAACTAGCAAGTCATTGGAGCTCGGGTGTGCCCTATTTCTATTAACACAACATATCCGAAGTTTTCGTTTATTTCAGTTTCATGGTTTTGAATATGACTGAGCAGCATATTTATTGCATACACACCCATAGTGATATGCGGCCACTCATATAATCACTTCTTCACGTGACCACGTGTATTGACGATAAATTGAGTTTCAAACTATACTGAATTTGACATGAACATATGTGGATTTTCGTGATATGCATGCGAATCGCCATTGTCACTACATCAAGCTATTATTACAATATTTATTAAGGATTATGCTGGACAGTGTCTTCGAATCAGTGTTCTGTTGGTATCAACAGTGACACATTCAATTATAAGTGTCGCTTTTCAGCACCAAGATATTAAGTTTCACCAAATAAGCAAAAACTTCGGCAGCAAAATGATATTATTGCCTTTAGTATGTACAATTTCCAATCATTTTCACCGATTTGTGGATTATGTCCAATAATTCATCTTTGAATATTATTCTTCCCGGAAGTGCTGCGATTCGTGATGGAAACCTGGGATCGAGCTGAAAGGAAAGGTAAAGCTCACAAGAATCATGAAAAGGAGTATCACATTTACACGAAGGGACTCGGGACTCGTAAAGATACATGTAATTGCCCATCAAAAGGCTCCTTTTCAACGTTTTCTATTGACGTGACATTTCCATTGAAAACCAGATGTAACAGGGGATCTGTGCAATAACATGTTATTATGTTGATAATACATGCAGGCTTAAATGTCCTATAGGGCCTGTAAGTCACATGATGTCCTCATATGATTTCCGGTTGCAAACAAATATACACCTTTTGTTTAATATGAGTAGAACTCCATTCAAAACTCAAATTACTCAGGTAACGTAAAAGGTGTATGTTTGTTTGCCACCAGAATCACACCGTAACGGCACGTGACTTACAGGCCCTATTATATGATCAACGTCATCTGATATGTCTGAAAAACAACCACGAGATCTTGCCGTCTGAAATAATGCACGGTGTTTGCATGTATTTATTCAAGAATATTCCCCAGAACTCACTGTCCCCCAACAGAAATGTTATTTTATCATGGTTGACAACATATCAATGCATACCATGTCAGGTGTAGAAACAGGTTGATTCTAGTGGAACATATGTAGGTATATGTATATACATACATATGTAGGTACGACTGCAACTAACTAAGCCATCAGAACTGAGAACACATAAAAGTCACATAAAAAGTCACATAACACATAAAAAGGGAAGTTATTTTTTATTTATGTCATACGTATGAAATAAAAAGTCATACGTAGGAGATACTAACACATACGTATGAAATACTAAGTCATACGTAGGAGATACTATGACATACGTAGGAGATACCAAGTCATACGTAGGAGATACTAAGTCATACGTAGGAGATACTATGACATACTCATACGTATGAGATACTATCTCATACGTATGACTTATTATCTCATACGTATGACTTAGTATCTCCTACGTATGACTTATTATCTCATACGTATGACTTAGTATCTCAAACGTATGACTTTTTATCTCATACGTATGACTTTTTATTTCATACGTATGACTTAGTAACTCATACGTATGAGTTAGAAAAAAATAAATTCTCTTTTTTTGTGGCACGAACGGGGCGCCATAGCATTCAGTACATACAAAGACATTTTCATCTCGAAACCTTTTCCACTTGGAAAGAAGCCAGGAAGAATATTACACCTGTCCACACCTTGTAAATTATTGCTGACAATCGCAGACAGGAAAATAATCATATTCATCTATGTTCGGCCTTGGTCAAGTTGTCAACTGGTCTAGTGTGCACCCGGTCACGTTCTCAAGCAAGAACGGAATACGTAATTGAACATGTGCAGAAAATTGCTTGTTGTAGTTGCTGAGTTTCTTTCATCATATCTAATCACGGTTTTAGAGTTTTGTGTGACACGTGTTTATATCACCTGCACTGGAATTTATAGTTCGTTGGAGAAATGCAACATTCAATAGTCGATAAACAAAACTTACTATTCTCAATGTATAACTGGGTATTAAATCACTATTTATTCAAAAGTATATTACTAACTCATACAAACCCATTGGCTAAATCCACCAATATTCTGAAAATCGATGATTTGTATCACTTGCAGTGTAATTTGTTTGTGCACGACTATTCGGATGACAAGCTACCAGTCTCTCAATACTTTTCATGATAAACCCCTACCAAATGCTCGCATAATAAAATAGCTTCTCGCATATACCCCTCGAATAAATTTCTCCAAGTCATTACCGCATCAACACATTGCGAATATATGGAATAATCTTAGATCGAATGTCAAGTCAATCATGTCCCGCACTGCTCTAAAGACAACTTTGAAATATGATTATCTGGCTATTTTCGTGTGTTTGGGTACGAGATTCCTTGCAACAACCCCCAATGTTCAAAATGTAACACTTAACGTCACCAATATGTCATATTGTCTTTCCAATCCAAATTGAATAATACCTAAACCGCTACCTGGTCAAACCTGAGACTACACCGGACATAATCTTATCATCTTCTCTGTGGTCTCCGTCTGGATGTCAAGACGGAAGCCTGCCCTGTCGGCACTGTGCGACTGGTCGGTCTGCGTTATAGGGGTTCAGGTGAATGATTTGTGTAGCAATCGATATGTTTACGGTTGTATTTCTTGTTCGTTGTTTTTTTTTTCTTTATTAGCGTTGTTTTTTTTTTCTTTATTACTTTTTTCGTGCAGGACGACGGCCGATTGTGGTTATGCACGGCCTCAACAACCAGTGTATTATTTTGTATTGTTGGAAATAAATAGTATGAAGTAAATTTTTGAGTTTCAGTATGAATCATCGCTGGAAGGAAGAACTATAATGCATGTTTCATCCAATGTTTACCTGGCAGTGTTCACGATGGAGCTGCATTGAACAGTTGAGATAATACAGACAGACAGACGTACTTTATTCATCCGACCA
This sequence comes from Terebella lapidaria, assembly GCA_949152475.1. NCBI lineage: Eukaryota > Metazoa > Annelida > Polychaeta > Terebellida > Terebellidae > Terebella > Terebella lapidaria. The sequence continues at coordinate 29,526,732 of OX424569.1, read as the reverse complement.
TGCGGAAATTGAGTGCCCGTAAAGTGGTGTGCAACGTGATTAATAACAAAATACAGCAGTATATATACATGGTATAAAACACACATTACCGTTTGTGTCGACTGTTATGGTTCCTGAGGGCACATGGAATGAACGATGAGGCGTATCGGTTCGTCTTCATGACAGGAAGTCGCACCCTCTCACTACGAGGTATCACACATGACACTAAAGCCTGTATTCTGAAAATTCACTCACACTCATCCTCCACTCATACTCAAGTGAGGTGACTCAAGTAGGGCTCAAGGACTGGAGTCTGAGTTTGAGGTTCCCATTTCTGAGGTATTGCTCACACTCGATTAGATTTGGCACTTTTGGTATTTACGGAGGTCACTCAAATGTTACTCACTGGGGGGGGGGGGGGGGGTGGGGACCTTTAGTTCAGCAGAGATGTTGAAGAATTGTGGGTTTAGTGGTAAAAGCGCCAAATTTGGTGCACATCAAACTGAATACATGTAATGTGTATTGATTATAGCTACAATAACAAGCCAGATTTGGCTTGATTCCATAAATGTGAAAGAAATCTAGAAAAGAATTATGCCCTGCTATAAAGGTTTGTGCCGTGTTAAAAAGGTTTATGCCCTGCTATGAAGGTTTGTGCCGTGTTATAAAGGTTTATGCCCTGCTATAAAGGTGTGTGCCGTGTTAAAAAGCTTTGTGCCCTGCTATAAAGGTTTGTGCCGTGTTAAAAAGATGTGTTCCCTGTTATAAAGGTTTGTGCCGTGCTGAAAAGGCTTGCGCCATGCTAGAAAGGTTTGCACCTAGCTAAAAGCGTTTGTGCCCTGCTCGAAAGGTTTGTGCCGGGTGTAAAGGGTTTGTGCCTTGCTAGAAACTAGTTTCATAACTGAATATAACTGTTTACTAACCATGAAACTGATTTCAAAAATACTCTTAAATCAGGCATGAATAATGGCAGCATTGGGACGCCGTAGTGGGCATGAATTGGCGTTCTTTTTTTAATCTTAGATATGAAACGTCTATTTAAAGACATGCTCTAGTGAAGAACCCACTCAGGCGGCTAAAACGTGAAATTTTTCTGATTGTTTTAAGACTTTCAACCAATCATCAGTCATATAGTCATGCAAGTTATCGACTATCAAACTTTGCAGTTAATCAACCAATTATTAACGGTAGATCAACGACGTCATATGACTACATTTGATACTAACAACACTCTGGAGCCTTGATTAGATGACCACAACCTGCCCATAGAATCTTTGCTGAACATGATCTTTTATGGTTAGGCTTACTTTGTTCTGTTCCTGCTCACGAATTTGACATAATGCCTATATCTGCCAGATTTAGTGATTTTTTCAAAGATGGAGCAGAAACATGAATCATAGGATTTTGCTTTCCGGAATGTGACTGTCGGTGGCTGAAAGTAAGCCTTAATTTTGAGGTCAAAAATATGAACCAACTGAATGCACTGTTAAGATATCCGCAGACTAATCTAATATATATCATGGCATATTATTCTGTCGTTCCAGCTACAAATACATCCATATCGATGTATGCATCAATATATTACCACTAACGCCACACGATTTTGATGATGACAATAGAAGACCGAGAATGAAACGCTTTCGAAATAGAAACAAACTTGAACCAATCATCATTTTTTCAAAGCGAGGCTGGCGTCATCAGGGGCAGACAGTGTTTAAGATATAACATTGCTCTTGTAAACCCGAGGAAATTAGTATACAATTGCCCAGCATACATTGTGGAAATCCAGAACACACCTCCCACAAGTATATAAGTATCCAATCAAATGGCAATAGGTTACTGCATTCATACTACCAGAGTAAGCCCGTCTCCACAGATGACAGGATATTCATGGCCATGTCGTTAAACGCAATGACATCTCAGTCCTGGTGTTGACGGGCAGTGTCAGGTGGTGCAGTATACTTCCATGTATTGATGGTAGCATTCTCATCGGCCACACAACTCTTAACCGGGATTCGTCAGAGGTAGTCTCGTAGCTACGTATGCATTTTCGCTCATTCGGAGGTACATAAAATTCCTCTAGTTATCTGAACTTATAGATTGGATAATAATGTTGTTGGTACCGGGCATCTGGTTCAATATGTATAAAATGTATGAATACTCAGAATACTGGATGTGTGAATTGGTTTTGTCCGGGGAAATGCTGCAAATACATGTATGTAGCAGTCATAAATATCTTGTTCTCTCTTCGTGTTCGTCCAATACAGCACATGATTCCAATATCGATGTGCAGTAATTGTCCATTTATGGTATTTTAATATCTGAATATCGATGATTTTCGTATGGAAAAAACATGTTTGTGTATGTAGTTGTTTTTATTGTAATAATGCAAAACATAGCGGCCTAAACAACATTGATAAAGCATAATAAATGCATCACAGGTAAGAAGATTGGAAAATCATCAGATACACAAGTAACAAAAAAAAAAATATATATATATATATATATACATGTACATGTATTTGCAACATAAATATTCATATACACTTTTAGGATATGTACACCAAAATAATAAAATTTACAGATAATTCCACACAGAAGACACATGTGAAATGCACATTTCACGAGTTGTGCAAATGTCATAAAGCGCAGCCCAACTCTATCATAATGCCCCGGATTGAAGTCACTGCCTTCAAACTCAGACATATCTATGGATAATATTTGTGTCGTGATGTGTAAACACACATAGTATTATCGTGTGGACACCCAATTACAAACAGACAATACGTTTTGAATAGACAAGCTTATTTATAATATACAGTATATAGTACAATATTGTATATAGTCCAACAAAAAGTATCATGTATGATAAGTAAATCAGAAGATGTCTATCTAGAGCAGGTTTATGTCCCTAGGTGTGATAGCCCGGGGTGTAGGCGTGACCCTCGGGGTATTTGGAAGCTGGAAGTCATCTGCAACGATAAAACATATGAGAATGAGTGAAAAACTTCATCGTGGCTTTGTCCAACACAGAAAGCAGTTTATCTTGCTTTCCAAATTTCATCTTGATATGTGTTTCTCAAAAATGATACCAGTCCCTTATTTATATCAAGTACATACTAACGAAATAGATTATATCAACAAAGTCAAACTTGGCCAAAAGTTCCAAATCCGGAAATTAAAGAAAATTATTGGCAAAGATCAAAGTTATGTCTTCGACGTCACCGACCACTTTCTGTTTTCACGTCTTCATTGTTTCTTTTCGGGATTGATTCTCTGCAAAAAAAAGAGACAATGATTAAAGAAATGAAAAGAAGGGTATAACTACTAAGGATATGTTTCGAATTGGAAGTAACAAAGTGCATCTTATACGCACTGGTTATCTGGTTTGGTTTTATTTCGATTTTTCTTCATTTTTCTCATCTTTCTGTTCGCCTTCCTCAAGTCATTCTTGATCTCACGAATTGGGGCTTTTGTCGGAGATCTGTAACACGATGAGTACATCATTATAATGGTGGTTCAGTCAGTCTTCGAGCATCAGCTGGAGTGAAGTGACGTAACATTGCACATTCAAGTGCACGATTCATCAGCAGCTACATTTCTTTCTGGCTCGAGAATCTTAGAACGGTTTTAATGTGGAAGAGATATTCTAACAAACTGACATGTAAAACTTACACAAGATATTACAACTACTTTATATCAACTGAATAATCACAACTACTTTACATGTATAATTGTATATCAACTTTATGTCAAGATTTTTGGCACTCTCTGTGGTTGAAAGATCCATCAGAATTTCATGTGATTTGTACAAGAACTCACTTCAGACGGATGTGTTTACAGACGGCGATGAGTGTGATGATCGTGGCTAGGGCGACTGCTGCAGCTCCCGCCAACGCGCCCATTGTGATCTTCCCCGTGCGTGACTGCCAGAAAGGCTCGGTGGTGGTCTTTTGAGTGGTGGTTGTGCGCGTGGCGCGGGCTGTCGTGGTGGTCTCAGTGGTGGCCTCTGGGTCCGGGGCGGGAGCAGGGGCACCGGGTGACGGTGATGGCGAGACGGCAGGAGACGGTACTGGAGCCGGAACTGGGGCGGGAACAGGGGCTTTTCAGAGAAAAAAATGTAATGTGTAAATCGTTTGAATTTGTGGGTGCGGTTACTACATCTGACGTTTTGGCGATAAATCTCAAATATCAATTCACAAGCGCCAGTGATATTACCAGGTGCCGGTGCAGCAGCTGTGGTTGTTTCTGCTGCAGTAGTCGCTGTTGTCACAGATGCATCCGTTGTCGTGGATACAGTAGAATCCGTGTTGGTTGTGGTCGTTGGTGCTGCGGTGGTTGTTGTGGGAGCAGCAGTTGTAGTGGTGGTCGGTGCTTCTGTTGTAGTGGTGGTCGGTGTTTCTGTTGTAGTGGTGGTCGGTGCCTCTGTTGTAGTGGTGGTCGGATCTTCAGTTGTAGTGGTGGTCGGTGTTTCTGTTGTAGTGGTGGTCGGATCTTCTGTTGTTGTTGTGGTCGGTGTTTCTGTTGTAGTGGTGGTCGGTGTTTCTGTTGTTGTAGTAGTCGGTTCTTCTGTAGTTGTTGTAGTTATTTCATAGACAATGATGGTTAGGTTCTCCTTGTGTGAGTTACATCCGTCTGAAGTCTCGAGTGTCAAGGTGTACGTATCTTCAGCTCCTCTGAGGTCGCTCGCGCTGAGTGTGACCTGGCCTTCTCTTGATGTTTCTGTGAATGGCGGGAGATAGTACAGGCATAATTATTTTTTAAAAATCACATCTGCCAATGATATATTCGAACACCACGATTTCAGAATGATCTGCGTTTTAGTGCTCGTTCATTCCTTGTTGAACACGTGCTTCTCAGGAAAGGAGTTGAGGAATAAAGAGCCAAAATACAACATAAATCACAAGATATGGCATAATGAATGTACCGTTGTATACGAGGTCGAAGTAGCTGAAGCCAGCACTGGGTTCCACGGCTACCAGCGTAACATTGACAGTATCCAGGAGGTTAGCGTCACTTGTGGTCAGATTGAATAGAACATCTCCTGTCATGACTTCAGAAGAATCAAATGTGATAGAGTCTGGCAGGTTCTCGAGAGTAGGCTTCGCACCTGGGAATAGGAAGAATCGTTGATTACTAGTATTTGTGCTTCCCGATATGTATACATTAATTCGTTGGATAATGGAAGAATTGAAGAAGAAATGGTTGTATGATGTTTTTCCTCACGTCCTCGGTTTATGACAGTATCATTATTGTCACATTTTATTACAGTAAATATAATTTACAACTCAGATGTGAACTTTTTATCAGCCAATCAACGTTGACCATCACAACACATAGCAACTCACTCACCGGGCCCTACGATAGCCCTAATTCCGTAATCTCGCCAGGTGTTTAACCAATAGCCAGCCGTTTCGAAAGTGAAAGTCTGGCCAACTCCATAACCATACGGTAGACCTCCTGGAACCTCATGCTGTTGGAAGTCGCTCGTGCCTTCAAAACCGAATGTGGTTTTATACAGCATCTTGTCCACATCCGTACCATCCAAGTACATCAGCCTGTGTGGGTAGGGTGATTTCACGTGGGAAAATCAATATGACAGATTGTAGTGAACATATTTCAAAATTATTAGATTTCTACATTGTATCAAGTGTAATGATGGCACTATTCCGAGCGGAAGCTCGTTTGATACATAACTTGACACGACTTGTGAAACAATCCATATGTCTCTCTAGTGCAAGAATGCAATGGCTGCTATGGGTCACGTGATAAAACATGAATATACACCACGTGACATTGCCTCTAAGACTGACCAGCCAATGACATCCCCTTGAGCCACAGGGAGTCTGTTAGCCTCGGCTACACTCAGCCGCGTGGGACAGCCTCCTGTCGTCACTGTTTGAATGGGAGCAGGTGGGAAACATTCATGATTTGTTATTCATCATAGGCTCACATGTAGAATATGATATGTCATAGTAAAATGTATCTATTATTTATTGTTTCGCCCTATTGTGGGGGGGGGGGGTGTAGGCATGAGATGTGTACATGTACGTAAATCCATAAACCCACGAAAAATATGTGGGCTTCTGGTATGACATGTAACTCAGTCGTGAGCTAAATATAAACAAAACATGGAAAATTAATTGTATAATGACAGCAAAAACACAATCCTCTTGTTTTCGTATTTGTCGTTCGTTTTTGTTTTGTTGGGGTTTATTTGGGCAGAAGTCACTGCACACAAGGCCAGCTTTGTACCATACAAAAACAGAGAACAAGATCTGACAACAATGTCTGATTAACTAACCTTGTAGAGGCTGTTGGAAGCGCATCTCCAATACGCCGAAGTCAGGATTTATAGGTAGCCACACTTGGAGGTCGAACCAGACGCCAGACACGTTAACACACACATCCCAGGCCTCAATCACTCCACAACACTTAATCCGCCAGTGTGGGTCAGTCATCGCGATAGCTAGTGGAAACCGCGGCAGATGGAAAGGAACATTATATATAAAATTTATGATTAGTAGTTACGGAACTTGTCTAGATAATTGTCTGTATGTGAACATGAAAAATAAGCCCAAGGGCTAAGAAAGGTTACCGGACAATATATATTTCAGATATTAGCCCTTTATCCCATGACCTCAAAAATAAGGTCATTGGTCAATTCAAGGTCATGAGAATATCCAGCATATATCATTTTCAGAATGTCCATAACTGATTCCTAAGCTGTGAAGTCGATAATAAGCCAGGTATTACCCATTTCGTCATTTGACCTGGAACACAGGTTCAAATGTCAAATTCAAGATCATCAGAATATTCAGCATATAAGAATCCATATATGTTCACTGTGGATTACTGAGCTGTAAAGTAGATAATAAGCCAGATATTAGCCATTTTGTTCTCTGACCTTGAAAATGAGATCAAAGGTCAAAATCAAGGTCACCAGAATATTCTGCATTCATCATTTCCTATATGTTCATTATGGATTCCTAGGCTGTGAATTTGATAATAAGTGAAATATTATATAGCGAGATAGTGCCCGGCTAGTCTCCAAACTGCTGCGGCAAGAATTTGTTTTACCAAGACTTATAGCTGCCTTCAAGAAATTCTATGGACGCCATCATGATCTGGTTGATAAATACACCAAAATCCAAGATCCAAGTTAATTTTGGGGAATTCATGACGGATGCCACGAGTGGGGCAGGAAATGCTCACTCTTTCCGAAACACCTGATTTCCCCACCTGATAGTGCCCGGATAGTCTCCAAACTGCTGCGACAAGAATTTGTTTTACCAAGACTTATAGCTGCTTTTAAGAAATTCTATGGACGCCATCATGATCTGGTTGATAAATACACCAAAATCCAAAATCCAGGTTAATTTGGGGGAATTCATGACGGGTGCCAGGAGTGAGGCAGAAAATGCTCACTCTTTCCGAAACACCTGATTTCCCCTCCTGGTGGCCATTTTTGGGGGTTCATGAGTTTCCCTGTCAATTTTGTTTCCTCTCACTTTGTATGCCTGATATGACTTTCTGTCCCCGGACTATGAGATTGGATAACGGACCTTATTTTGTTTGCTTGAAACACCTAATACTGGGTATTGATTCTATGTCTATCAACCATTTTGTCATGTGACCTTGACAATTAGGTCAAAGGTCAAATTTAAAGCTATAATCACTTTTAGAATTGACAAAATTTATCTATTCTGCGGTAACTTTGTTTTGTCTATAGAATGAGAAAGCTTACAAATTCGGGTCTGAATATGTGTATTACGTACATAAATTGAGTTGCCAAATCAATATCCAAACTCGGACCAGTCAATCTCGCATCATTTTTTCCCTCAAAGCGGACGCCTACCGGCGAGGTCTACACACGGTCTTGTGACGTCACTGGTATTTGTCTAGATACTGTGGCAACCGGCAATGTAGACAGGCCGATCATTCTCTATCCACTGTTTCCATGCATATTTCCTATATATTCCCGACCCTCCTGGTGGCCATTTTTGGGGGTTCATGAGTTTCCCTGTCAATTTTGTTTCCTCTCACTTTGTATGCCTGATATGACTTTCTGTCCCCGGACTATGAGATTGGATAACGGACCTTGTTTTGTTTGCTTGAAACACCTAATACTGGGTATTGATTCTATGTCTATTAACCATTTTGTCATGTGACCTTGACAATTAGGTCAAAGGTCAAATTTAAAGCTATAATCACTTTTAGAATTGACAAAATTTATCTATTCTGCGGTAACTTTGTTTTGTCTATAGAATGAGAAAGCTTACAAATTCGGGTCTGAATATGTGTATTACGTACATAAATTGAGTTGCCAAATCAATATCCAAACTCGAACCAGTCAATCTCGCATCATTTTTTCCCTCAAAGCGGCCCGCCTACCGGCGAGGTCTACACACGGTCTTGTGACGTCACTGGTATTTGTCTAGATACTGTGGCAACCGGCAATGTAGACAGGCCGATCATTCTCTATCCACTGTTTCCATGCATATTTCCTATATATTCCCGACCAAAGAGCCTAAAATACCAAGAGCGGGCACTCGGTCGTATTTCCGAACTGACCACTCCTCCAGTGGCGATTCAACATATAACTCACAAGATATTGCCCGGCAGTGCCATTGTGAGCAGTTGGTGAGCAGGTCGCTCCTTCTCTGGCGATGTTGGTCTTTTGTTTTATTTGTCACCATGTGGTCGAATGTAAGTGCCGCCTCTTGGTATTTTAGGCTCTTTGTTCCCGACTATCTCGAAATGTACTTTCAAGTTTGCGTGACAAACAATAATGCTAAATTTGGCTGCTTCTGAAATTGATTCCAACTGTAAGGTCACGACAATATTCAGCATATATCATTTCCTATATGTCAACAATTTAGATCATTTTTATCATTTTCAAACGTCTACAAGTACAATCATGAAATTCAACAAACACATATTACGCGACAATCTAAGGAATTATGTGAGAAAAGGTGCAATTCTAGTTTTGCCAAAAAACTCCCATTGTATAATTTCCCTGTCATATCTAATTCAATTGTACAGCAAATTGGCAATTATGATTCCAAACATACTTTTAAAAAAGTGTTAAGTAATTATACGACATCTTTCTACTCTTCAACCATAAAATGTACAAATGTTTTTTGCACAAGTTTTCGCACTTGACTGATAGTTTGGATCGGTCTATACGGACCTTTTTTTTCATTAGAGCCTGGATTTGGTCACGGTATGATGTATTTCTCCCCTCCTCTCCACTGGTGTTTCCTTGTCAGGCCGGGCAAGCCTTACTAATCAAAACTATCAACTCCTACCTGTTTAGTATTATTCATATCTATAATATAAATATTATACACTGATATACTTATATTTGGTATATGTGTTTAGGTTGTTTTGTAAATGTTCACATTTTTTTCTAAGGGACCAAATGGAAGACAGCAGATGCTAATTTGGTAGCCTTATTTTCCATCAAACCCTGAAAATATTTGCACGTATCTGTATATATATATATATTGACACGTACTGCTGATGTGAAAACGAAAATAAATTCTATTCTTTTCTATTTAGATATACCCATTGTGTCCCATGACCTTGAAAATAAGGTCATTGGTCAATGAAGGACACGAGAACATTCAGCCCATATCATTTCTAGCATGTCCACAATTGATTCCTAAGCTGTAAAGTCGATAATAAGTGGGATTTCAGCCATTTTGCGATCAGAGTTTGAAATTGAAGTCAAAGGTCAAGGTCATGAGAATACTCAGCATATATCAATTCCAATATGTTCGCAATTGTTTCCTAAGCTGGTAAGTCGATAAAAAAGCAAGATATCAACCTTCTTTGTTCTCTAACCTTGAAAATGAGGTAAAGGTCAAATGCAAGGTCACCAAAATACTCAGCATATATCTTTCCCTATATGTTCATTGAGGGTTCGTAAGCTGTAAAGTCAATAATGATCTAGATATTACCCATTTTGTTCTCTGACCTTGAAAATGAGGTCAAAGATCAAATTCAAGGTCATCAGAATATCCAACATGTATCATTTGCTATATGTTCACTATGGATTCCTAAGCTGTAAAGACGACAATATGCGAGATATTAACCATTTTGTTCTCTGACCTTGAAAATGAGGTCAAACTCAGGGTCACCAGGATATTCAGTGTATATCATTTCCAAATATTCACAAATGATTTCTAAGCTATAAAGTCGATTATAAGCGAGATGTTAGTCATTTTGTGCTGTGACCTTGAAAATTAGGTCAAAGGTCAAATACAAGGTCACGAGAATATCCGGCATTTATCATTTCCTATAAGCCCACAATTGATTTCCAACCTCAATATTAAACGAGATATCAGGAAAAATGTTTCCCATTATAAAGCATACTTTAGGAGAATTTAACATGAGAAAGTGTCATTTGGGACCTGTCGAAACATTCAAAAAGACTGCCATACGCAGGTGGGCAATTCAATGGTAACGAAACGTATATATGTCACAGAGGTATATCAGGGGAAACTTACGAAACAAAAATCTCAAATCTGATTAAACGACCGCCATTTTGAAAGAATTGCAAAAATAAAAACTACTTCCTTCTCGAAATATTTTCAGGCATTTTTGTGCAAAATTTCAGAAAGATTCGATTGTAAACTTCAAAGATTAAAATGTAGACGGACGACGACGGACCTAAGATAGAGTCTAGTGTCGTTTCTTTCTACAGTTAAAGTAATGAACGTTCCGCTCATTTCCAGTATCGTCTAACAATAGTGTTCCATATACTAATTATATGGAATTTATATAGTGTATTCGATTAAGTTTAACTTCAGAGGGAAGAGATTACTTCATCCATTTTTTCGATATCACAAATTTAGCTGACACTATATTTACCCGTATAGTTGCTCTCGGACTCCGTCTGATACCAGTTCTCCAGCTGAGTGCCAGCGTGGTTAGTCGTCGAACAGTCTTGAACGGTATCAACGTTTTTCGTGTATTATACTTAACCATGATGAATCAAGATTCACAACATAATACATGTACAATATGAAATGAATGAAATTTGTATTCCCGAGTAGATTATACAAGGCTCTCATGGTCTTTGGTCTCATATTGTCTTTTAAGACTTTAATCCCCATGCCCCTCCGAGGGGGATATACGCATAAATCAATCAATCACCTGGTTCGTCGTCGAAGACATATACGGTTAGGTTTGCCGACACAGGATCCAGACAATTATCCGTTACCTCCAGCTCGACTTCGTAAGGATCTCCGGGATAGAATGTGGCACCGGCGAGTGAGGCGTTCACGATCAACTCGTCTGTATGAACGTATGAACCTACATTATGTGTGTGGGGTATATTGCGCTAAATGGTCGTATGTATGGTGTATGGTCGATCGTACGTTTTCAGATATATTTTTATTATTATATCCACGAATTCGAGCACAGGAGAAGTAAAAAAATTGATTGTTTGTTTTTTTGCATTGTAAACATTGTATCATTTGATATCATCGCCAATATATCACATTATGCTTGGAATTATACGCCCAGCAATAGTATGATACAGTGGATATTACATCGTAATAGTCCCACCGTTTCTGTACTCATACTTGATGTTTCGTTTAATCCAAAGATGTCCGTAGGCGGGTACACCGCCTTGAGACTGACTTGCAAATACGAGACCTTCCTAGCTATATAGTCCATGGGGTAGATGACCAGTATTACGTGGTCAATACCATCAGTGGAATAGGCGCCGGCAATACCGGGGACGTTGTAAAAGTAAGGAGCGAATCCTGACAAAATGATACAATTGATGGAAAAAATGCCATGAGCACAGATAAATTCGATTAGAATAGCAGATATTTACTTATTCACGAAACTTTCATTTATACGGTCAACCGTTCATTAAAACTACTCATTCAATGATTGAATTATTCAATCAATTACTGAATTATTCATTATTGATTGGCGTAATTGATGGCTTCTTGATTGAGTCAACGCTGGCTCACAAATAATGAATGAATAAATAAACCTGTGTCTATAAGTGATTATAATCGATTTAGAACTGAATCAATCAAGTATTGGATATCAATAAGTAATACATAACGAATAATCGATCACTAATCGATACCTGGGTGTACATGAGCCTGTACTCCGAACAGCCGTACTCCTTTACCGCCAGTCTGGAAGTTGAGCGTGGAACCTGGCGTGTAGAACTCTGTCGAAACGCCGAAGGCGTTGTCGTGATGCGAGAAATTGGTTGTGGCAAACATCGGGTTGACGTCATACATGATCAACTCGTGGTAAAGACCGGTCCTGAAAAGTCATTGGAACTCATTGTGAAAAGTCACATAATGTGAATTAAGGGAAGCGACGATTGGCCATCGAGCTTAAGATTTTTACGAAAGTAAAATGAGGGCCTTCCAGCCCTCCCCAGGTATCTAGAAAATTTAATTACATGTACAGAGTTTGGGAATGAATCTTTTACATTACCACCTGAAAACTACAATGGAAAAGGACGGTGTGTCCACAACATTTTGATGTCTACTGTTATCTGCGGCTCAAGATTTTTTGTTTGGTGCATATCACCTGGATTGTTATTGCTACTATAACAATACATGTAGATTCATGGTCATGTACCCGGTGGAATCTGTCAAACTGCGGGTGATCCTATGGTACTGATATAAATTTTATGTTATGCCGGTTCCTACAGAACAGTGTGCATCAACTATTTACCCTGTCAAAAGGCATAGAGCGTTGACCGACCTAGTTCTTTTGTTCAGGCGTCAGGTCATGTCATTGTCAACGCTGTATCGCTAACTTCTTCTGAACTGATTACGACGCATGGTGAGTAAAATATATTTTTTATGTAAAATACTTCACCATGTTCAGAACGAGTTTTCGATGCAGTGTGCGAGATACTATTGTACAATCCTGTCCTGTCCAATTATCCATTGGAGTCTAATTTGTCAAGAAACAGGCCCTCGCCCACGGTTGTGGCCCATAAATATGTAGTGTCCAAAGATTGATCGAAATGTATTCGACACTTACGGTCCACCTACAGCATCACTGTATGAATTGGAGGTTTCAAATACTCCAAACTTCAATTGTGAGCAATATAAAGGCACAACGTCATCTAAATAGGGCTCTCGTGATATGGATAGAAGACTATCTGACAAACAGACCTCAGCGAGTGTGCGTGGGACAACTGATGTCGGATACACTCTTGTCAGCACAGGAGCACCACAGGGCTGCGTGTTGTCACCGGTCCTGTTCACGCTGTACACGGACGATTGCCGTTCCAGCTTCGACAATTGTGAGATCATCAAGTACGCCGACAACACCGCAATTATCGGTAAACTGTCACGTGATCCAACGGGTCTAACGAACTATCAGTCGCGTATCTTGGAGTTCACAAATTGGTGTCGGAAAAACTGCCTTGAGCTAAATGTATCAAAAACAAAAGAACTGATTTTCAATTTTGCGAAGGTGTATAATTGTGGAAATATTGTTATAGACAAGTATGATACCTAACACCAAACAATCCGCAAGACTAAACTCAAAATCCATGGACAAAATTTACACAATCGGTATGTTAAGGTTGGACAAAAATTCTAAATTGGTGATCAAGGTCCGAGCAATTTGAATATCAAAGACATCCGGCGAAGCCAAATGTGAGATCAGGTGTACCAGTAAGAGTAAGCTTCTCTTGCCTCGCATGCGACACCCACTGTGATATCCAAAATGAATGCCATCGAGATGAAGGACATAGTTAGGTTATAATCACGACTCTACAAGTACCAATCAACATGATGTGATGATATCTCCCATCATCTGAGTTACAGACAGACCGAAATGGTCTATTAATTCCTGATGACGACCATAAAACTTCTTAAAGGTCGACTGCAATCTAGATCTCAAATAGCCCTGCTTTAATAAGTTATTAGTTAGCATTTTGGCTCTGGCTAGAAAATATTGGTAATTGGAACAAGCTCTAGCATATCGAATGAGTTCAGACACATAGACGCCATACGCAGGAGCTGCTGGTATGTTACTACTCAGTACTGGGAAATTTACGATGGGAAAAGTGAAGTCATCACGTTTGTCATATAATCTGGTACATAGATTGTCATTTTTGTCTATTTCGAGGTATAGGTCAAGATATGCTGCAGACTTGGAGAAGTCCGTGGTGTCTTTAATTTCCAGTTCATCCGGATATATGAGATGTAAATAATCACTGAACTTTGGATTGTTCAATGACAATACATCGTCAATGAATCTGTATGTGAAATTGAATGAACTGGCTAGCTTCTTTTCTCCTCTCTTCAGAAGCGATTGTATGAACTCTGCTTCGTATGAATATAAAAACAAATCTGCCAACAATGGAGCACAATTAGTCCCCATTGGAATTCCAATAGTTTGTTGGAATATTTCACCACCAAACTCTAGGAAATGTTGTCGATTAGAAATTCCAGCATACCAACAACATCGGTTCTGTATATTTAGTGTCTGATGCTGAATGTTCTCGAACGAAATAAACATATTTATATTTAACTACCAGGTACTTATAACGTCTTTTCCCATTCTTATGGAAAAAGCATTGTATTATGAGATTTTTCAACCTTTCTTCAAGTTTAGAGTGAGGTATGGTTATGTAAAGGGTAGAAAAGTCAAAAGTTTTGATACTGGTTATTGTGGAAAATGAGCGTGATTTGAGATTTTCAATAAGCTCTTTTGAATTCTTCGAAATCCACATGTGATTAATTCCACTTCTGGAATAAGCAGTATCACAATACTTCTGAAGTCCTTCCTTTACAGCAGATAATAATTTAGTCAACAATATTGATAATGGTTTGGTCGGAACTGTCATTGATAACAAATTGACTTGGAAGCAAAATAGCAAGCTTGTGTTTGGCAAACTACAGAAAAAGTTGTATTTCTTACGTAAGCTAAAAGATTTCAAAGTCAGTCGTAAAATAATGGAACTGTTTCATAAATCTGTAATTGAAAGCACTATCACTTTTGGTATTACTGTGTATTACGGAAATTCTACCAAACATGACCTGACGGGGATGTCACGCATGATCAGACGGTGTGGGAAAGTAATCGGTACTAAATGCATTTCATTAGATAGGTTGTTTGCGAAGTTTTGTGCTGCAAAACAAAATGTGATTATGGCAGACACGACACACCCACTTCACGCCAACTATCAAAAGCTGAGATCCGGTGTGAGGCTCCAGTCGCTCAAGTGTCGCACGGCCCGATATCAACGCTCCTTCGTGCCGAACTTCATACGCCAGTATAACAATGTATCGTCACGCTAGCAATTTCGTTGTCATTTTTCTGTAACTGTTGATATATTATGTAATCACGCTTTGATATTCCGTGTCATTTGTGAAACGAGTTTCTCCATGACAGCCACTGAGAAAGTTTGTGGTTGTTTTGATGAACAAGTAACCATTTTCTGAAGCGTTTTATGTGAAGTTTCAATGAACCCATTTTGGATATTCCATCCAAAGACTACACATTAACGCAAGCAATTCCAGACTGTTAACTTGGACCATGCAGCTTTAGAGCGTGCACCATGTCCTTAGAGCGTTGACGCGCCACAAGCGAATCAATAATAAATTATTAGAGCCCTATTTAGATGACGTTGGACCTTTATATTGCTCACAATTGAATTTTGAAGTACTTGAAACCTCGAGTTCATACGTTGTTGCTGTACATGGACCATAAGTTTTGAAAACATTGTGATTAATGTTTGGACACTACATATTTGTGGACCACAGCTGTGGGCGAGAGCCTATTTCTGAACAAATTGGTCTCCTATGGATAGTTGAACAGTACAGACTCGTCCATTGGTATCTCTTACACTGCATCGAATCCCCGATCTAAGGTGATATGGTCAGTATTTTACAGCAAAAAATATGTTACTCCGACCAAATGTGTCGGCATCAGCTGCCAGAAAGTTAGCATTACAGGGTTGACAACAACATGACCTGAACCCTAAACAAAAGAACTAGGCCGGACAACGCTCTATGCCATATGGCAGGGTGTATACCCCCACGTATCGTTAAAACACGGCGAAGCACAGAGTACCTATAGTGGAATATAGATTGGAACAGTGATACGTACCATCCGAATACCCAGTCCGGTCGTACAACCATCTGGTTGTCATATGATAGATCCACGTCCACATACCACGAGCTGTTGTACACTGCAAAACATTCGGGTCCCATTAGGATCTAAAATATGAATGTTTGCAAGTAAATGCATCTGTTAATGGCTGGGTTTCCAACCGGAAGCATTCCTCTACCGGGGCACCCATGGACACCCGCCTGATTCACTAGTTTATTCATCGATAACAATGACAATATGCAAATATCGAGATCGGTTAGGTGCAATATCATTTTATGACACCTCAGAAAATCATATAAACGAAGCGAAGTCGGCTGAAATAAGCAAATTAATGGGAGCTCGTGTGACCATTTTTCAACCAATCAGCGCGCGATTGGGCATTTTTTGTGATGCTGTACTGAACGGCTAAATTATCATACAGTATCTGGATTTTTTTTTAAATTCACCAGTATTATTTCAATTATTTATATGTTTACGATCACGTCAACGAGATCACACTTGGATCTAACAATAGATAAAATGTACGTAGACAAAACGATGTATATCATACACAAAAAAGGGATGCAGAATTTCTGTTAAAAAAACGAAACAATAATACCACAAAAAATCGATACCGTAGTCTAAATGAGCATCCTTCAGGGTCGCCTGCGTAGGATCAGTCGTGGATATCTCCCAGATATTGAAGTAAATGTAATCGTTGAAGTTGTTGAGGATTCGGAATTTTGTGACGACCCCACAACAATCAAACGGATGTAGCGTCCAAGCAATGCCTGCAGAGAACAGCACAAATAAGTCTTTTTGTTCAAGAATTGTTACAATGTTCATACAATTAAGAAATTGGAATTCATACCTTCGTTCTCCGATGTGGGAGATACGGTTGTAATGTATGGCATATCCGGCACCGTAAACCCAAATGTCGCGCCGTTTGTGCATACTAAATGAATATATAGTACCGTGATTAAATCACTGAATATATAAAAATAAATCAACGCATAATCAATTAATAAATAACAACAATTAGATTGCTCGCAATTGCATATTCGTGTAATAATATGATATTCAACGTTTCGACAATGAATAACACGATTTTATTCTGTATGAGCTCAACATGAAACCAATATCATCCAATCATATCACAGAATTGTATAATCGTGGAAAAAAAATATCAATAATATTTACTTACCCGTAGCGGCATTAGTGACAGATACAGCGATAGGCAGAAGTATCAAACTAAAGTAAACTTTCCATGGAATATGTAATCCGCGGTTTAATATATTAGTCTTCATGACAATTATTAAACGGTGAATAGTCTTATCCCGTGAAATAATTCGATCTTAACACTGGAAATATATCCCCAAGTGTGGTCTGTTTGGCAATATGAGAAGTTTAAAAGGCAAAACTTAAACCATTTCGATCTCTTTGGAATATTTGTACATACGGGTGTAAAATCAAACGCGATCAGGCGTACGATCGCGCATTATGTACATATCTATCGGATCTTAAAGAAATGCTGGAAATAGTAAATATAATACATTTATCAACATTTATTCAAACTTACAACGGCTATATCTGGTGACAGAGTTCGGACTGGCGGTGATTTGTTTGCTTCGACAGTGGCAAATATTTTACTACTTTTCAAATCGGACATTGTGACCCTGACATAAACGCACTTGAATGGTCAGTACAAATATACGGACCATTTTATACACAAACGTTATATGCTCCCAAGTAAATAAAATGCTATGTTGATTTTGAACCGTTGAATTGCCTGTGATTTATTTGCCATACACTTAAGTTGGATCATATGTAAACAGGGTGTATAAACATGCATGTTACATGCAATGACGTTTTGTGTTGCAAAATAAACAACAAGATATAGCTTAGAACCATACCGTAATGGCATGTAACATTAACCGAAAATAAATGCATTGTGGAAGGAAAACATTAGTTTTATAGAGACACTTCCGAAGATGAATAAATCACCAGAGGAAAACACGTGAACTAGTATGACAAATATATTAGACCGCTATCCTTATTCTTGTATATGACGTCACACATAAACCCAATGACCTACAGCTGAACGGATGGTTTCTTTCGGTTCTTATTGGATACTGAAGAAGACAGCAGACGAGAGCACGTGGATGATACAAATTGATTGGGATTGTGAATGAAATCCACTAAAAATACATTTCTTTGTAGTCTGGGAACTAACGCTCCATATGTTGATCAAACGGTACAGGCCGATTCACACTGAGTCATACGATTTTATGGTCGCACGATTAGTTTCACTTTTGCAGGTTTACGACTGATCACCAGTGATCGCAACGACCATCGCAACTGGTGACTATTCGATTGGCGGTACGCTTGGTTGTACGATCACGCAATAGATTGATCGCAGGCAGTCGTACGACTAGTCGTTGCGACTAATGATTATTCGTACGATAAATCGCAACCGGAGGCACGTCCGTTCGTCAGAAACTTGAACAAGAAACATACTTTGCAGTTTTATAGTTTAGACAAAATGCTAAAACATTTTAGTGTGTCACGTAAATTTTTTCCACCGCATGTTTATCCTCGCCCCGGGGAGGTTCCCAAATGGATGGTACCACCAATCGTAAGGTCGCACTGACTCGCACTCGATACAGGTCGTGACTAATTGCGTCATTAATCGTGAGGTTGTACGACTGATTGCACCACTAATCACTAGGTTGCACGACAAGTAACACGACCATTTTGGTTATTCCAAAACGCGCGACAATGTCCGATTGGTGGAGCCATCTTTTCTAACTGGTGGCACGATTAGGCAAGACCAACGTGCGAACAGATATCGAAGGTCGAACTTGCTGCGACTAGTTTTGCTGCGGCCGATAACGACCTCTACGACCAGTTGAACGTTCGTGTCACGATTCGTTCAAGATCACAAAAAATTAAAGGTCGCAACATGGTCGTATTGACTGGTCCTTGACAGATCGTTCGTTACACACTTCTTCGTTACATCGGCTGATCATAATTTGACCATGTGAGAGTGCCAGACGCGAACGACCCGGTATTTCCGCGAAACCTTTGCACTAAGTTTCTCTTCGTTGTTTGTATTGACTCAATTATCATCGAAATGTATTTACTATAAACACGAGGGTGTCTAAATTCATAGGGTAATTTATATGTTATCAATAAATTGCCAAGACATGTTCAATGAAAGGCGATATTCAATGCTGGGAAAACATTCATAATGTATTCAAACCGACCCGTAACCATCGAGGAACCAATATGAAAGCGGAAATAATAACAGCTGAGTGCAGTTTTAACTGCGGATGAAACAAACTCAGAAGTGTCATCCTAGGATGTAGCATTGTATTTCGCAGATATCCATCATAGTAGCGATGTGAATAGATATATCAAATTATTACCACCAAAAAATAGATTTTGTTGATGACATATGCAAACTTAAATACAACATTTTTGGCATTAAAACAAACCTGGGCAAGTGTTTACAGCTAGTGTCACACTGCCGTCATCATATATATAGTTGTTTTCACTGAACACCTACTTTTCCAATACCCCACTAAAATCGAAACAAACTAGTTACAATATAGGTGTATGGCAAGTGCATGTGTACCTACCAAGATACCACATATGAACATTGGGTTATTTGGTGAAACCTCAATATATTACAAACGTAACTACATGAAATGTTGGTATAGTTTAAATACACGGATGACCAGTTAGAAGAGGTGTTTGTGATATAAATACTATGCTGGCACGACCATAACTGACCATGAATGCATGTGCACTCCATTATCCCATAATAATCTTATGCGTCAGTTCGTTGCCAGACACAAATATATTCTGCAATGTGGGTGTGATTTGTTCTAAAAAATTGCAAATCACATCTATTCGGACGGCAATACATGTATTTTATTGTCGTATTTGCACCATGACGAATCTCCATTGCTGCCGCGACACGTTGCAAAGTATGATTAAGGCATGAATGAATAAAATTCACCAACATGCATGGGTTACTTACTCCACTTTGCCATTGGATTTGCTTCAACTTCTACGCAAATTATACGTTATGTATCTGAATAAAAAAAATCAACATAACTGATATACTCCCCACATGAATAGCAGTCCTCAACTGTACGGACCGAAAACTTCTCGTCGATATCTTCGTATTGACAGATGTTTTGCCTGTCCTTAGAAATACACTATGATCTCACCATTTCGTATTGTGCAGCATGAATCGAATGGCTGGTGTAACAACTGTTACTTCACATAATTCTTCTGCTTCTATTTCGCAGATATGCTTTGAACAATTGTTCAAACTTCCGAAAATTTGGGAAAATCTTACAACAAAAAGGAAGAATAGACCACCTGCATTCAATATGATAACAACTTCAACACTCGGAATCTAATGTGAAAAATGATGGAAAATCGATACACCAATTTAATGGTTGTGTTGTGGAGCATCTTGTTTCAATCGATTAACGGTAAGAATCTACACCATAAAATCGAATTGATCTGACTTGACTTCAATATATTTACATGTAAAGACAGTCGTCTTGAATTTTCAAAATGAAACTATTTCAAACGACAATATGTATACGGTTGTTTCATATTGAGAGATTTCAGATAAACTCTAGCCTAAACTCTAGGCATGTGATTAGGTACTATGAAAGTGTCATATATATATCTATTCCATGGGTGTATTTCGGATTTCTAAATTATATTTTTCTAAATAAACTTGCATATGTTGTTGGGCAGTTGTGTACTGATTCCACCAAGTGTACAGAAGATATAACTACATTTCACACACTGTCTTCCCTGAAAAGCCAGTGTGTCTTTGGATAAACTTCTTGGTCGAGCATGGTTTCTATTCCAAAATGTTGCTGACCACGTTTGCTATGGCAATCATCAGAATCTGGTTACTCTGGTGGTAATAAATTGAAATATACATTCAGACAAGATTGTATGTGACCTGAATTTTAGAAATTGTGGAAGCAGAATGGGCAGCCTCAGTTACTTGTAAACCCAAGTTGAGAACATATGTTCTTTAAAAATATATTTAAGACAGAAATTTCATTGTGGTATATTGCAATTGAACATAGAAACTGGTAGATTTATTAGGAAACCTGTCCATGAACGTGTTTGTGACTTCTGTGACTCTGACTTCATTGAAGATGAATTTCATTTTTCATGTATTTGTGAATTATATAACGAAGAAAGAAATCTTTTGTATACTACTGTCTCAGAAAGCACAGATGTAATTTTTTATACCTTGAACGACCTTGAATTTGTATATATTATGAAACATGCCGGCAAACCTTTAGCAAAATATCTTACAAATGCTTGGGAAAAAAAGACAATATAATTTGTACAGTGAAAATTAACATAATACAGTTTGTAATAATGAATTGCAAGATAATATATATATTTTTACAACATGGAATTACGAGAAAATATAAAATTGTTAAGTTATAGCCATTAGGGCCACTGTATATTTCAAAATGTAAACTTACAATAAATGGAATTATATTTTGTTCATGCACAAGAATTATAGTTCAAGTTTATACATTTTTCTTAGAATTTTGCATTCTGTATACCATCATATAGTTTAATAAGCCCAATGAGGGTGGGTGCTTGTTGATTTTGTTATATTATATGTCATTTTTTGCACTGGTCAGTATAATAAAGATATTTTGAACTTGAACATTCCACTGAGCCGGTGTCACTGCTGGTCAGACTTGTTTTTCCATTCCAAAATCTTGCAGATTACATAAATTGCTATTTGTCAATATCAAAATCTAGTTGTGATGGTTGTGGTAGGTTGAAAATTTCCTTCAATTGATTACAGTTTTAGTCAATAATTATTGTTTTCCTATTATGGAGCATCGTGCGTGTCAGGAAAATGTGCAACAAAAATTGTGTTAGCATCAAAAGTAGACATTCAAATAAACTTACATTGGAATATTTCCATTGGTGTTCCCTTGGCTCATTGTAATTTTTCATATACTCTTTTGAAAAACTTTGACAATGAGATGTATGCACGTTTGAATTATTAGGGGTTCCTTTTTCGTTGTACCAGTCTTTGCCTGACGTGGTAAGCAACTTGGTTGTAATGTATTTTCATATTACATGTATTTTTATTCTTATAACAATGATAAACGATTTTCTATCAGCTCATGATTTCGAGTCAGTAAAAATATTATTATATATTTCTGCTGCCGAAACAAATTATTCTCTCCACTGTAGATTATTTGTTGGTTTTATTATTCGTTTACTGGGTTATTTTTAAATGTAAGTTCCCATCAGAGATTTACGTTGTACTAGCCATGAATTCACTTCATGATCAATGGAAACTTGGTAGAGCTTGTTACCACAATTGAATGAGCCAATATTTTATTTGAAGGCTCCAGCAATAAAATGAATTGAATATCGATCAAAATTTGTAAAAAGATGAAGGAAAAGCGATCCGATTAACATGTTAAACCTAAAAAATGAGGAAATATGTGAGGAATGATCGGTAATCCCCCTTCCAATGAGTTAATATACTCACAAATTTAATTAAATCTTATAATATTACTGGTGTTCCCTGTATTTTCAGGGACAACGTTGACAGCAATGAGTTCCGCTGGTGAGTGAAAGGTCATACTGAACCATAACTTTCTTAGGAGTTAAAGAATGAAGAGATATGGAACTAAAGAAATGTCAATGTTTGGTAGAACATTTTTGTGAGATCTATCAAGGGTTATTCCCATATCAACAAATCATACTGTCTTGGAAGTTGGTGGTAATAACGTATCCAATAATTGGCTGCAGCATATTGCCTTGATTCCGGGATATCCAGTGCTAGTGACGTGGATGTTATCGCTGGGACGCCTCACACCCACATAACAACTTCCAGCAGTACCTGCACGAGTTCCTGTCGTGGAAGCAGCACTTGTCGTGTAAAACTCTACAATTTCGACACCAGGGAATGCAAAATATTTGGTCCTCACACCACCATCACATACGAACTTGAAGCGACTGTATCCTCTGACCTTCGCGTCAGACTCTGTATTGGTATGAACTGCTATATTGGAAAATCGCCACATTTCATTACATTTTATTATGTCTAGTTTTCATAATTTGTATCCATCTTATTTCAGATCCGGGCACCACACACTCTCCAATCACTACGGCACTAACAACACAACCATTGGCAGGCACAACAACAATTGACACAATATCAACTACAGAATTTGACACATCAACTGAAACAAGTGCAAGTGGCACAACAGCAATCGACATGACAACTGAAACAACAGCACTTGCCACAACATCAGCCTATTCAGCAAAAACTGGCTCAGCAATGCAACCGACATCCGAAAAATTCACAACACAGGGAGGACGAATAACATTATTGTCAACGCTAAGGAGAGTACCAACTAAAACACTGGTAGCTATACATCCAGAAACTACCCATGAACCCTATCCCATAACAACAACTCATTCTTCCACTGCATATGACACTTCGATGACTCATTTCCTTAGTACAAATCATATGTACACACATGAAAACACAACTGAGATAACACATTATAGAACAACAGAACAGTTCTACGAGACAGAAAATGTCTCAGACAGAGACGATAACACGACCGAGAATTTCACGGGGTCAACAAGTGAGATCATCTATCCTTCTGCAATTGCTCCTATGCATGGAGTCCCCAACTTCGATGGTAATTAATGTCTGGGTTATGATAAACATGATACTTCATGGTCAGCCTGCTGTCGATGTGATCACTTTTCTCTACGAATACACGTGGTCATTTCACCCAGGATCAAGTTTGAATAATTGATACATTCCTACATTATACTGCACATTCACTAAGACCGCCTTTGTCTGAAGGCTACGTTGTAAAGGCACTCTCTATGTATTGATAGATGATAGATAGATAGATAGATGATACTAACGTAACCCTGTAAGGGAACTTGCCTTACCACCATCCGACCAACTTTGGTCCGCGATATTTGGTGGCGCGTCGCCGCAGTGCAGCGCCTGGCATATTTTTGGTTCCCGTGTATGTATGTAGTGTATGGACGGGATTTTCTGGTGTACTGCAATGATGGATATTTGTAGCGCGGCCCATGACAGATCCGGGTACGCCTAGTGAACTAGGTTTCTGCCCCTTCACCACCGCCGATACACTGAGTGCAGCAGTTTACAAGGTATCACCTGGTCACCATATTCGTGTCCGCTCCAGGCCGACGGACTGAGAAGTGAGGGGTAACCCTTGATTCGCTGAGTGAATTTTGATCGCCGAGAGCGGGACTCGAGCCCGCCGACGACGAACATTGAATTCCCTTCATCAGCGGGCGAACGACTTAGAGCGTTGCGCCACGGCCACTTTTGATATATTTTCACCAAAAACTGCCCAGATAATTGGGTTGATCTGTGCCCATTACCCGTACTCACAACATCACTAGTCATAGGTGCATGTGTCTGGGTACACAATTGACATGAATACTCCTTACATTCCTGCGTACTGCCCCGATCCTCCATTCCCATGAAAACATTCCCATGAAAACTCCTTTCATTCCAGTGTACTGCCCCGATCCTCCGCTGGTGGCTCACGCCCAGACCGTGTCACCAGGAAGACTGGTTCACCTATCCGTGGTGACGTTTGTCTGTGACCCTGGCTTCTGGTTCAGCGAAGGCGGCTCCCAGAGAACAATAATCTGCTTGGAGAACGGGGAGTGGAGCAGCTCTGTCGAGTCATCGTGCATGAGTGAGTGATAGGTTAATCTTCAATAGTCAGAATTCATTATGGATGTAGACATCAACATGCTCTTGGAGTCACACGAAAGCGTTTCAACCGTCTCATTATGAATGAGTATGAATACTGGTATAGGCCTTCGTTGTCGGTACTTGGGTCGATGTATGTGAAATGACATGAATTAGCTGAGAGGCTTCCTTTTCACTTGACATAAAACTGTGTTTGCTTTTTATTCAAACCAGCAACCACCTGTCCCTCCCTGGTCTCGTTGTCAAGCGTCGCGAGTAGCTCAGCTGTTACAGACAGCAGTGGGGTTTATGAAGTGATTTGCGATGTGGGCAGCACCATGTTTTCTGGTTTGTCACTTGACTATACGATATGTAAGGAGGGCGGTGATTGGCTGAAAGTTCACGACAGAGGATGTACTGGTAAGGGAAATTATGGTGTGCACGAGCAACACATTGGAGATTCAGATATTGGCAGCTTGCTTTGGTGGTTTTTTTTTTGTTGAATTTGAGGTTTATTGAACCTTATTGGCGTTTCTTTCTCAATAGCAAACTGCAACCCAGTACCATATTTCCAAAATGCAAGCTTAATCTACCCGGTCAAAACTATTGATTTGACAACTGGAGTGAAATTGGTCGTGGAATGCCAGAAGGGCGTCAGGTTCACAGATGGAACCACTTCACGCGAAATTATTTGCGCGATAGATGGAACCTGGACAGAAAATGGTGATTGTCAAAGTAAGTATTCTTGTTGCGAATTTGTCTTGTAATCTGTCACGACGTTACAATTGCAGGAATTATTTTATCTAATGTTGAGATTGCATATAGTTTGTTTTCATGACATATCATACATAATCATACCATACCAGAAATTCCCTCGACCCACTGGACTATGCCTTCTATAGTTTCCGTTCCAAATATCTTACAGTCGAGACTTGTCCGCATCTTGGTGAATCAGAGTACGCCAGCTTGAACACAACCAGTCACGTGTTTGGCACCTACGTGCTAGCAACGTGTTACCAAGGCTATTCACTACCCAATGGCAAAACGACACAGTCTATTTATTGTAATGGTGCTCTCGGATGGGATAAGAACTTCACAAAGTGCTATCGTAAGTGGTCCTGATAAAGCTTCGAAAAATTACATGCATGATGAATGATGTCTTCTTTAATTGGAAAACTACATGCTTTCCATGCTCAAGCCAAAATCGCTGCATTGTCTTTCAAGATCATTGAAGGTAAAATTCAAGGTCACCACTGGAATCAGTGCAAATGAATTTTCATTTCAAGATGTTCGATAAGATAAAAAAAAATTACAGCCAGATCAAACAAGTAATTTTTTAATTCAGAATATTGGACAAACTTAGTTTCATGTTGAAACTTAGAGCAAAAGTTGACCAAAACATTTCAAGATGACCAAATTGTAGTCAGATCGAACTTTTCACCATGAGTTATGTTTTAACTCCATAATATATGCATTGTGCCAAACATGGTTCCAAGTTGAAATTCAAAGTAAAAGTTGACCAAAATTTCTATATGACGATATTGGAGTCAATGGAAAATTTTCACCATGACTCATACTTTAACTCTAATATGTGCCAAAATTGATTTCAAGTTGAAATGCAAAGTAAAAGTTGACCAAAACTGCATTTCAAGATCGAACTTTTTACCATGAGTTATATTTCAACTCATGATATGTACCAAACTTGATTTAAAGTTGACATTCAAAGTAAAAGTTGACCAAAGCTGTATTTCAAGATTACGAAATTGGAACCAGATCGAACTTTTCACAATGAGTTATATTTTAACTCATAATATGTGCCAAACTTGGTTTCAAGATGAAATTCAAAGTAAAAGTTGAAATAAACTGCATTTCAATATGACAAAGTTGGAGTCAGGTCGACCTTTTCACCATAGGTTAGATTTTAACTGAGATTATGTGCTAACTTGGTTTCAAGTTGAAACAAAATCAATGTTGACCAAAACTGAATTTCAGGATGATGACATTGGAGCCAGATCGAACTTCTCACCATCGGTTATATATTACCCCATAATATGTGCTAACCTTGGTTTAAAGTTGAAATACAAAGTAAAACTTGACCATAGAATAATTGTAGGTGATTTCAATCATATTTTAAATCCATTATTAGACAAAAAAGGGGGACGTTATGACCATGCAAATATTGGAGCTAGAGAGGTAACTATGAAATACTTAGAGGAATGTGAAATGGTGGATATTTTTAGGAGGCAAAAACCAAATATTAAAAAGTTTTCTTATCATACCACAGGCCCAGATATTGTGTTCACTAGATTAGATTTAGCCTTGGTATCATCTGGGCTTGTATCTTTATGTGAACAATGTGACATTATTCCAGGTTATTGTAGTGATCATTCATTTGTGACTTTAAAGATACTTTGTCATGAGCTAGAGAGGGGTAAGGGATTTTGGAAAATGAACTGTTCCTTTTTAAAAGATAAAGACTATATTACTGAAATCAGGGATGAAATAAAATATATAGTAGAATTTAATAGCAAATCTAATCCCCAGTTACTTTGGGATACAATAAAAATGGCGGTACGAGGACGTAGTATTCAGTATTGTGCTAGGAAAAAAAGAAGCCGTAAAAACTTATTAGAAAAATTAGAAGAAAAATTAGCAAAGTTACAACTTGAGTATGCACAAAAAAAACAAGATGAGGTTTTGAATAATATCCAAGCAATAAAACAAGAAATTGATCAACTTATAACGGAACAAACAAATGGTGCTATTTTAAGATGTAAACTAAAATGGCATGAAGACGGCGAACGGGCAACAAAATATTTCTTGAATTTGGAGAAAAGACAATATAATAAAAAGAATTTGACAATCTTGAAGGATAATGATGGAAATATCATCACAGGAAATGAATCAATTTTAAATGAGGAGGTTACATTCTATTCTAAACTTTATACAGGAAAATACCCTTTAGAGACCACTCCAAATGATGAAAAACCTTTTTTAGATGAAAGTATTGAACGGAGGACTTTAACAGATGAAGAACAAACTTGTATAGATGACTCAATCATTGGAGAATCTGAATTAATAGAAGCTCTCAAAAATATGAAAAGGGGAAATCTCCTGGTAATGATGGGTTGCCAAAAGAATTTTATGTTGTGTTCTGGTCAGATATAAAAACTTATTTGCTGAATTCTATAAATTATGCTTTACAAACAGGTTCCATGGGTTTAACACAACGACAGGGGGTAATCACCTTGCTCCCAAAACAAGGAAAAGATCCTTTACTACTAAAAAACTGGCGCCCCATTTCACTACTTAATACCGATTACAAATTATTGTCAACTGCCATTGCAATGAGATTAAAAAAATTCTTTAAAAAAATCATAAGCACTGACCAAACTGGGTTTATTTCAGGGAGATATATCGGTGAAAATATAGTTAATATACTTGAAATAATGAACTATTGTGACAAGAACGATGTTTCTGGTATTTTTGTAACCATCGATTTTGAGAAAGCGTTCGATATGCTTGAGTGGTCTTATGTGCAAAAAAGTTTGGACTTCTTTAATTTTGGTCCTGGGCTTAAAAAATGGGTTAAAATAATTTATAACAATATAACAAGTTGTGTGCTTAATAATGGTTGGTTCTCGCCCCAGTTTCTGTTGACCTGTGGAATGCGGCAAGGTTGCCCATTATCACCATATCTGTTTATTATTAGTGTGGAAGTTTTGTCAATATATTTAAAACAAAACAAGAAAATAAAGGGCATCATTATAAATGAAGTGGAACATAAAGTAAATCAGTATGCGGACGACACGGCCCTGACCTTACAGTACGATATAGATTCCCTCAAGATGTTATTTGATAGCTTCAATACATTTGAAAAAATATCTGGTTTAAAAATAAATAAATCCAAAACAAATATAATCCCACTAGGCCCTTTAAAAAATGACTATCACCATACTCCTTTATTAGATCAAGTTACCTGGTGTGAGGAACCAATACGTTATCTTGGCATAACATTGTCTCATAATGTAAGAGATATTTTTGAATTAAATTTCAACCCAATAACTGCAAAAATGAAGTTGTTGATGAACATATGGCACCAGAGAGAATTAACATTATATGGTAAAACTACAGTAATAAAATCACTGTTGGTACCTAAACTAATATTCCTTTTTTCAGTTATACCAGATCCACCTGTTTATTACATAGAAAACGTGACCAAACTCCTATTTAAATTTCTTTGGGCAAACAAACCAGATAAGATAAAAAGAAATGTTATTTATAATAATAAGGATCAAGGGGGGTTAAATATGGTGCATTTAGAAACTCAGTGTAAAGCATTGAAAATAGCATGGGTTAAAAGATTTTTGGATGAACCGTTTGCAAGGTGGAAAATTTTTTTTAAAGTAAATTGTACTATAGATTTTAATGATTTTTTACAGTGTAATTTAGTTGCAGAAGACGTCCAATATGTATGTAATAGTGTACAATCCGAATTTATCAAAGATATTCTGAAAGCTTGGTTTTCATACACTTATCGACCTGTAGAAAAAGACGATCCTGTGGAATACATAGTAAACCAATTTTTGTGGTTCAATTCAAACTTGAAAATTGAAGGAAAAGTAACGTATTATAATGATTGGTACAATAGCGGAATTAAATGTATTCGAGACCTGCTATGTGAAGACCACATAATGCCATATGAACAATTTGTTGACAAATATGAGGTATCAACACATTTTCTGATATATTATGGTGTTGTGGATGCTATACCAATTGTCTGGAAACAAAAACTTCGTGGTGCACCTGCTATTCTTGGTAACGATGTACCTGTATATAATAGTGCTATAACAAGTTTGATCAAAATGAAGAAAGTGTGTCGTACAGTGTATCCACATTTACTGAAAACAATTGTTCAGAAACCAACAAAGGCAAGACAATCATGGTCAACTTTATTTTCTGTTGAGATAAGTGAGTCCGACTGGGTAGAACATTTTTCACTCTTGTATCAATTGACAATATCCACAGAACTGTTATATTTACAATTCAGGTTGTTACATAATATATTACCAACAAATGCGTACCTATTTAAGATAAAACTCAAAGATTCCCCTATGTGTAATTTGTGCAAAGAGCATAAAGAAACAGTAGAACATTTATTTATACATTGCAAATTTGTAAAGATATTTTGGGTAGAATTTGAAACTTATATTAGAAGATATTTTCCAGATTTTTGTAACTACCAGCCAAATCAGCTATTGTTGTTGAATATAGAAAGTACAAATATTTTGTATGATCTGTTGTTTCTAATAGCAAAAAGATATATATATACATGTAAGTTATACTCTGTGCCACCTGTCATGAAGAATTTTGTTAAAAAATTGAAAAATTACAGATCTCAAGAGGAGGACATTGCTGTAAGGAAAAATAGGGAATGTGACTATTTAGAGAAATGGAGAGGCTTTACCGAAATGTAACTTAACCGTATCGTACATTCAGTAAAACTTGACCAAAACTGTATTTCAAGATGACAAAATTGGAGCCAGATCGAACTTACACCACAAGTTCGAATTCAACTCATAAAATGAGCCCAATGATATATGTTTCTCACCTTAACTACTTTTTTTGTGCTCAATTACAGATTTAACTAGCCAAATTTATGTTAAATTATTCACAAGTATCAATGGTATTTCAGCCATAAAGTCAGTACTGGACACAACCTTTACCTTGTTGAGCCCAATAATAAATGTTTCTTTGCCCAACCATTCTTATTGTGGCCAGTGATGAACTTAACCGGTAAAACTAATGTTAAACTAGTCAAATTTATGTTAACTTATTCAGTAAACGTAATATCTTCACACAAAACCATCGACTGTAAATTTGTACACATGTCCAGTGTGATTTGTTTGCTGATATCAACCAGATGGAATGATCATAGATATCAAACTGGATATTTCACATCGTTGTCATAATATTTATTCAATCTTTCTGAAAAAAAAAGCAATAGGTTTCCTGACTGAGCATTGATCAACATGCCTGTTCAATATTATAGTGATTCCTGTAAAATTACAACTCCTAGAGCGTCCACAAGCCATGGGTGTTGAAATTGCTGATTTTGTCACAAAATGTGTCGCCAATCGGTCATTTTGGTTGCTATGGCAATCAGAAGGGACCAGTGTCATGCCTTCACCATACAAGATGTCCATACAAAATATAATCGAGATCGGTTCAGAATTGCAAGCTGTAGCGCGTACACAAGAAAGTGTCTGCGGACGCGGCAGCGGAACTACCATCGTAAAATCTATCTATGACGATAGATATCATCTGTATGATATTAAAGATATATGCTTTACTGGAAATAATGTGCATGGCCACCGCCATTTTTTATCAAACCACATTTCTTGTTAGTGTACTTGCAGCCTCCTGTTGGTCATAAGAATGTACAATGAATCGTGTCATCAATAACGGATCTCCCCTGCAGGGGTGTGAGAGGTGTAAATAAAACATACCCAGAAGAAGGAATTCGATTTGCCAAGTGAACAATGCAGTATATTGCCAATAGTGTCCTTCGGGGTCGGATAATGTCTAATACAGCCCATTTCCTCACCTCCCGATCAATGAATCAATTAAATCAGCCATAGCCTTATTGGTGTAACACTTCCAGATAATATTCGATGTGTTTTGTTCATGGAAATCGATTAATACAAACGGATGGTATTTAAGGAAGTTCACTGGTACATTTGTACTGTAAAGTAATGTACTAGTTGGCCTGGTCATTATCTTCTGATTGGTCTCATAATCATGATACTATATATTGCACATGTTACTAACACAAATATGTTTTTTGCCTTCGTTTTCGAGAGTGTAGGTTAACGTAGTCCGCTACAAACATGGAGGTAACGGGAGAGTCAAAATTTAAAAGTCATTTCTTGAATATTATCTCTTCAAAATGACATTATTTTATAGAGTAAATGATCAGCATCCTAATACTGAAAAGAAAATAGGGGGTCACCGTGCTCGTTTCTTCTACATATTCGATCAAAATCACACATATTTACTTAAAATGACATAAATTCTGGCATTCTTGCACATTTTTTCGTCCATATTCACATCTTGCATCGTGTTTGCCATGAGAACGGATACGGTGACCCCCTATTTTCTTTTCAGTTTTAGGATGCTGAACAGTTACTCTATAACATATATCATTTTGAAGCTCTAGATTATGTTGACACAGTTATTTATTTTAAAAAAACTCTTTGACCCACTCCCCTCACTGTTTGGAGCGAACTACCTTAATATGCTTTTACACTTGGTAATAATTCAACAGTACAAAATCTAAAATGAGATTTCAATTGAATATTTTATGTATCGATCACAGTTATTCTGTACTGAAATAGCACCTAGATTCAATTTCCCATCTTGGGTTCCAATATATGTACAATCATTCACCAATACACACACATATATATTTGTTTGCATCATGTGCCACAGAAACTTATTGCAATCACTAGTTCTGCCTTTATCATATTACTATTCATCATTACTACAAATAAATACCCTCTCCGCGTCTTGAAGAACTGCGGGTAAAAAAATCTTATTGATTGTGGGATAATCCTATAATTTATAAATATATTATTTGACAGCCATCTCTTGTGACCCAGCCCCGGAAGTTTCCATGGCGACGCTCGTTTCCAATGGCACGATGCTCGGTAGCCGTGCACAGTATTCATGCATTGGTGACCTTCGGTTTGTTGACGGATTTCATGAAAAGTTGGTGACCTGTACAGATCGCGGTGTCTGGTCGGCAAACGTGACGTCATGCGCAGGTTGGTACTTTTTTGTTCTAAAACCAAGAATCGAAGGTGGAATATTTCGCAGGATAAAACGTGTACATGTGTTGTCCGAACCACCAAGAAGTATCTTGACCAGCGGGGACAGTTTCATCGCTTAGGCCCTATGGTCTGAATTAACATGCTGGAATTTCGTTATGTCACCGTCCATTCACATACCCAGATTTGAAGTAAAATATTGAAGTAAAATTTTCCATTATCATAGATATTGTTTATCATCGGCTTTGTAATCCAACACAGACTTCCGAATATGAACCACCCAAACGGTCTTTTCTGAAGATAAAATTTGCTAATAAAGGTATTGATGCAATTAACATCAGTAATATAATACATCATTAGTCTGTTCAGTCCCAGGTACCATCATATTTCACTGACACTGCCGCTCCACCTATATCCTACTCATATATCAAATCTGTTGCTTCCAAGATATTCAACTACAAACATACATTGAATGATTTAGATATTGATGATCTCTTACAAAACCCACCCTCCTGCACTCGCATTATTTATCCGTTCATACACGATCCAGTTGGGCACGTTATTTCAGGCGACCTCAATATAGCAGAGAATGAATCATTGAAGAAAATTTTGTCCAAAGGTCCAAAATATAGAGAGCCCACGTCTTTTTCATGGAGAAACAGTTTTAAGTTAATCATGGATGCAGTTGAGTAGCATGCCAGGGAATGGACAAAGCGAGGAAAGGCAGATACTGACTCTCTGTCAGAATGGGTCAAACAGATTAGGTCATTGGTAAACAAACGCATTAGTGTTTTGTCAAAGTCAGTTAGTACTAAATATAGCTCTGTCTTCAATGATCCCGTCGTTGTTAATAGTTCGTTGAAACTGGTAGTCGACTTTAAACACTGTGCCACTGCACACAAGAACAGTGACTAGACTACATGAAATATACATTGACGATATCCCAAGTGGTAATGTGAAGTCCTTTGAACCGGATTAGACATTGTGATATGAATATATGTACACTCGTATATATATAGTATTTGGCATTGTCGTTGGCACTTAGTCATTGAACCATTCGGACATTGTCAAGTAATTGTGCTTGTGATATCATAATCGTCAGTATTTGTGTAGTTATGTCCATGTAAGTATCAATCTATTACCATCAATATAGCCAAATTTTGATGATTCCAATAACAAACGTAAAATACAACATTTTGCGTCAGAAACAAAGCCCAACGAAATACTTAATCAAAAGACACACTGGCGTCATCAGGGGCAGACAGTGTGGTTAATGTAGTTGTTTCTACTGTACACCTACTGTACATGGAATCAGTATACAACTGCCCAACAACCTATACAAATAATTTAGAAATCCGACACAAACCCCATGGAATAGATATATGACAAGTACATCAGTACCTAATCACAAGCCAAAAGGCTACTGAGTTGATGATATTTACATACATCACTACTGCAACGCCTCAGAACGCAACATAAAGTTGAAATAATGCCAATACCATACAATAATCAATGATATCATGGTGATACTTAACTTTGATTCGTCAGAGGACCGATGTCCACCTTTACCATCAGTATCATATTCCACAACCAACACAACTGATGCCACACACGGTACCGTCATAGCGTACACGTGTATACCTGGCTACGTCATGGCACGCTCGCCAAATACACCACAAGTCATAAGGTGTGACGCAACGAATGGAACCTGGGAAGGTGAAGAGGGACTGGAGCCTTGCACAAGTAAGATCAAATAGTGGACATGATATGGAGGTTCAATGTAGTGTTCGATAGGAGTCAATTATTTAATCATCTGATATGGGAAAAATATTCAGTACCACGGCCCTTGAAAAACAGTGATCTATGTCAATAAGTCAAGGTTCTTGTGGAAGGGTGTCCTAGTTCGTGATATAACAAAATATAGATATGAACAAAGATGATATGGTCAACGTCTTCAGAAATGAGATGCCCAGACATAGATGAAGAAATGATGAAATATACGACAGCGTCAAAGGAGCGCGAATTCGGGTCGAAGATCAATGTCACATGCATCAGAGGTCACGTGTTTCATGATGGACAAACATGGCGCCAAATCCAGTGTACTGAGAATGGCAGATGGTGGCCAGAGGAGAAGTGTGAGGGTAAATATTAGCATTCCCAAAATAGCATGCAATATTGATGATGGTATAATTATGAAGATACAATCGCAATGATTAACTCATATGAAAATAAAATACGCAAAACTATTCGAACACATCGGGTAACGTATATTTTTTTGTGATCGTCTGTATTGCATGCCAATATAGGTAAAATATAAATGTCATTGTGATAATCTCAATTGTGCTCCTGCCGATCAATTCACCCCAGACATTGACTGTGGAGCTGTACCACCCGTAACCAATGCTTACCTGGATGGTCACATGGTAACGACGTATCCTAGCAACGTAACATACACGTGTATCACTGGGACATGGTTTACTCGTGGCCAGTATCAGAAGAATATTCAATGCACAGAGATGGGACATTGGACTGAACCTGGTCCTGGATGTACAAGTAATGTTTTTTAGTTGGAACTGCAATCTATTAACACCTCATTTTAACGAGCATTGTTCAACAAACCCATTTTCATAAATCGGTGTATTTTATACCTACGACAAGCATAAAATCACATGACATGTGTTCTGATGAGGCCAATAAACAACTAGAGACGAATAGTTTGATAGTAAAAATAAGTAATCACCAACATATGTGATAGCCAGTTTTTCTGTGTTGCAGTAATTGAATGCCCATTATTGCCTGTGTGGCGAGCTCTGGACGCTAATACAACTTCAACAGGCATCGGCACAACTGTCAGTGTCACATGTGAAAATGGCACAACGTTCGAATCAGGAACAGAACAAATCGTCTTACGGTGTGACACTAATGGTGCATGGTCGCCAGCAGTTCCAGTGTGTATAGGTAAGTTCTCCTCGTATTTCTCCCCTTCGTCAATACATGTATGAATTATCAACAACATTGTTGAACAACACTGTATCATGATATTACTACCAAAAACTACAAGCAGTAGTAAAAACCCTTAATGAATGAAATATCTTAATATAATATACATGTACAATTCTCTTCTTGTGCTCCCATCTCTATGTACGTGTCAATTGATATTCGTTTTTTATAGCAACATCCCCAGTGAATACTGGAATCAACCCCACGGAAGCTGACGGCTCGCACATTGTTAATAGCCATTGTTATCTTGTCTGTGATTGGTGGGTTTCTACTACTCATGATCATATCGGATATCCCGATGGTATATCATCAATTAACATCTCGACCAATACGGTGTGGATATCTGAGAGTGTAATAACTATGGGAAGTGCAGAATGTAAAGTAAAAAGCAAATCTTTGAGCGTCATGTTCCGCTAAAGTTACACAATTGTGGAATTAACTGGTTTCAACTAACCTATCATGTTACTCACAGTAAAGTTTTGTATACAGCGATATATGTGGATACGCAATGGTTAGTGAACTCCGTCCGAAAGTTGCATTGGGGAAAATGTTGTTCCAAATCAACAACAAATATACCAGATGACCACAGAAAAATCGTTTATAACAAACTATGGTGAATTATTTGAATAAATCAAACATTTGACAGTCAAGCAGCCGTTTTGTTTTGTTTTTTGCTCCACTCAGAATTACCTCTGAACTGACCCAGTTTCCGTTCAAACATATCGGATAATCTGAAATCGTGTTGCATCATGGGATAAACTCAAACGGTCTCCTCCAGGATTTCAATAAACTCTATTGAGAAAGGGCATCTGTTGTATAAATCAAGAGCACATATATAACTAACGTGTTCATATGCACCGCAAAATATGTAACTTTCTATATCTTTTTGATATAGATTTTGAGATTTCAGAGATTATGCATAATAACTTACACAGCTGCATCCCGGTTCTATGTTGAAGTTCTCATGGTTATGTTTTACAAAGACTTATAGCTGCGTTTAAGAAATTCTATGGACGTCATCATGATCTGGTTGATAAATACAGCAAATCCATGTCTGCCATGCAACTAGATCTATTTTCATGTTAATTTTGAGGAATTCATGACGGGTGCCACTAGTAGGGCAGGAAATGGTCACTCTTTCCGGAACACCTGATTTCACCTCCTAATGGCCATTTTGGGGGTTCATGAGTTTCCCTGTCATTTTTGTTTTCTCTCACTTCGTATGCCTGATATGACTTTCTGTCCCCGGACTATGAGATTGGATAACGGACCCTTTTTGTTTGCTCGGAATACTTAATACTGGGTATTGATTCCACGTCTATGTCTATATGTATCCGATAAATATAATTCAACAGTAATGATGTGTTGTAACCCTGAGAAGTTGGATAAGTACATGGTACAGACGGGACACGACGCGGAATAATATATGTGCTTTTCTCACTGGTCCATCTTAGAATGAGGAAATGACACATTGCCTGTGGCTTCCTGGCTAGACGTGCCACTAAATGCGACGAATGACCAGTTACCACCACATAGAACATTGGCCGGGTGCAACGAGTGGCAAACTTCAGTATGCCACTCAGTATATCATGTGTCTGTATTGCATCCGTTTGGTATTACTACCTCATGTAAAGATTCTAATCTACCAAACTTATATTGAATCCCAAAGTTGCACAAAAATCCACACAAACAAAGATATATTTGAGGTTCAGCGTCATGTTCTACCAAAGCCATTTCTAAAATATTAACTGGTATATTGTCTAAAATTAAACAGGGTCTCCAAAAGTACTCTGAAACCATCTATTCTAGAAGTGGTATAAACCAAATGTGGATATTAAAAAATTCCAAATCTTTATTGGAATATCTACATGCTCAGTGAAATAAGAAAAAGAAATGAAAACACGAAAACTAAACAGGAACCCTTAAGTACATGGAAAGGAGAACATATGTACAACACAAAGAACAAAACTAATATACATATACAAGGAACATGTACTTATGTTAACATACAATGGATTACTATTAGCCTTAATCAAAAGCAAGAGACCAAACGAGAGCAGTATGTCTTACGTTCTAGGTACATGTAAGTAGTAGTTACGCACATAGTGTTGATAAGGAGCGAACTTAAACGAAGAGATTACACTTGTCTTAGCATACAATACCTAACTAGTGAGCCCGAAGACAAGTTTATTGGGCTATAACAGTTGGACAGGACTACACAGGTTGAACTTGATGTTGGCCAGTAGCCAGAAAATAATATATTAATATGAAACATAGCTCTAAGCATGCCAATGCAGGATGCAAATATATCTGCATCACAATGTAGACTACCATGCGGTTTGAAGCTTAATTATCATGATTATGTACATTGTAATAACATGCGATACTAGTGAAATTATTACAATCAATACCAACATGCAGTACACAAATTAAAATCATGAGTCCTTAATTATGTCCGAGTAGAGTGAAACTTATGGAATTGTTCATGCACACTTACAAAGTAAATGTAATCGCCTTAACACTAGGCAATAAATGTACCCTACCCTATCATGGCAAACTTCTCCAGGTGGTCTCAGCTTACAATATACCTGTTAGCCAAATGTTTTTCAATGTTGGTTTTGAACACTGAAATCGATGATGAATTTTGAATATGTGTAGGGCAGTCTTGCCATAATTTTGTACAGTAGTTGTTTAGGAGAAGTTTACCATGCTGTGTTTTTGGACGTGAA
The DNA here is from genome assembly GCA_949152475.1 of Terebella lapidaria. Lineage (NCBI taxonomy): Eukaryota > Metazoa > Annelida > Polychaeta > Terebellida > Terebellidae > Terebella > Terebella lapidaria. The sequence continues at coordinate 29,488,309 of OX424569.1, read as the reverse complement.
ACTGTAAATAGCGCATTTTGTCTTGTTATAATACCAACAGAGTCATCCCTTAGTGAGATCCTTTGGTGCTTCTTCTTTTATGTACACTGGTGCTAAGGTCTGGAACTCTCTTCCTAGTCATATAAAAAATTGTTCTTCTCGTTCTAATTTTAAAAGCAGGGTAAAACAGCTTTTATTTCTTAACATGGTCCAAGCAGAAAATGACATATATACCTATCTTTAATTTTATTTCTTATACATCTTGTATTTGTGTCTTTTGTTATGTTATTCACTTTATTACCGTCTAATTATTACCAGTATTGTTCTACATATCCCTTATTATTATTTAGTAAGATTTATTATTTTTATTATTATTATTAGTATTACCTACATTTACCATTGTTATTTTTATTATTGTTAAATTCTCTGCCGTCATATTGTCTGTGATCATATGGGCCACAATGGAAACAAGTGATTTTTCGCTTTCTTGTGTTACCCTGTGTATTTTATAGTATCATTTACATTTTGTATTTATACACTTGTATTTTTACATGGAATATGCAAATAAACTCAATCAATCAATCAGAGTCGGAGTTTGGATTCAACATACCTTTAAATATGCTGGAAATCTTGCCGATAGTATACTTAAATAATAACACGTACATTTTAAATAAGTGTATTTCATGTAGTTTCAGAGTCCCAGTATTCATGTACAACATATTGGTCGGGTACCTTTTTGGTCTGCTTGTCAGAATTTTAATAAGTCTATTTTGCATGATTTGCAGGGGATACAAAACAGTTGATTTGGCCGTGCCATATATCTCGCAACAGTATGCCAGCCTAGAATATATGAAAGAACAATAAAGTTGCATTTTGACAGCTTCAGGTATGTGATTTCGTATGCGGTAAAATATTCCGGTATATTTAATCAGTTTATTACATAAGTCCTCAACATGTGCTTCCCAAGATAAATTTTCATCAATAATCAGACCCAAGTATTTGGTAGAGTGTGTTTGATAAATGAAGTTATTTTCGAATGAGAAGTTGTCACAACAGGAGTGATTGTCATTTCTCTTGGAATGGAAGATGGTAAAATTTGTTTTGCCCACATGTAGTGTTAGCCTGTTTGTGTCAAACCATTTTTTTTATTTTGTGAGAGCAATTTTGGCTTTATCAACCAGTTTGGAACAGTCTCGATCATACAGAAATATATTTGTGTCATCTGCAAAGAGCCGTGTTGCTATACCAGGTACGGCACTACTGATGTCGTTGACGTAAAGTAAAAACAACAGGGGTCCCAGGACTGAGCCCTGGGGGACCCCTGTGTTGACAATCATAGAGTCTGAGTACACACCATTAACGAACATGCATTGGGTTCGGTTATTCAAATAGCAAGACAGTAAATCATGACATTTACCGCGGATACCGTAGGTTTGCAATTTGCGTTTCAGAATATCATGGTCAAGTAATAAAAACTACATGTACATATATTTCCTCAATTTACATCTGTAAACAGATTAAGAAAACAAACACACTGTATGTATGTAGTATCAATCTATTACCAATACAACCAGATTTTGATGATGACAATAACAAACGTAAAACTAGTTATGTACGATGCTAGAGGAGGCGTTGGTCTAGGCTATGCCCAAAGATTTCGGGCCTTTAAAAGCACAGTGGGCCAGATGAGACATTACTCATTAAGCACATCGCTTTCAACGTTTGTGTAGAACGTGGTTCTTGTGGATAATCTATCTTCTTTTTACTCATTACAGCTTGTTCAAATGCCTATAATATTGCACGACTTGTTATAGTAGCTATTTTAAAATATATTTAATATTATTATTGACGATATGACAGTATACATTACATATTTGTGGTCTATGGATTTGCACAGATGTTTTGCTTATGGTACAGAAATCAGACACCAATTTGTCACGACACATACATTTTCAGAAATTGATTCTCATAAAACAGGAGTTCTCATAATTAATTATTACGATGCTAAACCCATGACATTGCATAATACAGTGCCTGGCTATTATTTGAGTGCGCCCATGTCTATGCGTATATGTTCTACTCTTAGTCCATGTACCAGGGATACAGGCACATGGAATATATACCAAAAACACAGAAGACCAAAAGCATATTTTGTCACTTTTACGCACGACTTGGATTTAAATGAATTTGTTGAAATGAACAAAATTTTCTGTTAAGGAGTGATTATTTTCCTGATCTCAGGAATTTATTTGTCACCACGCAGGAAGAACATAATGCAATGGTTCCATGAAGATTGATGTCTCTGCGTTTGTTATTGGTATCATTAAAATCTGATTGTTTTGGTGGTATTAGATTGATACTTACATTCTGAACACTCATTTCGGATGAATATTCCTCATCATATGTATATGAGTGATGTATGTCTGTGATGATGATACAGTAATATTATGGAGATTGTTTGACAGCTTTGAGTTTCCCTGTCATTTTTGTTTTCTCTCACTTCGTATGCCTGATATGACTTTCTGTCCCCGGACTATGAGATTGGATAACGGACCCTGTTTTGTTTGCTCGGAATACTTAATACTGGGTATTGATTCCACGTCTATTTGTTCCTATCCCTTACTAGGAGATATCAAGACATTGTTCTAGCAGTAAAGTAGAGTGAAAATTATTCCCCTAATTAGTCCTACGATCTTTCTTTTCATGCTCAAAGATACGGTATACCATATAGATTATTGAAGCATGGCCTTTACGGATTCAATTTTCTACTTAATTCGTTCTTGAGATACAAATGTTTTAGTCACTGAAAGCATGGTAAAGCTTGACCCCTAATTATGGTTTTGTCTGGGTTTTTTTGTCTGGTTTTTTTTTGTACTTTCCGCCGTTTTGGTTTCCGATCAATAACTCGGGAACGCCTGAACGGATCTTGTCCAAATTTACACCACTGGTCAGAAATATTACATGGAAAACCCCTATTGTTTTGGAGGCGGCTCCGGGGTCTGTGAGGTCCGTGAGGATGAAATCAAGGCTGATTTTGAGACTTGGTTTCCGAGCGATAACTCAAAAAGTATTCATGCAATGGCAAGTATTCTGTGCATGGGAGTTCATATACCACCAAGGAAGAACCCTATTGATTTTGGGATCAATCCGTCGAACGACCTTTGACTAAGAGCTCGGAAGAATTTTTGCTGATTCATCCTTGAGGCTTTCATGCATATCTCGGAAACGGTGTGTCTTAGAGCGAAACGGAGCTCAATTTCGGCCTCCTGGCACTAGACAAACTAGTCTAGGGGGTATCTTGGGTCAAAACGACCCCTGGTGTCGAATTTTTTTTTGCCTACTCGGCACTTCCTGTTTGGTCGTATCTCGGAAACGGTGCGTTGTAGAGCGAAACGGAGCTCAATTTCGGCCTCCTGGCACTAGACAAACTAACTAGTCTAGAGGGTATCTTGGGTCGAGACGACCCCTGGTGTCGAATTTTTTTTCACCGACTCGGCACTTCCTGTTTGGCCGTATCTCAGAAACGGTGCGTCGTAGAGCGAAACGGAGCTCAATTCCGGCCTTCTGGCACTAGACAAACTAGTCTAGTGGGTATCTTGGGTTGAGACGATCCCTGGTGTCGAATTTTTTTTCGCCGACTCGGCCCATCTGTTTGGCCGTATCTCGTAAACGGTGCATCGTAGAGCGAAACGGAGCTCAATTTCGCTGGCACTAGACAAACTAGACTAGTGGGTATTTTGGGTCGAGACGACTTCTGGTGTCAAATAGATTTTCGCCGACTCGGCACTCCCTGTTTGGCCGTATCTCGGAAACGGTGCGTCGTAGAGCGAAACGGAGCTCAATTCCGGCGTTCTGGCACTAGACAAACTAGTTTAGGGGGTATTTTGGGTCGAGACGACCCCTGGTGTCGAACTTATTTTAGCCGACTCGGCACTTCCTGTTTGGCCGTATCTCGGAAACGGTGCGTCATACAGGGAAACGGAGCTCAATTCCGGCCTTCTGGCACTAGACAAACTAGTCTAGTGAGTATCCTGGGTCGAGACGACCCCTGGTGTCGAATTTTTTTTCGCCGACTCGACACTTCCTGTTTGGCTGTATCTCGGAAGCGGTGCATCGTAGAGCGAAACGGAGATCAATTTCGGCCTCCTGGCACTAGGCATACTAGTCTAGAGGGTATCTTGGGTCTAGACGACCCCTGGTGTCGAATTTATTTTCGCCGATTCTGCACTTTCTGTTTGACCGTATCTCGGAAAGGGTGCATCGTAGAGCGAAACAGAGCTCAATTTCAGCCTCCTGGCACTAGACAAACTAGGCTTAGGGGTATTTTGGGTCGAGAAGGCCCCTGGTGTCGATTTTTTTTTTGCCGACTCGGCACTTCCTGTTTGGCCGTATCTCGGAAACGGTGAGTTGTAGAGCGAAACGGAGCTCATTTCTGGCCTTCTGGTACTAGACAAACTAGCCTAGGGGATATCTTGGGCCGAGACGTCTTCTGGTGTCAAATATTTCGGCACTTCCTGTAACAGTGTTCGGAAACTGCGTCGTACAGCGAAACGGAGCTTAATTTCAGCCTCCTGGCACTAGACTAACTAGCCTAGAGGGTATCTCGGGTCGAGACGACTTCTGGTGTCGATTTTTTTTCGCCGACTCAGCACTTTCTGTTTGCCGTGTCTCGGAAACGGTGCGTCGTAGAGCGAAACGCAAAGATGCCTAAGGGCGGGGTATGTCACTTAAACTTTGACCACGGACAGTTACAGAATCATCATGGTTCTAGACACGGTCTCTTAGGTATATGTTAGGTAGGAATATAACTCACACGAATTGCCCCAAGGCATCTTCAGGCCTTGACGTCTAGTTGTGTATTGTATATAGTATAATTGATTATTTCAATTTTTTTCAATAAATTTCCCTTTTCTAACCAGCAACATTCCTATATCACCAGCATAAGGCGTTTTTGTTCCACAACTCATACAATATTCCAGAGCTAGCTGCAGATATGAGGATTTTGTTCACCGAAGTTCCCAGGTTCGGGTAGTTCCATACAGTTTTATCGATCTTTTGTCCGACACTGGACTCTAAGCTTGGATAACGGACTCAGTTTTGTTCGCTCGGACCTTGTGCTTGGGTATTGGTTCCACGTTCATTCACAACATCAGCAAGTGAAGTTGTTTTAATGAACTGTTTGAAACCATAATTATTACAACTTATAATCATTTTATTATAAAAAATATTAAAGGATATTTGATGGTCTTAATAAATATTCCATGATTGTCCAAAATTTAAAGCTGCCTAGTAACCATATCTATTGGTAAACCTCTCCGTCGGTCCAAGGCCTATGAATTTATAACTAACTAGTTAATTTTTCATGTGAAATTGTCTAGGTGGTTCCCACTCAGAATTGTTAATAACATAGCCCGTCATCAGGGTCTTTCTTTTTCCTTGTACTGCCCAAAGCAACGTGGTTGCTAAGAGCCATATTGGTTTACTTAGTTACCATGGCAATTTGAAGTTTGGTCAAAAGTGAGATATTTGCTGGACATAGTCAATAGATCTAATGGATCAAACCATACATCAAATACACAAATAGGCAATTCAATTTTTTTATTAAAAGAAATTCAATTGATAGATATTCATTTAAAATATCACTCTCCAACAAGAACACCAGCCAACAAAGGAGTAGGCGAGAACAACCCGTGAAAAGAACACCTCTTTCTTTTTGTTGCACAGTTACACACGTCATTGACGGCACACAGTGCGAATGACATTTATGCAGCTCATATTTTTGTGACTCCTATTATGACTTTTTCCTTCTCCGCGTTAACACATGTAAAGTACATGCTGGGCAGAGGGAAGCAAGGGCTGGAAAGTGACAATGCAATATTTCAGGGCAGCGAGAAATTTGATGTAACTTGAGGCGAGCTGTTACCGTCTGGTGGTTTGTATATTGTTGGTTCAAGAAAAAAGATGGATCTCAGTATCATTCCGGGATAGAAATTGTGCTCATGAAACACAATGATATTAAACGAGTACAACAGTAGCACCCTAGCTGTAGAGGGCTGGATGAGGAATTTGAAAAGTGTAACATATATATTTGTGGGAATGAGTTTTGTTTGCGCGGCCTTGTTGATAGCAGCGAATAGTCTGGTCATCGTGTCATTTGTCAAATACAAATTCGTCAGAACGGTGGAAAACTCCATTTTACTGAGTTTGTCTATATCGGATTTATGCTCAGGACCGGCGATCATATTCATTAACATATCGACGATATACCCCGAGGCCTCAGAACTCAGGGTGCTCTGTCTCGCGTTCGCAGCATTGCGTGGAATATCAGCCGTTTCCCAGGTCTGGAGTTTGCTGCTCATCACAATTAACAGATGGTTCGTGGTACACCGTCCACTGAGGAAACAAACCATCCTTAATAAAAGGAGGGTCAATATCGTTATTGTCATCCTTTGGACTATGAGTTTGGTTGTACCTACTTTTGGTGTGACGTGGAAAGACAGATGGCACTATGGTATGACTTGTGGTCCCATCAATGTTGTCAACGTAAGGATACTGATCAGCTTTGGGACTATATTCGTGGTTCTACCGCTTATCTTGATGCCAGTACTATATGGAATCATGTACTGTCGCGCATTCAAAAGTCCCCAAACTCCTACACAAAACCAGGTACATGTATACTCATTGTGTACCATTATACAGCAAATCCAACTAGATCTATTTTCATGTTAATTTTGGGGAATTCATGCCGGGTGCCACTAGTGGGGCAGGAAATGCTCACTCTTTCCGGAACACCTGATTTCACCTCCTAATGGCCATTTTTGGGGGGTTCATGAGTTTCCCTGTCATTTTTGTTTTCTCTAACTTCGTATGCCTGATATGACTTTCTGTCCCCGGACTATGAGATTGGATAACGGACCCTGTTTTGTGTGCTCGGAATACTTAATACTGGGTATTGATTCCACGTCTATTACTTCAAATACTAAAAATCACGTTCAAATACTGTATTTGTAACGATCAAGGCAAAATTACCCACTGAGCTTTTTATCAAGGACATTCGATACGTTCAGTACATACGTGTATGATACAGCCCCGTAGCTCTCAGCGATGCACAGAGACGTGTACAAAGGACAACCGTCATTGGTAAAGCTACATGGAACTTCCCTACAAAATTCCCTACAAAATTACGTCAAGTGAAATGATACTTCTCTATCGTCCACAAAATACCATTTGGCAGGGTTCACATATTTTATCATAAATGGATTAATAGGCCGAACGTGATGATTTGCTTTAACTTCTGTCTTAGTGTCGAGATTTTCCCCCTAGGACAAAATATTAATACGAAATTGTTACATAATCATGACTATGTGTTTGACCCTTCATCTTTTTAAGGATAATCTGAATATCCCCTTTATATCCATTTCAGAGAATAACACACAAGAAAATTGCAACCCTTAAGACTCTAGGTTTGATCCTAGGTGTCTCCTATGTAACATGGCTGCCTATCATCATTAAGATGTTCACTGTGATGTTACAGCCGAGCAATGCACGAGAACTCATCGTCCATGATATCTTGGTCAAAGTCTCAAAGTTTCTGCTGCACTTGGGATCAGCTCTGAATCCGTCAGTGTACCTTAGATGTTCACCGACCTACAGGAAAGCTTTCAAGCGTATTTTACGTTGTGTACGACAAATAAACCTGCGGAAAGATCTGAGTACTACCAAAAATATCGAAGACTACAGCTAAAAGGGGATAGCTTATAGTCCAAAAGACACTTGATAGATGCCACAAATTATAAATGGAATGCATGTGCTGAACTTTTTCATCGAAACGACATCTTAATATGTTGATGAAATGGTATTGTAAGTTGTACAATTCGATATATTTGAAGATTTGACAAAAGGTGCAATATTATCGATTTTTTTGTTGTGTTTTGTGTTGTACGTTGGCGGCTACCAGTAATACCCATTTATGTAATCATATAATATTGGTATTTTCTTGTCACGGCTATGTCAACTTTCCTTTGCATATGGTATTTCCAAATTGTACGTGTGTTTTCATTTGTAGAGTATCATACAGGTTCTATATGAGGAATTGCAATTAATCGACAGGACTTCAGAGATTCAAGATCTATTCTAATGCAATCTCCTAGATTAATACTCGTTATGAGTCGATTGGAATAACTGAAAAATAATGAACTGGATGAATATATCATATGATCGACAGTGTAACGCCCATATAGAAATTAATGAATTGCAATGGTTAAAGTTGACTGTTATATAGAGACGAAAATGATCCATTTTAATTTCAGATGATGATTGCAGAAATAACGTCATTTCTGAAATGCCATCTTTTACTATTAATGAATGGACTAAATGGGTAGTTGTGATTCGAAAGTAATATCAACCTCTCCTCAGCAAAACAGGAAATAGTTTATGTGTGTTGATCACTGTTGACGTATGTATGTTGTATGACGTATGTGTGTTGATCACTGTTGACGTATGACGGCAATGTCTATGCTTTGGCCCATAGACAAAACAACTCGGCAGCTAATAGAATGGTGGGTTTCCTATGGAATGCATTGGAGTGTACTTCTTATTAACACTAATATCACAAGATTTTGCTGATAACAATAAAAGACCGAGAATAACACTTTTTGGATAAAAAGCCAGGGCAGAGCAAACATTTTATGCTGAGTCACATTACCGTACCGAGTATCTGATGAGATGTTCAAAGGTGAAATATTTTCTCCAATGAAGACCCTAATCCGACAAACCAACAAATGTGGCTCCTTATTGAAACAAAAATATTGGCAAATATGTCAATAGAATCACGTCAATTGTGTAATAAATTACAAGAATTACATGCGTTCTGATTATTCTTCTTCATATACATATATATTCATCGATATACATATATGAAAGTAATGTCAACATGCAGCGAGTGGTGCTACCTCGGGTTTGTTCGAATAGTTTCATTTTCCCTGTCTGAAAATATATGGCCGGTATATGGACATATATCCCAAATATATGCACTATCCCAAATATAATGCAGTTGCAGTGGGTTCAAATGTTGACAGGTAATTAACCATGTCCCGATAGGAGGAGAGGGTATTGCATTGGGGTCTGTCTGTCCGCTTCCATCACTAAAAAATGAAATGCCCGATCGACTTGAAATCTTTAGGGATAACGTGGTATAGCAGTTGTTCGGTACTACGCATTTTTTGGTCAAAATCGAATGAAAATGATTGCCATGGCAACCGAAAAAGTGAAAATCTCATAACTGGCTAAAACTCCTGATCTTATGAATATTAACATGTTATTTCAGGCGAACTCAATATAGTGGAGAATGAATCATTGGAAGACATTTTGTCCAAAGGTCCCAAATATAGAGAGCACACGTCGTTTCCATGGAGATACAATTTTAAGTTAATCATGGATGCAGTTGAGGAGCATGCCAGTAAATGGACAAAGCGAGAAAAGGCAGAAAATGGTTCTCTGTCAGAATGGGTCAAACAGATTAGGTCAATGGTAAACAAACGCATTAATGTTTTGTCAAAGTCATTACTAAATATAGCTCTGTCTTCAATGATCCCGTGGTTACTAATAGTTTGTTGAAACTTCAAGAAAGGTTCGTTATTGTCCCTGCTGATAAAGCTTCTAAATAATCATGATAATGTTGTTAGGTTACCGGACCTATGGTCCGTAACCGATTGGCATGGCGATGCGTCCGGCGTCGTCGTCGTCCGTCGTCGTCCGTCATCGTCGTCGTCCGTCAACAATTTTATCTTTAAAGTTTACGATCGAATTTTTCTGAAATTTTGCACAAAAATGCCTAAAAATATTTCGAGAAGGAGATATTTTTTAGTTTTTTTATTTTCGCATTTTTTTCAAAATGGCAGCCGTTTTCGTCGAAAAACGGTCAATTTTGGATTTTGGCGGCCATTTTCTCAAAATCTGTTCAGTAACTTTTTTTATTATTGATGCATAACACTCCTCATATGTACCCCTGTGACATGTATAAATTTCGTTGCGCTTGAATCGCTCGAAGTGGGCCATTTTGGGCCCAAACTCAGCCCAAATGGGACTTTCCCATGTTAAATTCTCCTATGCTTTATAATGGGACACATTAAAGCCTAATATATCACTTAATATTGAGATTAGAGACTAGGAATCAATTGTGGACATATAGGAAATGATATATGCTGAATATTGTCGTGACCTTGAATTTGACCTCTGACCTTGGTTTCAAGGTCAGAGCGGCCGTTTTCGTCGAAAAATGGCCAATTTTGGACTTCGACGGTCGTTTTCTCAAAATCTGTTCAGTAACTTTTTTTTCTTATTGATGAAAAACACTCCTCATATGTACCCCTGTGACATGTATAAATTTCGTTGCGCTTCAATCGCTTGAAGTGGGCCATTTTTGGCCCAAACTCGGCCCAAATGTGACTTTCCCATGTTAAATTTTCCTATGCTTTATAATGGCACACATTAAGCCTAATATCTCACTTAATATTGAAATTAGAGACTAGGAATGAATTGTGGACATATAGGAAATGATATATGCTGAATATTCTCGTGACCTTGAATTTGACTTTTGACCTCATTTTCAAGGTCACAGGACAAAATGGCTAATATCTCGCTTATTATCGACTTTACAGCTTAGGAATCAGTTGTGAACATATAGGAAATGATATATGCTGAATATTCTTGTGACCTTGAATTTGACCTTTGACCTCATTTTCAAGGTCACATGACAAAATGGCTAATATCTCGCTTATTATCGACTTTAGTTAGGAATCAATTGTGAACATATAGGAAATGATATATGCTGAATATTTTCGTGACCTTGAATTTGACCTTTGACCTCATTTCCAAGGTCGCAGGACAAAATTGCTAATATCTCGCTTATTATCGACTTTACAGCTTAGGAATCAATTGTGTACATATAGGAAATGATATATGCTGAATATTTTCGTGACCTTGAATTTGACCTTTGACCTGATTTCCAAGGTCGCAGGACAAAATTGCTAATATCTCGCTTATTATCGACTTTACAGCTTAGGAATCAATTGTGTACATATAGGAAATGATATATGCTGAATATTCTCGTGGCCTTGAATTTGAGCTTTGACCTCATTTTCAAAGTCACAGGACAAAATGGCCAATATCTTGCTTATTAGCAACTTTACAGCTTAGGAATCGATTGTGAACATATAGGAAATGATATATGCTGAAAATTCTCGTGACCTTGAATTTGACCTTTGACCTCATTTTCAAGGTCACAGGACAAAACGGCCAATATCTTGCTTATTAGCGACTTTACAGCTTAGGAATCAATTGTGAACATATAGGAAATGATATATGCTGAAAATTCTCATGACCTTGAATTTGACCTTTGACCTCATTTTCAAGGTCACATGACAAAATGGCTAATATCTCGCTTATTATCGACTTTACAGCTTAGGAATCAATTGTGAACATATAGGAAATGATATATGCTCAATATTCTCATGACCTTGAATTTGACCTTTGACCTCATTTCCAAGGTCACAGGACAAAATTGCTAATATCTCGCTTATCGACTTTACAGCTTACGAATCAATTGTGAACATATAGGAAATGATATATGCTGAATATTCTCATGACCTTGAATTTGACCTTTGACCTCATTTTCAAGGTCACAGGACAAAATGGCCAATATCTTGCTGATTAGCACCTTTACAGCTTAGAAATCAATTGTGAACATATAGGAAATGATATATGCTGAATATTCTAGTGACCTTGAATTTGACTTTTGACCTCATTTTCAAGGTCAACAGGACAAAATGGCTAATATCTCGCTTATTATCGACTTTACAGCTTAGGAATCAATTGTGAACATATAGGAAATAATATATTCTGAATATTTTAATGATATTGAATTTGACCTTTGACCTAAATTTCAAGGTCAGTCATTTTATCTTCAAAGTCAGATTACAAAATGGCTTATATCTCGCTTATTATCAAATTTACAGCTTAAGGGTCCATAGTGAACATATAGGAAATGATGTATGCTGAATAGTTTGGTGATCTAGAATTTAACCTTTGATCCCATTTTCAAGGTTAGAGATATGGCGATTTCAGTGGTCACCTTGAATTTGACCTTCAACTTTCTCGGCTTAACTCTGTATATTTCTCCGGTAACCTTTCTAGCCCATTGGGCTAATTTTTTTGTTTGTAAAGAATACTATGTACAGTGCCTGTTTGACGAACTGGGTATTGCCAACAATACTAATTCCAATAGTACATACCAAGCCATTACCGTACCCAAACATAATATCGAATCATGTGTCTGTATTGCATTCGTTTGGTATCACAACCTCATGTAAACATTCTAATCTACCAAACTTATATTGGATCCCAAAATTACACAAAAATCCACACAAACAAAGATATATTTCAGGTTCAGCATCATGTTCTACCAAAGCCCTTTTTAAAATATTAGCAGTTATATTATCTAAAATTGAACAGGGTCTCCAAAAGTACTCTGAAACCATCTATTCTAGAAGTGGTATAAACCAAATGTGGATAAATCTTTATTGGAATATCTACATGCTCACACACTTTCAAGTAACATCTATCAAAACATTTGATTTTTCCACTTTGTACACAACAATACCTCATTCTGAACTGAAGTCTCAGCTAAAAAAACTAATCAATAATTCATTTTTCTCTAAAAAGGGACAACGTCGGTACAACTATATTGTAGGTAAATATAATACCGCTTATTTTGTTAACATGGTTAAAGGCGACTCTGATGCCCCATACAAATATACTGAAATAGATGTGATAAATATGGTTAATTTTCTGATATATAATATTTTTGTGAATTTGGTGGTCGAAAATTTCAACAAACTATTGGTATTCCCATGAGTATAAACTGTGCACCATTATTGGCAGACCTGTTTTTATACTCATATGAATCAGATTTTATCCAATAGACGTCCAATAGACATGGATTTTATCCAATAGACGTTCAATAGACGTGGATCCAACATTTACAACGAGGAGGTTCTAAGAAACTAACATGTAATTTTAATTTCACTTTCCGATACATAGATGTTGTATTGTCGCTAAATAATCCCAAGTTTGGTGATTATTTGGATGTCATATATCCTAAGAAACTTGGAATTAAGGATACTACAGACTCCGCTAATTTTCCTACTATCTAGACCTGAGGTTGGAGATTGATAATGATTCTAACCTGTCAACTCGATTATATGACAAACGTGATGATTTCCATAGTCAATTTCCCTTTTCTAAGCACAACATTCCTATGTCGCCGGCATATGGTGTGTTTGTTTCTCAACTTATACGCTATTGTTTTACCATGTTTTACCATGACTTATAGCTGTGTTTAAGAAATTCTATGGATGTCATTTATTTATCACGATCTGGTTGATAAATACACCAAATTCATGTCTGCCATGCAACTAGATCTATTTTCATGTTAATTTTGGGGAATTCATGACGGGTGCCACTAGTGGGGCAGGAAATGCTCACCCTTTCCGGAACACCTGATTTCACCTCCTAGTGGCCATTTTGGGGGGTTCATGAGTTTCCCTGTCATTTTTGTTTTCTCTCACTTCGTATGCCTGATATGACTTTCTGTCCCCGGACTATGAGATTGGATAATGGACCCTGTTTTGTTTGCTCGGAATACTCAATACTGGGTATTGATTCCACGTCTATTAATTTTTCAAACTAATGTTTTATTTTTCTTCGGCCAATTTCCGATCGTATGGTGTACCACCGATGGTCTTCTGACAAGAACTCCCCATTATCGCCCTAGGTCGAAAGTTTGGGGGGTCACGATATTACGATTTTTCAGTGTTCTGAGATTCAAGGCCATGTTATGAACCGTTTTTGAACCGTTTTGGTCCAGGAGATGTACCTTGATAATAGAAACAATTCTGTGAAAATTGACAGCTCAAAGTTATCAGGGATACATCATGATTAATTTTCCCTATTTATTTTTGTATTTTTCTATAGTCAATTTCCCATCATTTGCTACATGATCGATGGGCGTACGATCAGAATTTCCTATTATCGCCCAAGGTCGAAAATGTAAGGGTCATAAGCTGAAACCACCGAATCGTAATGTTTCAAGTGGTAGTAATTCCAAAGCGACTGAAGATTTTCTATAGAACAATCGAACATAAAGTATGCAATCTGAATGAGCTTGCAAAGTTTAAAAGGTTAGTATGAAGAATTCAGGTCGTGGTGGAGAATATAGTCAAGATAGAATAATCGCAAAAGCACTACTCTCATTAATGATCATTTCTCCCATTATTTTCGTATTTTTCTATGGCCAATTCCGGACCATTTGATATATGAACAATGGTTGTACAACCAATATCCTCGATTATCGCCCAAGTAGAAAAAATTAAGGGTTATCAGCTTCAATTTAGTTATCAAATCTGGATAGTTATCAAATCTGAAGGGGCGAGGGTCTGCAATATCTGATTGGTTTTTTTTCTCACCACAGCTGCATGATGGAAATCTGAGAGGACGAACACGTACTAACTAGAATATTCCTCCAAAATAATTCATAAATAAAGGGTTAAAAATAGTTAGAACTATTTGTTCTTGTTTCCCCTTTGTAACGTTTTTTTTTTTACAAAACATGTAGTCCGGAAATTATGAACACCCCCATCACAAAGAGGAAAAGCTCAGTCCCTTTCAACTGAGATAATTGAGGAAGTCATCCTGGTGCGCTCTGGAAATTGCAAACAAACATTACTGAAAACTACGGGGGAATCTCTGCGTCTAAATTTAGCATAGCATGTAGAACATTGTCAGACAGTATATACGAGTATAATATGATAGACAGTGAAGAGCCCATGGATTTTTTTCGACGAAGCTCTTCACATAGAGCCTTCACGATGGCATTGTTCGTGTGTGACCAGAGTAAAACAAACAAACGAACAATCACAAAATTAGCCCAAGGGCTAAGAGAGGTAACCGGACAATATATATTTTAGATCTTAGCCTTTCGTCTGAAGGTCATTGGTCAATTCAAGGTCGTGAGAATATTCACCAGATATCATTTCCCATATGTTCGCAACTGATTCCAAAGCTGTAAAGTCGATAATGAGCGAGATATTAACCATTTTGTGCTTTGACCTTGAATATGAGGTCAAAGGCCAAATTCAATGTCACGAGAAAATTCTGCATATATCATTTTCTATATGTCCACAATTGATTCCTAAGCTGTAAAGTTGATAATAAAAGAAATATTACCCATTTTGCACTCTGGCCTTGAAAATGAGGCCAAATGTCAAATTCAAAGTCACAAGAATATTATGGATATATCATTTCCTATATGTCCACAATTGATCCCTAAGCTGTAAAATCGATAATAATCGAGATATTAGACATTTTGTGCTATGACCTTGAAAATAAGGTCAAAGGTCAAATTTAAGGGCATCAGAATATTCAGCGTATATCCTTCCCTATATGTCCACAATTGATTCCAAAGCTGTAAAATCGATAATAAGCGAGATATTACCCATTTCGGGCTCTTGACCTTGAAACTGAGGTCGGAGGTCAAATTCAAGGTCACGTGAATATTCAGCATATATCATTTCCTACATGTCCACAATTGATTTCTAAGCCGTAAAATCGATAATAAGGGAAAAATTAGCCATTTTGTCCCATGACCTTGAAAATGAGGTCAAAGGTCAAAGTCAAGGTCATGACAATAATCTGCTTATATCATTTCCTATATGATCATAATTGATTCCTAAGCTATTAAGTCGATAAGAAGTGAGATATTAGCCATTTTGTTCTTTGACCTTGAAACTGAGGTCAAACGTCAAATTCAAGGTCATGAGAATATTCAGCATATATCGTTTCCTATATGCCCACAATTGATTCCTAGTCTCTAATCTCAATATTAAGTGAGATATAAGGCATAATGTGTCCCATTATAAAGCATAGGAGAATTTAACATGGGAAAGTCCCATAATGGCCCACTTCGAGCGATTCAAGCGCAACGAAACTTATACACATCACAGGAGTACATATGATGAGTGTTGTGTATCAAAAAGAAAAAAAGTTACTGAACACTTTTTTGCGAAAATGGCCGCCCAAGTCCAAAATCAGGCATTTTTCGTCGAAAACGGCCGCCATTTTGAAAAAAATGCGAAAATCGAAAAACTAAAAAAAACCTTTCCTGGAAATGTTTTTAGGTATTTTTGTGCAAAATTTCAGAAAGATTCGACCGTAAACTTTAAAGATAAAAATGTGAACGGACGGACGACGGACGCAACACCACGGCAATAGGTTAACGGACCAAAGGTCCGGTAACCTGAAAAGGACGTGCTTTGTTTCACAGGAACGATGACTCGTTTCATGCGAAGAATCATTGTTTCATATGAGCTCAATTTCTCCACAATTATGTGGTACTTCTGCACCGAAGTACAGCAGCATCAAATATTCGTTCTCCTTTCGCATGTTTTTGGCTGACTATGAGTATTTATGTATGAGGTAGTATTTATGGGGCATACCGCACAGGGACCTGTTGGCGCCTCCAGTGCTTTCATTACATGTGAATGAACATGATAAATGGGTGTGAACAATTGTTGATATTTGTGAAGCCACTCCGATGTCTTTATCTTTGTCCACTTGCACGCAAGTGGCATTTGCGATCATATTATACAATGCACAGGTAAGATAGATGATTGATATGTGCGCGCCCTACATCAGTGTACTAACTGGGCAGAATTATTTTATAGTGTCCTGTTTCTTCAATAGAAAAGTGCTGATGTACCGGCTTTTACAGAGCCTGAATATGTTTAAACGTTCGAGATAATAACAATTGTGTCAACTATATCTGTACTGAAACTTTTTAGCTCAGTAGCCATTATAACGAGTACGTTATTCATGATGTCACACGAGTAAGTTGCTTCAATTAGCCACTTCAAGAACCTTTTTCAACCTATCTGTACATAGTATCGCTGTTTTATACAACGTGAAGTCTGAAAGTAGAAAATATATGATACTCATAGAATGTATCATGTCATCACAACCATATCTGCATACGGCCTATGGCAATGGGGTTGCTAGGTGCCACTGGTATGCAGTATTGGCTTGAGTTGAACGGTATGTCTCCACGTGTGTGGTGCCTTATTCGCCATTCATGGTGTCTGGACCACACATGTTCAAAACAGAAGTTAATTCACGCAAGGACTTATACACATCATAAAGGTACATAAGGGGAATCTTTTTTTTTTTAAATCTCATAACTGATCAGACAGTTTTCGAAAAAAAGACAGACACGGTACAAATTTGGACATTTTTTCAACCTAAAAATGGCTGTCTTGACCTTACAAGGTCATCCAAATCGAGGTCACCACACAAGTCGCCATATATGATTTCCCATTTGAAAGTACCAATTTCTAAGCTTAATCTTCAGGCGTTCTAGGAATATAGTTCCGGCAGCTCCCATTATGAAGGGGAAATATGGGCAAATTTTTTTTTTTCGCCGACCCGTCAAAAATTCAAAATGGCCGCCACACGGAGACCGGCAATTCATGGGCGACAAAACTTATACACATCATAGAGCTATGCCATCCCAAATTGTCATCCCCACCACAAACATGCTCTAAGCAGGCCCCGGGACGAACAACGAGGCGGGGCTGTGATTCCAGCATGTATGACACTCGGGTCCTTGATGAACATATTTGAAAGCAATCTGGACTGCCGTGACTTATAGGGCCACTATAAAGGATTCTGTTTTAGGGGATTTCCATATTTGTCGGCCGACGCTGTTTTTTTTTACAGAACAATAGGTCAGATTACGTCTTTGTCCCAGGATCTCTGCCGAGCCAATTGTCAGATCAGCCCAGGTCGGCTCGGCAGATATCCTAGGTAAAAAACATCATCTGACGTTTTGTTCTATAAATAGAAGCGTCGGGAGAAAAATCTTGGACACAGAATCCCATATAGTGCCCCTTTAAGTCTTCCATGTCTTATGAAACATGTTTAATGTTCACTTTGTAAAACTGGAACAATGTCTCTTTCACAAACTGAATAGAATTAAAACAGGTCTAGCATTAACAACTTTTACATCCCGTTCTTTTGCATAGAATAAAACACGGTCCACAAAAACGAAATATAATAATGTTATTGCACGATAAGAAGTATCGTGGAAGGCCACAAACCTTGAGTCAATACCTTGACAAAGCCAGACGCCGAGCTAGGAATTGTATGTGACTTGGCTTTCAAGCATAAAACCTCGTATCGTGCAATAAAACTGTCACTATATGCCAAGCTTTACCTACAGTCAAATTATATCACACTATGTCATCAATAATATAATGTCTTTATGCCCATATGCAGCATTCGCACATAACGAACGTGGTCATTGATCATCATACATTATACCGTCATTGCACGACACGCGGTAAATTTCATGCTAGAATCCCGACGCAGATAGAGCTATTGAATCCTAAATACATGAAATAAGGTTCGATAGTGAAGACCCGCTACAAGCATTTCGTTTCAGCTGCCAATTTACGTATTTCAGGTCAGACGTGACTCCGACAATTGCCACTCAAGGTCATATTAGGTCATGTTCACGGTCACCAAGAGATTTGCCATATGTTCATAGCTATAAGTTCATCTTACATATTCAAGATCTATTTACAGCCGTTTCGTATGCAGAGACCAATTTACACATTTCAGGTCACCTGTAACCTTCAGAGTTTCCACTAAAGTCACTTGTGGTCAATCACCAAAAGATCCACCATTTATAATTTCCTTAGATTGAAATTTAGGCTCTATCTGCAGTCGTTTCGTATGTAAATGTCAATATCCAATTCAGTTTGTTTGTGACCTTGAAATTCATCTATTAGAGTTTCGCTTGTTGCTATCTCTCCGATATAGGCTATCCCCGAATTTATCCACCTAGGAATAAATTGTTACTTTTCTATTCGGAAATATTGTTATTGCACAATATCTCATTTCCAGTTACGTCTCGCGGATCAAGTATTTCCGAATATCTAATTTCACACCGAACTTTAATTGATTCTTTGTGAAAATAAGGAAAATTGAATTTTCAGAATTTTTTTTCAAATAGGGTGATACTTTCAGACTTTCTTTTTAAAAGAGTGATACTTTCAGAATTTTTTCAATATGGTGATATGGTATTGAGAGCGTATAGAGTGTAAGTATCAATATATTACCATCCCTACAGTCAGATTTTGATGTTGCCAATAACAAATGTAAAATACAACATTTTGCAATAGAAACAAAGCCCGACCAAATAGTTTATCCAAATACACACTGGCGTTATAAGGGGCTGACAGTGTGTTAAATTTAGTTGTTTCTACTGTACACCTGATGGAATTAGTATACAACTGCCCAACAACCTATTAAAATAATTTAGAAATCCGAAACAAACCCCATGGAATAGTACTTGCATTGACAAGTACATAAGTACCTAATCACAAGCCAAAATTCTTACTGATGTGTGAATTCTGATTTTTTTCTACATCGTTCTCAAGGCAACACCCTACACAACTTAAAATTCCTGGCGCAAATCGAAATGTAATGTCTGAAAGAAACAACTATGAGCCACGTCTATTACGTCTATTTCACAGACTGTCCATGATGATGCCAGTGTGTCTTCAGCTAAACTATTTGGTTCGGCTTTATTTATGATCCCAAATGTTGTATGTGACGTTTGATATTGTCATCATTACAATCTAGTTGTACTGGTGGTAATATATTCTGGCGGAGGGCTGAATGGCCCTGGGACAGTTGAGCAGGGACTCAGGGAGAGATATGGCCGTCCCAACCTTGTGTTGGGTGTGTCAATGCTTACACTGACCACACTGTCTTCCCTGGGGTGGTGCGAACAGTAGCTTGTCAGGCTATCTGGGACTCTATCCCAGTGTGGACAGTCGGAGAGGCCTGACAAATAACACGACGTCGAGCTCATGTTTCTGAGAGTTTTCCCCCTTGGTGTCTGGCCTTTGTGGCAACGAGCAACCTATGTGTGCAGTATTAACCATATATTTATGATGTCGGCCAGTCCGACATACCATTTCCTGGGTCAGTCGGCGTCAAGGACCGTGTCGAAATGGATGGCGGTTACGCCCTGGAGAGTTGGCGCCAAACGATAATAGCATTTCACAAATTGTGTAAATTATTGACCGTGATGTCATAAACTTGCAACAATCAGTTGAATAATTCGGCCATAGACAATTGAAAGAACTGAAGTCAATAAAAAAAAAACCCCCCAAAAAAAAAAAATGAGCCTGGTGTATCTAGCACCTGTGTCGAGTAATGTATCATATATCTGGTCGTTGTCATAGGTCGATTATCACATCCTTGGTCTGAAGTCTACCCTATATCCCGACACTCCACTGTTCCGACACCCCATCGTTCCGACACAAGTGTTTTGATACAGTTAGATCCGACACAACAGTGTTTTAATACAATTAGATGACAGTTAGATTCGACACAACAGTGTTTTAATAGTTAGATGACAATGGTGTTTCGGAACATTGGGGTGTCGAAACATAATCATTATCACCTTGGTCTGATTATCCATACATATTGCATTGTTCAACGTACGTGAAAACTGATATACTACTCCATTCAAAGACCAAAAATACTTTACATGAAGACAAATTTGAATTGTTTGTGGAACCAGTTCGCATGATAACAACGTATCCGACATCAGTAAATAACAATGAATACACATATTTAGTTGGTGGCAGACGATTTGTATACAATTTGAGCAACATCTTAGTCCACCACAACATTGTGCAATCTCGCTGTCCTGAATTCTTTCCTTGCGAATACAGATCCTACATCCTGACCAAATCCACCATGTCTTCACGCACCAAAGACTTGTGGACTGACCGAGGAGGCAGGTACATGATGGCCTCATGTCAGTGCAGTAAAATGTTGGCAGGCGGTCCCCAGGGGATAACCAAGTCTATAATAGAGATGTCGATGCCCATCCCGAACGCGATTGTGGTTACAACATATTGATGATATACTCTTTCCTTTGAGAATGAACGTGGTACGGGACAAACAAAATAATCCAATGCGTATTCACCCGAAAATGACATATGATCATTTCTTCCTGAATTCAGTGTTTAAACAAATGAGGAACCATCTCACTGAGGAGGTGCCTAATAATGATATGTTGAATCTCATTGAACACTCCCAGAATGAACATCGCCATGAAAATCTCCAGGCATCCTTAGCCCTTCTTCAAAACATATCAAAACTGATCAGTGTTTCCCGTTCGCACCAACCTCTGTCACATGTGGGAGACCCGAACTATCGCAAAGTCTGGATGTTTTTGATTGGTGTTTGGTGATACACTGATGTCAAAACGTATGTGAGGAATGCTAGCAAGGGCACTCAAAGTAAATTCTTGACGAAGGACACCTCGGAGGATCTGCCGTATACGGTCAACAGCTTCCAGAGCTTTCGTGAAAGCAAATGTTCTCGAGGGGTACCAGTTATTGAGAGTGACGTTTTCAAGAACGTAATCTGTCAGCAGCGACCCCCAACGACATGCCTGATCCCGGATGAGAAAACTGATCCCTACGAAAAGTGTACGGATCATGATTCCGATCAGACAATTTTGGGATCAAAAAGATCAGAATTGGTTACAAATGGTTGCTTGATATCAAAACCTGATGATGGAAGTTTTACTTGATTGACATAGTCCATGCCTTTCATTAGTGTCAGTGGTGTTAGTGTAGTCTAGATCTAACTGACCAACCATCTTAAGAACGAAATAAAATTGGCAAATTATGTTGGAACATGATGTGGCTTAGTAGGTACATTATGATTCAGCTTTGATATAACATGAGTACCAAACTTACCAACATACAACTGTACGTTGTAGGCATACCTACGGAATTGTCATCGTTGTATTATCGCTCATGTCATGAGGAATATTGTTGCCAATGGTGCAAGACTGAAAGTGACAACAGAACAACAAATCACAAAATACCGCACCACATTCAACAAGATGTCGGAGCAAGTAAGTTTCATTGATATTCCTATGGGATCACACGAGGAGTTACACGAATATTCGGATAGACGTGACTTCCCACTGCATGTGAACAATTTGTTAAATGTCAAGGTCAACGTCATATCGTTCAGCGAACATGGTGATAAGAAATCATAACGTGCTCAATTTGTACTTCTTGCAGGGGAAACTTCGTTAATAAATGAAATGCGCTTCATCAGCTCATGTACTGTACAGTATAATTTTGAAATTTTTGGGCAAAACAAATGTATTCGTATTCATAAAAAAAGATATTGTATATCCTGTGTGGCCTAAACAAAAAGCTTCAATCTATAATCTGGTACACGTGCATGATGAACGCACGTTTTGTGGATGAGAGTGACTTGCTCATTTGCCGATGTGTTCTTTTAAAATTATTTCTGAATGATATCAGTTTTTCTGTATAATGATTTCACAAGACAATAATGAAGAATACCCATGCATATGAGTAGAGTATTCAAAAATGCATACACACAGATTTAGAGCTCAATATTATGGTGGAATCGCTTGAAGAGACAGAGGCTGGACCAAGTGATCGTATCAATAAATATATATATATATGCATCAAACAATAAATGCCTGTACTCATTATCATGATTATTGTCTAACAGACACAAAATACTACCTTTACTGTAGATAAACTAAAGTATGTGATCTACGAACAACCAGATCCGTGGTTTGCAACTGGTTCCCAAGAAGAATTTGCCCAAGACAGAAGCACTTTCAGGTGGACAGCTGCTTCCAACTGATCTGCTCATATCAACTCACATGGCTAATAAGTACTTGTTGAGGGGTTCTAGCACAACATGCACAAAGATAAGCCGAGCCTGGAAAGATATAGCAGACAAGATGAGAGATGGGAGTTGATCATCTGACGTTGACTCTGGCACAGATCGGAATCTTCTATAACCGGTTGAAAGGGACCTTGATTATGATGAAGGATGTCCATCTTGTATGCGATTTGTTGGAAAATGATTAATGTGTTGACTTGTGCAAATGTACATATTATTGCACGTTTGCACACAACAATGTGTCTGTTCATACTTAAAACTTTTTTTAACATTAGTTGACAACAAAATGGTTGACACTCCTGCTGTAAGTTGAGCTCCATATACTATCGAATTTGGAGCAGAGTCCAACATGCCATCTTATAGGAAGGATCGAGCCGTGTGGCTGACAAATGTATTTCAGCAGATCGTGGTGAGGGTCTGGCAAGAGCCCTCATTTGAGGAACTGGCCACAGCAAAGATTGTCCATGAAATCAGAGAGGACGGAGCGGATACTTTCGTTTTCTGCAGCTGTGGAACAGAAGATATTACGAAAGAAACACCATAACAGTTCTGCAACACCTTATTTGTGCCCTTTATATTAGACAATTTTCATTGTTTTAATAATTGCAAGCAAACAGGACCAGATATTACACACGTGTTTAAATTGTTGTCACCATATCACTTGTATTGATCCCATACTGACTGAGGCACATGAAGGAGACTAATTTTATCCCAATTACAAAAACAACCCTACCCATATCTACTGCACGTGTGGGGGTGCATTGGAGGAGAGATGGATCAGTATCACCACCAGGAGCATTGCATCAACCGGTAATGGAATCACCCCATTTCTTCTTGGGCCACAGGAGGATGTTTCAGGTGTGGTCAAGAAGTTCTAGTATCTAGTTGTTCTGAACTTTCATAATTTTTCCAACTATCTAGACTCGAGGTTGGAGATTGATAATGATTCTAACCTGTCAACTAGATTTTATGACAAACGTGATGATTTCAATTTTTAGGTTACCGGACCTATGGTCCGTAACCTATTGGCATGGCGATGCGTCCGGCGTCGTCGTCCGTCGTCGTCGTCCGTCAACAATTTTATCTTTAAAGTTTACGATCGAATTTTTCTGAAATTTTGCACAAAAATGCCTAAAAATATTTCGAGAGGGAGGTATTTTTTAGTTTTTTGATTTTCGCATTTTTTTCAAAATGGCAGCCATTTTCGTCGAAAAATGGCCAATTTTGGAATGGCCAAAAAATGGCCGTTTTCTCAAAATCTGTTCAGTAACTTTTTTTTATTGATGCATAACACACCTCATATGTACCCCTGTGACATGTATAAATTTCGTTGCCCTTGAATCGCTCGAAGTGGGCCATTTTGGGCCCAAACTCGGCCCCAATGGGACTTTCCCATGTTAAATTCTCCTATGCTTTATAATGGGACACATTAAAGCCTGATATCTCACTTAATATTGAGATTAGAGACTAGGAATCAATTGTGGACATATAGGAAATGATATATGCTGAATATTGTCGTGACCTTGAATTTGACCTCTGACCTTGGTTTCAAGGTCAGAGCGGCCGTTTTCGTCGAAAAATGACCAATTTTGGACTTTGACGGTCGTTTTCTCAAAATCTGTTCAGTAACTTTTTTTTCTTATTGATGAAAAACACTCCTCATATGTACCCCTGTGACATGTATAAATTTCGTTGCCCTTGAATCGCTTGAAGTGGGCCATTTTGGGCCCAAACTCGGCTCAAATGTGACTTTCCCATGTTAAATTTCCCTACGCTTTATAATGGGACACATTAAGCCTAATATCTCACTTAATATTGAAATTGGAGACTAGGAATGAATTGTGGACATATAGGAAATGATATATGCTGAATATTCTCGTGACCTTGAATTTGACCTTTGACCTCATTTTCAAGGTCACAGGACAAAATGTCTAATATCTCGCTTATTATCGACTTTACAGCTTAGGAATCAATTGTGAACATATAGGAAATGATATATGCTGAATATTCTCGTGACCTTGAATTTGACCTTTGACCTCATTTTCAAGGTCACATAACAAAATGGCTAATATCTCGCTTATTATCGACTTTACAGTTTAGGAATCAATTGTGAACATATAGGAAAGGATATATGCTGAATATTTTCGTGACCTTGAATTTGACCTTTGACCTCATTTCCAAGGTCACAGGACAAAATTGCTAATATCTCGCTTATTATCGACTTTACAGCTTAGGAATCAATTGTGAACATATAGGAAATGATATATGCTGAATATTCTCGTGACCTTGAATTTGACCTTTGACCTCATTTTCAAGGTCACAGGACAAAATGGCCAATATCTTGCTTATTAGCGACTTTACAGCTTAGGAATCAATTGTGAACATATAGGAAATGATATATGCTGAAAATTCTCATGACCTTGAATTTGACCTTTGACCTCATTTTCAAGGTCACAGAACAAAATTGCCAATATCTTGCTTATTAGCTACTTTACAGCTTAGGAATCAATTGTGAACATATAGGAAATGATATATGCTGAATATTCTAGTGACCTTGAATTTGACTTTTGACCTCATTTTCAAGGTCAACAGGACAAAATGTCCAATATCTTGCTTATTAGCGACTTTACAGCTTAGGAATCAATTGTGAACATATAGGAAATGATATATGCTGAAAATTCTCATGACCTTGAATTTGACCTTTGACCTCATTTTCAAGGTCACATGACAAAATGGCTAATATCTCGCTTATTATCGACTTTACAGCTTGGGAATAAATTGTGAACATATAGGAAATGATATATGCTGAATATTCTCATGACCTTGAATTTGACCTTTGACCTCATTTCCAAGGTCACAGGACAAAATTGCTAATATCTCACTTATTATCGACTTTACAGCTTAAGAATCAATTGTGAACATATAGGAAATGATATATGCTGAATATTCTCGTGACCTTGAATTTGACCTTTGACCTCATTTCCAAGGTCACAGGACAAAATTGCTAATATCTCACTTATTATCGACTTTACAGCTTAGGAATCAATTGTGAACATATAGGAAATGATATATGCTGAATATTCTCGTGACCTTGAATTTGACCTTTGACCTCATTTTCAAGGTCACAGGACAAAATGGCCAATATCTTGCTTCTTAACGACTTTACAGCTTAGGAATCAATTGTGAACATATAGGAAATGATATATGCTGAATATTCTGGTGACCTTGAATTTGACTTTTGACCTCATTTTCAAGCTCAACAGGACAAAATGGCTAATATCTTGCTTATTATCGACTTTACAGCTTAGGAATCAATTGTGAACATATAGGAAATTCTGAATATTTTAATGATATTGAATTTGACCTTTGACCTAAATTTCAAGGTAAGTCAGATTACAAAATGGCTTATATCTCGCTTATTATCAAATTTACAGCTTAGGGGTCCATAGTGAACATATAGGAAATGATGTATGCTGAATAGTTTGGTGATCTAGAATTTAACCTTTGATCCCATTTTCAAGGTTAGAGATATGGCGATTTCAGTGGTCACCTTGAATTTGACCTTCAACTTTCTCGGCTCAACTCTGTATATTTCTCCGGTAACCTTTTTAGCCCATTGGGCTAATTTTCCATAGTCAATTTCCCTTTTCTGAGCAGCAACATTCCTATGTCACCGGCATATGGTGTGTTTGTTTCTCAACTTATACGCTATTCCAGAGCTAGTTGCAAATATGAGGACTTTGTCTATCGAAGTGCCCAGCTAGTCTCTAAACTGCTGCGACGAGGATATGTTTTACCAAGACTTATAGCTGCGTTTAAGAAACTCTATGGACGTCATCATGATCTGGTGGATAAATACAGCAAATCCATGTCTGCCATGCAACTAGATCTATTTTCATGTTAATATTGGGGAATTTATGACGGGTGCCACTAGTAGGGCAGGAAATGCTCACTCTTTCCGGAACACCTGATTTCACCTCCTAATGGCCATTTTTGGGGGTTCATGAATTTCCCTGTCATTTTTGTTTTCTCTCACTTCGTATGCCTGATATGACTTTCTGTTCCCGGACTATGAGATTGGATAACGGACCCTGTTTGTTTGCTCGGAATACTTAATACTGGGTATTGATTCCACGTCTATTCATATACCGAGAAATCCTAGTATCTAGTTGTTCTGAATTTTCATGTACCATATACCTAGTGGCTCGTGTCATTCAGTGTTCCTAGAACCAAATCGCTTCTAGTTAGCAATAATGTAAGTATCAATCTATTACCACCAATACACCCAAATTTTGATGATTCCAATAACAAACATAAAATACAATATTTTCCAATAGAAACGAAGCCCGACCAATTACTTTATCAAAAGACACACTGGCGTCATCAGGGGCAGACAGTGTGGTAAATGTAGTTGTTACTACTGTACACCTGATGGAATTAGTATACAACTGCCCAACAACCTATGAAAATAATTTAGAAATCCGAAACAAACCCCATGGAATAGATATATGACAAGTACATAAGTACCTAATCACAAGCCAAAAGGCTACTCAGTTGATGGTGTCCTCGGGGACAGACCCAACGTCCACCAGCAGTGACACTGGCTCAGTGGTATGAATGAAAGTATCTATTACCATCAATACAGCCAAATTTTGATGATTCCAATAACAAACATAAGATACAATATTTTGCAATAGAAACAAAGCCCCACCAATAACTTCATCAAAAGACACACTGGCGTCATCAGGGGCAGACAGTGTGTTAAATGTAGTTGTTTCTACTGTACATCTGATGGACTTATGATGTAATATATTACTGATGTTAATTGCATCAATACCTTTATTGGCAAATCTTCAGAACAGATCGTTTGGGTGGTATATATTCGGAAGTCTGTGTTGGCTTATAAAGCGTATGATAAACAATATCCATGATAATACAATAATGACGAAATTCATATTGGTATTAGTTGGTAGGACTTTAAGTTTAACATGAGGTATGGCAAATAATTTAGTGCGACCATAGTGTAGGTCTAGTGGTTGTTTCAATATTTCGAGTATACCATCAAAGGAAATATTATGAATAGATGGTCGATTATAATGTCGTTGTAAACCCAAACCCATCGGATTGGGTCACGCTTTTCACGTCAGCGATGTAGTCATGGGTTCCGAGTGATTGAAAGGTACAACGGGGTGTAAACTCCAGACGATGTATCGCATTGTAGCCGTTTATCTGGCACCTGAGGTCTGACTTACAGAAATTTCAGTCTGAGGCGATCAGCAGTGACCCATCTGCAAAATCCCAACACCTAGGTAAACGGCATAACGTCAAAACAAAAGGATCGAGGCTTTCGTACAGGATGTGGATGTATCTCCTAATCTCCTACTCTTCTCCCAGTGTCTTCATAGGAAAAATGATCTTAGGAGGAATTCAGGAGGAACACTTATTTAAAGAGCCCTTACAAACTAGGGCATATCCTCAGAAAACCTCTGGGTTAGTGTATACCTGGCTAATCTGATAGATAACCGCATTTAAAACTAAGGGGAGTATGGGAATGATGTGTGATGATGTGTGAATTTTGATGTTTTTAAATAGTTTTCAAGGCAACCCCTATACAATTTAAAATTCCTCGCGCAAATCAAAATGTAATGTTCGGAAGAAACAACTATATTTCACACACTGTCTGTCCCTGAATACGCCATTGTGTCTTTGTTTAAGCTATTTTGTCCGGCCTTATTGGTCCGGCCCAAATATTGTATGTTACATTTGATATTGTCACCATTTCAATCTAGTTGTAGAGGTGGTAAAATGACAAACTAGTTGAGTGTTTTCCAGCATGCAGGAAAGATCGAGTTTGAACTGGTGGGCGAATACAGGTCTAGTGCTTTCTGATGTTCTTCCGCCAGTTCAAACGAGATCTTTCTAGCATGCTGGAAAACACACGAAACAGGTTTTGTTTCCATCACATGCTATGAGTTAATGATTATGAAATATTTGAAAACCAAACACATGTAAAGTAATGTGAAATTGTACCAAAAAATACAAGAACTTCTTACCATCTTTGATTGTACCCAAAAAACCCTTCTACTGAGTAGAAACCCGCGTGAACATGTGCTTTGCTAGGAAATAGTACAAACAATGCAGATCACCCGGTCGTCATGTACTTTGTATTATGACGTCACAGTGTTTGTACGTTTTTGCATGGTTATAAGTTACCAGGGCTGAATTAGGCGATGATGTTTCATTGTGACTGCATAGAACACCGGTGCTTTCATTATTTCACATCAATACAAGTGCATATATGTGACATGTGAAGCAAAAATGTGAAGGAAACAAATAGTGCAAACACGATATTTCCGGCGAAAGTTCACCCTGTCGGAAATAACTGTGTATTCCTACTGTTTGTAGGTAACTTAAGATGGATTCATAGCATGTGATAATATGTTGGTACTTACATCATGTACATATAGCGGTGGCGAATATGCCCTCATATCAGGACAGAAAATTTCGGTCCGAATTCTATTCCATGCTTGCCAGCACCATATTCGAAGCGAAAGTTTTGGACGTTTCTCTTGTTTATCGATCAATAACACTGTAAGCATGTTTACCACATATCCTTTCTGCTCGAAAAACCATGCTTATAATGGTCAGCTCCAGAATACTGGCAGTCTTTCGCGTGTTGTCCGAGGACAGACGATCGTGGAGACAATGCTGTCTTGTTCTGGCTGAGGATTGAATGGACCCGGGACTGTTACACAGGGACTCAGGGAAGGATATGGACGTGCCAACCTTGTGTTGGATGTGTCAATGCTTACAGGTGGTGCGAACAGCCGTCTTTCAGGTCACTATCCCCGTGTGGATTCTATCCCCGTGTGGACCTTCGGAGAGACATGACAAATAACAAATGATCATGGTGCTGGGAGTTTTATCTGTGGCGTCTGGGCTTTGGTGCACGAGCAAAACATGTTTGCAGTATAAATCTGTTGACGGCACGTCTGATATACTAATTCCTGGGTCATGCACCGACAAGGAATGAACTGTAGTCAATGAACGTTTGTAAAAGAACTGTAGAAACATCAGTGTGTATAGCACTTGTGTCAAGAAGTGTAAACATAGATCTGGTCGTTGTAATAGGTCAATTCTTACCCTATTTTCTGACACTCCATTGTTCCGACACCCCATTTTTCCGACACAACAGTGTTTTAAAACAGTTTGATGACAGTGAGATGTCAGAACATTGGGGTGTCGGAACAATATCATTATCCCCTTGGTCTGATTATCCATATTGCATTGTTCATTGTACGTGAAAAATGATATACTACTCCATTCAAAGACCAAAAATAAAATACTTTACCTGAAGACAAATTTGAATTGTTTTTATGGAATCAGTTCACACTGTAACAACGTATGTGATCAGTAAATAACAATGAATAGACATATTCAGATTCAGTTGAAGTGGTAGACGATTTGTATACAATTTGAGCAACATTTTAGTCCACTACAACATTGTGGAATCTCGCTGTCCTGAAGTCCTTCCTTGCGAATACAAATCCTTGCCTTCCTCGCGAATACACATTCTTACCAAATCCACCATGTCTTCGTGCATATAAGACTCGTGGACTCACCGAGGAGGCAGGTACATGACGGCCTCATGTCAGTGCAGTAAAATGTTGGCAGGCGGTCCCCAGTGGATCACCAAGTCTAAAATATAGATGACGATGCCCATCCCCAACGCAAATGTGGTCACGACACATTGAATATATCCTGCTTCCACTGAAAATGAATGTGGTATGGGTCAAACAATGTAAACAAATGCGTATTCATCCGAAATTGACATGTCATCATCTCACTGAGGAGGTGCCTAATGATATGTTGAATCCCATGGTACACTCCCAGAATGAACATCGCCATGAAAACCTCCAGGCATCCTTAGCCCTTCTTCAAAACATATCAAGTATTTCCGTTCCCACCAGCCTCTGTCACATGTGGGATACCTGGACTATCGCAAATCCTAGATGTTCTTGACTTGTTTTCTGTGACACACTGTCGTCGAAAAGTATGTTAGGAATGCTAGCAAGGACATTAAAAGTATGTTCTTGACCAAGGAAACATCGAAGGATCTGCAGTATACAGTCAACGGCTTCTAGAGCTCCCGTCAAAGCAAATGTTCTCGAGGGGATATCAATTATTGATGTCATGATCAAGAGTGACGTTGTTGAGAACGTAATCTGTCAACAGTGATCCCAACGACATGGTGCCGATATCCCCCATTGTACAAGAGTGGTCTCATATATCGACAATTCTGTCTCAAGCTACTGTGTCTGAAAAGGCAAACGCAACCCAAGCCAATGTCCGGTGTGCCCTATCCACTGGGTGTGCAACAAAAACTAGGAGCTGAAAGAGAGTTACACATGTGCTCTGCTATGACACCGTAATAAAGTTAGACACATATACGCAAACTAGGTGTAATTTAATTCGCACATATTTGGTATGGAAAAGGCCCGTACACAATACTGATTTAGGGTAGGAAATGTAAAAAATATCATCAACCTGATCTGTCCTGATTGACTTCATCCAAGTCTTGATTGACTTCAAGGTAAATGTAAAGTCATCCGCTTTGGTTGGCGATAGTTGGAAGTCAACATTTTTTTCTCGATGGTTACACCGTCGGTGCCAATGTAGTATCTGGCGAGAAGGGTGACTATGGCCTTGACAGAGCGCGCCTCCTCGCACAAGTTCTTTATCTTGGAGGTGCCGTGGATGTAGACATCTCTGTGTGCCGCTTCGCTGCTTGAGCCGCTCCCTCCCTCATGGACTGGGGACTTGGCCAGGAGTCATCACAGGGCGTCCTCTCGCTGCTTCTGCTTCCTCCGGAGGCGCTCATTCTCCTCCCATAGGAATTGCCTCTCCTCGGTGGTGCGAAACAGTGCTTCCTCCACAGTCTCCAGACGCCGCTGTAGCTCTATGACTTGGTGCAGCTCTTGGAGACGGTTTTCCCTGCCGTTCCTGCGTCCAGCGCCTGATTCCCAACAGCTTGTCTACTGTATGTCGAAAGGTGCTGATCCTCAGTAACACTCTGTAGTGCGCTCCCACCCTTGCCTGGACTTCCGCGGCAGTGGCGTCCTCCGGAGGCCCGGCAAAGCATTCCCGGTCATGCATGTCCAGTAACTCGGGGGTGATGCTTTCCATGATGGCCAAAGTTGTGGATTTCTAGCTGGCGGGCATCTGGGGCTACTCCTCGCCTTCGGAGCTGGACACTCCCGAGCTGTAGACGTGCTGCAGCCAGTTCGCCTCATTTAGCGGTAACTACCCGAGTGTCACCGGACTGTTCATCCACCAGGAGAGGGATGACCTCCTGGTCTCCTTCTCTTGTCTCTCGTAACGCCCAGTATTCTAACGCCGCTCCCGCACCTTGCGGTCATGGCCCAGCAAGTGTCTCTGGAGGTTTGCATAACGTGACGTCCGGTAGTCACACCACTGTAGCTCGCAGACTAGTTTCCGGGGTCTCATGCACCTCTCTGTGGTGGCGAGCCATGTTTTTTTTAGCACCAGCGTCTCATACTTATCTTACTTCGTGTGACATGGCGTGGCGGATGGGTCGTCCTCGTCTGTCAGTCCATGCACATCCTCCATCAGCAGGCTTTGTAGGTCTTCTATTTTGGACATTTTGTCACTTGTCACCCTTGTCTTGTCACTCATCATTTCTACAGATTCAGATTTAGATCTACTAGCTGATATATCCATAGAGTGTGACGCGTATGTGTTTTCTGGCTTACTTTCATTGATGAAAACGTGTTTCCTGTGTGCTAGCTTTTCAATGTCATTTGTTCAGTCAACTGTTTGCTGAATTTCTTCAGAGCAACATTCAGGAATTTGATTATGATCTCTATCAAATCCACCTTAAGGCTACTGTCGCATGATGAGGGTCAAACAGCTAGTAGGACCTCATTGACTAGCAGTGTGGAACCAGTTTCTTTGAAGAACTGTTGTCCATGTGTTTGTAGGAGACCCCTGTGAATATATGTGTGGATGGTTTTATCAAGTTCTTTTTAAAATACATCGATCTTCTCAGTTACGCACGTGAGATGACCCAACACACTGTCTGCCCCCGATGACGCCAGTGTGTCTTTGGATAAACTACTTGGTCGGGCTTTGTTTCTATTGCAAAATGTTGTATTTTACGTTGTTATTGTCATCATCAAAATCTGACTGTATTGGTGGTGATAGATTGATACTTACATTCATACCACTGAGTCGGTGTCACTGCTGGCGGACGTTAAATCTGTCCCCGAGGATACTATCAACTCAGTAGCCTTCTGGCTTGTGATTAGGTACTTATGTACTTGTCATATATCTGTTCCATGGGGGTTTGTTCCGGATTTCTAAATTATTTTCATGGGTTGTTTGGCAGTTGTATACTAATTCCATCAGGTGTACAGTAGAAACAACTACATTCAACACACTGTCTGCCCCTGAAGACGCCATTGTGTCTTTGGATAAACTATTTGGTCGGGATTTGTTTCTATTGCAAAATGTTGTATCATCGTTGTTATTGTCATCATCAAAATCTGACTGTATTGATGGTAATAGATTGATACTTACATGATGCTTTTACGGACAAGTTCAAAAAGTGTCTCTGGATATTCAGTTTTTCAAACAAATATTCAAGGTGTTCGTCTGGCTTCGCATAAAGGAAACAATATTTGTAGATGTTGATAAACATTTCTCATTAGTCGTAGATTATTGTTGGACACATGTCTCCCATGTTTGGTAAAAAAAACCATGCCCACAAACATGCCGCCAACGTATGTGATTTTTTCCGAATCCACCAGTAGACAGATCCGGAGTTGGGGCCTCACGTCTTTCGGTATTTCGATGTGTAAAACTGTCAAATCCGGGGTAAATTATTTGGAACGAGACAATCAGAGATTGCAGACCCTCGCCCTTCAGATTTAGTCACTAAAATTAGGCGATAATTGAGAGTTTTGGTCTTAAGACCATCGGTTGTACGCCATACGATTGGGAATTGGCCAAAGAAAAATACAAAAATAGGTTGAACATTTAATATTGATTAGAACCGGAGTTATAGTCAATTATGTGATTTTATTTTTTCAGTTGCCATGGCAACCGTTTTCACCCGATTTTGGCAAAATTTGAAAGGGACTGAGCCATTACCATAGCACTCCAGCCCTATAAATTTCAAATCTATCGGACCGTTTGCCTTTGAGTTATGGGCGCAGACATTTGCACTGAAACGTCGCTGGCCAAAAATAACCGAAATCGTGACCCCCCAATTTTTCGACATCCGGCGATAATGGAGAGTTTTCGTCGTACGACCATCGGTCGTACACCAAACGATCGGGAATTGGCCAAAGAAAAATACAAAAATAGTTGGAAAAATTAATATCAGATAGAACCGGAGTTAGAGCCAATTATGTGATTTTCTTTTTTCCGTTGCCATGGCAACCGTTTTCATCCGATTTTGAAAAAATTTTAAAGGGTCTGAGCCACCATCATAGCACTCTGGTTCTATAAATTTCAAATCGATCGGACCGTTTGCCTTTGAGTTATGAGCACAGACATTTGCACTGAAACATCGCTGGCCAAAAATAACTGAAATCGTGACCCCCAATTTTTCGACATCGGGCGATAATGGAGAGTTTTCATCGTATGACCATCGGTCGTACACCATACGATTGAGCATTGGCCATAGAAAAATACAAAAATAGTTATAAAAAATAATATCAAGTAGAACCGGAGCTAGAGCCAATTATGTGATTTTCACTTTTTCCGTTGCCATGGCAACTGTTTTTATCCGATTTTGACAAAATTCGAACGGGACCGAGCGACCATCATATCACTCCAGTCCTACGAATTTCAGATCGATCGGACCGTTTGCCTTTGAGTTATGAGCGCAGACATTTGCACTGAAACGTCGCTTGCAAAAATTCACCGAAATCGTGACCCTCAATTTTTCGACATCGGGCGATAATAGAGAGTTTTCGTCGTACGACCATCGGCAGTACACCATAGGGTCGGGAATTGGCCAAAGAAAAATACAAAATTAGTTTAAGAAATTAATATTCATTAGAACTAGAGTTATAGCCAATTATGTGATTTTCTCTTTTTTCGTTGCCATGGCAACAATTTTTTTCTGATTTTGACAAAAATTGAGGAGGACCGAGCCATGGTGATACCGCTTCTTCTCTATAAATTTCAGGACGATCGGACCATTCGGTTTTGAGTTATGCGCGCGAACAGACAAACAAACAAACAGACATACAAACTGACAGACCCAATTACAATACCCTCTGCCCCTATCGGGGCGAGGGTAATAATAATGTATTTAGCTACGGATAGGTCTTCGACAGCACGGGAAAGAAACAGATAGGGATGAACGAAAGTCATTAGAGTTGCCAACATCCTGTATTTGAATGTATTACTTTTGTGGGGGTGGGGGTCCAGTCAAAATGAAAAGTGTCTCAATTTTGACATGTGAAAAAGTGTAACTTATGGATTAAGGTAGTTTTTACAGAATGTTGATAGCTCAATTTGGTAAAAAGTTATAACAACATTTGTGTAGTACTATCCCGCCAAAATTGACACCTAATTAAGTATTATAATGAGTATTCATGACGTCACACCAGTACTTTAAGATAATTAGCAACATATAACTCTTGATATCTCACCTTTTGTTTACATTTTTTTAGTCTTAACTATTTTGTCACGATTGGTATTAAACATGATCAGAATCTAATAACCTAGTTTTGTCACCAAGTGAACAACGCCCGAAATACTGCCCTTAGCAACGGTGGTTGCTATGGACCCAAACTTCATGAATATGCTAATACATTATAACATTCATGTATTTCATTCAAAACATAAAATAAATGCCCTATCACATGATAACTCTCTTTAGTTACGAGCAAAGGTTCCTAGCAACGGCGTTGCTATGGACAGTATCTAAGGGATGCATGGTATGGCGATGTTTGACTACACATATGTTTTCATTGGGATGCCATACAACAATATATTTCGTGAATATAACTAACTAAAACAGTTATACTGAGGTGACGTCATTATACTAATTATAATACATAACTATACTCTGATTTTTCTAACTCGTTTACACAGTTTTTCGCTGATATTTTTGGGATGCTAAATGTTATCGTTCTATAACTTGACATACTTCACCTGGGAGTCAAACGGCAATCATTTACAGAATTTCAGATTTCTATCACGAAAATTGAAAAAGTTGGCAATCTACCCCAATGTTAAATTTAGCCCTGTCATTTAATTTCTGGGTCCGCACACAATTTCGTGCATTTGCTCGGTTTTATAGTAGTGCAATCTTTCAAAATCAACATGTTTGTGTAGAATGCACCCCAATGTGTCATCTGGTTTAAAATTACAACAATACTTCAAATCCTGGTGGATGTAAACAGGATCAAATCCTCAAATAAGCTCAGATTCTCGAGATCCCGTTTTTGGGTGAAATTTAACATTGGGATAGATTGCCAACTTCTTCAATTATTGTGATAAAAGTCTGAAATTTGGTAGAAGATTGCCGTTTGTCTCCGAGGTGAAGTATGCCAAGTTACAAAAACGATATCATTTAACATCGCAAAGATATCGTCAAAAACCGGTGTAAACAAGTTAGAAAAATCAGAGTATAGGTGATAATTTTGGCGGAAAATAATTTGAATAAATCATCATAACTTTGGAACCAATCAAGATATCAACATGCGGTAAAAAACACGTTATTCATACGAGTCACTCTATTCTCATGTGCCAAAACTAATGAATTTCCTGCTATGACCAGCCTATCTTTAATTCATTGGCCAGTGTGGAATTTCTGCCTGGTATACTCATCAGATTCGTGTACGTTATTGTGTATCACGATTCTAAGCCGGGATGATTAATGCTAGCCATTATCATATTTATTTTTTCGCATAAGAATTTGCAGGATTGAATATTCCAATAATACTGTCCACAGCTAGTTGTTCAGCTTTTTAATACTTTTTTCAGACTGTCCACATGTAGTTGCTCAGCTGAGTCAGATACAGGGGTGACATTCTCTTGGAGCTCATTGTCATTTGATAGGTACATCAACGAAGCTGTTTCATTTAACTCTTCACTAGCGAAGTCTGCACTTGATTGTTTGTAACAAACATTATACGGTAGATACTTGACTGTTTGTAACAAACATTAATCATGTTAATGGTAG
This sequence comes from Terebella lapidaria, assembly GCA_949152475.1. Taxonomy (NCBI): domain Eukaryota; kingdom Metazoa; phylum Annelida; class Polychaeta; order Terebellida; family Terebellidae; genus Terebella; species Terebella lapidaria. The sequence continues at coordinate 29,451,231 of OX424569.1, read as the reverse complement.
ATACGGTTTGACGAGTTCACAATAGTAATCATCTACCACTGTTTGGTTTGTATTTAGAAGCTGGTTGATAGTTGAGGTGTTCATATTGTCTTCACTTAGGAATCAACGGATAGCTAAAAATACCTTGGCAGTCTAGACGTACGTACGACATTGTTCATGGAAACACGCATGTATCATTCTCCTGTACATAGGGACTTGTTGCTGGCGTGGTGGGTGAATTACGGGTTGAGCATTCTCTTTGCGTTTGATGTGATACTTGTCAGGAAATTTCCCCAGACCTTCAAGACGTCGCTGTATTCATTCTTCATCGTCTTGTAGTGTGAGTTCCATTTGACTCGGCTTTGCTTTTTCATCCGGAAAACGTTTATTTCAGGTCACAACTAGTAAAAACGAGTAAAAAAAAATGACACACGGTCACAAAACTACAAGGTTATGATATCTACGATCAAGTCAAATCATAATGCACCGAGTCAACATCATTATTATTATGTGACACGTACAAATAATCGTTGCTATTGTAAATACTCATTCGTTTGTATAAATCACATCAGAAATACCGGCAGATATTAAGTCGCTATCTATTTCAGATCCCTCACTGATATGTACTTGTATGAATTTGTCTGTTTGTCGGGTTTCATATCATACCATGATCAAGCTTGGGATCGTGATCATGCGCACGGACACGACAGCAATGAAGAAAATACGGATTCACAATATCGAAAACGAAAGTTATGCGATGTTCCCGCAATATTACATTCATTTCCAAAGTTTCTCCTTGTATTTCGATGTTTACATGTCATCAGACATATATTTATTAAAATTTGATAATGCGAGTCGTTTTATTGGCATAAACTTCCTCATATCTGGTATCTTGTATCCCGTTTCATAACATGCCAACATTATGAAAATAATGTTCTGCCATTATGTCATTATCTGCCTGTTCTGCCATAAAAGGTGAAAACAGGTATTCCGGAAAGAACGAACAATTCCTAATCATGAATTCTGGGGGAAAAGTCATAATCATCATTGATGTGACATACTTGTGTCACAACCAGAGATCAGCTGGATACATGGCGATATGATAATATTTAGGTGAAATAAAATACCTATAGTTGTGCATTTTTTATGATGAATAGTTTACGCGGGGTGACTAAAGAGTGAATTGTATTGGATTAATTGTTTGTCTCCAAAATGGCAGTGTATCGCCATTGACTCTTCTCTTTTCAATTTTTAAAAAAAGTTTCTATCCTACTGCAACTATACGTCGAGTGAACATGCTGTTTTTCGGCCCGATGTTTTTTTCGACCATAACGTGCATAAATGGTCACAAGACACCACTCCCTAATTTATTTTTCAACAACAACTTTCTGCTGAATGATAACTAGCCACAGAATCAATGAATCTAATATTATGCACATTATCCCCCCCACCCCCCCCCCCCCCACACACACACACATAACCCGGTGTGTCACTTCTGAATATACATAGCCGGCACTTCTGTTTTGACATGTACGGCGGGGGTGGCGCACTCGGACGGATTGAAACAATATTATCATCAACATCTTCTGACAATAGCGTCGTCCTAGGTCCACACCAGTACTGGCGCGGAATCATTCTCTAGGACGATGATGCTATGAGCCCCCTGTACAACATGAAACGTAGGTGCTTTTACTCCTTAAGCTTTGAAGCCCAGAGGTGTTTCTCCGATTCATGTTTCATCGGCATTGTTCCAGGTGGTGATGTTGTGCTGAGTATGGATGAATCGGCCTAGATCCAGATCACTTTCAGCAAATGCTCCCATAACCCAACCAGTATGTTCTTCATAAACGAAACTTCCACAGCTATGATGCCAACATATGCCCTTGTCACACTGATCAGGCTCAATAACATTTGTGTAGGTTACACTCATTGGGCTCAATAACATCGGCTGCATTGTCAACATCTCTGCAGGTTACATGACCAGGCAAAGCATCCCAGTCTACATCAAATACCGTGTACCCTCGATTAAAAGTCATGGTGTAGGAGTTAGGGTGCCGTCAACGCCTGTTTAGGCATGCCCTCAATCAACAAAAGACGTGTCAGGATTGCATGCACATTTTGTGGACTGCTAAATAGCCAGATATGAATATCACGGAGCATGTGGATGGCATGTTGATTTTATCGTTTCCGTTCCTGGGATCCAGCGGTGCTGACAGTCAAGAAGCTTTGGCCACAGCGGTACAAGAGGATAGGGATATAGCCTTCTTCAAAAGGTGATCCACACACCCTAACAGTAATGCCTGTATTTGAAAGGAGTTATTCTAATATAGACTGATGGTTATATTTGCGTACATTATGATTATCGTTGTGCGATAATGATTGGGATTGCGTCAGTGCTGCTTTGACGCCTTCTCCGACTTTTCCCTCTGTTCCTGAATTGTGTCCTTCTAACGGTGTGATATAATGTATGATGAAAAATTTATTGTTAATGTTCTGAGAGTTAAGCTTGATGAAAGGATACCCTGATGGAAATATCAATGAAAAAACATAATTTTGGGTGGGATTGGAATTATTATAGTGAGTGTAGTTGGTGATGCCCTTGATAGCATAAAAACAATATACATTATACCTCTTTTATCTTTATACAAATCGACCGCCGCCCTGCTTGACACAGCGTTCCTGAGGAGACATGCAAAATTCCCGAGTAAAAGTCGTCGACTAGTTCGTGATTCAACCGAAATTTTGGGTGCGGAAAACCTGGAATAAAAATTTGCATACACATACCAGCATACCTTACCGCATGGCAAAGAGCGTTGACCGACCTAGTTCTTTTGTTTAGGGGTCAGGTCATGTTAGTGTCAACGCTGAAAGGCTAACTTTCCGAACGCTGATGCCGAAACAGGGTGAGTAAAATAATTTTTCTGTCAAATACTGACCATATTACCTTGGAATTGGGATATAACGCAATGTCTGAGATACCAATGTACAAGCTGTCGGAACAGTTTCCGATGAGCTGCAGCGATTGGGAGACAAAGATAGGCATCTTTCAGATCCACCTTCACCATGAAGTCCCCCTTCTGATGAATGGCAGCCTTCATGCCCTCCATCTTGAAATGCAAGTACTGAATCCACGCATTCAACTTCCTCAGATTGAACACCGGCCGATTGGAGCCGTCTTTCTTTGGCCTCAAAAACACATGACTCAAAAACTGCCCCTCTGCCTCTGAAGCTCTGACCACGGCCCCTTTTGTTAACAACTTCTCCACCTCTGCATCGACTTGAGCCTGCTCCTGTTGACTGAAACGAGGCCAACACGGCTCCCGAACCTGTTTTGGTGAATCCTTTGGCCTTGCCCTGGTATCCACCACCTTGGTAACCGCCGGCCTGGTAACCACCGCCCCGGTACGCTCCTCCTGAGGACTTAAAAGGTTTGGAGACGAAACGGTAACCACCTCTCTGGAAATTACGACCTTGGCCCTCACGGGCATCCCGTGGGACCCCCTTCCGAAAGGGCCGTCTAGACTTCGACGAGCTAGAAGAGCCGCGGCCCAACTCTGACCGGATAGTCGCTCCCTCCTTTGAAGACTTTGCCTTCTTCGTCAGAGCCTTATAGGGGGTTCCAAACAAATTGTCCTCCGTGTCGAGCTGATCCTCATTTTTCTTCAACAACTCCTGGGCCTGCTTATCTCAAACTCAGCTGGCTGTGTGTCTGTGGTGTTCCCATGGCTCTGACTTTGATATTTTAGTATCACACGGGTTTGACTACTCACACTGATTTTGTAAAATTCGTCTATGGATTCGGTCTTGGAATATGAATTTTCCTGTTTGCCGCTACCCATTTCTACTCTTATATAGTTTGTGTTTTGAATTTGATGATTTGAGGTCATCCTCGGTCTTCTCTGGTGGATGAATGTCAAGTGTTTCTTCGAGAATATTTATGAAATGACTGTATGCATGTTCCACGCTCAAGAAATTCAATATGACATGGGGTATTGCCCTGCCCAAAAGTTCATTACTGTGGTGAATTCATTAAAGTGTATGTTGTAAAATAAATTAAATGGCCATAAAAAGGTTCAGCTCCAAGGACCAGGTCGCAAGAAAAACATAAATCATTGAAAGATTTCAACATGTAGCATACACAATGCCAACGAAAAGCACCGGGTGAGTCAATTGTTATATTAGTGTTGGTGCAAAGACAAACTATGGCTTCGAATGTAAGATTTCGATGAATATATGTGTTTAAAGTGCTGTGCTCTTTACCTGTCTTATAAAGAGATATTGATCAATCTGACACAAGAAACCTTTTAAAAAACCATTATTTAAATTTCTACATAGTTGATGAGAAATGGAATCTCAAGAGAAAGCTTATGCCGATGTGTAAATTAACGCCTGCCTGCCAATTACCTGAATTAAACAAAGATTACTGTAACATTATAGTAGGCTATATTATATGGTAGCATAGCGCTAATCATCACTTCTCCACTGATATTATCAGTTTTACACTAAAAGAATTAGACACCAACCCATCACCTGAGTGATATACAATACACCCCAATAAACCGACATAGACAGCGGTATAATTATAGGCTTTGTTTGATAATCCCAGTCTGGCTCCTGGCAAGCGAATTGTAATGTAGCGTGTCACACCAACAATTTGTGTCGGAGGACAAGCGTCCCGATGAGGCACACTTGGGTTGTTTTCAGACAAACGTTCGTCTTATACGTGAAACAAAGCCTGAATGAAAATATCATATTATAACACGTATAGGAACTTGAAGCTGGGATATTCTGCCCTTTCGTATGGCTATATATGGACTGGGATCTGTGTTGATGGATCAGATTTTACCGATCATTAGAAGAGTCACATAAAAAATGAATGCAACACAAAATTTCACGAATGGAAATATGACACTTGCAAGCCAGGATTTATCATCAGCCAAGCAGCTGATTAATCATATTTTCATTGGACTGAATATGTTTTCTGCGTTGATACTTGCTGCGGGTAACGCGCTAGTAGTGGTGTCGTTTTACAAGTACACGTTTGTGAGGACTGTGGAGAATTCGATACTGTTGAGTCTCTCTGTGTCGGATCTTCTCACTGTCCCAGCGATACTAGTCTCAAATACACTGACGTTATTCCCGGACGCTACTCAACTCAGACCCCTCTGCATGGCATCTGCAGGGATGCATGCTGCAATGTGCTGCGCTCAAGTGTGGAGTTTGCTGTTGATAACTGTTAGCAGGTGGTTGGCAGTGCACAGACCCCTGAGAAAAGAAATGATAGTGACTAAAAAGCGAACATTTGCACTGATTTTGATCATTTGGACTGTGAGTATATCTGTCACCGTTATAGTCATGATCTGGGGAAATCAGTGGCACCAGGGTATACATTGTGGACCTCTTCATATAATTAGCTCGTCCGTGATGATACCACTCGTTGTGGTTTTCTTGTTAATCCCGCTCGTCCTTGTGCCTATCTTGTATGGTGTAATGTACTGGCAAGCATTCAAAAGGAAGGATTCACCCTCTATGAACAATCAGGTAAGAGCCGTTGAGGTACCGATTTGAACAGTTATTGTAATCAAGTATTACAAAATTAACTCATTTTCCCGTTTAACTGGATTTGTGGCATCAGTTAAGTTAAAGTTAAAGTTATCAGATTTGATATAGCGCTCTTTTCAGCCGAACTAAATCCGCTTTCAAAGGCGCTTTACACTTTAACCCCAGTCTGAGTGATTGTACTTGGAGCAGCCACACTAAAAGCGCTCTATACAACACCCATTATCAACCGGTACCCATTTAATCCTGGGTGAAGATAGACACAGTGGTAAATGCCTTGCCTAAGGACACTAGCGAAATGGCACAACAGTCCAGCTCGAGACTCGAACCCATGATCTTTGGATTACGAGTCCGACGCCTTATCCACTGCGCCACTCACTCCACGTATCTCAGCACGTATCCACGCCACTCACATCATCATCTCAGCAGTTCCGATGATATGTACAGGTTGCTGATAACGCTGGCCTGTTGCCAATTTCCCTCAATCTCTCTTGCTCCTCCTAAACATGTTTCTTCAATATTCACCCCACACATACAACTCCATGGCACTCATCATTATACAAGACAGTACACTAAATAGGTATTTCCAGATGTTCATGCAAAGTATAATAGAACGGTGTTCAATGAAATGTCTATGTGTGTACAGTAAACGAGTTTATTCACATTAACTATATTTTGTGATGCATTGGTTGGTTAAGTACGGCGGCCCAAATGCTGCCATTATTCATGTCTGAGTTAAGAGTAGTTTTGAAATCAGTTTCATAGTTAGTAAACAGTTATTTTCAGTCAGAAACTACATGTAGTTTCTATCAAGGCACAAACCCTTCAAACCCGGCACAAATCTTCCTGGCAGGGCACAAACGTTTTCAGCAGGGTGCAAACCTTTCTAGCATGGCGCAAACCTACTAGCACGGCACAAACCCTTATAACAGGGCATAAACCTTAATAACACGGCACAAACCATTATAGCAGGGCATAAACCTTTATATTAACACGGAACAAACCTTCTTGACATAGCGCAAACCGATTTAGCACGGCACAAACCTTTATAACACGGCACAAATTTTTATAGCAGGGCATAAACCTTTATGGAGCGCAAACCTTTATAGCAGGGTGCAAACTTTCTTAGCAGGGCGCAAACCTTTATAGCACGGCACAAACATTTATAGCAGGGCGCAAACCTTCATAGCAGGGCACAAACCTTTTTTACACGGCACAAACATTTATAGCAGGACACAAACCTTTTTACCACGGCACAAACCTTTATAGCAGGGCACAAACCTTTTTAACACGGCACAAACCTTTATAACAGGGCACAATCCTTTTAAAACGGCACAAACCTTTATAGCTGGGCACAAATCTTTTCAACAAGGCACAAAACTTTATAACAAGGCACAAACCTTTTTAGCACGGCACAAACCTTTATAGCAGTGCATAAACCTTTATAACACGACAAAAACATTTTTAACACGGCACAAACCTTTAGAACAGGTCACAAACCTTTTTAACGCGGCACAAACCTTTATAGCAGGGCATAAACCTTTATATCACGGCACATAGCTTTATAGCAGGGCAGAAACCTTTATAACGCTGGACAATAAATACGAAATCGTGTAGCTGCTTTCTCGCCAAATGTGTGCATATGCATCATGGTCCATACCTTTCTCGAAAAGAACAGAGGGCGACAGTAGTGGAATCTAACAGATGGGTTGGGGAAGAAGATGCTGGTGGGAAAAGTGGATATAGAAATATTGACATGTGTTGAGGTCGGTAGCATGAAATATCTCCCAGAGACCAGAATATTACCGGAGGCGTTCGATATTTATAGGTAATGGACTGGATACAGTGTTTGAGGACCTCGGTCGTGTCTGTGCCGCGGACACACTCGCAAGCTCGTGCAAACTACGGCCCAGACACGACCTCGGGCCTCAAATTCCCTGATGTTCATATGAACAGAATGGTGTTCTTGTACTTATCATACTAACTACGATTGTTCGAAACAGGATTAAGAAGCATAGCGCATTTGTTACCTTTATTGATTTCCGAAAGGCAATTGACCGTTCAAATGATTCTTGCTGTCCTGATAAACTATAATATTGGAGATAAAATAAACCATGCTGTAAGTTCTGTGTACGAAAATACTATATTACGTGTTCGGTTGGCTGAAAGTATCTATACTGGTTGGTTTGAGAATGATCTTGGTGTTCGTCATGGTGACAATCTATCACCTATGCTTTTCAATATACATGTGTATTTATTAATAGTACCGGTAAAGAAATACTTGTAATGAATGTTGGTGTGAGTGTATCTGAAGACTTGGTTAGTATTTTGTTATTTGCTGACAATGTTGTTCTTTCGAATTAAAATGTAAAAGATTTGCAACGTATAGTGTCAAAAATGGACTATCTGTGTAAAAATGGATGCTGAATATTAAGGTTGGTTAAGCTAAGATAATTCACGTCAGAAAGCGGAATATACATCGTACTTCACATACCTTTTGTCTTGGAACTGATAACATTGATGTTGTATCCGAATATAAATATCAAGTTTTCTGCTTGATGAATATATGGATTTTAAAACTCGTGTGAATATTATAGTTGATGCTGCAGGAAGGGCTTTACGTAGCATAATTCACGAAGTTAAATGTAACAATGATGTATGGTATAATACCTTCAGTAAAATGTATGACGCATTACAGCTATCACTGTTATGGACTACGGATCTGAGGTATGGGGAGGTTTTTATGATGTCAAACCGTTCAAAATAGGGCACTATGTTTTTACCTGTGTGTACATAGATATGCGCCGACTGCGGCTCTGCAAGGGGACATGGGTTGGGTTGCACATAAATATAGAAATATGTACAGTTTACTCATATATTGGAACCATTTAATGAGTTTAAATGATAATCGATTAAAAAAAACTCATTCTTCTGTAGGATTTGTTCTCAAGGACCCCTACATGGACCCAAGATATTGCACATATGTTTTCAATGTTAGAATTTAATGATCATTTGTTCAACTTGATGTCGGTTAATCTTCAGTTAGCTAAGCATAAAATTGAGAATATCAAGAGAATTTTTGTACGGATAATTATATCAAATATAACTTAAGTAACAATTGTAGATCTATATTAGCACAATTACGGTTTGGTATACTGCCATTGAAGTTAGAAACAGGTAGATACCGATATCTCCCTGTAGCCTCCCGTTTATGTTATCTTACTGTGGAAGATGGAATCTTCATCCTCAGAAACAAGTAGTGAACTGGCTAACCCAGCCTCAGAAAACAGCCTATGTTCACCCTTTCAGTTTTACGAAATGTCTGCTTTCTCTGCCCTAAAATACACCACACAGACTGTCCATATTGTCGAAGACACCATAAAAATAGAGTACATCGTTTTTATCTCATCGGCAAATTCCCAAGAATTAAAACAAATACTAATTTTTGAAATTTAGATGTCACTCACAGGCTGCTATGTGTACATTACATGTGTCTGAAAATGCGTGCAAAATTCAAATGTTATAGTTTTTTTCTAAATTATACCTATTGTTAGTCTAAGAACCAAATTTTTAATTCACCGATGACATTACTCATCTCTTCCTATCTTCAGAGGATGACGCACAAGAAATCAGCCACCTTGAAGACTCTGGGGTTGATTCTAGGCATATCTTATGCCTCTTGGCTGCCAATTGTCATCAAGTACTACACGAAATCGATTAAACCCACAAGCAACGGAGGAATTCTATTGCAGCTAACTTTCGACAAACTCTCGAAATTTCTTCTGCATTTTGGCTCTGCACTGAACCCTATTATTTATCCGAGATGTTCGCCAACTTACAGGAAAGCATTCAACCGCATCCTCCACATCAACTGTCTTGAGAAACGACGAATGAGGCAGGAGACATTCAGGACTAGGAATATTGAGGATTACACGTAAAAAGACGAGTTTGTGCCGCTGAAATTTTGATGTCTATGTTGTTGTTTTTGCCACAGTTGTTGCTTCTGTAAGACCAACATTTTATTTCATTAAAGATAGCACCAAGGGTGCTGTAGCTTACCGGCAATCATGAGAAACGCAGAGTATTGATTTTCCAACATATAAATTGTTACACTCATCTTAAACTCTGTTGTCAAAAATGTTCGTAAATGTTGCTGGAAACACATTTACTGTATGCACTATAATACGAAATCAAATTACATATCTCAAAGGTATATAAAGAGAATCTTATACATGATTTTGAGAAAAACTGTCTGAATAGATTCAGACAAAATGGCCAACAAAGACAAAATTCTTCGTTTTTGACCTTCCAAGGTCATTGAAGGTCAAATTCAAGGTCATCACTCAAACCGCAATATATGATTTCCCATTTGCATATGCCAATACCTCTATTTTGAAATCTTCTATGAGTTTACTCCGCACAGCTCCCATTATAAAGAAAAAATTGGGTGAAGTTTTCCAAGTCCAAAAAATTTTTCAATGGCCAAAAGAAAAAAGTTGTTTTTTTCTGCTGGAAATGGCTCAAAACGAATAGTGACTTGATTTAGGACAAAAACAATTTTTTTCGCCAACCGGTCAAAGAATCAAAATGGACGCCACACGCAGATCAGCGATTCAAGGGCAACGAAACTTACAAACGCAATAGAGGTACATGAGGGAAATATTTTGAAACAAAAATCTAAAAACTGATCAGACAGTTTTTGAGAAATGGCCATCAAAGTCCAAAATTGGCCATTTTTTCGACAAAAAAGTTCGTTTTGACCTTCCAAGGTCATTGAAGGTCAAATTCATGATCATCACTCAAACCACAATATATGATTTCCCATTTGAATCCCATTTTTTTTTTTGCTGGAAATGGATCAAAACGAATAGTGACTTGATTTGGGACAAAAAAAAATTTTTTCGCCGACCCGTCAAAAAATCAAAATGGCCGCCACACGCAGACCGGCGATTCAAGGGCAATGAAACATATACACGTCATGAAGGTACATGAGTGGAATGTTTTGAAACAAAAATCTCAAAATTGATCAGACATTTCTTGAGAAAATGTTCTCCAAAGTCCAAAATTGACAATTTTCCGTCAAAAATGGCCGCCAAATATGCAAAAACGATTCAATCAAAAAAATAAAAGAAACGTATATAGATACTGGCCCAAAGTGTGTTCTGACAAATTTATGGGGGAATTCATCATGTCAAAAAAAAGTTACAGACCCGGACGGACGACGGACGAAAAACCATGACAATAGCTCATCGGCCCAAAGGGACGGTAAGCTAAAAACACTACATTAATTTTAATTACTCCAACTCTTGTAAGCTGGTAGCTTCTAGTGAATATAGATGAATTTAGAAATAACGTGCAACTAGCCATGAATGTTATGGCTGCATAGCTACTCCATGAAAAAAATAGGATCCATATTGAATCTTCAAAGAACAATGTGTATATACATGCTACTTAAAACAAGTCGAATATTCAGCATATCTTATCATGCTTATAGTGCCACAATTAATCATTGTGATGCTGCAGTTTCCGAACATTTGGTAAAGAACGTTACAATCTAAAAACGACCTTTTGTGTGGAATTTATCTCACAGTCCGTAAATCTGCGAACGCGCAAATCGCGCTCAAATCACATCCAAATAAAACCCTAAATAGCTTACACCGATTGATCTTAGCAGACGACCTGAAATGAAACCATTCCTTTTTATTCGCTTGATTTGGCATGGGTGTTCCATTCGAAAAGATCATGAAAGTTACAAAAAAAAAGTGAGGGGGGCGGAGGGAGGGGGGGGGGGGTGGATGCGATGTCTTTTTTTCATTGTCTTCAATATCTACCAGCCTTAGTTATTTTTCCATATGTTCGTTTCTATTCAAGATCTATTTATTGCTTCATCTTTATATCGAATGAGCCAATTATGCTTCGTACCAGAATTCATTCCAGCTTTTTTTAGCGGACAGACAGATGAACGAAACGCCAGACCAATAAGCTTGCGGACATGGAAAAACTGCAGACAAGAGTCGAAACATGTAAGGCTGGTCAAAAACACGACAGTAACTAGAGAGGCTTTGAATGAAGAAATCTTGGCAATATTCTCCACCAAACGTCTATATTTGCAATGAATACCTGAGTGAGCAAGTACATGTCATTGGTAACTGCTGGAAAAGAACTTATGTAGATCTAGATAATATATTCGTCCAAAAAGTGGGGAGATGGTCAGATAGGTTCCAAAATTATGTACATCGACGATAAAAGCTGTAGCATGGCTCGTACGCCCGTAATTTGAGTATTACCTATATAATAACAATTTGTGGTATCTTCATCGTGATGAATACAACATCCGTCATATTGATTTATAGCCACGTAATTATTTATTTTCATGTTCGAATATGTATTTCCTGGTTGTAAATATAAATTTAAGGGTTGTAAAGATAATTTCCAGATTCAAAAGGGATGAACAATTCTTTAGAGAACAAAAATTACAAATTTTGAAGACGAAAAATATTGAAAGCACTACACAAGATTTCATGCTGTTTGTAAGTAGAATTCAGGTTCATAATATGGTGTGATATTTTTAGTAATCTATGTGTGGTCACTAGACGTGTAACAGATCCGAAGACTTCAAGGGAAATGCGCGCCGGTAGATATATGGTATGAGATAGAGTTGCGAAACTCGACAAATGACTGTAATACAATACATGAAGTTGCCTGTGGGCACCGGATAGTAAGTAACACGATAATCCATTTTCTTGAAAGCGGTTTGATGTGGATGACTTTTCACTGGAGAAACGTATGTATTAACCAATCACCACTTACAAGATTTCAATGATGACAATAATATCCTAACATCAAACACTTTTAAAATAGAAAGACCTACCAAACGTTCATATTTGAAACCATATTATCGTCATCATCGGCAGGCAGTGTGTAATCACAGTTGCTTCCACAGTATACTAGATAAAATTAGTGGGCATTTGTATAAATGTATGAATGGGCATTAAAATATAAACGATTTAGAATCGAATTCTTTTAATATCTCGTATGAAAATCATATGAGTAATTTGCACTCGAGGAATATCATTATCATATAGAAGCAACAATGCACAAAATTTTTATCAATTCATCTTATGGAATGAATAGCAGCAACCACTCACATTACATAAACCAGAACCCTTCCCAACTACAACAGAATCGATATCGTACGAATACAAAATATATAAATTTATTATGATAAAATTTACACACAATTGCATAACTATTTGACATGATAAAGGTAATGTAATTTAAGTGGGTCATAATCCTATCGCATCAGTCAAAGACTAGGTTTGAGAAGTTGACAGACTTATTATTCAGCCATGGAGCTCGGAGATAATATAAAGATATTCACCAAATGTTCAAACGAGATTTATCTGACACTTTTTCATGATCAATTTGGTTTATATAAATCTTCAAATATAGATCTATTGTCTCTACAGTGGACAAAATAATACTTCTTTCCGTGTGGTAGTGTTTCCTTTTTTCAATTTCCTGCGTTATACAGAACCGGAGTTATCCAAAGATCTCGGAATGGAAGACTGATACCAATACGTATGATTTGCACGTACACAAGTATCACTTTCAAAGTAGTTTTAACACTTGGATCCTGTCGTTTCCAGAGTCAACGACCACCAGGTTACCTTCCCGGGTGTAGAGGGCACCACGGGGGTTCTTGAAGCAGCCAGGTTGACTCCCAGGCGTGCCACAGATGACGATCTCTTTGTTAGCCTTGCAAATCTGTAGTTCGCTCTTGTCTCTGTCCACGAGAAACATGTCATATCTAGGCGTGACGGCGACGCCACCGGCGCAGGAGATTGCTGCGCCCTGTTTGCCGCACCAGGTATTGCGGTATGCGCCTCTTGCCGAGAAGAAATCAACGCAGTTGGTCCAGTTTGTTACGGCTAGTACACCATTATCATACACCGCTATATCGCGTGGAGGCGTGCGGAATATGTTCTCTGGGCGACTACAGCACTCAGATGCCAGAGTGCCGTCCAGTCTGAACGCCTGTATTCTGAAGTTGTCCCCATCGCAAACGTACAAGAGGCGATTGGGACCAATAGCTAGCCCATAAGGGTTCATGAAGTGGCCGGGACGCTTACCTTTGCCGCCTATGCAGCCAATAGACCTTCCAACGCTGTCGAAGATAGCTACATGACAGTTCCCAGTATCGGCCACGTAGATGTTGCCATTTTCGGCAACTGCCACTCCGCATGGGTACTTAAGGTGTCCCGGTGGAACACACATCTCCCCAAAAGAGCGAATGTGTTGAAACTCGGGAGACCAGATTTGAACTCGGCGATTCCCCATGTCTGAGATGACGTAGTTATCACTACGAGGACACTGCGCAACTGCAACTGGTGTTCTAAACTTGCCCGGCTCAGTGCCGTACGTGCCAAATGTGGCGACGATCTGTTGAGAACTGATCCATGCTGGGTTGAAGACGGGGCTTGGTTGAACTGGACGACTATCTTCGACCTGGAGAAATGAACACACTGAATATCCTAAAATATAGGTTGGTGTCAAAACACTAGGTGTGTATGTGTGGTTGACCTCCGTCGTATACCTCCGTTACACCGAGCATACGTCCTTACTGCGTTACTACGGCGACCCAAAATGTGATAGAGAGTACGCCCTATAGAGGCGTGAGAACCTCGCGTGAGAGGCGACCGTGACTACTTTGGACATATTCCTGCCCAGGAAGCCGTGGAATCGGCCTCGGGTCGCCACCGCTACGTAGCAGGAACTCAAAGGACAATTAAGGATCGCAGTAGGTAGCAGAGGTGCCTTGGAAATGTTGTGAAATGGATCAGTGAGTCCACGGCGACCTAACTGAATCCCTAGTATCGCGTCTATGCGTCTCGTGGCGATGTCAAGGGAGATCCAGCTCTTGTAGGCAATCGTACGACGTTCTCAAGGCGAACCCACGGCGACCATCGCGTTTCTAGGTGTTCCTACCACGATCATTACGTCCCTGCCACGGTTACCCTGCATTCATAGCGAGACCATGTTTTTGTTGGGACTGGCTATAAAACCCAGTGTTTCACCAGCATTCAAAAAGTTTACACTGTCACAGTGGAATAACGAACGATGTTTTCGTGTAAAATAGTTGGGTTGGAAAGACGTGGGGCCGCCAGCAATGGCTGTATGGACGTCGTGAAAAGTCAATAGAAAAGTACATGACACGGTAAGGTCGTAGCGAGGACGCTGTGCGGGCGTCATCTTAACGCACATATCGCAGGACACAGGACCTTGGTGTGACGACGGACCGAAATTTGAAGTTTTTTAAAGAAAAATATTGGGGATTTCGTTGGGACCACCAGCGTCCCCCAAAATTTGAAAGCATAGGACGCAGTATGAACGCAAACTCGGTGTGACGGGGTATAACATCCAATGACACCTCGCAAAATCTTCAATTGACAGCTATTGTACCAAGAAGAAAAAAAGGATAGAAAATTTAATAACTTTTTTTCAAGATGTCCTATATATAAGGAACTGTTACAGTTGAAAACATGACGTTATTCATCAAGAATCGTATCGCATGTGTAAGAGATTTTAATATATCATTGTTCCCAATGCATGCACGTGAACATTCCAAATTTCGTACCGGCGGTGCTGAAGGGACAGTAACCGATGAAGCTACAAGCCCACGGACTGCCTCCTCATAGGTCGGCAACTCGTCATCCATCCCGGCTGCTGTGTGAGCTTGTCCCGCCATCTCGAACGTCCTCGGAAAGTCACAACATAAGATTGTGATGATATCAATACACAAAAAAACTTAGAATGAAACTACTAGCAACTGAGTCGTGCCCTGTTTCTATCTTTGAATATTGGGTTGCATATTGTCGTTGTTATCAATGCAAATCGGAAAAGGAACTTCCGAACCATGCAACACTTAGATTTACGAAGCAATCTGACAAACAGCAGGCCATAACACGGGAGATTTTGGTATAGCCAAATAATACAAAAATGGATCACCAGTTAGCAAAAGTCATATGAAACGTGCTGTATATTGTCGTTATAATCACTTCACTCCAATGCTGTATCAAATTAATTAAAGACATTCAAATCTACTTGGAAGAACCATTATATACCATTATTATATATTTAGCGGTGCTAAATGGTATCGTTCTATAAAGTTCGAACAAATCATAGTATTTGGCTCGCAGTCATACAAGCGACGCTATGAATGTCACCCATCAAGGCTACACAGAGTAGATACACACACACACACACATGTCGTTCATACATAGTTATAGGTGAAGCACTGTGCTGAGCGTGATCGCTTACCTGACCGTGTTTGATTGGTTCCCTGGTTGCTCAAATGGTTTTTCTTTTATTTAGCTATATGTAATGTCCTCAATTGTCACACTTTTTACCATTAGGCGGAGTAGTGATATGGATATACACACGATGAGACCGTAGAAATGTTGTTTAGATACACACCAGATGGCTGACGAGAACAAAATCGATATTTACTCTAGCTATCTGAGTGTACCTGTTCACGCTAACGACACCGTCCCGGCAACAACCAGGTCTAGGCCTGATAACTGAATTATCGTTATTCGTGTTGTTAGAAATATAGCGGCTCTATTTATCATAACGCAAGCGCAAAAATAATCGACGCCTAGTTTCCCTGGTGTTTTTTTTTGGATGTGCTCTTAATAAGGCCTAATTTTAGATATTTTTTTCTTCTGGTGTGTGAAACTATAAAACCTGCAAATAAACGGAAATATATTGATAATTCATGTATTATTATCGCCTATCTTATTTCCTCATAGGCGCACCACGTTCCTTCCCGAAATATAGGCCCCTAGTATTTGAATGCATGTGCATAAAAAAAGGCAACTAAGAAAAACATACGTATGCCCAATGAGAAAATTAGATAGGTGATAACGATACGAAGCTACTTCAATTGTAGGCATGCATGCAACCACACATGAAAGGCCCACATGGTTAATGTGGAAATTTTTTGCAACTTCGAATTTGCAGCTCATCCGTCGGTGAGGAATATCATCACATACCTACTGAATGGGGACAAAGCTCGATTATATGTTAATATTTTTATTTCTATACATTCGAAAACACGGGCTTCCGGCATGTGTTTCTCGGTTGTCAGCGATAATAGACGTTAAAAACACACATATCGACCAGAATATATTTTAATTGCAATTTGTTGAAGCACAGAACCCTTCCAGGCGCTTATTTAAATACAACTTCTATTCTCAACTTCCTCAGGCATAGCACATACATCCATAATTTGCCGCCCGCACGTAAGTGTTCTGTAGACAACGATTGCGTTTTGGAACTCTCCTGTGCCTGGAGGATTATTCGTCCACTAACGTGTCAAATATGGATAGTTTTGTGTTCGTTGTTCTTTGTGTGTTTTATATGATTTGCGTGAATGGCAAGAAGCAAACAGGGTTGCAAATAATTCCACAGGTAAAAATGAACATCCAGCTCCAATATCATGAAATTCAGGGAACTGTCATAAACAAACGGTTTCGTTAAATACCGGGCAGAAGTAATCGATATAAATCATAATGCACTGACGAGGACATTGTTTGGATCATAGCGTTTAAGATTATTTTTGTCATAGTTCAGAATCGTAAGGTACACATGAATAATAAAGTAATACTTTAATACATAAACCTTAAGCTCTGCTAACAACCTTAAGTATTTTAAGTAGAGCCACAGGTTAATCACCGAACTTGACATTCACTGGTTGATAGGTGACTTGCATAAAAAAGCTTTGAACTCCTGTTTTCTATTTCAAGTTTATGCCAGAATCATGTTCCCAGAAGACAGCAGAAGGAGACGTGATATCTGTGCACTATACGGTAACTCACACCGCCACCCCCATCCCGTTTTAAAAATATATGATACAGATACATTTAAACATTATTAGGCCTATTGATATCCTTTTACGATTGATGCATATGTCTGATTCATAAGTAGGCCTACGTTATCATCAACTATTTGTAGGGATCGTTGGAATCAGGTCAAGTTTTTGATTCCTCTGTACATCGAGGCGAGCCTTTCTCTTTTACACTCGGACAGGGAAAGGTCATCAAAGGTAGGCCTACCGTATAATCGTGCATATAAGGATACTGTCTGTCCCTATATTCGAGCCTGTCCTTATATTCGAGTACAAGAAATTTTTCCTATATTCTATACATTTTTTATGAATGCTCAAAAAGGCAATATTCCGGATTTAAGAACATGTCCTTATATACTTGAATATACAGTATGTTTCCATAATATGCAATCAATTTTTTCGCAATGTTATATTAATTTGACATGCATATTCCTTCTATATGCAGATACATTTTCCATTATACACAATCAATTTTGAGTTAAATGTCGTTCTCTTGTATATATTAGTATTCTACTGATCTCTCAATTTTGCAGTTAAACTTTGAAATCACTAACTTAGTTCATAATATGTGTCTACTTGCTTGATATCTGTCAATATTGAGAACAAAATCCTAATCTAATGACAGATATGTATCATTTGGCATTTCAGGCTGGGATGCAGGGCTATTAAACATGTGCATTGGGTAAGAAATGTATATTAACAATACATAAATTCCGACTTTCTCGTTAATTCTAGTTGTGAATGGTTCAGTGATTGTTACATTTCTTCCAGATTATTATTTCACATGCCAAAAATTACTCTGCTTACAGTGAGAAGAGAAAACTCATAATTCCACCCCAGCTAGGTTACGGTTCTACCGGCGCACCACCGACTATTCCTCGTAAGTCTGCAACATTTATGTTATTTACTTGTATAAGGTCTAGATCTACGAAAATACTATTAAAATTATACTTTCTTTCAGTTATTTTTTTAATGGAAATGCAGCATTTGTACAATGGAATGCCCTGTAGTAGTTGGTCGCTCATCTGCACATCCTGAATCGAAAAATTGAAGTTCTATTCATATCTAACGCCCAATTTTCCACAAATTGCAGTTTCCGTTAATTGATTCGTATTCCGTGTGCTTCTATCATACAGCGGACGCCACGCTTATCTTCGAGACTGAGTTGATGGGTATAGAGAATGAGCCTTTTATGCAGACACTGGCTCGGATAGTTCGCTTCCTTGGATTGCCAGTCGCTGCTGGCTTCATAGTTTATTACCTCTACAGCAAATACAAGAGTGAAGTCTCAAAAAGCAAGGAAAAAGAAGATAAGAGAGGCAAAAAGAAAAGGAGATAAACTGCTTTGTGTTTCGTTAAAATATAAGATGGTTTTCATATTATGTTGTCCTAATTTGTAGTTTTAAAATTTAAATTAGTATATATTTTGGATAGGCTATCTTGAACTATGCAAGCCAGATTTAACACCGTCTGCCAATTAACAGCTAAGTTTGTATGAACATTTTCTGTATATGTATTTGTACATATGAAGTTCCAGACTAGCAAATGGAAAGAATATCTCTGCGATGAAGTCAAATCGGACATCAAGCTGGTCACAGGTAGTAGTATTCATTATTAGGACATTCTATATTCGGATGATATGTGTATGATCGAAAAATGTCTACAGATATTGTGAAACATACCTGTATTCCTTTCAATGTTACCGTATTTATGGGTGTTTTCTGGTGTGACTGAATATGGTGTTAGGAAGATGCTAGTGATATTTTACATACAAGTCACAGTATAGAATATATCGGTAAATAAAATGCCATATACTGATAAACATTGGACATTATTGCATCATATATTATGCATTATTATTATGCAGATTATCATGTGAACGCGAACGGTGAAGGTTTGATGTTGCTTTTTCGTGTTCTCCTATAAATAATCATCCGTGCCTTTTTTTGTTCTATGCAGTTTTGACTTTAACCTATGAGATGTAAATGTAAAATAAAATTTGTAGGTCCAGTGTCGAAATGTATTGGTTGTATGGTATGTCGCACTAACAACGGCTCTCTCGTCTAGAAGTTTGAGAGATCCGCCGCTCGGGTATATTTGAATGTGTAAAAACTAGAATCATTATGTTAGTATGATCATGATATTATTAATAAGGAAACTGCAATTACAAATGTTTGAATGTATTGTCAAAATAATTCCGGGTCATCGTCCAATTGAATTCAAATCGAGGAGTATATGTGACCTCATTAAGAACTGATTAAATTTTGATATTATATAAATGACTATGGTTGTTGAATGATAGATCTCATGTATTAATCAATGACAATGCAAATGGTTACTTTCCTGTTGTATACTGTTCAGTCATGTTTAATGACCACATTTATTTGTTATCGAATAACTTCTGCTGTCATGTTTAATGACCACATTTCATTTGTTATCGAATAACTTCTGCTGTATGATTGCTGAATGTCGGGGTGAAATGTAGGTTGTACGAATTGATTGAAGCCTAAACATGTACGAAGAGATGACGTGGACTCCTGAGAAACAAAATAAACATCTAGATTTTATGTGTATCTGTTTTATTTCTTTGCCGCGAGGTCTACATGTATAAATTAATGCTATATGTGATCTATTGAATAGAACATTGTATCTGGTGTACATTTAAGGAATGCATTTAAGGCGTGTTTCCCACCGTCCGTGGGTTTATAGCCAGACTAATCTCATCCAATCACATACCGTATCCAGACGCGGCTATTGACCAATGAAATCCGAGTTTCCCACGCACCGATACCTGGTATCCTTTGACGAAACTCTACCAGGGTCAGTTCCTTCCGACAACACGCGAATACACACTCCAGTTGATTCCGGATACCCTCTTTTGATGAATAAAAAATTAAAATTAGTTGTTTTCTTTTCTGTCTTTCGAAGTATATAGAAATTAATACTTAATTCTATAATGGTATTTTTTTGGTGACCAAAAACTTGAAATCAGTGTTATTTTCATTATTGTATAACGAACAAAAATAAATGTGCCATAAATTACTGAAGAGGATTAGGGCCACCAAACTCAATTTTTTTTTTTCTATTTGTCGACTCGATAAATCGACTTACGTATCTCGATAAATCGACTTATGGCTCAGACATTTAAAGTACAAGTAAAATGAATATACATCGACCGTGATATAGGCAAACCATATACCATTTCATTGGTTACCTTGGAAACGATAGGATAAAGAATATATACTGATTACTCATATTGAAAACTATATGGAGTTTAACAGTCATTACACTATATTCGTAACGTTATTTGGAACGGCTTCTTCAATTGGATAGTTTGGTATTATTTCAGTGATTTTCACTGAAATAATACCAAACTATCCAATTGAAGAAGCCGTTTCGTGTGCAATCAAAAAATGTCTACAGATATTGTGAAACATACCTGTATTCCTTTCAATGTTACCGTATTGATGGGTGTTTTCTGGTGTGACTAAATATGGTATTAGGAAGATGCTAGTGATATTTTACATACAAGGTACAGTATAAGACATAAATGAAATGCCATATATTCATAAACATCGGACATTATTGCATCATATATTATGCATTCCAGATGAAGATTAGATGACGAATTATTATTTGATTTGCGGGAACAGTGTTCTGTAATACATTACTGTCATTCCACTGGTTCATAATATACTTTTAATTACCCAACGGATTAGAAATGAACAGATAAATCTCCGAGTTTGTGTGTTTATCGAAAAATACACACATAATGATTTCTGGTGTTTGTTGTTGTCACTGCGTGTTTGTAGTATTGGCATCAAAAGAGATTATCATATGAACGTGAACGGTGAAGGTTTGATGTTGCTTTATTCGTGTACTTCTATAAATAATCATCCGTGCCTTTTTTGTTCTATGCAGTTTTGACTTTAACCTATGAGATGTAAATGTAAAATAATATTTGTAGCTCTGGTGTCGAAATGTACTGGGTGTAAGGGTTGTCGCACTAACAACGGCTCTCTCGTCTATATTTCCAAGTTTGAGAGAGCTGCTCGGGTTATGTTTGAATGTGTAAACAAAATAGTATGTTAGTATAATCATGATGAAAAATAACAAGGAAACTGCAGTACTAATGTTTGAATGTATTGTCAGAATAAATTCGTGTCAACGTCGAATTGAACTGCAAATCGATGAGTAGATGTTACCTTATTAAGAACGGATTGAATTTTGATATTATATAAATGACTATAGTTGTTGAATGATATATGCTTTATATATATATGATTTATCGAGATAATTAACTCGATTCATCGAGATAATAACTCGATTTATCGAAATAATATCTCGATTTATCGAGATAGTAAGTCGATTTATCGAGATACACGTGTAAGTCGACAAATCGAAAAAAAAATTTAGTTGCTTGGTCCTAATCCTCTTCCGTAATAAATGGCCTAATCACCATTGCAAAATCTTCTGGCATGGTTCAATACGTATATGTTGACAGAATTATCACAGAGGTTGTCAGCGCATGAGCCTTTGCTGAACACCACATGAACTGAATGCCACTACTTGAAAAATATACTATTGGAATTGAAAAAAAATATTTGATAAGTTTACACGCAACAAAAACAAAACGAGATGCATCTGATATTCTTAATTGGAAATGACAATAGTTTTTATCACATTAAGTAGAGTCACAATTATCGCACAGGCTCTTGAAGTCCTTGAAAAGTTCTTGAGAACAGACTTGCATTTTTCAGGTCCTTGAAGTTCTTTGAAAAGCATTTTTTTTTGGCCTGGGTTCTTGGACAGTCGAGAATATCGCATTCATGAATACTTGTATGAGCCACATTGAGTTATGATATTTTTGAGTTTTTGAGTTATGATTTGAGTTACGATACATTATGATTTTTTTTTTCTCGCGAGAGCGCAACTTCCAATTTCTACAACAGTGCTATATTGTTTTTTTTTCATGTACTTTATACAAAATCCTTGGTCCTTTGGGTGTTTGGGTGCAATTGTCTGTTCATCTGTTGACTCTAACCAAACATGCCAAATGAGATGTAATTTTGAAATAATATTTGTATGTCTACGGTGTTCAGATGTACTAGTTGTATGGGTTGTCACACCCCAGTAATGGCTCTCTCTCGCATATATTTGTACGTTTGAGTGTATTCGTTTGGGCTATATTTGAATGTGTAACGAATATGTTCGTGTCATCGTGATGAAAAATAATAAGCGAACTGTAATTACAAATGTTTGACTGTATTGTCAAAATAATTACGTGTCAACGTCGAATTGAAGTGCAAATCGATGAGTAGATATGACCTGATCAAAAACGGATTTGATTTTGATATTATATAAATGACTATTGTTGAATGACATATCTCATGTATTATTCAATGACAGTTTTTTTTCTCTGTTGAATACTGATGAATCACGCTAACTGACCACATTTCATTTGTTATCGAATGAACCTAACTGTTGATAAATTGTTGCTGAATGTTGAGGTAAAATTTGATATCTTACATGTAGATTGAAAAATAAACATCTATATTTTATCTGTAGTCTTTTTGCCGCGAGGTATAAATTAATTGATACTATCATGGTATGTCTTTTGCTAACGAAAAAAAATTGAAATCAGATGTTATTTTCATTATTATAAATAATTTTATAACTGTGTCATAAATGGCATAATCACCACGTTGTCGGAATTATCATGGAGGTTACCTTGCGCAAACAAGTTTCGACTTTGAGGGTTCTAATTCTGCGTCCGACGATAGGTCTCATGACACTAAAAAACATTGTTTGAAAATTATTCGTGGTGTTGGATAATTATTTGTCACTATAACACAATAACACAAACAAAACCGCAGGTTTCTGACATTCTTTATAAAGAAAAGACAATGTTTTTTTTATCACAGGAAGGAGATAAGTCATAAGTCACCAATTGGTACGTTATGATTTTTTTCATGCAAGAGCACAACTTTCAGCTTCTAGAACATTGCACTATGTAAATAGCCAGCCCCTTGACAAATATAGCCCCCTATCGACAAATACAAACACTAACAATACCACGTGACATTTGTATAAATATTTAACATGACAGTATATTGACACTATATACAGCACATCTTCAAACGAAAAAAATACGAACAACATATATTTTGAATATTTTAACGAACACATCAGCATCTCTACTCTTCTCTTATCTTCCCTAAAAGCACCTAATTTTTTTTACAGACAATCCCTCTCCCGCATTGCGAAATGTCTCGACTTATTTCGTTGGGGCGGGGCAGTTAAACTGTTCGGCTATGAGAATGACGTCGTTGAGATCGACGTCAGGGCAGTTTATCACGGGTGTAGGCATGTTCCAGTTAATAGGCTGTTGCAGGAAGGCAATAATCGCTCGCTTGCAGCGGAGTATGTCTCCGATAGACTCGTCTATTGACGTGATTAGTTCGATGTCTGCGTCGAAGCTGACCATCTCCTGGTTATTAGAGGAAAGTCATTTTATGCAATAGAGAATAATTGACACACACACCAAGTGGCTTCTAACTCCTCTCAAAGTGCATCTTCTAGTTGTAAGAAAACGTGGCTGGGAAAAAGGTTTGTAGACTTCTTTGAGACTGGTGTGTATAGACTTGGTAGCACATTGATATATAGCACACCGACCCTTCAAATGTTACCATACATATTCTTCGATTATCTGGTCTTACTAAAGCTATTAGCTTTTTACAATACGTTACTAAACACATTCACATCTGATAATTAAATTCCCACATGCACTCATTTCAGTCAACACTCACCGTGGTACTTTCCATTGGGTTGTACGCCACAATGCTGAGCGAGTTGACTTGGGCGTACTCCGTGTTTGGGCAGATCGTTCTGCTGCAGATCAGCTGGTTGAGGAGATCTTCCATATTTCCAGCTTTAAGTTGCAGCACCTGCTGGAACTTGAAGTAACAGTCGGCGCTCGCTGCTTGGTACTTGAGGAAGGAACGCGCCTGGAACATCTGGTCTGGGCCTCGCAGTGACGCTATACGTGCGGCAAATATGTACACGTATTTAGATATAAACAAGTGTACTTGCATTCGACATTGGTGAAAAAAAGTGAACAAACCCAAACGTATTTAAGTTTCAATAATTGACCTCATTACAAGCAACCAGCTGGTCAAATGCCTAACTGCGTCGGAAAGTACTAGTATATGTATTCCCTGATGTACCCTCCTCATAAACTGTTACTCCAGCTTTAAATAAGCCTATTTATTTGAGCAGCTGCATGGCCTGCCACATGCTACGGATAAATACCCTACTATGTCCATGCAGTAAAGTGTCTAATAATGCTACAACATGGTGCATGCTCTGGACATGGTGCATGCTCTGGCTAACACAGACGATTTACTAAGGTGATATGTTTACTGGGGTTAATCAATGGGGTGGTCGTACCTGGCGGCATATCCCTCGTGTTGGTACACGTGGCTGCCGTGGTCGGTGCTTCCGTGAAGAACTCGTCCCACCAGTACCCGGGGATCGGCGGGCCTTGGACTGAAGGTGGTAGGGGGGGGGGGGGGGGTAATTGTTATTTTGGCGTACAGCCAAGCTAGTGTATGTTTTCACTACGCTATTTAATTCATAGCTGTTCGGGTCAGATGTCTTGTGAAACATGCCAAGTATACGGATATAATTTCATACAAATTGTACATTGTAAACTTATGCAAAGACCAAAATGAGTGGCATATTTTTCTAGGACCACTCACTGTCATATCCGACTGGGTATCCGTAAGCCGTAGGTTCGTGTTGGGAATGACCGTACACATAGCCCACGAAACGGGCAGCTGTGTTCGTGTGGTAGAGCGTAAAGTTGCCAGCTGGTATTGCGAACGACGTCACAGAATAGCCAGTACCCTGCATCTGCGTCCAAGATTGGGTCACCTGGGAGTGAGAAGAACAATTAGATTTACGTATTCACTTGTTGAATATGATTTGTTGACATTCTGTAATTCGGTAAAACTTTTTAACTTCCTTTTAACCGAGTAAATCTATCCTGACTCTGTCGTACTCAGAGCAATCGCTAATATATCACTCAAACCGACGAATGTTGATGTTCTAACAATTTGAGTGTTGTAGACTACTCAGTTTCCACTCAGCTCTATTTCGAGTATTTAAGTTCATCATCTAAATTTCGGCTATATCCTTTTTATACATCAAATGCTGAGCAAACCCGGAAGTTCGCTTCATAATTCGACCGGTTCTTCTTACCTGTGCATTGTTGAGCCTGACTCCACTTAACTCCGCTGTCTTAGCAACAATCGTTAGGAAGTTAGCGAACGGTTCTGTGGCGCTGTTGTACCAATATCTGGCTGTTCCAAAACTCATGAAGTTGGTGAAATGATTAACCGGAACTATGATCTGAATTTTACAAAGACATCCGTGATTTTGCATTTTTTTCTACAAAACAACAACATAGGAGTTCAACTAAATCATGGTGATTTCAAAAGTTTATGCGCATTCATTTCTTTAAAATACGTATATGATTTGTTATAATGAACAATCCTGGCATATGCCTGGTGAACAACTGTTTGTTATATGTGCGCGTGAAAGAGGAGGGAAAAAATCTGGGCCCCGGTATTAAAATACTAATACATTACGATAAAATTTACGAAAAGACTATTGTCCCCTCACCGTCATGAAGGGGTCTGTTGGTACCGTCTCCGCTGCGCCCGTGGCTTGGAAATAGCCTGTGTTGTACTGTACGACTAAACACGGTACCGTACATTTGATTCTGAGTAACATACGTGAGTCAGGGGCGATATATTGGTAGTAGTCGCCCATACCCCGTGTGACGGTCTCGAAGATGGCTTCCATCTCATTGGCGATCTCTGTACATCGGGAAGATATTTTCCATTTAGCTGTGAGTTTATGATTTATTTTTCCTCTTTGCACGCATCTTCGCAAACAATGTATTGATTCAGCGTAATGGTAAACTGGGTGTATCACTATTCGCCGTCGTATTAATGGTAGAATATTACTGTTCGTCATTTGATATACATGTAAAGTCACTATATATAGGTTTCGTATAAACATCCCATCAAGATTGTGCGATCAGAGAGAAAATGAGATGGATTAAAAATCATATATTCAATGGATGATGTGTGCTTTTTTCTGGTATCAAACAAGACAGTATATATACAGATGTTAGACAATGATAGAACGTACCTATACCCGTCACCTGCGAGGTGAGCACACGGATAATGTAGCCTGCTCTCCGGTCCCGGCCTATGATCGGACCAACGATAAACACCCGTCCCCACTCAGATACCGGGGGAATCTGCACAGGAAACGACGAAGTATTTACTTAGGTTGGTAAATACCATCAGTGTACATTTTCGGTGCAATTTCACTTGCTAGGATTGGACTTGGATACATATCATGCATATTGTTCTGATTATACTGATGAAAATCTGCAAAGTTCCAATCTGCACCGAATTGAAGTATACCAAGAAATAATCTAATCATTCTCATACATACATACATACATACATACATACATACATACATACATACATACATACATACATACATACATACATACATACATACATACATACTTGATCAACTCGATATAAAGGGATTAACAAATACTGTATTACACAGTCGTCTTTTAAAATATGCGACATCAAACAAAAGAAAGTGGTAGTATTCTTACACTCAGACGGAATGTATGACGAAATATTCTTGTTTTAAAACATTTTTTGACGTTCGAAGAGGAATTATTGCAAGGCGTTCGTATTAATTTTTTTTCTAAGGGACCGGAAGTGAAAGTGAAAATATATAGGCTCCACCTGATAAAAAACATCCCACAATGCTCACCTGTTCGATAAGATGGTCACAGTAAACGACATTTTCCGGAACTTGGGCACATTCGTGTCCGCCGAATACAGCGACCGGCCTAGTCGAGCTGACCAAGATTCCCGTATAATCTTCATCCTGACTGTATGTCTGAAAGACCTCGAATTCGTTCAGAGCGCGGAAGAAAATGCGCCTCGGATTGGCGCCGTTCACGAAAGATGCCTCTACGCATGCGTCCTTATATGGCGACACCACCAGAAAGGAGGAATGGCCCTGGAATATATATAATAGAAAAAATTGAATTGGTGTATTATTATCTATGAGATATTAAAAGAATTTTTTTACAATTTTTTTTTTCGGAAAAATAAATAAGAAAAGAATAGTAAAATGAATACATGACGAGAATACATACATATAAAAGCCAGACCGGCTATTGTGAATTTGATTTTATATGATGTTTCAACTTATCAATGCCTTATACATCGCACTCATACAGTTAAAACAAATATGTTGTACGAAAAAATTAATAGTTGTGGGTGTATTTTTTCACCTCTGGGACGTTGATGAAGGAAGGGATGAAGAACTCCGTTGAGTTGGCTGTGAGGGGAAGTCCTAGAAACCCGTCAGTGCTGCCCCTAGTGGCCTTATACCCAAACAAGTCTATTTTGTTGTTGGAGACGACCCGAATAGAGTTGAAGTTCGTCTCCGTGTTGTGTTCTTTGGTCAAATCCACCTCCCATGTTACCTGATAACGAAAAAATGGATTTTTACAAGTTCTGCAGTAAATATCGTCCTGCATGTATAGATTTATTTCATACCTAGATTGTTATTCAGTTCTGTGTCGAATATGGCAATACAATTTTGCTGGGACACCGATATTGGTATTTTTATTCGATTGCTGTGGGTTAACAATACAAGCTTTGGCGAGAATTTCAATGTATGGCCGACGGTAAACAAGACATTTTGGACTTCACGCTCTTCAAAAATGGAAAACGCTCTTCAAAAATAAATTTGAAGACTTCACGCTCTTCAAAAAAAATTAGCCCAAAGGCTAAGATAGGTTACCGGACAATTTTGGTTTGGCCATGGCAGCATTGGCAGGTAACAGACCTTGAGATTTACCAATCAAGGTTCGCAGTGTAAACATATGACCTTGGGATTTACCAATCAAGGTCATCCGTAAACTTCGATGTAACCATTACATGTATGTGTGCGGCATTTGATATTCTATATGTTGGGTGGAATCGTTTAGGCCGCTCAGGTCAATTTACACATTCCAAGTCAGACATTTGGCACTCAAGGTCATCTGACGTCAAGTTCAAGGTCATCATTAGTTGTGCCATATATGTCTTCCTATATGTTCATAATGCAAACATGAGCTCTATCTGCAAGCATTTCATCTATAGAGGCAAATCTGGGCATTTTTTGACCCCAAAATGGCTGTTTTGACCTTTCAAGGTCATCCAAGGTCAAATTCAAGGTCACCACACAAGTCGCCATATATGACTTCCCATTTGAAAGTGCCAATTTCTAAGCTCTATCTTCAAGCGTTCTATGAGTACAGTCCTGACAGCTCCCATTATGAAGGAAAAAAGTGCCGAAAATTTTCCAAGTCCAAAATTTCTTTCAAAGGGTGAAAATGTTTTTTTGCCTAGAAATGGCCCAAAATGGATAGTAATGTTATTTGGGGCGAAAATTTTTTTTTTCGCCGGCTCGTCAAAAATTCAAAATGGCCGCCACACTGAGATCGGCGATTCAAGGGCAACAAAACTTATACACGTCACAGAGGTATATAAGAGGAATCTTTTTAAGCAAAAATCTCAAAACTGATCAGAGAGTTTTTGAGAAAATACAGACCAGATGCAAATTTGAGCGTTTTTCGACCCAAAAATGGCTGTTTTGACCTTTCAAGGTCATCCAAGGTCAAATTCAAGGTCACCACACAAGTCGCCATATATGACTTCCCATTTGAAAGTGCCAATTTCTAAGCTCTATCTTCAAGCGTTCTATGAGTACAGTCCGGACAGCTCCCATTATGAAGGGAAAAAGTGCCGAAAATTTTCCAAGTCCAAAATTTTTTTCAAAGGGTGAAAATTTTTTTTTGCTCTAGAAATGGCCCAAAATGGATAGTAATGTGATCTGGGGCGAAAAAATTTTTTTTCGCCGAAGCGCCAAAAATTCAAAATGGCCGCCACACGGAAACCGGCAGATTTAGGGCAACCAAACTTATACATATCACAGAGGTATATGAGGGGAATCTTTTGAAACCAAAAACTCAAAACTGATCAGACAGTTTTTGAGAAAATGGCCGTCAAAGTCCAAAATTGAGCGTTTTTCGACAAAAACGGCCGCCATTTTGAAAAAAATGCGAAAATCAAAAAACAAAAAAATACCTCCTTCTCAAAATATTTTTAGGCATTTTTGTGCAAAATTTCAGAAAGATTCGATCGTTAACTTTAAAGATAAAAATGTTAACGCCGGACGGACGGACGGACGGACGGACGGCTAGACGGACGACGGACGCAACGCCATGCCAATAGGTTATCGGACCAAAGGTCCGGTAACCTAATAAAACGGTAGTTTTTTTTCTTGAAAGGGGATCCAGGGTGTTTTGAAATGTAGACCTGAATACAGTTGATACAGTATGCTTAAATAGATCGCTCTGTTGAATATTGACAAAAGGGCAGAACGTATCATCGATACCAATAACACTGAATCAATACTATTTGTTCGTCACATCAGTTTGTTCTTTTCCACATCGATTCCACGTGGGTTCACGTTGGTTTCAAAAAGTGTTTAAATTTGTAGCTTGGTAACTGTATTCTGAATATATCAGTTGTAACATAGTAACAATTGTATTCAACACCTTGCAGGCGGGACACCTGTTGTGAATATTTGGCAAGGCCAAATTATAAAGTTGGTCGTTGGATTTTTGTCTGAAAATATCGTACGAGCGTACGATATATATATATATTTTTTTACTTTTTTTTTTTTGTCTTTGTTTTTTACATACGGGCGGAAATTGTTATTAAGTTTTCCAATTACCCGCTTTGCTTACGATCGGGCTTTAAAACATAATATATCACAAATATAAGAAATGCATACCTGTGGACATTTGTATTAAATTTTCCAATTAAACATTTTCCTTAATAGAGTTTTTTTTCACTATATTTAATTGATACTTCTAATATGTTGCTTCAAAATTCCAAAAAGCCCGTAGTGTTTTACAATTAACAGTAAAGCAAAAACTTGTATTTCGCCGAGTAATAAATAGATCTGGATGATAAAAGATCCGACAATGGGTACCTAACTTCACACCGGTATCATATGGGTGCACACCTGGTATCCCTCCGGGAATATCCAATCAAATTATGCCTTTAAAAAATATTTTTCGTGGCATGTATGCGGTCTTGGTGGATTCTGCATAAAATATTTGGCGCTTTGGAGCTACAAAGCTTCAAATATCGCAGTACATGTTATTTTGACAAACTATTGAGCAAGACCAATTTGTAAACAAAACACTAAATGTCTGCTATTCCCACGCCGAAGTGTGACCATATGACGATTTCACTTTGATATTACTGCCCAGTGAGGTAGCTCGCAGAAAAAGTGAACAATATGTTGATTTTCCTTTTCCCTTTTATACTTATAGAGATAAGAGGTAATGGGACAATTTAAATTGATTTATATAGGAATGCGAGTGTATAGGCCTACTCTATAAGTTTATAAAAACGCGTACATCTCCTTACAGAGAAGCGTGGGGAGTGGTCGTTCATTTTAGCGCTCTTGAAAAGTGGCGGGTGGAGATTTATATATTTTTTTTTTCGGCGCTGTCAGATCGAAACGGGCGGATTTAATTTTTTAATATAAAATATTTTGAAGGTTTCAGGGGCGGCGATTCAAACGACCAACATTGTAATTTGGACTGGCCCAAGGCTTTGTTTCTACCGTAGAAAACGTTATTGCAGTTTTTCTAATGTCCTCATCAGAACCTACCTGCGAGAACTGCGGGTTGATGATACTGTTGGGGTGCAAGTCTGCATACTCGTCTACAGCTATACTAGGCACGGTGACCCTGTAGCGAGCGTCAATACTGGCGCTGACGTGGAGCGACTGGAACTGGGGGAGCTGGCTGTTATCCGTCGTGATGTTCATGTACGCCACCATAAACACTCGGGTATCGTCATCTGTTAGAAGAGGAAATGTCAATAACTGAATAGACTGCAAAGTGATAATATTGGAAGTAATAGATGTTATCATACACTGTTACAATTGATACGATTGACAAAGTTACAATACATAAAGTCATTGTATTATCCTTTTATCTGATTATACACTTTTTAAAAATTCTATTCAAGAGTTAATTTCAAGGTAATCATTCTCCTAATCATTCTATTGTTCCAATGTATACTCGTATCGTTCTTAGTTCTACTTTCTTTATTCATTTGAGAACTGCACAACGTGCTAAATAAAATCAATTATTTCTATTCATATTTATGGGTGTTGCTCGTTTGCATATTGCAGTATTGAACG
This sequence comes from Terebella lapidaria, assembly GCA_949152475.1. Classification (NCBI taxonomy): domain Eukaryota; kingdom Metazoa; phylum Annelida; class Polychaeta; order Terebellida; family Terebellidae; genus Terebella; species Terebella lapidaria. The sequence goes on along the minus strand of OX424569.1, from coordinate 29,419,400 downwards.
TGGAAAAAAACCGTGTTTATCCAAAATTAAATGTATCAGATTGCAGTAGGTTGTTCTCGTCCGTTCATATATTTTGTCTATAAATATGCGGCGAGTGCTCCTTTCAACCAATACAATGCATAATAATATTTACATTTCCCAAAACAACACTCGGTCGAGCCACTGACATATATTATTAGACGATATCTAGGTCTAAATTGTATTTCTAAACTTCAGTAAACACCTTCCGTATGACATTGTTTTCGTGGCGCAAAGCTGAGAGCGCAAACAAAACTATCGTACAAAACTATTGTCGGGAAGATAAATGACATCTACGAGGTGGCTACTTGTTCTAATTTCTTGACGGGTATCCTACGAACTTTGAATTACACAGTGGGCTATTAACAATACTTGAAACATGTTTTTGTTTGTGAAATCACGTATGTAATATGGTAACACTGAGATCATAGATGCGAAATATGATATGAATAATATCCCGCGGGGTCCTTATGTTAAAATCTCAGCATTTTCACCGCTCAGAGTAGCGTTTTGTCGTTTGAAGAAAAAAAGAGCCTCGTTGATTTTTACGCAGAACTTGTGAGGTGAATACGAACAGGGAATTTTAATACACACAATTTTCGCCGAGATAATGCCAAGATGTGAGACTACCTATCAAAATACGAATCGAGGCGACTCACAAAGCGGAAACGTTTTTCAAGGATGTGAGAGACAACTCATTTATTCCGCACAAAACCCTACAAGGACAAGTATGCGATAGTCATTATTGTTGTTTATCATTAACATTTCACATGTAGAAGAACGAACGCAACGCCCTACTAGACTGACATTGTAGTATACATTGTATAGTGGTCTGTCAAGAAATCCAATGACGGGTCCATTGTAGGGTATCTCCACCTCCCTCCTTACTCTACACACCTATAGTTACAAACACGTCGTGAGGTCAATGCGCGCCCTCTAGCGTGTGGCACGTAAGGACAACGCCCTGTGATTATGTTTTATAGACAAGTTTCAGGGCATGTCAACAAGAGTGCCCACTGGGTGTGCGCTTTATCATCCAATGGGCTCATTTCTTAAATAAAAAAAAACATACTTAAGTTTTAGTCATTTCACTTTAGAGTGGAGGATTGTTGTCTGCGAATTAGTCGCAGTTGCTAGTTTAATTTATTTGCAGGACATAGTTCAAGGTGAACATCGATTTTGAAGCTTTGCTGTCCCACTAATTTGCATTCTGGATAGTATAAAGTGGCGGTAGACATCGTAAAGATGTCTCATCATTATGTTCGAAACAGCGTGTTTTAATTCATCGCATACATGTATTTTAATAATTAATGATAACGATTAGTATACTCCGTGTCCGAGACGACCCTGATAAATATTATGCTCCTATGTGTGTAATTAATGTGTTTTCGAAAAATGCAATCTTCCTGGAAACATTGCGTTTGTGTTTTATTTTTAGAATCATTGATATAATTTGTTTACATTTCATATATTTGTTAAACTTTCTTCGTGAATTACTCACCTGAAAGTCCATTTGCAACTGTAAACAGAATGATATCAAATTAATATTCAGCACACAGATTGAAATAGGTTAAGTTAAGTGTTGGATATAATATGTCATCGGTTTTCATTTTAAAATTGCACTGGAATAAAAATGTGAATTTCCGAATATTCTCATCATATTTCCCAATGAGAGCTATTGATCGTGTAATGGGTATTTACAAAGTATATTGAAGGCAATAATAATAACAATGGACTTGAGACAATACCTTTGAGTATGCAGATCCCGAATAATATCTGGAAAATAAAAAATATTGAATTCTTGAATAAGAAGAAAGCATACAAAACAGGTAACGAGGTATTTAGGATGTCCAGTATAAATTAGTGAAACCTGTTACGATACTACGGTATATTATAACATATATCTTTGTACAGATAAATGATCAGTACAATTTCTAACCCTCAGAAAGATCATGGCATCTGATTTACATTGGCTGCCCATCCATCAAGATTTCCGATCACATAACATAAATCTAGAGAAGGGATACTTGTTAGAAGTTACACGTATATTCAATTCAATCGATTCGCAAATATTTGCACCACACGCTCAAATGGGGATCAATCATATATTTTCAGGTTGTCAACGCGTGTTTGCATTTCGGTCGTTTTAAATGATATGTTCCTGAAATCAGTTCAGTGCCGATAAGAAATAGTTAAATCGTAAAGAACATTGCTATATGGAGACAATAGTAGATCTTTTACATGATATTGTTTTCTTCTAAATTACCATTTTGGAATTACTTTTGAATAATACTAATATTGGATAGAATTATATTTTTTATCAAAAATACGATGTACTAAATCGTCTAGATGATAAAACAAAACAATCATGATTTTGATATGGTCATAAATATTACTAGTGTTGGGTACAATTACATGTATATTTTTATTTTAAATGCTATTCCACTTACCACTATTGCTTTGTTCATGATTATTGAGTCCAATTATGTGCAACACTAAGGGTATCCAGTTCACTGTTAGGGTCTATTAATCACTAGTGAGTTCCTGATGGTTATAATAAGCCAATGATGTACTACACTTAACACTCCAATAAAATCAGCGTGCGGGGCGATGAAACGCTTATTTGTCTATTGTGGAAAACTCGAATAAATTCGCGAGTTTGGGTCGTTTTCGTGGCCTTGCGATTTGCCAGTGCGTTGGGGTCTTGCTTGGTGAATTGGTCTCTGTGTGTATGTTGAGAGGGGGGGGGGGGGGGTTGCCATCTATTTGATGTCACCCTTGGCTATATGTCTTAGGCTTAGGCCTAGGGCACAGGGCGTGTCATTGGTGTATGTGGGGGTGTAGGTGGGTCTATTCTCGAGGGTCATGGATGCTGAAATAGACCTTTCGACCGCAAAACCTCTCATCTAGCAGAGAAAGCCGTGCGCTGATTTTTTTACTGACGCGATATTGAAATGTTATCAGGAATTTATAGAATATGAAACCTCTTCTGCGCTAAATTAGAATAAGGAAAACATTTATTTAGATACATATAATAGAGCAAATCATTACCATTTTCTGATGGAAAGTGCACACCTAGTTTAATTTACCATTTTTTAAAAACTATATTTGAAATATGAAATTATGCCCAAAATGTTGAAAAAAATGCCATATAAAAAAACTAGAATTATTATGAAATTACTGCTGCTCTCTGATATGGGTGGTGTGTTGAATAAAGAATACATGTAAAGTTAAAATACGATAAATCCAACCATAGTATTGACAACTTATACATACAGGAGTAGCATTGAGGAAAAAAACAATTCAAGTAAGTCCATTGACCAAGTCGAGCGAACATTCTACATTCTCGTCGGCTCAATGCAAACAAGCAATTTTGAGGGGTGGGGTCCTCTACTTCGCCTACAACGACCCAAGGATAACGAGACCCTTGGCGTAAGATCTCACGGAGTTTTCCGAATTCTATCCGTTTTGAATCGTCGGACAGGCAAATAGATCGCAAGTTTTTCGTCGTGTATAACCCATGAGTTGGGGCTTGTTTTATTGGGTCGTGCACAAACATAGCGTTGATGGGTTCTCTCCATCTCTTTTTCTTTGGATAAAGTTATGAATCAACTTTTCAAAAAATTCTGAACAAAAGAAAGAAAAGAACGGTGTATTTGATTGATATTTTTCTGCCTTTATATCGTCAGTGTTGACGCTAGTAAGAATTGTGTGAAGTTGACTATTCGATGCCAGCATTTCTACACAATAACATGTATACGCTTTGGCGTTGACGTCTGAAATGAAAGAAAAATTACATGGATATATTACATATTTTAACTGTCAGTGTTTATGTGTATGTATATCATGTACACTTTCTTTTCGTGAATTATTCAGGGTTGTTATTTTTCTTTGTTTTCTTTTCTTTAATTTTCTATTTCTTATAATGGCTATAGAAGTATGTCCTCTTTACAATGCACTGACATACATGTATACTTGATTTCTAGATAACGATGTCTCTTTTTTATTATTTTGTACAAAAGTAAAGAAATCTCCATGATTAATTTATTTTCATGAAACAAAAAATTAAATATATGGAGAAGACGCCTAAGCAACGATAACAACGCACATGTAACGGTTCTCCTTGTAATAAACCACATGAAAACCGCACTGCGCCAACTTTAATAAACAAGGGTGTGCCAAACCGGACAAGAAAGCTTACGCAGTGACTATAAATTTTCCCTATTACATCATTGGACATGGCACTAGAAGATATGTGATTGGACAACATGGAGAAAAGGACAAGAATGCAAGAAGAGCGACGTAAACTATTGTGAGATTTTTGCTACTGGGCGCCATACGTTCGCGTTATAAATCGACGCCACTGTTGTAAAGTAGCGAAATACGTGCACACGCCTTTGGCTTAATTGTTTGACTGCTGATGTTATCGCGGTTGTATGCAGAGCAGTGACGCACCAGCGTAAAGGTTGGGAAAATACATAACATGATTTCAAAAGAGGGCACTCCCTTCATCACGTGTTTTATGAATCTGATTCGAGATTTTGAAAAAATGAAGCCGTTATACCCCCCCAAAACACAAGTGGATTTGTGTTGAATAAATCTAGTGACGTTTAGACTCGGTGAATTATATGTAGATCTAGGTATACGCCTTACATAATCATTTTGGAAATGTGAGAAGAAAAAAACCACATTTTACATGATATGAATATATGCAAATGTTACATGTATGTGCAATGATCATTCAGATATAGTCCATGATCCCAGGGGATTCACCGGCTACCCCCCCCCCCCCCCTTTTCACTCACCTTCTAGATCACTGATATTCCTCCAGACTGACAAGATGGCTGTCATCCAAATCCCTATTTGAAGATAGTTCTCGTTTAATACTCACTGCGGCCAATCACGAATAAAAGATTTGTACAAAAACGATAAGATTACTGATCATACTGTTTTTTACTGTATTCTCACATCAACAGGTATGAACATGATATCAATTATTATGTCTATCAAATGTGACTACTGAATAAACTTCGGTATGTGGCACGCAAGAGTTCGCTCTTATTTAAAGGGTCAGTTCCTAGTATATGTAGCATACCCCACCTTCGTTTGAATCGACCTCGTGGTCTAAGTTTCAATGAATTCATTGAAATATCATCATATTCGAGAAGCGGGAATATTAAGCTATTGAAATATGTAACCCGAATGCCGATATCTTTATTTAAAACGGAACTACGATCGATTTAATACAGAAATCATGTGGTTTTTCAGATGTTTTTGACGTTTTCAACTGCCGCCCGCACTTTACGTCATGTGTAGCGATCATAAACTTGTGACGTCATAAGTTGTACAAGTGCATGTGCCCCTACATGTAAACAAACGCCGGCAATCCAGTATCGTTTGACAGTTTGAGTGGGATTGTGGATGAACTATCCGAGAGAAATGAATAAAACTGCACATATCAGTTGTATGGTTGATTGTCTTCAAAACATCGTTTACAGAATTCAAATCGAAGAATTATTGACCATGTGGTACATGTAAACAAACACCGGCAATCCGTTTTGGCACCTCGACTTGATTCTAACTTTTCACACTAAAATGTTTATGAATCTTGTTTTTGCGAGTGAAATTTGGTATCCAAATTAAATGATGAATCTAGCAGCTAGACTGTCAGCATTATCGATGATTAGAACGATGTTAGCGAATACGGGCAGTCCTGTTTGGCCGTGAGTTTGAGCCGAGCGTTCCACACGTGCACGTAGCAGAATCGAGTAGTAGGCCTAACAACCAACGGGAGATGCAGAGGGTGGTGGTGGTGGGGGGGGGGGGGGCTGGGGGGGAGAGGCGGCGGCGTCTGGAGAACCACTCCCTCTCATCCATGGACGTCTTCATTAGCCTATACTTTTATCATGAATCAACGCTTACAGGTCTCCAATTCATTTTCATTTATCAGTGATGACAAAAGAATGAAACAATAATGGTCCCGGGGAACTGCATCTTTAAAATTTTGCCAGCCCAACTAGATATTTGGTGGTCCAGGACTGAAGGGTCGGCAGTAATTTCTATCCCTGCTGTAGGGATGCTTTGAGCGCTTTGAACTTGATACTATAGATGTTACAGGATATGCAGGGGAATACAGTACCAATATACATGTACTAGTATGCAAACTTCAGGAAACCTGGAAATGTGGTGAAGGCTGAAAGATCACATACCACACTCGAAACAATGTCATATGGCTAATACGTGTAGTCATACTACCGCACATTCCCCGCCCCCGACCATCCCCCCTCTCGAACAAATTTAAAAGGCAAAAAAATACTCGATGAAAAGTTATGGTGACTGCTGCATGCAAGGTATCGGCCGGTATTATGACGACTGCATGTTCCATATATGGACACTAAGCGTTTAGAATACTTTTGTGGTCCAAAGTCCACTGGCGGTCCAGCTGTATGTTTTTCCATGGACACTAAGCATTTAGAATACTTTTGTGGTCCAACGTCCACTGGCGGTCCAGCTGTATTTTTTTTCCATGTAGTTACAGTCGAATTGTTTTTTTCACGTCATTTCCTTGCAAATTTTTCTTACTAAAACATGTCAATAATAATATCATTTTGCATGGAAATGTTATATCGACCAACAGTTAAAGTGATGAAATGTTTCTTTCTGTATTATGTGTGTTACTAGTATCCTCAAGGTTACAACAAACGTCGACTCACCCAGGGCAGCATTTATTTCCAACCGTAGGCTTAGGAACTAGAAGATACATAAAAAAATCCAGAAACAAAGGGCATAAGTGATACATTTTATTCTCTGACGTTATATGAATTTCATACTCTACTATAATCCATACAAAAAAATACAACTCAATGCAAAGTGCATACAACAACATTTTGTTATATACAGTAGTCATGAGACTTTGTGGATATCCAAACTTACTAATATCCATACATTTGAAAATGCATTTTGCCGCTGTACTGTCAGTACAATGTTTAGAATGTATAAAACAAACATGAATATTATAATGATCCATATAACACAATTACTTGGCAATATTGCAACTCTTTATATTTCATATGCAGACCAAACTATTCATGCATCCCAACCTAACTTATAATAAAACAAAAATACATACTAAATAGTATGTGAAAATCAAATTTACTATTTTCCAAAGCAAAAATCAGTGTGTTGCATATATGTATGGAATAGCATCGCCTTGACATCTGCATACTGCTGTATGTGACAACAAAGTGCTATTTCCAACTTGCGCATGCTCCATGAGGTCTCCCCTTCTCACAGCAGCCAGTACTGTATCTGAAAATACAAAGTAGATTTTTGTAATTCATTTTGTCATTATCGAATTTAGTATTAAAAATTGCAAATGGATTTATGTACCAGTGATTGTGAATACATCTGTTTATGTGCTTGGTGTAAGTATCAACATATTACAAGCAATACAACCAGATTTTGATGATGCCAATTGAACACCAAATCTAAAATACAATTTTGGAATAGAAACAGAGCCGACCAAACAGTTTATCCAAAGACAAAATTGCGTTATCAGGGTCAGACACTGTGTGAAAACGTGTTTCTAATTTGTTTATGTTTTGTTTTACAATTGATAGCAATTTTCTCACCCACCTAACTTCAGTGGGAAGTGCTTGTATTCTATGAGAGGCTGTCGCGTCACATACCCACAACTTTACAGGACCAGTTCCAGCACCATCTTCCTTTAAATGGAAAGCAATGCATTAGTTAATTTAGCAAAGCATTAGTTAATTTATGCATTAATAATCATCATAAGTGAGAAATGGTCGTGTTTTACTGCTTTCGTCACAGTAGTTTATTGCCTCGAATAAAAATGAGTAGCCATGAGATCATTTTTTATATGATTGAAATTGTGTGATATGAAACATTATCAGATCTACGAAGTATTTTTTACTACAAACACTCACACAACTTACTTCAATTTCCTACACATTTCATGGTGCAGTTTATTTCGAATGATGTAATCTTTATCCAGCAATAAGTACCTCAGTGTGAGATTGTCCAGTGGTTGAAGTTGTGGTAGCTCCTGTGTTGGTGGTGGTGGGGGGGGGGGGGGGTGGGAGGAGGTGGAAGATGGCCATTGAACATGTATGAACTTGTGTGAATAACCAGTCTCAATCGTGTTGGTCAGTGCAACCACCGACAACGCATCTCCATTTTTCTCCACGGACAACTGGTTTGAAACTGTAATATAAATTCATCTGTCAAGATACCAGTAGGTATGTCAGACTCTTAGCAATACGTACTAGCCCTATATCTAGACTGCATGATGTAGAGCTATGGCTTTTCAGGCATAAATTTTAATATATACTGGTAGTTGTTGCATGCGTGCGGTTTGGTGGTATACAAATTCCTACATGTAGTATAAAATGATCATCCCTAATCCTTCTCGTGATCCAATAATTTAAATATAGTCTACACTAGATCTAGTCTCTAATTGCGCAAAAGATCACGATTATTATATATGATAAATAAATTACAGATCTATATGATAAAATATACAGAATATATACGAAAATATTATAGAAAAGCTGGAAACTGCGGTAGACATTCCATGAAGAAAAAACCTCGCATCATGGATGAGGACGCCGACGGTCAGAAATAAGGAAAATTACATCGTACGAATCAGCGTTTTAAATTTACGATTGTGGACGAACTACTAGAGGAAAATGAATGAAACTGCAAGATTTTCTTGTATGGATAAATGTCTTCTAAACATCGCTTACAAAATTCAGATCAATGAATTATTGACAGATCTACGCCCCGTCAAAAACCCTATCGCGCACGAATTGTCCCGCACCTATCATCGCCCACTTCAACCCCAAATCGACAACTTGGGAGCAATTTTATATATTCTACTGTGTCTATGATTTACATTAAGACATAATAATTATTATTATCGCTTATTTTCATTCTGGTTACTAACCTAGATGCATTTTCTCGGCGTTTGGCTGAACACAGTGTTTGAGGCGAACGACACGTGTTGACAAGTTGTACAACCGATAACGTCACAAGGGATCGCGCATTCAAAATCCCGGAAAGAGGGGGCGGCCGCACACATGTCATTATTGACATATAGAGTGCATATAGGATGGAAAATAAAATCCACAAATGGGCGATTCTGAATCAGTACACCACCATCAATCAATTTATACTTAATTTTATTTGTTTTGACAACTTTATGTTTACTAGGAACTAACCCTTTAAAACATTTTTCAGGAAGGTATATGAGTCTACAGTACACTTTTTGATTAGGGACACCTGGCGCTTGTAGTCTTCCACGAATCTAAATTTACGATATCACATTGAACAAATATGAGATTAAGCACGATATATACATAATCATACGTCACAATAAGGTCAAAGTTCAACATTATTTGTTCTGTCATAATCAGATTCCTCATCCAAAAGCTCTTGATTCATATTACAATAGCAGGGGCCAACATATTGATATATTTGTGAACGTGTAAGCTGTAGTCGTTTGAAAAACACATATTTACTTGAAAATACGGAATACGGACGTGATTTTGCAGTAGGATTCCAAAAGTTCAATGTTTAGCTCAAAATTGAGACCAAGAAATCATTGGCCCAAATCAGTTCCTTTACTCTGATTTCTCTAACTTGTCTACACCGGTTGTTTGACGATATTTTTTCGACGCTAAATGTTATCGTTCTATAACTTGGCAATCTTCATCTTGCAATCAAACGGCAACTTTCTACCAAATTGCAAACTACTATCTAAAAAACTGATAAGGTTAGCAACCTACATCAATGGTAAATTTCAGCCCAAAACGGGATCACGAGAATCTGAGCATATTGGAAGATTTGGTCCTGTTTACAACCATCAGGATTCGAAGTATTATTGCAATTTTGGAACAAAAGTTACTTTGGGGTGTATTCTACACAAACATGCTAATTTCGGTAGACTGTTCCGTATTCGTATTCGGCAGAAATTTGCCGTTTGACTCCCGGGTGAAGTACGCCATGTCAGGGGCCGGTCATTTATCGGGTTGGTGGGGGGAGGGGGGTGGGGGTGGCTTGCATGGATTTTCCGAGAAATAAGTTTTCAAAGTTTGACTCCCCGCCCCCCGAAAAAAAATATCGAAAAACAATGTATGCCCCTCCCCCCCCCCTCAAAGAAAGTGTGACCCCCCCCCCCATCACCATGTACATACATGTATACGCGGCCATAATACACAAATGGTGACAATTATAAGGAGTCAGTATCATAATATACATTATACTTAAATGATGTTTCAACACTTCATTCACATTTCTATTAAAACAATTGTGACGTTTGTCGCAAATCTGTTTATACTACAACTTCGGTGGATATTATGAATTTGTGGTCGTCGCGTGTCCACCATATGCATGTCCATTGCTTCAAGTGTGAATACCATCACAACTGATTAAAATATTAATTGTGGGCATATTAAATCTGTATGGTATTGACAGCCTCTGAATGGATGTTGAGGGCAAGATCAACACCCCCCCCCCCCCAGACACCTATGTCTAGCATCATGTTCCCCTGGAATTTTTTTTTCAAGTAACCCCACGTTCCGAAGCCCTCTTGAAACACTCGAGACCTGGCTTGAAGGTCATTCAGCTCATTCATTGACTCTTGAAATGTTTTGGAGGAATGAAAAAATCCATGAATCTTATATCTTCCTTACGGACTAACTGGACCCCAGAGCGAACTCGGAAAAGTTATGACTCTTCCACTCATCATTGATAAATCAGGCCATCCTGGACTGGTACTTTTCCGGCCTTGAATCAAATCTGTGTTGGCTCCATGATGGGTTCATAATGTTCCGTGATGATCCTCGATTGTCTATCAATGTCCTGGCCACCAAGAAAGTCAGATACATCCGTTTCACTATACCGGCACAAGGGACGATCCAGAACTATTTTGCAATCCTGGGTGGAAAGGTCCATGTTTTGTTCATGGCGGTCCAAGACAGTCCTGAGCTCATCGAGGATTATCCTCAGTGGCCGGGGTTCCTGTGTTGACAACGTGTTGAGTGGAAAAGCGGTCTGTGGTTTTGACATGCTGGTTCGGGGTCATTGGATGTTGTGACATGGTTTGTCAGCATGGTATGGGCCGAGTTTCCATTGTTGGCCTGTGACAGTGCCCTGCATGTTGATCATCCTAGCTGGCACCGTATTCAGCTGCAGTGCTGCTGTGTTCTACTAAAGGTCCATAGTTGTTCCTTGGTGACAATGTTTCAGTCTGGGGGTGATAAGCTGTTGTCGATTCTCATGTATCACGACATCTCCTGATTTTGGGTGTTCCTCCTGATTTTGGGTGTTCCTGGATGGTCCTTTCTAGGGTCAAATTTGACGGAGCTATAATTCCACTGACAATGTGACAAAATGATGGATTCCACATGTTGTATACTCCAATGAACCATCAGTCCATGTTGAGTGGATTGTTTTCGCCTAATTCACTATTTCAATATACAGATTTTCTCAAATTAACTAAAATCCAAACTCCGGCCCCCAGTTCCATTGATGAAATAATTACCCGCCCCCACCCCTAATAATGTTGAAAATGAAGGTGTGACCCCCCACCCCCAGTTTTTACCCCCCCCCCCCCCCACCTGATAAATAATGACCGAGCCCTTATAGAACGATAATATTTAGCATCGCAAAATATCAGAAAAAAAATCAGAGTAAACGAGTTAGAAAAATCAGAGTATATGCCATTGTTTTTTTTATGCCTTTTGCGATGCACAGTGTCGTTTTTTTATGAAAAATATATACAAAAATATATTTGATTCAACCCCTAAATCTTTCTTCCATGATTTTTTTAAATAAAACTACAAGTCAGTTCGAGAGAGTATAAACGAATAAACAGAGCAAAACCAAACGAAACTCCTGAAAGTCAAGATGAGTAATTTGTGTCTAGACACGCGGGCTTACAACTATAAACCAGCAAGGTTTGGTGATGAATATACACAATCTATACGTTTTCAGGGTGATATATGACGTCCTGCCTTCTGAACTGACGATAGTGCAATAATAAAACAACACAACAACTGAATAGCATGAAAAGTGTATAAACGAACTATTCTGCCCCTACTCCTTCCCTCCCCTGCGCTAAGAAATATTCATTGACATAAAATTTTGGGTGTGGCTTATACAAGAGTTATTCGGTCGGCACTCGTCTGGTAAATAAACTACTCTACGATTAAAACTTCCACTGGCGACAATATATCGTATGGGGCTCCGGTGTTATGATACAAACACCTTCGTGCATATATAGGTCGCAATGAAAAAAAAAAGTCGGCCAAGATACCAATGCAAACCTATTGATATAAATAGCCTTATAGCATGTAATATGACGTGTTCAGCATATCGCATGCTGGGTGTGTCCTTATTAACATAACAACAACAACGGAAATAATAACTTCAGATTTGGGAACAGAAGAACGTTAGATTTGGTTCTATCTGCTTATACTAGATCTAGTAATTTCAAAAATAATAATTAAATAATAACAATGATAAAAAATAATATGAGTGTCACGGAAATCTCGAAATCACTAAAATACTATCAAACAACTACACTCTTGCTGGAAAAGGTTGTTACGTGCAAAAATGTGATCGTATTTTGAAGAACAATAAGAGCTGTAGTGTTTTGTGCTGTTTGTATTGAATTTAATGACCTGCCAAAAGACAATCCGTTTAGCTACCCCTGAACCCCATAATATGTGCGGACCCCTAAAATTGACTTTTTATGTAATATGCGAAATTGAAACAACTCATGATTGAAATCTTTACCATTGAATCATTTGGAACAGAACTTAGCATGGCAAAAGTAACATACAGTGGAGAGAATTATTTTTGTGACCAGCGGAAATATGTTGGGATGGGAAAGTTTGTTTGATTAATAACCTTAATTCAATGGGAAAAATAGCTCATTATTTTCCATATAATAAACAAAGAAGAACATATCTATAAATATACATCCGAGACATTCAATGGTTTTAATGTTGTCCAATGTTTTGGATCCAATTGATAGTTCATGCGTCTATTTTGGTGTAAAAAAAACATAGTTTTCATCACATTTTATCACTTTTATCGGAAACTATAAAAGTTAGCAATTTTTCGTAATTGTTCTGCCAACATCAGAAATTGAGCTCAATATTTTTGTTGCGCTACTGTATGCGTATGTATTACGGTAAATCAACAAATATCGCAAAGCTCTCACAGAATTTGCGTTTATTCACAAGATTAAAAGTAAAACCTCATTAAAACAATCAGAAATATTATTTTTGAAAGCGCTGTGATCCTTTCGTTGAGGTTAATATATTTAAAACAAATGATAGCAGGACCGGGGCCGCCCATGCCTACCCTCCGTGGGTCTGTTTTTACCCAAACTTAGAAGACGCGCTGGCCAATAAAAAATGTCCAATGTAATGAATTTGAAAAGTCAATACCGGTACTTGGTATGAACACCAAGGGCAGCTAATAACCACTTGGCGGCGTGGCATGCTCTCAACTAGGGGTTCACTTCTCAGCGAGGGCATCCCTCAAATGGCGCAGATTTGTTGGGTAGTCATTCCAGCGTCCGACGGCACGGCCCAGTTCATCCCCCAAATAATTGATGGGATTAGTGTCTGGGCTCAGAGAGGGCTAGATGCTCTTGAGTGTCCATTGAAAGATACTAATGCATATATGTTATCCTAACCACAAAGATATGTGACGTGCTTCGATCCCAACTATATTACCATCACGGGCACGTTATGCCAAACTTCATGACACACATTCAGCAAAGTCTCGCTATTGCTAACGCCTGAAAGCAAGAATATCGTTGACTACATGTAGTCTTCATTTTCGTCAGGTATATTTCATTATTGCGTGGTATGACTAAATCCAAGTTATATTTGTACACATTGAGCGTTTGCAGAAAAAAAACACATCCAGGATTGATGAGCATCATAAATGTACACATACCTGATAACAACTAATCACTTTCTTGGATATGATGGAGGATAGGAGATTAGACATACATACGCACAATACCGTGGAAATGAATGTACATTTGTATTTACACAGGGAAAGCGGTAATATGATGCCAGTTGTGACACAGTGTAATCTTTGTAGCGATTCATATTATTATCTTGTCTCGTAGAAACCAGATGGTATTTTTCATGTTTCTGTACAAACCGTAGTTTATTAATTATTAATGTAAAAGCTCGCGTGAATGAGGATAGAAATATACTATCATTATATCGCACACTTCCCCAGAAACAGCACGTCTCGTCAAAAACACACAACCGCTGGTCAGCTGCTGTTCATTTGCATACTTTGGCTTGCGGCTAGTGCAACGTTTTCCCTACGTGAAAATGTACGTCGTAGGTAGTATATAACAGTGGATATTTTGTAATTGGTAGCAATCATCAACGCATGTTATTACATTAAATACCATTACAAGAATTCTTGTTATTACAAGAATTCCGCGTATCAGAATAGTTAGGTATCAAAAGTTGATGGTTTTGGTGTAAGGGCATTCGATTCAACAAACCAACACAATTAATATTAAATACGTGTACTTAATATTAAATACGCGTACTTAATACACTGGGTTCTCTCGGCGTCGTTCCTGGGGTCAGCCTCTCACTGAGATTCACATCGCAGCCAAGTATGTGTACATAATAGGGTAGCTGCGGCGCCCTTGATCTTCAGTGCTGTGATGTGACTGGGCAGTGGGATATAGCTGACCTCGGGGACGAGGTCTCTCCGACAGGGGAAAGCACTGTAGCGTTATGACGTGGTGGCTACCTAGTAGTCACACCACGGTTATAGCGTGAACGTGCGGACAGGTTTATAAGACATTCGGCGACACTCCAGTAATGGCCGGGTATACCTCTTTATCGTGGGGTCGCCGAACTCTACAATATTTGAAATTCATTCGGTGATTTCATTACTGTTAAACAATCATCATTATGACATCGTGCACCCGAAAACAGGAAATTGGGTTCAAATATTCTTCCCAGTATGGAATTATGCGTGTTTTACCTCAAAACTACCAACGAATTGGGTCATTTTTGGCCAATTTCACTAATTGACATTAGATGAAATCAAACGAAATATGGGAATATATCATAACACATTGAAACATAACACGCACACCATTATACCTGTATATGGCGATTTATATGAGGTTTTTAACACACAAGGTTTGAACCACAGTGGGTTGACCTTGTACGGTTCTGGAAAAAGAAACTAACAATAATTCCAGTGTCTGAATAACTGCTCACAGATAGCGGACGGAAAGATATTGTGACTTGAATTTTAACATTGTATGATCGTGCCGCTTTTTTTTTATAATTATGTTCACCTGATTATGAGAAATATGCATAATAACGCCATTATGACTGTCAAATCAATTATTCAATCGAATTCGATGGCAGGTTTGCAATATAAAATTATACAACTCACATTAAAGTTGCTTGAATTCGGTGAAGAAAAGAAGAGAATAAATGACCAAGTCCAAGCTCTATTCGAGTGACACTTCTGCACAAACCATACAGAAAAAGTTCTCACCTAAAGGTGAAATGTATCGTCATGACAATACTCAATAGCTGAGGACCAGCTATGTTTTACATCATAACGTGTTCGTGTTTGGTCAGATGTTGCGATTTTGTGGACTCAC
Source organism: Terebella lapidaria (assembly GCA_949152475.1). Classification (NCBI taxonomy): domain Eukaryota; kingdom Metazoa; phylum Annelida; class Polychaeta; order Terebellida; family Terebellidae; genus Terebella; species Terebella lapidaria. The sequence goes on along the minus strand of OX424569.1, from coordinate 29,403,682 downwards.
AGTCCTCAAATTACCAGACTCGTCACACGTAAGGCGTAGCACCACAATTGCGGATGAATACCACTCGGTTAACTGTAAAACTGCTGTAAATCGGTTAACTGAAAATAGGTTTGCGATCGTATGATGATAACAATCAGATAAGGAACTGTTATCATATTACAAATATATTCCAGTGTCCTTTGCAATGCAGTTGAACATATTTTTAACATTCGTTGATGAAAGAGAGGAAAAAGAAACATATCATAATGCACCCTACTTTTGGATCAATATGTACCCTGAAACTGGGCACGTTTGGCTGTAGTTGACTTCAAAGTTAATTTTGTAGTTGACTTCAAAGTTAAAAAGCATAGATCTAGGGGTATTTGCACGAATTAAATTTATTTGTGTTCGGAGATGATGATCTGTGAGTGGTTGTTATTTTATATAGATCCACCCAGCAGTTCATTCTCTATGCAAAAATACGTTACAATGGTCGTTTTTCTAAAAGTTAATTGTGGCATGATGCGATAAAATGGTGAAAAATGACAAATGAATTGCCCGCAGATGATCCCCAAAACCGACACACATAACAGACGTGACTACATACCTAACTATATAATACCTAAATGCAATGTATATGACAAATGGCGAAATGATACGCTACAGTAATGTCTACACTCGGACGGTGTGATAATGTAACTTGTAAAACTCAGTGAACTTTGTACCAATTCATACTTCATCCTTTTCTTGGGGAAAAAACAGGTACTGTGGTAACTGTTGTATGTATAATTTCGTAATTTTCATCATTCTAAGTATGCCATTTTTGTGCTGTAATTTATGTTATTCACAGTTGTGTTCAGGGAAAGCTTATATATGGTGACGAATGGAAACATATTACTTTCCTAACGTTTCAAAACTATAATACTCTTTCTACAAAAAGTTTTCAACTGAAAGTTCAAACATGTAACATATGTGACATGCAGTTTTATATTTGCGTGAGCTTTTTGCGTGACTTGGAAGTATCACATGGGTAAATGTGAATACTCTCATAGTATCGCACGCATTCCCGGAAAGAGCACACATCATCGAAAACACCCGAGGCGCTGGCCAACTGGTCATAATATAAATTGGCTCGCGGCTAGTGCAAGGTTTCGTGCACGTGCATGGAAATGTACAACGTAGTCAGGGAATAACATTGAACACATTGTAATTGTTGGCAATAATTATACCTCCTGTGAATTGTGCATGATATCATCGCGATTCCCATCCAGTAATGTTGTATTGTTTGGATAAGATATGATGTGGTTGATGCTTTTTTGTTGTTGTTGAAAATGTAAGAATTCATTCGAGAACTTCGGTTGCAAAGTTTATGCTTGGTGTGAAAAGTCACTGCAACCGGAATGTAGGAGACTGGACATGCAACTGACAGCAACGTTGGAAATATAATTCAGTCATGGCGAATCCATTAAAAAGGATGCTTGCTATAGTTCTGCTCGGAATATCTATATTTTGCGTCGTTTCTTATATCCGAAATTTGGACTTGGATTTGTTGACCGGAAGAAAGAAACAAGTGATTCAGACGATGCAAACTGCATCGTCCACTTTTAACATTAAGAAAACACCTACACTGGAAAATGGACTGACAGTAAAGGACAAAGGACAACATTTGATGATGAAAATTGTAGACATTTTTGAACCAGAAGAAAGACTTGAAACTAAAGAAGAGCGGGAACAAAATATTTCGCATCAAGAGCGCCGTCTGAAGGCAACCGAACGACCGGAAATACATGAAACAATGGCATCACTTCCGCCGGATGTCCTAGACTTCTTAGACCAGTTCGTCATAAATGAAAACGTTTCAATTGGTGTGGAAAAACCGATGCTATCACTCGTCCATTTGGTTAACCACTACTGGCAAATTGTAGGAGCTGGCGGACCAGAAATTTACCTATACTCTGCCTACTATGACGACCGACCATTGGTTGGAGATCCCTTATTGCGAATTATATCAATCGCCACGGTTAACCCACCTATGCTCTTCTGCCTTCATTGGTACCCCGGCCAGGTGAACCCAGACACCGCTTCTATACGAGTCGAACCAATCGGTCCTAAAATCTCCCCCGACGGCGAAACGAAATATGAACAGTATCTATTTTCCTGCATGGTGTACCCAGGTAAAGGCGCGCCTGAACAGGTTTCCATCGTGGGCACAAATGATATCACTCCCACAAATCTACTTCGAGTACAGATTCCGGAGCGACCAAATAAGAAGATTGAGTTTGGCCACTGCATGTCAGTGATATATTGGAAGCATGATCCGTATAGAATCGTGGAATGGCTGGAATTGCACAAGATGTGGGGTGTCGGCGAAGTGACCGTTTATAACAACAGCCTTGATGACGTCAGTGCTCTGGTCTTTCAACACTACGCCAAAGAGGGATTCGTGGATTTTCGACAAGCGCCTAGCGTTTTGGACGGTGATGAAGAATTGACGATACTGATGAACATGTCGCCTACGATAAACGACTGCTTATATAGGAATATGTATCGGTATAAATGGATCGTATGCACGGATGTCGATGAAATGATTGTTCCCAGAGTCAACAACACATATTCCTCCATGCTACGAGAAATAGACAAACGGGGACACCGCAGTGCGCATGCGTATTCATATATGTTCACGAATGTTTACTTCTTTACAGACTTGGGCGCTATTGCTAGGGAGCCTTGGTTCCTAACGACGCAGCGGTTTCTAAGACACGTGACACCCAGTATCCATGGTTACTCTGTGAAGTCTATTACGAACCCACTAGCATGTGCTGGTTTGCAGAACCACGTGTGTTGGCAACGGTTACCACGTGACAAGAACAACACCGATGATTGGAACTTTGATGTGGACCGCCACCTAGCGATGAATTACCATTACAAAAAGTGTCATTTGGACGCGTACGAGGATAAATTTGGCCTCTGCAGTGACATGATGAAGAAATATTCTCTGGATAAAAGTATGCGGAGATTCGGACATGAACTTTATGAAAAAGTCGTTGACAAATTGCTCAAACTTGGAATGATTGAGGAAGATACCGGAAAAGATGAGTGAATGTTGAAGTATTTTCGTATCTGTTTCTATACGTAGCAGTATTTTGACATAATTTATATGATGAATATGCATGATTATTTATCATATTCGAATTCAAATGACCACAATTTTGGTTCAAGAATGTCATTGAAACTGTGTAGTCGTGTTTCAGTATTCAGCTACAAAACACACAATATGAACTTTCCGATACACTGATATCATGTCAATCAGGGGATCGGTGGTTCCAGACGGGGAAATAATATGATAAGAGAATGTATTGCATCTAGAGAATAACCCTGATTCCACCCAAACAAACACTGATAATTTTTACGATGGATGAATTGTTCTACAAAGCTCAGAACACTTACATTCAGATCTCATCGCATTTTCTGAACGACCAACTTGTTGTTTGAATGAAAATTCGAACTATAACGTACACTATAAGAAAATATATATTATTTTGACTATTATTTTGACCAGCAGCGCTTCATATATACGTGAGCATCATATTGACCGTGCTGGTGGCACTGGTTCTGTGATCTACACCTACATAATAAGTGATGGTCGAATACAATAGATGCGACGAGTACAATAATTTAAATTGAAAATATCAGTAACAGAACACTGGTGTAAATGTCGTTAACGATCATACGTGATTTTGAATGTGGAAGTTTCAGTGACAAAAATTTTCATTGAAGAACCGCGGGTCCAGCAAAAATATTGATTTATTTCGAATTACAACTTGTACAGGACATCGTCATAGCATATACGCAGGTGTAATACTTAAAATTCTATATCTGCACTGCAGATGTGAACAATAACATGCAATCAATATAAGCAATGTAATTTTCTAATATATACAAAAAAAATCATAGATCTGGATGATGAATAATGCAAAGGTTTTTAACATCGAGAGATGTATTCACAATACCATTCAATTTTAACGTAAATGCGGTCCGTAGTTAATGTCTTCTTAATGTGTTTAGAGAGAAGACTGAAACGTACCTTTTCATGTCGATCACAATGTGAAAATGTACATATTATGGTACCACTCAGTTTAACTGAACTGCGCGCAAATATGTTTGTCAGTATAATTATTAATTTTCGAAAGAAACAAAATATAACAATTAGAAAAGAAACACAAGAAATCAGTATGAATATATGTTTTTAGTAGACACACACTTAGGCCTACATCGTCCAGAGTTAATATCCATATACGTGTATGTTTGACCGAACTATCAACATTTGAACATATTCGATAGCAAATATTCGATATCGATTACCAGTATCAAGTATGATATACCTTATGTGTATCCCAGGCGATTACATACATCTGGAATATATCATTGTTGATCATATCCATGTACATATTCCCGATGCTCACGAAATTATCATAGCGTTTCAACTAGTCCTTTGGCACCGATGTCCGCTGATAGGTCATTCAGGTTATAGCCCGTTGAACGATGCCACGACATATCATATACAAGGAAAAAAATAGCGAATTTTAAAACATACATGTTGGCTAATATATTGTTCAATTCAAGTAATTATAACGCACCATACTAGCTATATCCTTGTTTTTGTTTTCACGCACAGTGTTGACCACCAATGATTAGACATGAATGCCATCCAGTATCCTATAGCAATAGTTCATAGTGTACTTCAAGTCGAGGTGTGTTTAATGCACAACTATGCATTCACAATTCACGCAAACTGATTCAAGGGTCTTCCTCCGAAATGAATACATATGGCGTATCCGACAGAAGGTTATGGTATCTACATGTATATATTCCAACATATCCTGGCATGATGATCAGTACAATGAATTCCAGACAATACAAATATGATTCGTTATTCAGTTCACGGTTTATATTCCACAAACCGAAAGGAGAAATCGTATCCAACTCCCAAGCGAACGCACTTCACAATCGGGGTTTCCCGTGTTGGAACGACTCTATTTCTCAAACAGTAATATCCTTTTAAATCATTGAGAATAAATTATTCCACGATTGATGGGTCCGATTCGTAACCGAACAAATCCGTTTTCGTGTATTCTGCGGAGGTCGACGAATCGTTGCGGTTCCTGTGACCTTCGTATCTATAGCAACCGCCGTTCTTCCTCGTGATTGGTCGATTCACCGGGTACATGATCATAGATTCCTTATTCTTATGGCGTTTCGGTTTCTTGTAGATCGGGCGGGACCAATCGTTGCAAGGCGAACCTCTGTCTGCTAAATAAACAAATCAGGAAATTATTAAGGAATAATCACAATTTTCAAAAGAAATTAAAATGTGGATGTTTTTTAATCGGAAATGTATCAATCGGATGTTTTATGTGAGGGATATCACATGGAAATTGAGGAAATAAAAAGCAGTAATATAATTGTGAAATGAAAATGAACCATACTGTCAAAAACAATAATAATGTTATAAAAAGTCAAGCTATTTACCGACAAAGCGGAAGGACCCGGCCCCCGAGGCGATGGTTGTTTTAGTCGTATCATTCGTGTTGAAGGAGCTCATGAAGGACTTGCGGAACTTGAAGGCCTTGCGGCGAGCGTGACCCATGAACGACGCGGTGGAGATCGTGTACAGGATCGGGTTTATAGCGGAGTTCAGGGGCAGAACAAACACTGCTATCCAGGCGAAGACCTGCAAGTATGAAAGAACAGTATATATGTCAAGCGTTCCATGTTTTGAATTATTTTACCGTTATCACTAGTGTTATATGGCGCCCCGTTCGTGCCACAAAAAAGAGAGTTTATTTTTTTTTCTAACTCATACGTATGAGATAGTATCTCATACGTATGAAATAATAAGTCATACGTATGAGATAATAAGTCATACGTATGAGATACTAAGTCATACGTATGACTTATTAACACATACGTATGAGTTGTTAACACATACGTATGAGTTGTTAATACATACGTATGACATACTAACACATACGTATGAATTATTAACACATACGTATGAGATTATAAGTCATACGTATGAGATAACATGTCATACGTATGAGATACTAACACATACGTATGAGATACTTATCTTATACGTATGAGATATTTCTTTATAAGTAGATAGATATGTGAAATTGTCATGGAGATCATAAAAGAAGCAAGAAGGTTACATGGAAAACATGGAGGACACACATATTACTTCTATTTCCACGGCGGTGTCGGGTATATGGAAATTTTAGTATCTCCTACGTATGTGTTAGTATTCCATACGTATGACTTAATACAGTATCTCCTACGTATGACATAGTATCTCCTACGTATGTGATAAGTATTTCATACGTATGAGATAAGTATTTCATACGTATGAGTTAGTATCTCCTACGTATGACTTAGTATCTCATACGTATGAGTTAGTATCTCCTACGTATGACTTAGTATCTCATACGTATGAGTTAGTATCTCCTACGTATGACTTAGTATCTCATACATATGACTTATTATCTCATACGTATGACATATTATCTCATACGTATGAGTTAGAAAAAAAAATAACTTCTCTTTTTTTGTGGCACGAACGGGGCGCCATAGTGTTACTCATAAACACGATGTCCATATTGATTATTAATCAATAATACTTTGTAGTTATTCAGTAAAATTATTCAATAAAATCTTTCACCAAGAACACACAATCAATATTTATTAGGTGATATATTTTGGAGAAGCAAAAAAAAAAACTATATGGAAGTGAATAAAAAACTTTACCATGTTCGTAAAAAGAGTTTACTGAATTCTGAATTATTTTAAATACGGCTATAATATCCTCACCTGTGTCGGAATATTGGCGCCATACAACGAAGCGATCCCGAGTCCGATGATTGGAATCCAGCAGAAGAAATCAGTGAGCACTATAAGTGTCATCCGGCGTGCCATAGCGCGATCCGTGCGCATTTGCGGTGAACGTGCGGCGGCCCGCGTTCGTCGAGCGATTACAAACATCCACAAATACGAGAAGAGAATCATCAGAAAGGATAGGAGATTAAGCGCCAAGAACACAAAGACAGAATACTGCCATCCACTGGGTTTTTCCGGCGTGATATGCAAGGCAAGACATACTCCAGAACGTCCGTAGAAGTTGCGAAAGTACGAGATATTCGCAAGAGGAACCGCCGCAAGTGCGAAGACTAATCCCCATACAGTGAACATGACGATCCTAGCATCGCGCATGCTCATGCGCTTGACTCTAAACGGGAATATAATCGATATAAATCGATCGATGGTGATCACAGTGAGGGTCATGACGCTTAACTCGCTGGAGTAGGTTGATAGAAAGCCGGCGAATTTACAGAGGCCGCTTTGACGCCAAAACAAGTCATAGACGATATATATCCCGCGATACCGCAAGTCCACGGATGCGATGATCAACAGATAAACGCCCATCAGAAGGTCGCCTATGGCAAGATTCGTGATCAGGAACGAATGTACCTGGAATGGAATTATAGTGGAACAATTAAATGAAGTCAGAATTGCAAAATGGTTTCAAATAATATTATCGTTAATTTATTTGAACAAAAAAGTGTAATACTGATCATTCCTTATTATGATTTCTGCAGAATATTCATCCCACAATTTGTAATATATTAGCTAAATATATAAGATTATGGTAAATGATTGTTTTCCTTAATTCGCAGCAATGTTACGGTTGATAATTTTATCGTTCGATTACCCTGCTATCTCGGGTGTCCTTCATGCGCCAGTATATGACAAGGGTATTCCCCACGAACGAGATAAGTCCAAGCACCCAGATACATATCCTAAGCACTGTGTTGGACATGAGATCTTCGCAAGAGGAAAACTCGTCAGGCTTGGGCAAGCATTCCTTGACCGTTCTCGCGAGACAACAGAACCGGAACTCGTCTGTGTGACTTCACGCAAAGAATCACAGGAAAATCATTAAAATATCAGCGTCGAATTATATGAGCATATACATATAAATATAATCAAGTACATAATTATTTTCACATTCCTCTAATATAGAAATAAAATTTGATTGAAACACCTGATTCAAATTACTCACAGTTTTTGAAGAGAGGGCAATCCGTTAAAAGCGTTGTCCCCGATGTTTTTAATTTCACAATTTGATAGATCTCTAAACAAAACAGATCAAATGAATGAAAACTGCGTCAAATTCTCTAATATATTAGTTATATGAAATAGTTTTCCATTTTTTAAAATTTTCAGTTCTATGTCATTCATGTATACCACAAATATGTGTCACTTTCAAAACAAGGGTAGGTCCTACTATGCCTTGTGAATCTTGAATAACATAGGGCGTAAAGATACTCACAAAACCATTAGTTTTGGAAGACCGCTGAACGCACCGTCATGTACAATTTTTATTGGGTTGTGAGACAGAATTCTGCAAACACATAAGATGCGAATTTATTAATTAGTTAACAGTCATCATACCTACTCTTGTCGTGCATTTATCAAAATATAAATTGGATCACGGCTTGTAATATTTTGATGCTTACATATTTCGGATACTTCGTAGTCCGTTGAACACATTAATAGGTAGTGCTCTCAACCTCTGATGGCTCAGATCCCTGCAAGTTTGCAATCGTAAATATGATAACACTGATATATGGTTACCTTGCAGTATTTATATAATGATTTCTCTTTATGAAGTATCGGAAATGCAAGTCGTAACAGTTCATGACAAGAAATACTCACAATACGGTCAACTGCGAGAGTCCAAGAAAAGAAAACGGATAAAGATCGCGAATTTCATTCCCGTGCAGATAGCTATAAAACAAAACAATGGATCTACATTACACGACCATACAATACCATCAGAAAGTTATGCCAGTATTGTGGTATACACATGTAGTATGCATCTGTTAACAATTATGAGAAAAACTGGTCATTATGACAATAATTTATTGCCTCATCATTACAATGAAAAAATTCAATTCTGACATTGAGCGATACATACAGAGTTTGCAGTCCGCTCAAGCCAACAAATGTACCATTCTCAATCTCCGTCAGTTTGTTGTCCGCTAAATTTCTGAAAATTTTATTATCATTGCCACTATTTCCTCACAAAAATGGATCACATTGCATGACAATATGTATTTGATAAAAGTCCTAACGCTGGCATATAAACGTTATTTGGTAGATGTATAACGCCAAGGTAGGCCTATAATAGCGAGCTAAATATTTTGGATTTATATTTTCCAACTCACAATGTCAACAAGCGCCATAACGTGCTGAAGTAACCAGGCCCGAGGTATGATATACTGTTGTTGCTTATGTCTCTGAAATCGATGAATGACTTCGTATTTTTTGGAACACTTCAAATATGTGACAGCAAATGAAATCTGTTGATGATCACGATGAATATAGATATATACAGAGCCCCTGAGGTGACATACGAAAATATTCATTGAATCGTCGGCACAAAATACTAATTAATGCGCACGAAATAGCAATTCGTGCCCACAAAATGACGATTGCTAATTCGTGCCCACGAACCAATAAATATTTTTGAAATGTCACCTTAGGGGCTCCGTATATACGTTTCGTACTCACAGATATAGATATTTGCTGTAAGGTTCAAACATGTCGCGGGAAAGTGAATAGTTCAGGAAATTGCCACCAAATCTCCTGGAAAATTACACCACATGTGTATATTGTCGATTTAATAAAATATTTGAATGGTTGTCGATGGAATATACATTTTTGATAGGAACAAAGTATTCGAAGCCACCTGTGCAACCCATAATTTTTTCCACTACGAAGATTGTTAGCCAACATGTTGGTTAAAGTCCATAGTTTCAGTAATTATTCTCTAGTGACTAATCAGACGTGACATACAGTTTATTCATCGGCTCATGTTTCATGTCGGGTATTTCCCTCAGGCCCAGGCGCTCACAGTTCATCTCCAGATCATAGCACATACATTTGGGCTGTTTGGGCGCAGCGAAGTCAAGCATGAAATCTTCGCCAGGAGAGTATGGACATTCGTAAGCTGCAGTGATGAAAATATATGAAAGTATAAAACAAAAAGTCTTGGTCGTAAGTATTCTCTCAACGTCATAAGCACTTTAAATATCAGCCCACTCTTGACTCTAAAATACTTTAACAATTTTTTTCCAGTATAACCCTACGAACCAATCACACTATCATACTCACCGATACTCGAAGGTATAAACTCATAATTGCAAAATTAGATATCTACATGTGTTTCAACTATCTTAGTTCAAACAATTTGTGAGAGTTGCGTCCACTGATCTTACGGGTATTACAGATGGTCATGTCCGTGTAGGTTACTAGACAGTCCGCCTTCTCGTCACAGACTGCACTTTCACTAATGCAATAACTATTTCTGCACTTGAAATAACCTTCCGGACACTGGAATGCCTCTGAAGAACGAAAAAAATAATAATAGTATGTACTAAAATGGTAAAGATTGAATTACACAATCATGTGGTTCATAAATAACGGACAGTCAAGTAAAATGATGGATCGCGATTGGTAAACAGTTTAATAAAGTTATTGAAACTTATTTAATGGTTGAATACTGTCGTAATTAGTTTTATTCTGTAGTGTCCATACATAATGCTTGCTTGAATTGGAATGGAACAGTTATGAATGGGGGACTTCATCAGCGCTTACTGCAATTCAGTAAATGTGATTGGTCGATACAGCCCATGACGTCACTAGTATCATCATATATACAGAATCGATCCTTCGGTATACATTGTCCACTTTTACACTGGAACTGTTCCTCGCTGCATTCCTCATGTACTGTAATAAATTCATTGCTATACATGTGGACTTCAAATCGAGTCATGTATACCTTTGGGAATGATACATTTGGTAGGATACATACAGGAACATAAACGATGGCACCACACACCGTGTATGATGCATATATTACTGGAAACTAAACAAGCAGAATGGTAAATTGATGGAATTTCAACTGGCATGAAACAACATTATTATATCTTTGAAAAAAAGCAACAATTTAATATTTACTATATGACATATCATGATATACTAGTACACTGAATACCTACAACAGTCTGCCTCATCTGCTCCGCCCAGACAGTCTATCCTGAAGTCACAGACCCGGGCCTTGGACAGACACTGACCGCTGCCTGGACACTTGTACTGGTCAGGGCCACACTGGTACTCAACTGTTAGTGATAATTATACAAGTTAGACAGGTTCAGATATGTTTATACCCAGACAAGGTCAATAAATGTATAATACGAATTATATACACTTTTTTTATTTTGTATCAAGAACTGTATAGTAACAATACCCTGGTCATTGGATTGATATTGACTCCAAAATCATAATGAACCCACCACAGTTTTTCTCGTCAGACATATCATAACAGTCCACATTCGTGTCACAGACTTGTTGCTGTGGAATACACTGGCCATTATGACATCTGTAAGGTGCGTCTTCCGTGCAATCCGGGAATTCTTTTGAGAAAGATGTAAAATCTGTTTCAGTTATCAGAAGAGAAATTGATTAGATGCCAATATAATAGCTTACGTTTATGATGAAGACAAGTTGAAACGTATAATGACTAACTTTTGAAATATAAATTAAGCCTCAAGAAGCAATTAAATTTTCAGTAACAAAATGTTTATTCATTCGATTACATATATCGAATTCCATTCTTTTAGAAGAAAATTATCACATATATCCCGGCCGAACAAATAGTAGTATAAATATACAACTGTATAAATCAGTAAATATATAAATATTGTCTTGCTCACTATTTCTAGCGAATATCTTTAAACATAGATCATGCCATTACCACAGTTGATCTCGTCTTCCCGGTCCGAACAGTCAGAGATGAAATCACAGCTGAGGGAGGGCAAATCATAATGCAAACATTTGCCATCTGAACACCGAAAACTACTGTCACATGTCTCGTCTGGGACAAAAAGAAAATTACACAATAAATATTACAGTCATGATGCAATCATTTATTAAAATTGCAATATCATTATTCAATACTACTGAGATGTATTTTCAATAAGTTATATAAAAAAAAAATCGAGTTCCATCATTTTTGCATCAATTCTGTGCAGTACATATAATTTAAGAAATTATAATTTATGAACTGATTTCACAATCGCACTGTGACAATATCACTCCATTCAGTTTTAGAAATTAAAAAGTTGTACAGTACAGCTTTGTACTCCCATTCATATACGACATTCGCACATGGGTGAAATGAAAACGTGCAGAGCTTACCACACATTTCCTCGTCGTGTCCCTGTACGCTGTTGTAGCAGTCGTTCACTCCGTCACACACGTACTCCTTCTTGATGCAGCGCTGTGTACGGGGACAGATGATACGGCCCGGGGCCAGGCAGGGGATCTCAGCTGGGTGGTAGGGAAGTACGTGCATGATATTACACGGTATAGTATTGTTTTATTTCCTACATATCAACGGCATTCACTAGCATTCTCTATAGAATGCAATACTCTTTTTTAATCGAGGTGATCATTCTGATGGTGATATTGATTGTTTTTGCAACAGATCTGATAGTACATGTAAGATCACGTTTGTACAAAATTGACCGACAATCAATATTCTATTATCATTATGTATATTATCGCACATTAAATTGATTGGTATCGGGAGTTCAACCCGTGCAAATTGTTGCACCAATATTATCATTATACAGTAATAAGCAAACAGGAAAAAGATCGTTTGTCAACATTATTAGAAATAATTGCATCGTGAGTAGTGATTGAAGGACTTACTGCAGTTGTGTTCATCCTCACAGGTGGCGCCACAGTCGCAAACACCGTCGCATACATTAGATTGGCGCACACAGCGACTATTGGCACATATGAAGTCTTCAGTGCTATTACATGGGCCTATAAAATGTGAACTAATTATTTAAGTGCTTGGGCCTCCATGTCTAGTACATTTGGTGAAGACAATAAACTTAAAGCGATAAACCAAGATTAAAATTGACGTACTATGCACAATAGTGATATTAACAAAGACTTTCGACAATGAATTAAGTACAGTAGATAAAAAGACCAACTCAATTGAACACAATGCAAATTAGACGTTGCTATATAATAAATCTCATCCCAAAAGTACATAATATATTGAAACTTTATGACATTATCCAAAACTGAATTTTTTTTTTTTGAGAATGGATAACGGACCCTGTTTTGTTTGCTCGGAATACTTAATACTGGGTATGGATTCCACGTCTATTGCACTTACACCCGAGTTCGTCCTCCTGTGAGCCCATACAGTCCACCCAGCCATCACACTGGTGAGTGCTAGATACGTACAGCTCGTTCTCACATAGCACGTGCTCATCTGTGGAGATACATTGATCCATGTGTTGACCCTTTACTACGATCCATGATATGACACGTGGTTGCATTTGTGTTAATTCAACTGGGGAAGATACGGTCCACCCAAATAAATGAACAAGTCGGAATCCGCGCGAATGAGGACATCGAAATGATTAATGCATTGTCCCCCATATACTTTACATTTTACATATTTCGTTTCGCATACAATGTAATTTTTTAGCTGTCAACATTATTATTCAATGTACGGGTTTTGAGTTATTTAAGTATTGTAAGATTTGAGTGTGGACACCGCTAATACAAATTTGAATACTACTTGAATTTCCAACAGAAGAAATCAAACCCTACCACAATTGCGTTCATCACTCCCATCATAACAATCGGCGGTGCCGTCACAGAGGAACGAGTTAGTGATACACTGGTTATTGTCACACTGCCATTGTGTCGGATAACACGGTATTATGGCTATAACAAAGAAAAACGAAATATGAAGATCAGTATCATGCTGAACGTGGTGAGGGAGGGAATAAAGGGATTTCGTAGAAATGAATAAAGGGAATGAATCATTCGCATATGTCGAAAATAATATAAATATTAGTTTATCCTTATACAAAAAATATCGTATATTATTGGAATTATTCCCTGTTACAGTATGCATTGTATGTCAAATGAATAGCGTAGACTAGATCAAACTTAGATGCAAATGTTGGGAAAAAAAACAACAATTCACGGCACTGATCGGTTAATCTGCCATTTAATGCCATTCATTGAAAACATGACAATACATTCGCCTTACACTATCACATAACACATACATGTATCTACCGTAACGGTAATGCCATATATTAATCGATGAAGACTTACGACACTGCATTTCGTCCGAGTTGTCCCGACAGTCATCCTTGAAGTCACAGGCGAGTTCTCGAGGCACACAGAAGTGGTTCTGGCATTTGATGTGACTTGGGGGACATAGATGCGTCTCTGCCAAAACGTGGTAAGGACCGTTTAGTGTTCAAGTTTTGAGTAAGTGTGTTGATATGAATATAGACATTTGTTTTTTTATTATTATTTCAAAAGTATTGCATTAATATAGAACATAGAACAGCTGTGAAAACCCGTTCATCAACGGAGTTTTCTCGTACAATGGATAAACATGTCATATCGCTCGCGAACCTAAAGTGTTATACCCAATAATCTAATACGAGTCATTTATTTATAGACAAATATATTTCTCTTGTATTGCACTTGCCTAGAAATATTACCATACATGGTGAATTTCACACGTATATACGGCATACTGAGCAGAATATCAGAAACGTTTGAAACATTCAGTCAAATTCAGTTTTTTGTTGTGTATCTATGTGCGTTGCTCTCTGTGCTCTTTCTATATCGATGATTAGATTAACATTACAACCATGTTTTGGTCAGCAAACAAGCTTAAAACATTGGTATATCCTTGTAAGTATCTATGCATAGAACCCTCACACACACAAAAAAAAAACAGTTATGAAATCTGAACGCTGAAAGTGTTGAGCTTCCACATGTATATATCTGACGAACTCAAGCACAGTTTTCTACCCACCACATCCGGTTTCATCCCGCCCGTTAATACAATCGACCTTGGTATCACAGCGTTTGATGTTGTCGATGCACAAGGTATCATTGCATTGGAACTCCCACGGGGGACACCCTACAACATCAAATTCAGTTAATTAGGGTGATAAACATAATATAGGCATGTAAATATAGTTGTAGGAAAAACTAGGAACTGTTTGTTCAGCCTGAATATTCATGATATTTGGTCCATTTTGCTCTGTTGGATGTGAGCATCCAAATACTTACACTTTTGCACAACGGAAAATAGGATTTCGGTTATTTCTTCATGAAAGCTTAAATAGACTTTACCAAATTTTCACAATTTTTGTAAATCTAACGTAATTGTCACTTTATTGTTACGTCATTCAGGATTATTTCCATGACAGAATCCCAACATATTCACCACATATGGCCACGCTTTCGTCTCGTCCATTTCGACATTCGCTGATCCCGTTGCATTTGTTCTCGATGTCGATACACTGTGTGTCGTCACATATGAATGAACTGTTGACGTCACAGGTTTCTGTTGTGACGTCATCAGTAGCTGCGTACACGTGCGCAACGAACGCAACCACTGAAATGTAACAAATAGAGCCCTAAAAGTAGTTAGCTATGCACACATTAAATAAATCAATAGGTTAATTTTCGAGAACACAATGCGTAAAACATACAATGTATGCAATACGATTGGGCATTTGGAGTAAAGACAAAATTAATCGAGTGATTCCATTAAAATACTGTCCCGGACCCTGTTCAACACAAAAAAATACATGCGAGTGCTGCCAAAGACATTTTCAACGGCAATTTATTCCTTTATTGCTTGAAAGCAATCTCGCTTTTTTTAGGTGTAAATAGTATTCCTCCAAGTTCTTAATTCCGCACATGCAATATTATGTGACGTCTCATTACTTTAACTTGACTCGTCAGCAACAAGCAAGGATCACTATACTGTAATTAACTCACTAAAACAGCAGCACAACATGGCCCAGAATTCCACACATGCAACCTATGGAGGTGTCTTACTGCTTTAATCTGACGTATCACTGAGGATCACTCGGCTGACATTACTCATTGAAAGGGCAGACACACGTGGAATCACGTACGGTGCGCTTAGAAGGACTGTGTTACTTGCCAATCAAACTTTCCTCGAACTACAATTTGGATTGGCAACCGACGTAAAGGCAAAGTATTAGAGCGTGCTTCATTATGTACGGAGAGTCTCTTCTTCTTACGGATATATGTTCTTGTCAGGAATATTGCTTGTGCATATCCTTGATCTTCCCTGGGTACAATCGAATGCAAGAGTGTTTTGCAAAATATTATATCCATCAATATCGATGCCTATTTTCTGACGACGAAACGCAGAATTATTCAGAGACCAATCACTGTTTGAATGTAGTTCTCATTTATATAAGTTAATCTCGCACATCAACCACACACGCACGCCCGTAGACTATCCATCACTTCTCTTTCTTTGACAAATTTTGAACGATCGTCTGAGTGTCTCCCTCTAAGATAGTCACAATATTTCCTGTATGTGCTTGTGATAGATAACTTGAACTACATTGAAAGTGAGAAGGTCAGGAAATTGCTGGAATTTGTCATATTCCGTCCAATCTGTCACGATTCTAGACGCCACATTGTTATCCGAGAAAATCAATGTACAACCCAGTTTAATGCCTTTATGAGTATATATGAGATATCAAATTTCAAATGTAGATCTCAAGATACTACGATAAAAAGCTGACCCAATTTTGAGTGGGATAGATATATGAATGCACAAAAGACGTAGCATTGAGATTATCAAACTCTTCTCACTTACATATGACTTCAATAATCATTGCTGTTCTAGAACACGAAGGGGCCGTCATAAGTCAAACATCAATCCACACCTGAAACACAAAGTTAGCCTTTTATTCAAATAGTGTTTTTTTTATATTCAATTGTTCATATGAAACTATTGTTGAATAACTTGCATCGAAATTTGGCTGTATTGATGGTAATAGATTGATTCTTACTTTCGCATAATACACTATATATGTGAACAATGCATTCATTATAAGTAAGCCATATGTCTGCAAATATAATGTTTTGATATGAATTTTCTCAGATGTTTCACTAGAAAGTTTTACATTCTTGCACCAAACAGCGTAAGATGATTCTGCAACCTTGATGGCACATTCGCGCCGTCACTGACTCACTCACATTGTATGTACAGATGGATAAAAAGACAAACATGGTCATTATCTGTGATTATCTGCCTCGAGTTTCTGAAAGCATTGGAAAACAATCTATCACGCCCATTGAATCAACAGTTGGAACTGACCTTCTGGTGTTGTTAAAAGTAAAACATTTTTAGGTGTCAAATCCACAAAGACTGGCATTATTCTACACTTTGTGTCTCTTTTAAACAGCTGGATCACGTTGAATGATATATCAGGTACATAATTACATTACCATTACGACTAATCTGCCCATCAGATTCATGAAAAGAACGAACACATTTTTGTATATCTTTTGTGTTATCTCCCGAATATTTATAAAAAAAAAAACACATTCATGCTTCTCTTTTCTAATGTGTTATCTTCCAAATTCGCCATGGACTTTGCAGTTATTCCCCAAAGCACCGGCAATGAAATAGGTAGATAATACCCATAACTATATACATATATTATGCGTCTATTTATGACAAGAACAGCTGGAATGCTGAACATTGACGATATTTTGATGTTCAGGAGGTTTGTAAACCTAACATACAAACGAGCAAGGACGATCAGGATTTTTGAAAACTTTGATGCATTCCAAACAACATTAATGTTTTGTTTGTCCAACGATTTTATGACATATTTACGAAACTGCGCAACTATAAAACGGACCCTGTTTTGTTCGCTCGGAATACTTAATACTTGGTATTGATTCTACGTCTATAAAAACGTAATCATTGGTACAGATCAAAATTCCGATTTTTAAAGCTGAGAAACCATGAACAAACCTCACAGTTACTTGACTCAATGTTCGCAGATGGCTTTATTCCTACAATAACGAAGCCTATGCGCATTACTCATAGCACAGCAACGCTGATTGACAATATTTATGTTATATATGACATAACACAAACATATGGCGCCCCGTTCGTGCCACCAAAAAGGGAAGTTGTTATTTATCTCATACGTATGAAATAAAAAGTCATACGTAGGAGATACTAACACATACGTATGAGATAACAAGTCATACGTAGGAGATACTAACACATACGTATGAAATACTAAGTCATACGTATGAGATACTATGACATACATAGGAGATAGTAAGTCATACGTATGAGATAAAAAGTCATACATATGAGATACTAAGTCATATGTAGGAGATACTATGTCATACGTAGTATCTCATACGTATGACTTAGTATCTCCTACGTATGACTTAGTATCTCATACGTATGACTTAGTATCTCATACATATGACTTTTTATCTCATACATATGACTTTTTATTTCATACGTATGACTTTTTATTTCATACATATGACTTAGTAACTCATACGTATGAGTTAGAAACAAAATAAATTCTCTTTTTTGTGGCACGAACGGGGCGCCATACAAACAGGCATTGCATTCTGCAATATTAGCTCACGATATATCCGACCATTTTCCTGTATTTTGTTCGTGAATTATTCCCAAAAACATTCAGAACCGTGTAAACATTTGAACATAGAAAAATAGATTTGAACATAGAAAGAGACGCGCAATTAGGAAAACACGGTGTGATTTAGATTAAAAGAAATTGGGAAAATTCACTAGGTGCATCAGGTCCTGAAGAGGCATGTGACAAATTTGTGAATGTGTTAAACAATATAATAAATATCAATGCTCCCATGAAAACCATCACCATTGCAAAACACAAGATTATCAGGGCTCCATGGATGATACCTGCATTATCTCATTCGGCCACAAATTGCATCAAATTATAAAAACATTGTATTGGGAAATCAAAAACCGACCCTCAATGCGCCAGTGATGGATCAGTTTGATACATATTCACAACATGGACAACTCATGCCTCATTTCTGGGAGATCAGCCAGAATGATGGTCACTGTCAATATTCGCTTGAATATTTTTCTGCAGTACAATTTGGACATGTTCTTGTTTTTAAAAGCTAATAGAAGGCCAGGAAATCGCTGAGATTCGTCATTTTCCATACTCATTTGAAGAGGAATTAAAGATGTTTTCCAATTTAGATTTCTTCAGCACAATCACCACCCTAACAACCAACCTCATATGACATTTTCCCTGTGAATTGTGCTATCTAATACGTGTACAAAGAGCCATTCCACGCTTTCTTTCTATTTCACGCTTTTTAGAAAACACTTTCCCTTATACGTAGATTCCACACCTGCAATCTATGGCAATTTCTTCCTGCTTTAATCTGACGTGTCACAGAAGATCACTCTTCTGACATTACTAACTAAAAGGAAAGCCAGACATGGAATCAGGTATGATGCCCTTAGGGGGACTTTGTTACTTGTCAATCAACCTTCGCAAGCTAATGTAAGAAAATAAAAGTGCTGGGGCGCGCCTAATTTTCTCATGGTTGCAATCAGATACACAATATTGGACATTTTCATTCTGCAGAATCTTTCATACTGTTAGATACGATTAACTTGTCACACCATCGAATATGTTCTCATCAAATATCGATGCCTATGTTCTGAAGAAAAAATGCGCATAAATTCAGAAACAACTTTTCAGAAGTCGCGATGAAGTTCCCGATTATGTGAGTTATTTTTTTTACTCATTAGCCTCACATGCACAAACATAGATCACTCATCATTCTTTTCCTTTGAAAAAGTGATCGTTTGAGTGATCGTCGTCTCGCGTTTCGTCTTCTAAAATATTCATAATATTCCCCAGATGTGTCCATGACAGATAATCTGAGGTGCATTGAACCTAGGAAGGTCAGGAAATTGCTGAAATTTGTCATATTTTGGGGCATGCTCTATTCATCCAATCTCTCCCGAACTAGTCGCACTGTTGATACAAACGTTTCGAGAAGCTTTAGATTCGCAGAATGAGATTTTGATGTGGCGTTCAAATTTTAACAAGAGAAGCAGGCCGGGGGGGGGGGGGGTTCGGGGAAGCATTACGTAGGATAATTGGCCGAAACATTCAATGGTGTTTTTCTATGTATCTACAAGATTTAAAATTCCAAATGCAGATCTCATAGATACTGGGAACAAAAGCTGAGCTGATTTAAGTGCAGTAGAAACATTTGAATATGAAAATGATGTAGTATTGGAATAATTGAAACTAGTTTTCACTTGCTTACGAGTCTAACATCCTTTACTGTTGTAGAACACTGATAGGTTGTCATATGACAAACACCAATCCACTCCTGAACATTTGAAGATATCTTTTGCTTCATAGAGTTAGTGAAATTTTATTGCACATAGTAGTTAGTGAAATTTTATTGCACATACACATGACATCGTTACACAATCTGGCAGCTGGCTCATGTACTATACATGTAAATTATCGCACGAAATGAGTGAAAATGCATTTAATTCAGTAAGCCCTATATCTGTGCAAAAATATAGTGCAACCTGTATAAATTGGTCATTCCATCACAGTTGCGCCACTACTGACCCACTCAAATGATACAAACTGATGGATCACCCGAGGAATATGGTCATTATCTGTTATTATCTGCCTTGATTTTCCTAAAGCCTTGGAAAGCCGATCTATCACGGCCATTCGGCCAACAGTCAGGACTGACCTTCATATGTTGTTGAATAACAAGCTGGTGAGGTGCCAAGTCCAAGGTGACTGATATTAATTAACACATTGTGTTTCTACTATACAGTTGTATCACGTTGAATGATATATCTGTTACATCCTTTACCATTAAGAATAACATGTCCAATTGATTAATAAAACGAAAAAATAAATATATGTTTTTTAATGTTTCTCCCCAAATTCTCCTCGCAGGTGTTCGCCAAAGTGCCCGTGATGTATGGGCTGATAAACACTATTGCAGCATATACATACCATGCACCATTTCTAGTGGTAAACAAATGTATATATATCATCACTGAAGTTTTTGTGTGAATCTTACTGCTTTTCACAAATTTAACAGATTTTTTGTCAAAAGCTAACATACAATCAAGTACCGACTTCCAGAAAAACAATGAAAATTGTCATATTCCATTGTCTAGAACACGAAACGTTTTCAATTTTGAAACCAAATAACGGAACATGACATTCTTCTCGTGAATTTTACTTTTTAAATATCAAGAACCAGTTCATGCTTTCTTTGAATAAAAGAACTTTCCCTTCTAGGTAAATTTCGCACATGTACCTGTCGCGATGTCTTACTGATTTAATCTGACATATCACAGAGGATGACTCCTCTGACATTACTGACTGAAAGGGCAGACACACATGGAAGCACGTATGATGCGCTTGGGGGGACTTTGTTACTTGTCAATCAAACTGTCTCAAGCTACATTGTACGATTGACAGTATGCGTGGATAAACTAGTACTGAGGAGCATGCTTTCATTTGGTAGGGTCTATTTTTCTGTGTGTCTTTCCATTTTTGTTTGATTTAATGTTTTTCATGAAATCGGCTTTTCTATGATCTACCCTGGGTTCAATCGAATGCAGAGAAGCTGAACATTATTATTGTGAAGGTGGTTTTCATGCTGATCAAAATGACTGATTTGTCCCACCAATATGGGTGTTATTGAATATCAAGGAAAAAGTACATTACAATTTGGAAACCACTTTTCAGAGTTTGCCATTCGGTTTCCATATATGTAAGGTAATATCCCTCATTGAGCAAAATGCATGACCGTAGACTATCCGTCATTCCTTTTCTTTGACAAAGTTTGAGTGTCCTTGAGCTTTGTCTTTCAAGATAATCATAATATTCTCCAGATGTGTCGTTGATGGATAATCTCGGGTTAAATACGCCAGAAAGGTCGGGAAATTGCTGAAATTCGTCTTTTTTTGGGTCATCTTCAAGTCATGCAATTTCTCAAGAAATAGACGTGGCATTGATACAGATGTTTCAGAAAGCTTGATCCGAAGCGAGATGACTCGGTATTTGTCATTTGAAAACTAACATAAATATGTTGCATTGGTTGTGGAAAAAAAATGAAAGATCCCGTAAACTACATGTACATGCAAAAATAAACCAATTCATTAATACCTCTGCCCATGTTGATGACCTTACAATTTGGTCTACGGTAAGTTCCCAGATACCATGAACAAAAACTAAATTGATTTCAGGTGGATGGGTGGGGGGGGGGGGGGGGCGGGATAAATATTAAAATGACGTAGCATTGAAATAATTGAAGCCGTTTATCACTCACATATGAGCCCGATAACCATTGCTGTTCTAGGACCCCGAAATGTCGTCATATGTAAAACACCAAACCACTCCTGAAAAATAAAGTTTGCATGTTCTTCAACAGTTGTTATCAATATGCCTGATATTAACGGGCAATGCACTGTTAAAGTGTACATCCGCAGAGGCTATGTTCTGTTGCATCCTACACTCCAATCCAAACAATTTGCTAAGGAGCAAAAAAATACATTTCGGTATTTTGCTCAGGATTGAGTTATTTGCTCCAGAAACCTTTTGGGCTCAATTATTATCATGACTGAATCGGTTATATGTTATAACAGTAAATAGGTCTTTACTGTTAATTCATTTAATTGTTTTAATGTTTTTTTCTTTTAAAATCAATGAATTCCCCCATGGAAATACATGTACATTTGCCCAAGTTTCGGTTCGCTCCTTAGCAAATTGTTTGAAGTATATATAAGTCATACTACTCTCACACTCTTGAACCAAACATCAAACTTGTATACATTGGTCATTCCATCACAGTCGTGACACTACTGATCCACTGAATAGCTACACTTAGATGGGTCACCTACGGAACGTGGTCATTATTTGTGATTACCTGTCCTGATTACACAGACGCCCTGGGAAACCAATGTATCATACCCCTGTGAGGATCAGTTAGGAATTACCTCCACTTGTCGTTTGAACTACGGGATTGTAAGGTTTCTATCACTGGGATATTAATCTAAACCGACGCACATACAGATGTATTTTACATATATTGTGTTCGCATTCGTTCGTGTTCTACGTACATGTGCCAGAAATGTGTGATTGAAAACAATATCTGCATTTAAGGATGAACTGCATACTATAATCCTGAAACCGGAATGGACGAGATATCCAAAATGTCAATTTATAGGTAAAAACTTACAATCGTCGTACAACTTTGCCTTTCTGGACTCTAGCCATCAGGGATTAACAGCAATGTTGAATTTATGTTGGCTAGTGTATTGTTGGCTATGTCCATTGGAAGTTCAAATATGCTGTAAAATTGTACATTTATATATTCATGGCATTAACTTGTGGATGGCCATGGTCGGAAAATTTCAGGAATCTACACCAGACAAAAGATACAGAGAGAGAGAGAGAGAGAGAGAGAGTGAGGGAGGGAGGGAGAGTAATACATGGCACTGTCACATGGATGGTTCATCGAAAACTTTTTGAAAATACATGAAGTATTCTACATCTCCTCCACAAAAGTCATTCTGTCTAATCATTGGAAATCAAGCAGGCTAAGATACATCACGTTTTAAGTAACCAACAACTCCGATCGTTCTATCCGATGGAGGGACAACCCATTGATTGTCCACCATTTATTCCTGGCCCGTGCCATTAAGTTGCCATCAATCAGTGACGTTGAACGCCGCGCTGTGGAATTACGAGGTGTGGAAGTGCAGAAGTATGTCTTACAGGAGAAGCCAACCTTATTTGACCGGGATTGCATTGCTGGCTGAATTCATAGCTTCGCCACTGTAATGTCAATGTGCTCTAGGTGACAGGACACGATTCATCAACAGGAAACATCTTGAGGTGCACAGGCATCAATGAGTGATACACAGAATTGTGAAAAAAATTATTATTTCATGGATTTGATAGTCTTGTGAATTTTTGTAAAGATAGTGTTGTATGGAATGAAACGGATCAAATACGCTTTTTTTTATTCAAGGTAATTAATGTACACAAATTGTTGTCAAATGAGTTTTTCTCATCACAAACATAAAGAGTTTTTCAGTGAAGAACATAACTTCTCTACATGGGAAATCAAATGTTTAAATATACAACACATATATGAATGCAAAAGGCACAGCAAGCCACCCAAATGCAATGTTCTACTTTAAAGACACATAATCCCGGACCAGCCTAGTGCACACCATTAACAGAAAGGACAACCACTCATGGGGTCACGTCTGAGACGCTTTGGTGGACTTTGTCAGTTGAGCCATTCTGTCAATAAATATTACTGGGCTATGTCTGATCTGGGGTGAATATAGTGACGTATCTGGGGATGCATATGTTGACGTGAATGCAGACCAAAGCAGATAACTTGTGCTGAGCTGAACCCAACGCAAAATCATACGTTAAACTTCAAACCCAAGATTTGATGTCGGTCCAAGCTCATGATTGAGATATTCTGAAGCCAATCAACAAATACATGCATGTATAAGAAAGTCATTGTCACAGAGACGCTAATTGACCCAAGATGTTTATCGCATGGCTATAATATATGTTTTCCGAAAGCCAACCATACTATAACACACACAATTACAGGCTGCAAAAAAGAATTGAGCATGGTGATTTGAACAGGTTAACCATATGTGCTCCGGAAGTGTTGATAATGTGTGCTTTAAACGTGGACGCCTTCCTAAGTAACCTACCAGACAGGTATCAGTCCCAACGCGGAAATGTTCATCTGTTGCCCATGTCTCGTTGCCGGGTGGTGCTATTGAATAAACCTGATAACTGACTTCTCGAATCACAAGAGAGTTTTGGTTGTGGCTGCTTCATTAGAAAGTTCTTGAAGAACTAGCCGACAACGGATATAGATCACATCAGCTGACGTTTGCTTTCATTGAAGTGGATGAGTTGGGTGCATCGGAAAATATATATAGCATTCAAACATATCTACCAATTGACGTGCCTTAAATAGTCAATCTAAATATAAGCACAACAATTCACAATTTCTACTTGGAACGTAAAGTAATCCGACCAGACGTTCCCGTAGTTGGATCAAAGTTTTTAGTACACAACAATCTAATATACATGTAGGTCCATATGTATTACACAGTTTGAAATGCATGCATACAAACCTATTGCAAAAGGATGAAGGTAATTTTGAGTATCGTGCAATTAGGATGGGTGCAGTTTACTACCGATTACCACCGATTTGAAGTAGTTGCATTGCTATTGATTTCCAATTTTCCAATCAATGGAATGAAAATTTACCAACACTTCAAAGAATTTATATGTAACGAAGTGACGTGTCAGATCCGGTAGACAATTCGAGTGCGTAGATAACTCGATAATTTGTCACCGTAATCATCATGAACTCACGTTACGGGGTATAGTGATTCTCTCGTTGTGTCGGGTTAAGCGGAGAATCCAGGGAATGGAGGTGGAATCCTTGATCTCCTGACTGGAGTGTATGAACGCTCCAACAGAAGGTCCCCACGGCTGTGGGCTCGTAAATCCTTGGGCCGTATAAATATTGGTGTGTTTGGTTTGAATAAGTTACCTTTCGGTGTCAACTCCGACCTCCAGTCATAATTTAGTGTCTTTCCCTTGCCACAAGTAAGCAGGACCGGGGGAAATACTCAGTTACTGAGTCTCAGTAGTTTGCTCCATGTCCTTAAATGTAGCGTGGCAAGTCGGGAAACCTTGAGGGCCGCATTCCTCAATATCTCTCTATCGAGATGTCAGCTTATGCCAGGATGGGTGTTCATTATTGTGGAAGGTGTCGGCGTGACCACCCCCACTGCTGAGTCTCCCCGTGGTCATAATTCCCCGAGTTTATATAGCGGCTCTGAGTTAGTGACAAAGTGACGTCACATGTGTTTGTGAAGGTGTGGTGTAGCCTTGAGTAGTAAGATGTATGGTTGTGTGCAGTTATGTGTCAGCTCGTGCATGCATGTATGTGAATGAGTAACTGGTGTGGTTAGAGAAACAGCACACCAGTGTGCAAAGCTCACCGGCAATGAATGCGCACTGCGTAGAGTAGTAAATAACCAGTACCAGCTGAGTGAACGGTAGTAAACCACGCACGGATTGGCATGAAGAAATATGCATTTCGGGGTTTGATATACGAACGTTCACATTGTATATAGACGCTCGTTATTGTTCATAGTGAATGATATTGGATATACAATAATCACAGCATGACTGCTTCTAATTTTGACTGTTGAAATGCCAATGTTCACGTACCGTACTAAGTGACACGATCCACTATTTTATTCACCTCCTGCAGCACACAATTATACGCATACTAATGCTACTTCTGTAACATCGCAGATGGTTTATCGTCGTCTCAACCCATTAGCAAATAATGCACTATGTATAGCATCCCATGAGGGGAAACAACAAGTCCTTTATCCTTGACACACTGGGCAGCTTTCACGGCATTCAGCCCTTTGTTGTGCAGAGATATAAGAGATACATTATCAGTGTAAAAAAATGAACGACACTCTAGGCATGGTACCAGTGCATCCTATGAACAGGTAGGAATGTTTTTTGTAAGTTTTCGAATACCACAAAAGATAGATTTCAACTTTCAAGAAGTTTACTGTAAGAAGATAAAAGTGCTAATTTTTCTCTGCACGGAATTGACGCCAGAAAAACTGGTCTTAACTGAACTTTTCCATCATTCCATCAAATGAAACGCGGGCGGCATTGTTTACATAAATAAGGCAAAATGGTTACACCAGAGATTTATCAATATTAATGATTTTTCAAAACTTATCAAACTTCATGATACAATGCTTCACGTGATTCAGCAGATGAGAGAGAGAGTGCGATATTATCTTCCAATTCCTCGAAAATAGAGGTGTTTTGACTAAGTTCGAGCGGGAGTTGTTCCATTCATCTTCATCACAAAGACTTAACCAACAACAAACATCATTTTTCCAAGCATCAAAAGCGAGAGACAGACAATAACCGTCGTGTTCTAAAATATATATTCAGCAGATAACTCATGCATTTTAACACCAACAGATTCGAAGACGATGTTGTTAAACCACCACAAAGCTAAATGATCTGTATAATGTCCATGGAACTTTGCTGGATTCAGGGGCGATGTATGTTTATTGCAGGCATATCTAGAAAATATTTATTTTATCTTTTGCTACGCTCTCTCAGTGCGTAGCATTAGATAATGAATGGGTGGTAAAAATGGGCTCCATCTATGTGTTCGTGACCCATGAGAGTACTATTTGATTGGCAAAAAGCCCAAGCATCATGACATAGCAGGACCTCAATGCACAGGAGGAGGAACAAATAGAGGTTAGTCAATAGCATTTGTGGCAATAACACGTTTTGGTTCCACCATGCTGCAAGTAATCCCATGGAAAATTGGATGATCATCATAACAAAATCTGTGGGCAATTTTATATGACAATCCAAGGCAACATTTGAAAAGTGATATGGGTTATGCATCAACCACGCACATGGAGAGTTACGCATGTAATAACAATTAGGTTTCAGTGCAATAAATAATGGGCACATCAGACTTTTAGGTTGCCACATCACTTCGTATTACCGTTACCACTTTCAACATGTCATTTAATAGTAAAAATACAACGATCACGTCACTCATAATTATAAAATTTATATATGTAATTGTTATAAGGGAGAGATACTTGCCATGCGTAAACAGATTAGAATGTTCTACATACATGTACACACTGTAATACTTTTAATTGATCATTTATACAGACCAGTCTATTACTTGTTCTTTCTCCGTCAGTCATTAAATTAATGAAAGCAAAAATAATATTGGCCCCACCAGCATTTGGGAAATCAATATGTCAAAAGTTGTCTACAAACACTGCCTCAGCACTGGACATTTTTACAATAGATGATCGACGAATGTGAAACTATGAAACATACGTATCAAGCAAATTATTTAATGTATTCCTAAACACATAATTACATGGGTACATACTACAGAGAAATTCATATTCTAAAACTGAATCCAATGAAGAAGTTTGTCAAAATCACTCAAATCTGGACAATACTGTTAGTTAAAATCATGCAGATATCACAGACAATCAGATACTAAGTTATTATATAAGATATCCCTCGACGTCTGGTATCAGACATCACAACGGCGCATAACAATCTGCAAAAAATTTCATTCCATCACAGTGACCCATTCAGAAGCTCCTCAATGTCATTCCATCACAGTTACCCATTCAAAAGCTCCTCAAGTTTGACTCTCCGAATCAAACATGGTCATCATCAGCCTTGATTATCCAAACCTTGGGAAGCCAATCTATCATGGCCATATAGCGAACAATTTGCATGACCTTCACTTGTCGTTTGAACTACAAGCTTTTAAGCTGTCAATTTCCCCAACATTTATCTACACAATGTCCTAGGACCACAATGGAAGTGTTCCCTAGATGCAAAGGTAATGGCTCAGCTCTATACATTCCTAATTTTACACCCTCGATTCACCTATCATATCTAAGCAGGAATATACTTGAATCATCAGTGACAATTTCCTTCTAAGCATATTCCGGTTTTTCACAAATTTGCCAGTTATTGATGAGATAAAACCTAGTGAGGCCAGCCAGGAAAGTGGTGAAATCTGTCACACTCCAAACTACTTTAGGCGATTCCTGCACAGATATCAAGTCATGCCTTGTGAGCATTCATCAGGACGATGGGGGCAAAGAAGCAGATATATCAAAATATAATTTATCAGGGCACCTCGCAAAACAGCACACCATATGAGGAGTATTGTGGTCGTTAGTGTGGAATATATCAGCGTGTGAATTTGTAATACCAAGAACTCCGTGTATCATGTATCACTGTGTGATTTGAATTTCTATAACTGCTCGTCCATTCACATCTCGTTTACTATATATCGTTTGTGCTGGCTTGCTTGTAATGGATATTAACATTTTAACCTTCACTCACACCACCTGAATTAATACTCGCCTAAAATGGGATACACTATGACATCGGTGGGTTTTGCTACATCCCAATCGAACTTGCTTCGTATCAACTAGCAATGTTTTCGTCAGAGAAAACATATTCAGTTGAGAATGATTTACTCTTAACCACTCTAAACACTTTTTGAACATGATATGTTTGTGGTAGGATTGGTTACGATAAAACAGGAAATATGGGAATTTCGGCAGAGCAATGTTTCAATAGATGATCATGGAAAAAATCAATAGATGATCATGGAAAAAGTTTACATGAGAAATTTGTCATGATATCAGCAGACAAGGCATCTAACAACATTGTTTTTGATTGCAAGAAAATATATTATCAATGCCTCATTGATGAATTAGGTATTTTTGGCACATACAGCAACCCAACATATACACCTGTACTATTATCTAAAAACAATCATAAATCATGCTGGACAATCATAAATCTGTCCTGGTGTCTAATAATATCAACATCAGTCAGAAGGAAATGGAACTTCCTAGTTCATATTGGATACCTAAATTACACAAATGTCCATACAAACAGCGTTATATTGCAGGTACTGCTGTATGTTCTACTAAACCCCTTTCATCACTCCTAACTAAACTGTTATCTGCAGTGAAGGAAGGGCACCAGAAATACTGTGACATGGCTTATGCCAGAAATGGTATAAACCAAATGTGGATATTGAAGAACTCCAAAGAGTGAATACATAACCTTAAATCTAATTCATTTTCCACTGTCAACAGCATTCGAATATATGACTTTTCCACACTGTACACTACTATCCCTCATACTAAGCTGAAAGCGAGGTTGAAGGATATTATTTAACAATCATTTTTGCACAAGAATGGCAAAAGACGCTATAAATATCTTGTGGTTAATCGCAATTCAGTTTATTTTGTTAAAGAACACACTGACTGTGCAACTAAATATGATGAACATGATATCGTTAGTATGCTGGAATTTCTCATTGACAACATATTTGTTGAATGTGGTGGTGTTATTTTCCAACAAACGGTTGGTATCCCTATGGGTACCAATTGTGCACCACTATTAGCGGACTTGTTCCTATACTCATATGAAGCTGAGTTCATCCAAAATCTTATGAAACGAGGAAATAAACGATTGGCCAGTTCGTTCAATTTTACCTAAAGGTATATTGATGATGTCATATCCTTGAATAACCCTAGATTTGGTGAATACCTACATCAGACATATCCGGACCAGACAAGCTGGAAATCAAAAAGACAACTGATTCTCCAGTGTCAGCTTCTTATCTTGATATTTATCTCGAAATTGACCATGAAGGCAAACTGTGTACAAGGTTATATCACAAACGTGACGATTTTGATTTCCCATTATCAACTTTCCTGTCTTGAGCAGTAGTATCCCAGCATCAACAGCGTATGGCGTCTACGTGTCCCACTTAATTCGTTATGCTAGAGCATGTTCATCATACCAGGAATTCATAGTTAGAGCACAGGTTCTGACTGCCAAATTGCTCAAACAAGGATACCAAATGCCTAGGCTGAGGTCGACATTCAAGAAGTTTTATGGTCGTCACTATGATCTGGTTGAAAGTTATGCCAAGCCGGTCACACATGTGATGGAAGATATCATCCCGTCCTTATAGTCATGTGCATATTTCCGTCTCGATATGCCAGTGTGAATATCACAGCGGGTGTCGCATGCGGGGCAGGAGATGCTCACTCTTTCGGAGCACCTGATCTCACACTCAGCTGGCTGGGTGTCTGTGATTTTCACATGGCTTTGACTTTGATACTCTAGTATCTCTCGGATTTGACTACTCACACTGATCTTGTAAAATTCGTCCATGGACTCGGTCTTGGAATATGAATTTGTCTGTTTGTCGGTATCCATTTCTACTTTTTCATTTATGTGAACGCAAAGCTCAAATATGCTCAAGAAAGGTATGATTTGCATATTTCAAACTAGAGTGTGTATGAACAATATGATACACAAAATATTCTGTGTATGTAACCAAATTATCTCTGGAAATCATCCCATTACAAGAGGGAAAAAAATGATTATCCCCTATGCGACGAAATTCAAATGACTTTCTCACTGATCACGCCGTTTTTTCACAGCCCCATTGTATCGTATAGTGACTATGAAAGATATGATATTTTTGAGTACTGAGAAGGAGCTTCATATGCATGATGTAATAATTCATGTGACATGCAGAAAAGGTCAATGAACACTCCGTCAGCAACAATTTTGCCTCATATCATATGCTGTTTGTGAATGGTCATGATCGGCAAATTTCCAGAATATACAGCTGAGCAACATGCTATAAAGAAGTAGGATTGTCACTCAGTTTTCGAGAACAATACTAGCAGAAATAACAGTGCATCACAACTCTTAAGCACATGTTATACAGTTCACTACAAAGACGTGGAAACAGATTGTGGCAACTTGAGATATACCACTCTATAAGTGGTCGATCACTTCTCTAGTCAATCAGACAATTGATTTATTGCCCACCGATTATTCCTGGTCAGTGCCATTGAGTTGCCATCAATCACAGACATTCAACTCTGTCTCGAACATTAATCAAGGGAATGTCTCACGAGGAGCCCAATCCTGTGCAAGTGCTTGATAAAGTGGTTTATTTTATAACTACATATGTTCAGTTCACCGTCCACTCTTCATAGTCATCCACACATAGAATACGCACAGAAAACTAGGTATTCTGGATAAATTCATCGAAATGGCAAATGAGCATGCATCATTGAGTAATCATTTTCACATTATTATTTTTATCAAAATACCAAAAAATCGGAAATGTGTGGAGTATTGGAATATGCTATGGTTCGTTTAATCATTGCGTTGAAACATCCTGTGCAACTTCCAAATAAAGTTCTCACTTTCTATTATAACCAGCACTGAGTACTTATCATGAAATCACTCAGGAAGTATTCATGTTATCTTCGAGAGCGAACTGTTTTGTGCAAGCTGGTTACTTGTGGTAAAACCATTAAGAATGAACCAAGAAGGGCTTGAAACTTTTGCGGGATCCCGCGCCAATCCACGCGACGATACATGTATGCCTAATACTGGGGTGATTCTCTGCTTAATTTGAAAAAAATACGCCTCCTGAATCACTTGTCAGACTGGTATCAATCTGGACCTGGGACATGCTCATTGAATACTCATGTCTTATCCCAGGGTGATGCTCTTGAATGAACCTGGGAAAATAACTCTTCGTGCCATGAGAAAGTTTAGGTTGTAGTGGCTTGATCAGAAAGTCTGTTAAAGTCACATATAACAATTTAGGCTGCAGTTGGTTTTAATGAATCGATTTGCAGGATATGTTGCACCTAGTCATGGATCGGTGTATTTTCATTGCCATCTGACAACAATGATTAAAAAAATATTTCACTTTGTCAGTCATATCATCGTTTGAATATCACCAAAAC
Organism: Terebella lapidaria; assembly: GCA_949152475.1. Lineage (NCBI taxonomy): Eukaryota > Metazoa > Annelida > Polychaeta > Terebellida > Terebellidae > Terebella > Terebella lapidaria. The sequence goes on along the minus strand of OX424569.1, from coordinate 29,371,197 downwards.
TTCCAAAAATGATGAAAATATGCACTCAAGTTAGAGCATCGGTCCAATATTTGTTGTATACTCCAAAACACACAATGCTCATGACTCGAAGATACTACTGCAATTAGATGCCTAATCGCTCAACGTCTTCTGAACCAGTGACGAATTATTCTCCGTGTTTAGCAGTCCATTGATGGCAAAAGGAAGTCCTTTATCGTTCACACACTGGGCGGCTTTCACAACGCTCTTTTCTTTGTTGTGCCCACCACAGGAGATCAGTGGATCTGATATATTTTCACAGCAAAAAATCGAGGCAGCTTCAGGCTTGGTACCAGGGCGTGCAATCCACATAAACATACTTGATTCATTCGAGATAATTGAAAGTTTTCAACTGCCAAAAAGGCTACATACATCTGAGGCTATAAAATCACCACAAAGAAAACTGTGCTGATGTAGTATAGAGGCAACAATGAGGCAAAATTTTAGGAGTGTTTATGTAAAAGATATCAGTGTAAACAATTCATATCTGAGGAAGCTGACGCCACACAGAGATGGTACGAACACTGTATCAATGATTCATTATGTGCTAATTATTTCCTCAACCAAAACTCTGATTGCTACATAGAAAACACCAATAACATAACGAGTGCTGTGAGATTTATTTACTATTATTTCCGTAATTCGTATCAACTGATCAGACTGATCAGGAGTAGTAAAGTGATTAGTTGCGGGAAATGTTCATATTATTGTACATTCTCATTGTCAGGGTATGAAAAGAAAGACAATAACACTAACACACATTTGGATATTTTATCGGTCATAGCACTGTAATTATACTGCCCGTCAAAACTCTGTAATCGCTTTATCATATTCATCATTGATCAGGCAATAATCAGTTTACAATGACAAATAGCATACCATATTGTACACCTATTTGTTCTGCCCATGTACACCATGCTTCATGCACATGTAAATATTGCATGTATGAGTTGAGATAATGAAAGTTATCAACTCAGTTGTCTTTTGGCTTGTGATTAGGTACTCATGTACGTGTCATATATCTATTCCATGGGGTTTGTTTCGGATTTCTAAATTATTTTCATTTGTTGTTGGGCAGTTGTATACTAATTCCAGGAGGTGTACAGTAGAGACAATTACATTCAACACACTGTCTGCCCCTGATGACGCCAGTGTGTCTTTTGATGAATTATTTAGTCGGGTTTTGTTCCCATTGCAAAATGTTGTATTCTACGTTTGTTATTACCAGGATGTTTCCAATTCATAATTTACAGGTACCATTACTGTTTTCCAAAACAGATGTTCTCATGGAATTTGTAAATACATAAAAAGAAATAACCATAAATCTAGTCCCCTTTGTGAATAGCATTGTTGTGAATAATATCACAAATATCACGAAATCAGGTTGTAGAATACGATCCCATTCAACACTCAGTGTTATGGCCAGTTGCGTATCTTGAGGAAAGATTGACCACAAACATTTTCTCCCAAAAACGTGAAATTTTGCCATATTCTTGTATTCAACCTCGCATTGGATGACATCTTCACCCATACATCCAATAATTACAACAAACATGATAGAAATAAGGAGAACAAAAAATAGAGTCATGGTGGTGTGCAATTTGTCATTGTAGACTGACTATTGCCTCATCAATGATGTATATGGTAAAACAATTAAAGACTTTTTACAGGCAGTATATATGTATGCATTGTCATACTTCAGAGACAAAGATATTAATCTGTCAAACGTAACCAGATTTTGTGATATGAATTTGATTGAGTGTGCAGCTGTCCACAGGGAATTTGTTATTTATCGCAATGGGAAAATGATAGCTTGACACCAAAGATGTGATAATTTCTTCCCATTCATCAAAACTAAAGTGTGTACATGTGTTGGCTGATTGTGAGCGGAAAACATAACAATCATCATATTTTCTCATCATGAACTTCTCCTACAATTGATCACGGTTATATCTGTATATGAACAATTCCAACTTTCCAAACTTTGAACTTTGAATCTTTTACAACAGCTTTGTATATCTCCATCGTGTATGGATACTATTATGAATTAAAAACCTCGTTTATATACCTAAAGTAATCATATTAAATGCACCCCATCTTTAACGATAGGGAGGCGTCACGTGCTTTTCCCCAGTCCAAATAAACTTAAGGGAATTTGTCATCGATCAGCACTTATGCTTTCCAGACCTATATCTGAAATACATGTAATACATGAAATACAATTTCGCTGTTGATGGTGAAAAGGTGTTGGTAATGAAAACGTATTTCCTTTCCATGTATAAGCAGCTCGAATTTTGGAGAAAGACAACAGACTTCATGTTCTGAAATATGCATCAAACAAATGTCCTATGAATTATACCACAAAAACACTAAAAGCAATTCTTTTAGACCACAACAAAACGAAATAATCTGAAATTTATCAGTGATACTTTTGCTTTCAAATGGCCAGAGTAAGTAGTTAGCTCTCTCAGTCAGAAGCATGGTGACAATATTTGCCTGTTGTCTGCAGTTCTTGAATTTAATCACCACCCTCAACCAACGACATCGAATGAACATTGATATCAAATCCCCCTGAATCTACGCATATAATACCTTTATAACCCATATATCATGTAGGTATATGTAGATTTCACGCCCTGGGGATTACCCTCATGCATATAACTATTTATATAATGTATCTTCTGCAATGCTGTAGGAACATGCAAATCCTTATTCAGAAGGTGCGTATGATCATCATACCAAGTAGAAAATACAATATTCCATATACAATATTAATCGAGACTTCAATTAGAATAATGATTGCTTATCTTCCTGAGATTATGAACCATGGATGGAATACAGAACATGATAAAGAAATCCTTTCATATAATGCCATAATCTTGGTTACCAGCAATTGACATTTGTATATAGAGCCTTGCATAATAATTAAGCTATATGACGTCATGAGTGTAATAACGATAAAACTAGTGGTGCAATACATGGAGCCACATGACTCTTTAATTCCCTCACAAAATAAGTCTACAGTACTAACAACGAAAAATATATTCATGTCCTCAACACTCATGATTATATAAATTATTATATATACTTGCTATGATATTAAACTAAATTACAGTATAGAAAGTATGTTCCGCATATACAGCAATTGTGTTTATAATTTTCGAACTCCATTCAGACTAACCAGTCTATGCGTGGGTGGTTCTTTGTGACTTGACGCAAGTAGAATACTGTTGCTTCTAGCCACAGGTAGACATTTAATCTGTCACAAGTCGTTTACAAACGTCAATGCACTCTTTACTTAATTGGTACTTCATTATGTAGGCCAGTGAATGATACGCTATATGCGATGATGGAAAAGTATGTGAAAGGCAGAATATTTATAGCATTAGAACCACCAATTGCTATGGTCAAAATAGTGCGTTGACACTACAAACCAGAAAGAGATTAGGTAATATTGAATGAAGAAAAACAAATGTTCGATTGATGAAGAGGTGGAACTGTATTAAATCAAGAACTGCGATAAATCATTCAGTGAGCTGATTGGATTGGTTTACAACATGCCAATATCTCGATTCCATCTGCTACAATGGCTTGGGGCTGATTGTGCACGAATTGCATTTTGGGAAATTTTGTAGCTCATTTGGAAGGCGAAATTGCACGGAGTGAGTAATTTTATAACTATATAGGTTCAGTTCAGCATCCACCCTTAAAGGCAAATGAGCATGCATCATTGAGTAATCATTTTCACATTTTTATTTTCACATTAAAATACCAAAGAATCGGAAGTGTGTGGAGTATTGAAATATGCTATGGTTCGTTTAATCATTGCGTTGATACCAGAGTGAAACCTCCTGTGCATCTTCCAGACAATGTTTTCACTATTTATTATAACCAGCGCTGAGTACTTATTATGAAATCACTTAACAATTATTCATGTTATCGTTGAGAGCGAAATGTTTCGTGCATGTCGGTAACTTGTAAAAGGATTAAGACTAGAGTAAAGTCGGGTATTACCGAACAGAGGGTATTATCAAACACTTATCGTTAAGTGTATTTTTTAATAAAATATTATATATCACAATGCGTTTGTGTTTTTTCTCGCCAAGCACAACTTTCCACCCACCAAAACAACTTTTTATTATAGGCGAACAGCTAATTTTTTCATCGATTTTGATTGGTTAAAAATAAACTTCGTTTGCGACAATACTCGCCAGGTGGATTCGTGTAATTTGCGCGGGAGATTAAAAAAAATCCAAACACGCACCAGTTTGTGTTGCTGTCGTACTTGTGAGTGCACTATGAGGCTATGTCATAACGTTCAACTGGCTAGTTATCAGTATAGTGACTATCACGGTGTATAGATCGTAATGGTATTAGTAAATATTTCTGAAAATGCTAAAATTTCCTTAGTTTGAGAAATAAATCGGCGTTCGATAATACCCCCTTGTGGTGAAACTCCAGGGGGTATATCCGAACATGTATGGGGGGTAATACCGAACGCTCAAAAATCGTATGAAAATTAATATGATAGTGGAAAAAGTTGTTTGTTCTCGTTGACAGACCAGGCGTGGACTTTTTGTTACAGCGTCAGTGTTTTATAATAAATATTTACATATATTTGAAAATTATGCTTAATAAAGAAAACGTATAATATAATTTAGAGTATTGAAAAAATCATATACTGCTTAATTAAATAAAGATATCTCGGTACTGTGAAAATATTCCATAGCCACAGCACAAAATTACTCCGGGCTTTGACCGAGAACGAAAAGACTTTTTGCATGTATGGTTTGGCATATGGTTTGCGGAAGGGTTGCTAGTATATGAGTATGTGTGTCTATATTTGATACAAAATATTATATACTTCAACAAAAGTTATTGGTTAATAACGCAAGACTATTAATAAGAATCAATATTTGGCAGTATGATTTAGAAATAAGTTATTACATAGCTTTTAGAACATTATATATTTATTGGGCAGTATGAAATAGAAATAGGTATTATCTACCCCCAGAACATTCAATAATTTTTAAAACGAAATTAACATCATATGCAGATCGTGATATGGACAAAGTCTACATTCGAAACGTTTGGGCAGTCGGTATGCACCACCACGGCCCTCGGGAGTTGGCTCAGGACACCCCATACCTGGTCAAACATGAGCCAAACAACCCAAATGCACTGGCAGTGACTGACGAATCGGGACGGGTGCTTGCGTACATCAGGAGGGAAGATGCCCGGCGCCTGCACAAGATTTTCCGGCGGGGGATACCGTCGTCCCCTGTATATCTGAAAGCAAAAGCCAGCCCAGAAGTCTGGAATCGGCGTACAGGCCCACAACAGAAGTGTGTTATTGCATTCAAAGCAAGCCCAGAAAAATCCAACGAAATATTAACCATAATTCCATCTGGAGTTATGTCTGTAGAAATTAAGCGTTGACAAAATGACTACAAGGTAGCACGCATGTAATTTAGTTCATTTTGAAGTTCAGTTACATATTGTTCCGTGTCATAACTGAAAAAAACATTGCAAGGATAGTGTTGCGTTATTCCTAAATATTATTTTCCATATTGTCTGCGATTTTTGAATAAAACTGAAAGACAGTTTGTGTAAATAGGACATTACTATATTTTTAGCGTTATGACGAGATGCCATATTGCTGTAGGGCAGATACAAGTATATAAATAGCCATTCACTGCAATCCTGATTCGGTTGTGTTTGGTGCCAAATATCACAAGTTTACAAAAAAACATTCTGAATTAACCATTGTGTTTTCCCTATATATATTTATATATGGTAGCTCAAAATGGCTATCATGATACATGGTGACAGATCCGATTTTTCGCTAGAGGAGAATTAGCGAGGGTACCCCTAAAACAGTGTCTTTTCTTCACATGCAACGGTGTTAGAAGCTCTGATTTCCAGACATCATTAATCAAAAACAACAAGAGACACAACCCTGAAAATTTACTGCTTCATAGTATCATATACTAGCTTTAGAAAGCCATTAAACCACTTCGAAAAAAGATTACTTCACATGTGCATGTGCACGCGTATTTTTCTTTGTATGGCCCTTGCCAGGGAAACAGCTTCTGATTGGTCAATTTTGATCCATTCACTTCACTGTACCCTGTATATAGTGATGTATAACCGGACTGTATAATAGTTACTAGCCAATTCGCGAATTTTCCCATAATAAAAGAATTGAAGCTCATTGATTTTGTATGTCGACAGGCTACGTGATCCCTCACTTTTTATTACACATTTTTTGCCTCATGTGGGACTCCAACTCTGGACCGCTATAACATGAGACGTATGCCTCTACTACATTTCGTAACGCCTCATATAGTAGTTCGTCTTCGGACTGCTAACTTAGTATATACATGACGATATAGAAGCACACGATCTTACAAGACTGGTTATCATTCACCACTTTTTTTTTGGTTTGGGGTTCTTTTTTACGGGGTGACCTAAGCAATACGAGGTTGCAAACCTTATGCCAACCATGTTGAGTTGTCAGGTCCAAAAAAAAAAATCACTGGTTCAGTTCAATCTTATTGTTACAGCTAGAGTGTGCCAAGAACGTCACGCGGTATACGCAAGCAATATCGTCCTGGGCAGCTCGATGACGCAGAGAATTCTGTTAGACAAGGCATGAGCCTGCGAGCAGCTTCCAGAGCGTTTGGCGTTCCACTGGCGACTCTCCATGATAGAGTATCCGGCAAGACAGTAAGAGGCAAAACATCTGGGCGAGACACTGTCTTTTCCCCTGAAATTGAGAAAGATATCGTATCCAAAGTCCAGGAGAGTGCCGGTATGGGCTTCGGATTCACTCGGGCACAGCTGTGCATGAAAGCGGGGAGACTAGCTCGATCCCTGAACCTGAAAACGCCATGGTCACTGACTCCTGGGAAAGATTGGCTCGCGGGGTTCTTGAAGGGGAATCCCGAAATCAGCATGCGGCAGCCCGTGCCCCTAACCACAGTCAGAGCGAGAATCCTCAACCACGAGGTGGTGGAAAACTACTTCAAGTATCTGAAGACAATCCTGGAAGAAAACGGGCTAACAGGAAAACCACAGTTCATATGGAATATGGACGAAAAAAGCGTCAATTTGACGCATAAGCCATCGAAGGTGCTGGCTACCAAAGGCCAGCGAAACGTACCGTCCAGGATTGGCAACTGTCGCGAGACAGTGTCAGTCCTGGTGGCAATCAATGCCAATGGTAGGGACATCCCCCCCATGTTCATCGTAAAAGGCAAAACAGAGAAATCATTACACGCGTATGATATCGCAGACGGTCCACAGAATGCTGCATGGACATATCAGGAGAGGGGCTATATGATAGACCTCCTGGGCCAGAGCTGGTTTGAGGAACACTTCCTGAAGTCCATCGGGCCTGAACGTCCTCAGCTCCTGATCATGGATGGTCACAGCTCTCATGAAAGCCTGGGCCTGATTGAGAAAGCGAAACAGGAAGACATATTTCTTGTAGCGTTGCCTCCACATTCCACGCACTGGCTCAATCCTTTGGACAAGACGGTTTTCGGGCCTCTTGAGAAAGCCTACAACCGTGGTTGCTCTGAGTTTGTGGCCACATGTGCCAGCGCTGTAGTCAACAAATGGCACTGGCCGGGTCTGTTCTGAGATGCGTACAACAAGGCTGTCTCGGAACAAAATATCAAAGCAGGTTTCAGAGCCTGCGGTATTCATCCGTACAGCCCTGAAGCCATACCAGCACAGGCGTACTTGCCTTCAACAGCAACAAGTGTAGAAATCCCAACCAACAACCAACTACCAACCAACACTCCCACCGCGACAACAGATGGGGACGGATCATCAGACAATGACACTGCCACGGAACTGCCATCAACGAGGAGAAATCCGGAGGCCGAGGCTCATGTGCTCCATGTGCAAGCGGAAGTACATGTACAACCAGCAATGACATCGTCAGAGCAATCAGTTACAATAACCGGGTCTGCACCAGAAGCTGGCACAGTACCTGCAGTAGAAATGACAGTACCTGAAGCGATCGACCAAATATTTAGCATCGGAGGATCGCCTGCCAATCCAGACAAACAGCAGAAAAGAACAAAGAAAGTCACCCATCATCGCATTCTTACTTCCAACGAGATAATTGCGATGAAGAAGGAACAGGCGGAAACGAAACAAAGAGAAGAAGAAAAAACACAGAGACGCTTGGAAAGAGAAGAAAAAAGAAAAGCAAAGGCACTAGAAGCATCCGAAAAGAAAATGGAAAAGAATGCGAAGAAGAAGAAAGTAAGTTTCAAGGATTGCGCTTCATGCCGGAAAATCGATCTTCCATGTGGTAGCCAGTCTGATGATGCTCCAATTCTGTGGGTACAGTGCAACGAGTGTGAAAGCTGGTTTCACCAGGTGTGTGTTCCCTCCTTCTTGTATGATACCATGGTGGAGGTGATTGCCTCCGGTGATACTTTCATCTGCAGTGCCTGCTTGTAACTTGTGCCAATTATTACTGAGTTCACAAGTAACTTGTTTCTGATGTTTTTGATGTTATCATTCTAAACAGGGACCACAACACGGCTTAATCAATTGTATATAAGTTGATGCTATAGATCGCTGTCATTTGTGGTGTGACATGAAAAAAGACAGTGTTGCGTTCATGTGTTACTTCAGAGTAATTTCCATAAGATTGGAGATTGGTAGCAATAAATTTTTTCAAGTTTACAACTGCCACATAGTGATGACGAAGATGCACACATGGGCAGGCTGGAAATGATCAGTTTTATTCAGCAATATAAAAACACAAGAACAGTGCATCCTAAATGTTTAATACGAGAAGAACATCCATCATTAACATGAACATGTAGTACATATGCCAATACAAATAACATATTTACCAAGTATGCTACTGGAAAAAGCACTACACCAAAAAATATATGCAGCACTTGACATAATCCCCCGATTTGTATGAAATATAAATACCAAGTACTAACTAGTGTACATATACACTAGTTATAACTTTATGTTACCAGAGTAACGACCGGGATATTTCCCCAATGTTGCAAGCTTTCAACAATCTAGTAGGATTGGTACAACACTTGATCAACGGTACGGTTTAGAAGCACCGGAACCTGAATGATGAACTAAAGGTTGACGTCCCAAGAAGCTTGTGGCCCAGTACGTTTCACTTGGTGGTCTCACAACAGTTACGATTCATCCCCTACATGAACGATTCATGAACTACTGATAATACGCAAATTAATACATACATTTATTATGCACAATCAAATACTTATTGAATTGGTTCCACATACTAACTACTGTAACATGTTGCGTAGGCCTACATCCCTGCATCCAAAAACAAAACAGAAAATATATGTATCGTAATGTGATTGATAACTTCTAGGGCTAATCATACTTCAGTATAGTCCAACCACTGTATAATATAGGTCTTTGTAGACTCTAAAATACATACAAAACAATTAGCAAGGAAAATTATATAATTACATCATCTATAGTATTCTTACAAATATGTATATTGGTATGTTCGGTATTACCCTAACCTCGTGTTCGGTTTAAGCCTCCAATGTTCGGTAATACCCATATCTGCAGAAAGATGTACTAGTTACTCTCTCACTCACCAGGTATCAGCACTAAAATACCAAAGTGCTCTTAAATTGGAACTCTCCCTATAGGGGTAATAACATGCACTTCACAAACGTGTATGCTAGTGGCCATCTTCTTTCTACGGGCGGTGTAAATGAAAACGTTCGGTAATACTCGACTTTACTCTAGGGACAAGGAGGACTTGAAACGTTTGCGGGATCCCGCGTCCTTTCACACGACGATAAATGTATGACTAATACTGATTCTCTGCTTTGATTGAAAAAGAAACGCTGGTATCAATGCGGACCTGGGACATGCTCATTGACTACTCATGTCTTATTATTGGGTGATGCTACTGAACGTTGAAAAATGACACGGTGTCAGGAGAAAGTTTTGGTTGTGGTGGCTTGATTAGAAAGTTTTGAAGAATTTTGTTGAAGTCACATATAACAATTTAGGCTACAATTGGCTTTAATTATTCGATTTGCAAGATACATTGCATCTGCTCATGAATCGATATATTTTCATTGCCATCTGACAAAAATGATAAAAATATTTAACTTTGTCAGTCATATTATTGGTTAATATCGCCAAAACTGCCAAAAATAATTAAAATATGCACTTACGTTAAAGCAATGACAATCCGACATCGGTCCATTAAGTGTTGTATACTCCAAAACACACAATGCTCATGACTCGAAGATACTACTGCAATAGATGCTTAATCGCTCAACGTCTTCAGAACCAATGAGCTAATTATTCGCCGTGTTTAGCAGTCCATTGATGGCAAAAGGAAGTCCTTTATCATTCACACACTGGTCGGCTATCACAACGCTCATTCCTATGTTGTGCCCACCACAGGAGATCAGTGGATCTGGCATATTTTCACAACACAACTCGAGGTAGCTTCAGCTTTGGTACCATGGCGTGCAATGCGCATAAACGTACTCGATTCATTCAAGATAATTGAAAGTTTTCGAATACCAAAAATGCTACATACATCTGAGGCTATAAAAATCACCACAAAGAGAACTGTGTTGATGTACTGTAGAGGCAACAGTGAGGGCAAATTTCGGACTGTTTTATGTGAAACATATCAGTCTAAAAATGTTATATCTGAGGAAGCTGACGCCACACACTGATGAAACAAACACTGTATCAATGATTCATTATGTGCTAATTATTTCCTCAACCAAAACTTTGACTGTTTCATGAAAAACAGTAACAAAACGATGGCCGTGCGATTTACTTACTATTAACTGTAGTAACATTGATTGCCTGCGGTACATGCTCATACTATTGTACATTCTCATTGTCAGAATCCCAAGCAAATTGATGGTATAAAATGAAAGGCATTAACACTGATACACATTTGGATATTTTATCGGTCATAGCACTGTAATTATTTGTATGCATTGTTATACTTCACAAACAAAGATAGTATTCTGTCAAACGTAACCAAATTTTGTGATATGAATTTTATGGGGTGTGCAGCTGTCCACAAGAAATTTGTTATTTATCACAATGGGAAGATGATAGCTTGACAACAAAGATGTGATTTCTTTCCATTCATAAAATCATCATTCATCTTTCGACCAGTCAAGTGTGTGTTGGATTATTGTGAGCGGGAAATATCACAATCAGCACAGTTCCTCATCATGAAACTTCTCCTACAAATCATCAGGGTTATATGAACAATTCCAACTTTCCAAAATTCATGATATTCATAGACTCGAGTGACAAGGAGTACAAATGCTTTTTAAAGGTGCAGTAAATAGTGCTGAAAAGTGCGTAGCATTAGATAATGAATGGGTGGTAAAAATGGGCTCCATCTATGTGTTCGTGACCCATAAGAGTACTATTTGATTGGCAAAAAGCCCAAGGATCATGACATAGCAGGACCTCAATGCACAGGAGGAGGAACAAATAGAGGTTAGTCAATAGCATTTGTGGCAATAACACGTTTTGGTTCCATCATGCTGCAAGTAATCCCATGGAAAATTGGATGATTATCTAAACAAAATCTGTGGGCAATTTTATAGGACAATCCGAGGCAACATTTGAAAAATGATATGGGTCATGCATCAACCACGCACATGGAGAGTTATGCATGTAATAAAAATTAGGTTTCAGTGCAATAAATAATGGCACATCAGACTTTCAGGTTGCCACATCACTTCGTATTACTGTTACAACTTTCAACATGTCATTTGATAGTAAAAATACAACGATCACGTCACTCATAATTATAAAATTTATATATGTAATTGTTATAATTGTTATAATGGTGAAATACTTGCCATGCGTAAACAAATTAGAGTGTTCTACATACATGTACACACTGTAATACTTTTAATTGATCATTTATACAGACCAGTCTATTATTTGTCCTTTCTCCGTCAGTCATTAAATTAATGAAAGCAAAAATCACATTGGCCCCACCAGCATTTGGAAAATCAATATGTCAAGAGATGTCTACAAACACTGCCTCAGGACTGGACATTTTTACAATAGATGATCGACGAATGTATTTATAAACACATAATTACATGGGTATATACTACAGAGAAATTCATATTTTAAAACTGAATCCAATGAAGAAGTTTCTCAAAATCACTCAAATCTAGACAAATATTTTTAGTTGAAATCATGCAGATATCACAGACAATCAGATACTAACTTTTATTATATAAGATATCCCTCGACGTCTGGTACCGAGCATCACAACGGCGCATAACAATCTGCAAAAAATTTCATTCCATCACAGTGACCCATTCAAAAGCTCCTCAATGTCATTCCATCACAGTTACCCATTCAAAAGCTCCTCAAGTTTGAATCAAACATGGTCATCATCAGCCTTGATTATCCAATTCTTGGGAAGCCAATCTATCACGGCCATATAGCGAACAATGTGCATGACCTTCACTTGTCGTTTGAACTACAAGCTTTTAAGCTGTCAATTTCCCCAACATTTATCTACACAATGTCATACGACCACAATGGAAGTATTCCCTAGATGCAAAGGTAATGGCTCAGCTCTATACATTCCCAATTTTCCACCCACGATTCATATATCATATCTAAGCAGGAATATACTAGAATCATCAGTGACAATTTCTGTCTAAGTATATTCCGGTTTTTAAACAAATTTGCCAGTTATTGATGAGATAAAACCTAGTGAGGCCAGCCAGGAAAGTGGTGAAATCTGTCACACTCCAAACTACTTTCAGGCGATTCCTGCACAGATATCAAGTCATGCCTTGTGAGCATTCATCAAGACGATGGGGGCAAAGAAGCAGATATATCAAAATATAATTTATCAGGGCACCTCGTAAAACAGCACACCATATATGAGGAGTATTGTGGTCGTTAGTTTGGAATATATCAGCGTGTAAATATATATCGTTTGTGTTGGTTTGCTTGTTATGGATAGCCACATTTGATACTCGCCTAAAATGGGATACACTGTGACATCGATGGGTTTTAATACATCCCAATCAAACTTGCTTCGTATCAACGATCTATGTCTTTGTCAGAGAAAAACATATACAGTTGAAAATGATTTCATTTTTACACTTTTCACACTTCTTGAACAGTATGATACAAAAAGTACTTTGTGTATGTAACTAAATTATCTCTGGAAATCATCCCATTACAATAGGGAACAAAATGATTATCCCCGATGCGACGAAATTCAAATCACTTTTGCACTGATCACACTTCCTTTTCACAGCCCCATTGTATTGTATAGTGACTATGAAAGATATGATATTTTTGAGTACTGAGAAGGAGCTTCATATGCATGATGTAATAATTCATGTGACATGCAGAAAAGGTCAATGAACACTCCGTCAGCAACAATTTTGCCTCATATCATATGCTGTTTGTGAATGGTCATGATCGGCAAATTTCCAGAATATACAGCTGAGCAACATGCTATAAAGAAGTAGGATTGTCACTCAGTTTTCGAGAACAATACTAGCAGAAATAAAAATGCATCACAACTCTTAAGCACAGGTTTTACAGTTCACTACAAAGACGTGGAAACAGATTGTGGCAACTTAAGATATACCACTCTATAAGTGGTCGATCACTTATCTAGTCACTCAGACAATTGATTTATTGCCCACCGATTATTCCTGGTCAGTGCCATTGAGTTGCCATCAATCAGTGACATTAAACTCTGTCTCGAGCATTCATCAAGGGAATGTCTCACGAGGAGCCCAATCCTGTGCAAGTGCTTGATAAAGTGGTTTATTTTATAACTACATATGTTCAGTTCACCGTCCACTCTTCATAGTCATCCACACATAGAATACGCACAGAAAACTAGGTATTCTGGATAAATTCATCGAAATGGCAAATGAGCATGCATCATTGAGTAATCATTTTCACATTATTATTTTTATCAAAATACCAAAAAATCGGAAATGTGTGGAGTATTGGAATATGCTATGGTTCGTTTAATCATTGCGTTGAAACATCCTGTGCAACTTCCAAATAAAGTTCTCACTTTCTATTATAACCAGCACTGAGTACTTATCATGAAATCACTCAGGAAGTATTCATGTTATCTTCGAGAGCGAACTGTTTTGTGCAAGCTGGTTACTTGTGGTAAAACCATTAAGAATGAACCAAGAAGGGCTTGAAACTTTTGCGGGATCCCGCGCCAATCCACGCGACGATACATGTATGCCTAATACTGGGGTGATTCTCTGCTTAATTTGAAAAAAATACGCCTCCTGAATCACTTGTCAGACTGGTATCAATCTGGACCTGGGACATGCTCATTGAATACTCATGTCTTATCCCAGGGTGATGCTCTTGAATGAACCTGGGAAAATAACTCTTCGTGCCATGAGAAAGTTTAGGTTGTAGTGGCTTGATCAGAAAGTCTGTTAAAGTCACATATAACAATTTAGGCTGCAGTTGGTTTTAATGAATCGATTTGCAGGATATGTTGCACCTAGTCATGGATCGGTGTATTTTCATTGCCATCTGACAACAATGATTAAAAAAATATTTCACTTTGTCAGTCATATCATCGTTTGAATATCACCAAAACTTCCAAAAATGATGAAAATATGCACTCAAGTTAGAGCATCGGTCCAATATTTGTTGTATACTCCAAAACACACAATGCTCATGACTCGAAGATACTACTGCAATTAGATGCCTAATCGCTCAACGTCTTCTGAACCAGTGACGAATTATTCTCCGTGTTTAGCAGTCCATTGATGGCAAAAGGAAGTCCTTTATCGTTCACACACTGGGCGGCTTTCACAACGCTCTTTTCTTTGTTGTGCCCACCACAGGAGATCAGTGGATCTGATATATTTTCACAGCAAAAAATCGAGGCAGCTTCAGGCTTGGTACCAGGGCGTGCAATCCACATAAACATACTTGATTCATTCGAGATAATTGAAAGTTTTCAACTGCCAAAAAGGCTACATACATCTGAGGCTATAAAATCACCACAAAGAAAACTGTGCTGATGTAGTATAGAGGCAACAATGAGGCAAAATTTTAGGAGTGTTTATGTAAAAGATATCAGTGTAAACAATTGCTCATTTTCGTATTGTTTGGCCTACGCGTTGTAACGGGCATGAAACGACTTCCGGTAAGGGTCAGGGAGTGCAAGTCGTGGAAGCGTCAAAAACTGTCAGAGGCAATCGGACAATGCAGATATTTTATCAATTTACAACATGCAAGACCTAACCACTTCGATATTTGTTGTCAAGTAAGAATTGTTATACTTGTTAGAACACGTTGATTGACTAATAGATGAATAGAGGCTAATTGATTTTTACACATTTCGTTGCTGAATCCAGTGTGTACCGTACTCCGTAGATAGATCAGTCAAGCGCAGAAGGACCCGTCAAGTTCATCCATCAGTGACAGTGAAACACGCTTTTCGGCCGTAATTTTGTTTTGGATAATCGAATCAAATTGAAATTTTGTGTTTCTCAATTAGGTATCATGTTGTATTTTTTCACCGAATTTCAGATTTCTATGTCAAAAATTGAAAAAGTTGGCAATCTAAACCAATGTCATTCATGGCAATGTTAAATTTCAGACGGAAATGGGATCAATTAAAAATTCAGAGATTTTATTGTGTTTATGCCCATACAGGATCAACCTATCGCATTGATTTGGCATTTGGAGTTGGAAGGCATAGTCGGTGTATATTGAAAAAATATGTTTATTATGAAGCAATATATAACTTGTACATCAACATGATAAAATAAAAGTTTTTTGTGCAGACTCTGAAATTCTATGTTGGAGCCAAAATATATAACATCGGGTTAGATTGCCAACTTTCCTAATTTTTTAGATAGAATGCTGAAATTTGGGGAAAAGTTACGGCATGGTGTCTAATTAATTACACACAAAATTTCAAAATTTCCTATTCATTTGAGCTTCAGTAAGTAAGACTATATAGCGATAAAGCTTCTTGGGTAGCACATATTTCACATGAATCATGAAAGACAATCTTGTACTTTCAGGTGATATGACACCAGTGCCATGGCCGAGTATAATCCTACTCAAACTGCCAGTGACTCCGACACAGAGCTGCCATCCTTTGAGGACATCATGAAGTGGACCACGAAAGAGATGGAGCTGTGGCTGACTAAGCGAAGGCTACCCAAATCAGCAAGAAGAAAGGAAGATTTAGCCAGAAGAATAGTGAGGTGGTATCAAGACAACTCTGACAGCAGTGATTCTGAATCAAGTGAGGAAGGTGACAGTGACTCGAAGGACACACCAGTCAACATTTTTGAGACGGCAACTAACTGGAATATCATATCACCAGAAAACATTCCAAACATCAGAGAAGAAGATGTGCTAAACTATTACCTTCATGGAAAGAATCCAATCACCGGAGGGCACAAGAACCTGA
The DNA here is from genome assembly GCA_949152475.1 of Terebella lapidaria. Lineage (NCBI taxonomy): Eukaryota > Metazoa > Annelida > Polychaeta > Terebellida > Terebellidae > Terebella > Terebella lapidaria. The sequence goes on along the minus strand of OX424569.1, from coordinate 29,354,687 downwards.
AACGATATTTACACAAAGCAAAGAAGTATGCTGCAGAAACCATCTATATTGGTAATTTGGAAGTTACAAGTGTGAACAATCAAACAGTTTTCAAAGGGAAAGTGAGGCCAAGTATGAGGAAAGGACTGTATGACTGTCTTGCTAGTGTGTACACTGATACAGGTATGGTTACTGGAGGTAAATGTGACTGCAAAGTGGGTGCAACCGGCTATTGTTCACATGTGGGTGGTGTATTGCTACGTCTTGTACGATTGAGAAGCCCATGTACCTCAAAATTGTGTGAGTGGTCTGTTCCGACACTGAAATCCTCGAGTAAGCTCGAAGCACAGACCCTGCCAGACATTAATTGGCGCCCGGGTAAAGACAACATAGTTCCAAAGCCTTGGCCTGATGTGTACAAAGCAAGTCCTTGCAACCTGGATGAATCTCATAATAAAAGTTTCAAAGAAGAACTGTTGGAGGGACTAGCGGATGTGAACCCAGACTGCGTGCTCTATTTGTCTGAAAAACTGAGCAGCACTGATATCACAGATGTCATGAAGTATTACGAACCACCATGCAAGTTCGCTGATGATGTTGATCTCGCAACAGTCACCGACTACTTCTTGGACTTTGTAGAAGACCTGAATGTTTCTGTGAAGGACAGCATCAGAGTTGAGGCATCCACACGTGGTCAAAGACTGAATCACAACTGGAAAATTTTCAGAACAAAAATTCTGACAGCATCAAATTTTGGCAAAGTCTGCAAGAGAAGGCCAACCACAGCTCCCGATGGCTTGCTCAAGTACCTGTGTGGCTATGTCTCAGTCCCCAGAACGAAAGCCATCATGCATGGGATCCGGAACGAGTCAAAAGCTCGGAGGCAGTACGTGAAATGTCATCATGAAAAGTTTCACAGTCAGTCAGTTGGAGGGAGCAAGCCCGTCAAGGTGAAGCCCATAGGACTCGTTGTGTCGCCAACCTGGCCATTCCTTGGTGCCAGTATGGATGGTCTGGTGTCCTGCGAGATCTGCGGAACTGGTGGTCTGGAAATCAAATGTCCATGGAAATTCAGGTGTGAAAAAACAAGAATATATACAGTAAATTATTTACTAATACGTGTATTTAAATATACGTATGTGTTATACGTTCTGTGTTTATCAGATTATTTTTTTTTCAGTGTCTGTGCACATGTGATCAACTGACTTATGTTACTGTTTCATCCTAACTTTAGTAAGTTACTAAGGTTTGTTTTTTGTTTTGAATTAATAGTCTCCAATACAAACTTTAATTATGTATATAAAAATGTCATATTATTGCATATTTTACATTGGTAGATCTAGTCATAAATAAGTAGATGCTGTTTAAGTAAATGTTATTATTTTACAAAGAATTTTGTTGATGTTCAGTGTTTATGATACATTTGTCTTTAGAGATGTTACCACAGAAGACATGTGCAGCGAGCAAGGATCCTGCTGTGAGCTGAAGGATGACACACCTACGCTCCTTGAGAATCATGACTACCACTACCAAGTACAAGGCCAGATGGCTGTTTGCCAGTTGCAATGGGTGGATCTTGTTGTCTTCACTCGCAGGTATGATAATATTTATTTGTTTGATATATATGGATGTTTTAGTAGCACAGGTACATTGTGTATTATGATGTCTATTAGATTCCATACATTTATGAACTAAAGTCTGTTTCAAGAAAAATCGGGTACTGTAATTATATACAATAGTTGTTTCAGTCACTTCAATATCATAATATTGTAATTTTATTGTGTGCTGACTAATACATGTAAGTGTATGCGTTGTGTATTTTCAGAAACATCTCTATTCAGAGAATACAGTTTGACAAGAATTTTTGGGAGGCCCAAGTGATGCCAAAACTGACTGACTTTTACACAAATGCCATGGTACCTGAGTTCTTCACAGAAAGGGTTATGAGGAAAATTTCTCGTTGAAAACCGCACTAGTTTTGCATTCTGTGTAAAGTTATGATGTAGCTTTATGATATTTGATTGTTTTAATAAAATGTGAAATGCTAATATTCATCCACATTTACATACTGGTACATGTCATTAATTCTTGATACTGACTAGATCTTTGAAAATTGTGTAACAGTGCGTGTGTATGACCAAAACTGTATTATTCATGGTCAGTAATAGCAGTGAAAAAACAACTTTGAGGCTGAGGATGATTACAATTTTCATCAAAATGCTGCAAGTTGCCTGTAATGATGAAATTGTATTTCGAACACAAAATTGTCTTTCGAACACAATTTCTGTGTTACAACTTAAATGTATATATTAAAATTCATGTTTACAATGTACCTCGTATGCATGTGAATTTTGGCAGAGCAAAAATATGTATGTCAACATAAAGAAATGTACTTGTCAAAATATTGATTGGTATTTACAGTAATAAATTTTGCTATCATTGATGATGTTTATTTTCATTTTTATATTTTGTTTTGTAAAAACCTTCCATAATAAATACATATAAATACAATACACTTGTAAACACTGAGGTTCATTCATAGGATAACATATGTATAAGCAACAATAAAAGTTCATTTTGACTTTAGGCATATGTACAATTTCATTACAATCTAGACGTCAAGGCCTAAAAATCCCCTGGAGGCATTTCGGTGTTAAGACTAATTTATAATATTTATAACATGGTCGCCCCCTCCAATTCGCTCTACGACATAATGTTTACGAAATATCTGGGAACACGAGAAATGCCGAAACAAAAACAGTTGAAGAAAAAAAAGAAGATTTCTGACAAAACCATAAAGGCATTTGTACCGAAATACCTCAAATATTTTGCACATATTAACATACACTTATCACTAGGATTCATTCATAGGATGACATACATTCAAATTTAAGTGCTAGAAAGACTAGTTGCATTTCTGAACATTGGCAAGTCAATTGGCTCATTAGGTGTGGTAGAAGGAGCAAACAGAGGTGGAAGCAGGTTGGTTAGGGCGAAGCAGTTGTAGATGGCCTGATGTGCAGTAGGTATCCTTGACACTGGGAATACAGTCTGTAAGAGGCGATAGTTTTTGCCTTGCTCCATCTTCATCTCCACAATGATTCTTGGTTCAGCGACGTCTACAGTTTTAAAGAAATTATAGTCAGACATTTGCTCTTTCGTAGGTACTTTTGGTGGCAGAATTAGGTCCACACCCTCTGGTAGAAGATCTTGAATTTCGAAGCCCTTATCCGCCATCACAGCCATTCCATTTGGGATCTGTTGGAGTATTCCTTCCTTCTCCAGGATGAATCGGTCACTGGCTCTGCCTCCCCAGCCTTTACTGATATAATTGACTAAACCAATGTTTGTGACTCCAACACATATTTTAATAGTGTTATGATGTTTGTACTCACTCCAAGTTAGAGCTTGTGCTTGTAAGCCGGATGGTTTTTCCATGAAGAATTCTGTGCAATCAAGAATGGTGTGAACATGACTGTGATTGATGAAATGGATAGGGATGTTTTTCAAAATTGATTCCTTCGAAGGCCATACAACTAAACTGCATGAATGTTCGTATATGCACTGTGTCCAGGTTGTCAGGACCCTCGAAACTGTCGATGTAGATATCTTGAATATGTATCCAAGATGGCTTTCAAGCAGACCAAGTCTATACCACAACATTGTCATCAAGAATTCTGCGGAGGACGAAAGTTGCCTCTTTGGTCCAGACTTAGCTACTCCTTCATTGTGATAAGCTTTCTGGTTCAAGGAAGATTCTCCATTCCAGTAATTCAGTCTGTCCTTTGAGTGTTTCAGAATTAGGTTCAACATCAACATAAACATTCGAAAGTTGACAAAGCCAGTGAAAAATCTTGTCTTCTTGTCATTTCCCCTCAGGTCATTGATGTTGATGTCTGGTAATGATGTCTGAATTCCCACGGAGACTCCAGCAGATATTCTTCTGCAATTACAGCTGATGTCCATGTCCGTCTGTGTGCTCTGTGATCTCTGTGAAGTTTCTTCTGTTTTCATTTCAAGGTCTTGTTCATCAACTTCCATATCTTCGCATGGGATCTGACTTTCGGTCGTTGCAGAAAATTCCTCATCTGGAATATAAACAATTTTATTAAGTTTCCTTTATTTATACTTTGCGTAAGTAATCAATGCAGTATGATATCTTATATTTATCATTCATGATTGCTAATACAAGTAATGTTCATCATGTACCTATCATTGGAGATGTCAATATTTTACATCAATATTAAATACCTCGATCCATGCACTGTCGAACCCGGTCTAGTGGGTTGATTCTGGTTGATTTGGACTTTTTAGGCTTTCTGGGGAATATGGACGGGAAGCTGTCATTTTTCAGATTGTCATTATCGTAGTCATCTTCAACAAAGTGTGCTGAGCAGACTCTAGTCCCGTTAGAAAGTACTAGGTCAGCTCGCACTGTCTTCAGCTTCGATATCCACAGTTTTCTTATGGCTTTCCTTTCTCGACCAGCTGGTATTCTGAATGAATGAAATGTATTACCATTAAATATGTTGACTATATCATACAATTACATATATTGCTATGAAATGATTCAATTTGAATGCAATTTAATCATGAAATATGTTTACCGATGCATCTTGGTGTTCTGTGAATGGCTGTTATTGGGACACTCAGGCACACAGCAATATATTGCTTTTGTTTTTGATGACCTGGGAGTTGCCTGTTTGCACCTGAAAAACAGGAGATAGATAATACATTAAAATAGTCGTTGTTCAGCAAAGTGCACCTTTTATGTCGTCAAACTTATGTATTTTTCCTGAATTTTTATTTCAGATACAAAAAAAAATGAGATAAAAAATATTAATAAAATTTTATACATTTATTTATAGGTACACTATCAGTAATATTACATGATATACATTTTCATATAGGCTTTTTACCTACAATAATTGTTGCAAATAAAACGACAACGAACCTGTGTGCGGTTGCAATACGTGTAGAGCTACAAAAATAGCTATGATCGATACAATCGAGTCTGTCCTCTTGGGTGTCACGATCAGTAGCACCGGCGCTATCAGCCACAGGTGCATCAGCGTCACTGTTATGGTCGGCATCTCCTAGCCTATTTATCAGTGAGGATTTCGAACCTGTACACTTTAAAGCGCGCTGCTTGCACATCTCCGCGAGATTCTTCTGCGTTAAGTGCCACAAATTTTCTTTTTCCATGTTTTATCGCGTTTCATTCGCACATCAACAAATTGATCAACCACTTGACAGCTCCGACCTTGACTTTGTTTACCTTAGCGATATCCTTACCGGAAGTTGAATTCGACGTTTTAACTGCTACGTGTTTTACGGTTTTTATTGAAGATGAAAATGTACAATTCATATCTGAGGAAGCTGACGCCACACAGAGATGGTACGAACACTGTATCAATGATTCATTATGTGCTAATTATTTCCTCAACCAAAACTCTGATTGCTACATAGAAAACACCAATAACATAACGAGTGCTGTGAGATTTATTTACTATTATTTCCGTAATTCGTATCAACTGATCAGACTGATCAGGAGTAGTAAAGTGATTAGTTGCGGGAAATGTTCATATTATTGTACATTCTCATTGTCAGGGTATGAAAAGAAAGACAATAACACTAACACACATTTGGATATTTTATCGGTCATAGCACTGTAATTATACTGCCCGTCAAAACTCTGTAATCGCTTTATCATATTCATCATTGATCAGGCAATAATCAGTTTACAATGACAAATAGCATACCATATTGTACACCTATTTGTTCTGCCCATGTACACCATGCTTCATGCACATGTAAATATTGCATGTATGAGTTGAGATAATGAAAGTTATCAACTCAGTTGTCTTTTGGCTTGTGATTAGGTACTCATGTACGTGTCATATATCTATTCCATGGGGTTTGTTTCGGATTTCTAAATTATTTTCATTTGTTGTTGGGCAGTTGTATACTAATTCCAGGAGGTGTACAGTAGAGACAATTACATTCAACACACTGTCTGCCCCTGATGACGCCAGTGTGTCTTTTGATGAATTATTTAGTCGGGTTTTGTTCCCATTGCAAAATGTTGTATTCTACGTTTGTTATTACCAGGATGTTTCCAATTCATAATTTACAGGTACCATTACTGTTTTCCAAAACAGATGTTCTCATGGAATTTGTAAATACATAAAAAGAAATAACCATAAATCTAGTCCCCTTTGTGAATAGCATTGTTGTGAATAATATCACAAATATCACGAAATCAGGTTGTAGAATACGATCCCATTCAACACTCAGTGTTATGGCCAGTTGCGTATCTTGAGGAAAGATTGACCACAAACATTTTCTCCCAAAAACGTGAAATTTTGCCATATTCTTGTATTCAACCTCGCATTGGATGACATCTTCACCCATACATCCAATAATTACAACAAACATGATAGAAATAAGGAGAACAAAAAATAGAGTCATGGTGGTGTGCAATTTGTCATTGTAGACTGACTATTGCCTCATCAATGATGTATATGGTAAAACAATTAAAGACTTTTTACAGGCAGTATATATGTATGCATTGTCATACTTCAGAGACAAAGATATTAATCTGTCAAACGTAACCAGATTTTGTGATATGAATTTGATTGAGTGTGCAGCTGTCCACAGGGAATTTGTTATTTATCGCAATGGGAAAATGATAGCTTGACACCAAAGATGTGATAATTTCTTCCCATTCATCAAAACTAAAGTGTGTACATGTGTTGGCTGATTGTGAGCGGAAAACATAACAATCATCATATTTTCTCATCATGAACTTCTCCTACAATTGATCACGGTTATATCTGTATATGAACAATTCCAACTTTCCAAACTTTGAACTTTGAATCTTTTACAACAGCTTTGTATATCTCCATCGTGTATGGATACTATTATGAATTAAAAACCTCGTTTATATACCTAAAGTAATCATATTAAATGCACCCCATCTTTAACGATAGGGAGGCGTCACGTGCTTTTCCCCAGTCCAAATAAACTTAAGGGAATTTGTCATCGATCAGCACTTATGCTTTCCAGACCTATATCTGAAATACATGTAATACATGAAATACAATTTCGCTGTTGATGGTGAAAAGGTGTTGGTAATGAAAACGTATTTCCTTTCCATGTATAAGCAGCTCGAATTTTGGAGAAAGACAACAGACTTCATGTTCTGAAATATGCATCAAACAAATGTCCTATGAATTATACCACAAAAACACTAAAAGCAATTCTTTTAGACCACAACAAAACGAAATAATCTGAAATTTATCAGTGATACTTTTGCTTTCAAATGGCCAGAGTAAGTAGTTAGCTCTCTCAGTCAGAAGCATGGTGACAATATTTGCCTGTTGTCTGCAGTTCTTGAATTTAATCACCACCCTCAACCAACGACATCGAATGAACATTGATATCAAATCCCCCTGAATCTACGCATATAATACCTTTATAACCCATATATCATGTAGGTATATGTAGATTTCACGCCCTGGGGATTACCCTCATGCATATAACTATTTATATAATGTATCTTCTGCAATGCTGTAGGAACATGCAAATCCTTATTCAGAAGGTGCGTATGATCATCATACCAAGTAGAAAATACAATATTCCATATACAATATTAATCGAGACTTCAATTAGAATAATGATTGCTTATCTTCCTGAGATTATGAACCATGGATGGAATACAGAACATGATAAAGAAATCCTTTCATATAATGCCATAATCTTGGTTACCAGCAATTGACATTTGTATATAGAGCCTTGCATAATAATTAAGCTATATGACGTCATGAGTGTAATAACGATAAAACTAGTGGTGCAATACATGGAGCCACATGACTCTTTAATTCCCTCACAAAATAAGTCTACAGTACTAACAACGAAAAATATATTCATGTCCTCAACACTCATGATTATATAAATTATTATATATACTTGCTATGATATTAAACTAAATTACAGTATAGAAAGTATGTTCCGCATATACAGCAATTGTGTTTATAATTTTCGAACTCCATTCAGACTAACCAGTCTATGCGTGGGTGGTTCTTTGTGACTTGACGCAAGTAGAATACTGTTGCTTCTAGCCACAGGTAGACATTTAATCTGTCACAAGTCGTTTACAAACGTCAATGCACTCTTTACTTAATTGGTACTTCATTATGTAGGCCAGTGAATGATACGCTATATGCGATGATGGAAAAGTATGTGAAAGGCAGAATATTTATAGCATTAGAACCACCAATTGCTATGGTCAAAATAGTGCGTTGACACTACAAACCAGAAAGAGATTAGGTAATATTGAATGAAGAAAAACAAATGTTCGATTGATGAAGAGGTGGAACTGTATTAAATCAAGAACTGCGATAAATCATTCAGTGAGCTGATTGGATTGGTTTACAACATGCCAATATCTCGATTCCATCTGCTACAATGGCTTGGGGCTGATTGTGCACGAATTGCATTTTGGGAAATTTTGTAGCTCATTTGGAAGGCGAAATTGCACGGAGTGAGTAATTTTATAACTATATAGGTTCAGTTCAGCATCCACCCTTAAAGGCAAATGAGCATGCATCATTGAGTAATCATTTTCACATTTTTATTTTCACATTAAAATACCAAAGAATCGGAAGTGTGTGGAGTATTGAAATATGCTATGGTTCGTTTAATCATTGCGTTGATACCAGAGTGAAACCTCCTGTGCATCTTCCAGACAATGTTTTCACTATTTATTATAACCAGCGCTGAGTACTTATTATGAAATCACTTAACAATTATTCATGTTATCGTTGAGAGCGAAATGTTTCGTGCATGTCGGTAACTTGTAAAAGGATTAAGACTAGAGTAAAGTCGGGTATTACCGAACAGAGGGTATTATCAAACACTTATCGTTAAGTGTATTTTTTAATAAAATATTATATATCACAATGCGTTTGTGTTTTTTCTCGCCAAGCACAACTTTCCACCCACCAAAACAACTTTTTATTATAGGCGAACAGCTAATTTTTTCATCGATTTTGATTGGTTAAAAATAAACTTCGTTTGCGACAATACTCGCCAGGTGGATTCGTGTAATTTGCGCGGGAGATTAAAAAAAATCCAAACACGCACCAGTTTGTGTTGCTGTCGTACTTGTGAGTGCACTATGAGGCTATGTCATAACGTTCAACTGGCTAGTTATCAGTATAGTGACTATCACGGTGTATAGATCGTAATGGTATTAGTAAATATTTCTGAAAATGCTAAAATTTCCTTAGTTTGAGAAATAAATCGGCGTTCGATAATACCCCCTTGTGGTGAAACTCCAGGGGGTATATCCGAACATGTATGGGGGGTAATACCGAACGCTCAAAAATCGTATGAAAATTAATATGATAGTGGAAAAAGTTGTTTGTTCTCGTTGACAGACCAGGCGTGGACTTTTTGTTACAGCGTCAGTGTTTTATAATAAATATTTACATATATTTGAAAATTATGCTTAATAAAGAAAACGTATAATATAATTTAGAGTATTGAAAAAATCATATACTGCTTAATTAAATAAAGATATCTCGGTACTGTGAAAATATTCCATAGCCACAGCACAAAATTACTCCGGGCTTTGACCGAGAACGAAAAGACTTTTTGCATGTATGGTTTGGCATATGGTTTGCGGAAGGGTTGCTAGTATATGAGTATGTGTGTCTATATTTGATACAAAATATTATATACTTCAACAAAAGTTATTGGTTAATAACGCAAGACTATTAATAAGAATCAATATTTGGCAGTATGATTTAGAAATAAGTTATTACATAGCTTTTAGAACATTATATATTTATTGGGCAGTATGAAATAGAAATAGGTATTATCTACCCCCAGAACATTCAATAATTTTTAAAACGAAATTAACATCATATGCAGATCGTGATATGGACAAAGTCTACATTCGAAACGTTTGGGCAGTCGGTATGCACCACCACGGCCCTCGGGAGTTGGCTCAGGACACCCCATACCTGGTCAAACATGAGCCAAACAACCCAAATGCACTGGCAGTGACTGACGAATCGGGACGGGTGCTTGCGTACATCAGGAGGGAAGATGCCCGGCGCCTGCACAAGATTTTCCGGCGGGGGATACCGTCGTCCCCTGTATATCTGAAAGCAAAAGCCAGCCCAGAAGTCTGGAATCGGCGTACAGGCCCACAACAGAAGTGTGTTATTGCATTCAAAGCAAGCCCAGAAAAATCCAACGAAATATTAACCATAATTCCATCTGGAGTTATGTCTGTAGAAATTAAGCGTTGACAAAATGACTACAAGGTAGCACGCATGTAATTTAGTTCATTTTGAAGTTCAGTTACATATTGTTCCGTGTCATAACTGAAAAAAACATTGCAAGGATAGTGTTGCGTTATTCCTAAATATTATTTTCCATATTGTCTGCGATTTTTGAATAAAACTGAAAGACAGTTTGTGTAAATAGGACATTACTATATTTTTAGCGTTATGACGAGATGCCATATTGCTGTAGGGCAGATACAAGTATATAAATAGCCATTCACTGCAATCCTGATTCGGTTGTGTTTGGTGCCAAATATCACAAGTTTACAAAAAAACATTCTGAATTAACCATTGTGTTTTCCCTATATATATTTATATATGGTAGCTCAAAATGGCTATCATGATACATGGTGACAGATCCGATTTTTCGCTAGAGGAGAATTAGCGAGGGTACCCCTAAAACAGTGTCTTTTCTTCACATGCAACGGTGTTAGAAGCTCTGATTTCCAGACATCATTAATCAAAAACAACAAGAGACACAACCCTGAAAATTTACTGCTTCATAGTATCATATACTAGCTTTAGAAAGCCATTAAACCACTTCGAAAAAAGATTACTTCACATGTGCATGTGCACGCGTATTTTTCTTTGTATGGCCCTTGCCAGGGAAACAGCTTCTGATTGGTCAATTTTGATCCATTCACTTCACTGTACCCTGTATATAGTGATGTATAACCGGACTGTATAATAGTTACTAGCCAATTCGCGAATTTTCCCATAATAAAAGAATTGAAGCTCATTGATTTTGTATGTCGACAGGCTACGTGATCCCTCACTTTTTATTACACATTTTTTGCCTCATGTGGGACTCCAACTCTGGACCGCTATAACATGAGACGTATGCCTCTACTACATTTCGTAACGCCTCATATAGTAGTTCGTCTTCGGACTGCTAACTTAGTATATACATGACGATATAGAAGCACACGATCTTACAAGACTGGTTATCATTCACCACTTTTTTTTTGGTTTGGGGTTCTTTTTTACGGGGTGACCTAAGCAATACGAGGTTGCAAACCTTATGCCAACCATGTTGAGTTGTCAGGTCCAAAAAAAAAAATCACTGGTTCAGTTCAATCTTATTGTTACAGCTAGAGTGTGCCAAGAACGTCACGCGGTATACGCAAGCAATATCGTCCTGGGCAGCTCGATGACGCAGAGAATTCTGTTAGACAAGGCATGAGCCTGCGAGCAGCTTCCAGAGCGTTTGGCGTTCCACTGGCGACTCTCCATGATAGAGTATCCGGCAAGACAGTAAGAGGCAAAACATCTGGGCGAGACACTGTCTTTTCCCCTGAAATTGAGAAAGATATCTTATCCAAAGTCCAGGAGAGTGCCGGTATGGGCTTCGGATTCACTCGGGCACAGCTGTGCATGAAAGCGGGGAGACTAGCTCGATCCCTGAACCTGAAAACGCCATGGTCACTGACTCCTGGGAAAGATTGGCTCGCGGGGTTCTTGAAGAGGAATCCCGAAATCAGCATGCTGCAGCCCGTGCCCCTAACCACAGTCAGAGCGAGAATCCTCAACCACGAGGTGGTGGAAAACTACTTCAAGTATCTGAAGACAATCCTGGAAGAAAACGGGCTAACAGGAAAACCACAGTTCATGGATATATGGATATGGACGAAAAAAGCGTCAATTTGACGCATAAGCCATCGAAGGTGCTGGCTACCAAAGGCCAGCGAAACGTACCGTCCAGGATTGGCAACTGTCGCGAGACAGTGTCAGTCCTGGCGGCAATCAATGCCAATGGTAGGGACATCCCCCCATGTTCATCGTAAAAGGCAAAACAGAGAAATCATTACACGCGTATAATATCGCAGACGGTCCACAGAATGCTGCATGGACATATCAGGAGAGGGGCTATATGATAGACCTCCTGGGCCAGAGCTGGTTTGAGGAACACTTCCTGAAGTCCATCGGGCCTGAACGTCCTCAGCTCCTGATCATGGATGGTCACAGCTCTCATGAAAGCCTGGGCCTGATTGAGAAAGCGAAACAGGAAGACATAATTCTTGTAGCGTTGCCTCCACATTCCACGCACTGGCTCAATCCTTTGGACAAGACGGTTTTCGGGCCTCTTGAGAAAGCCTACAACCGTGGTTGCTCTGAGTTTATGGCCACATGTGCCAGCGCTGTAGTCAACAAATGGCACTGGCCGGGTCTGTTCCGAGATGCGTACAACAAGGCTGTCTCGGAACAAAATATCAAAGCAGGTTTCAGAGCCTGCGGTATTCATCCGTACAGCCCTGAAGCCATACCAGCACAGGCGTACTTGCCTTCAACAGCAACAAGTGTAGAAATCCCAACCAACAACCAACTACCAACCAACACTCCCACCGCGACAACAGATGGGGATGGATCATCAGACAATGACACTGCCACGGAACTGCCATCAACAAGGAGAAATCCGGAGGCCGAGGCTCATGTGCTCCATGTGCAAGCGGAAGTACATGTACAATCAGCAATGACATCGTCAGAGCAATCAGTTACAATAACCGAGTCTGCACCAGAAGCTGGCACAGTACCTGCAGTAGAAATGACAGTACCTGAAGCGATCGACCAAATATTTAGCATCGGAGGATCGCCTGCCAATCCAGACAAACAGCAGAAAAGAACAAAGAAAGTCACCCATCATCGCATTCTTACTTCCAACGAGATAATTGCGATGAAGAAGGAACAGGCGGAAACGAAACAAAGAGAAGAAGAAGAAAAAACACAGAGACGCTTGGAAAGAGAAGAAAAAAGAAAAGCAAAGGCACTAGAAGCATCCGAAAAGAAAATGGAAAAGAATGCGAAGAAGAAGAAAGTAAGTTTCAAGGATTGCGCTTCATGCCGGAAAATCGATCTTCCATGTGGTAGCCAGTCTGATGATGCTCCAATTCTGTGGGTACAGTGCAACGAGTGTGAAAGCTGGTTTCACCAGGTGTGTGTTCCCTCCTTCTTGTATGACACCATGGTGGAGGTGATTGCCTCCGGTGATACTTTCATCTGCAGTGCCTGCTTGTAACTTGTGCCAATTATTACTGAGTTCACAAGTAACTTGTTTCTGATGTTTTTGATGTTATCATTCTAAACAGGGACCACAACACGGCTTAATCAATTGTATATAAGTTGATGCTATAGATCGCTGTCATTTGTGGTGTGACATGAAAAAAGACAGTGTTGCGTTCATGTGTTACTTCAGAGTAATTTCCATAAGATTGGAGATTGGTAGCAATAAATTTTTTCAAGTTCACGACTGCCACATAGTGATGACGAAGATGCACACATGGGCAGGCTGGAAATGATCAGTTTTATTCAGCAATATAAAAACACAAGAACAGTGCATCCTAAATGTTTAATACGAGAAGAACATCCATCATTAACATGAACATGTAGTACATATGCCAATACAAATAACATATTTACCAAGTATGCTACTGGAAAAAGCACTACACCAAAAAATATATGCAGCACTTGACATAGTCCCCCGATTTGTATGAAATATAAATACCAAGTACTAACTAGTGTACATATACACTAGTTATAACTTTATGTTACCAGAGAAACGACCGGGATATTTCCCCAATGTTGCAAGCTTTCAGCAATCTAGTAGGATTGGTACAACACTTGATCAACGGTACGGTTTAGAAGCACCGGAACCTGAATGATGAACTAAAGGTTGACGTCCCAAGAAGCTTGTGGCCCAGTACGTTTCAATTGGTGGTCTCACAACAGTTACGATTCATCCCCTACATGAACGATTCATGAACTACTGATAATACGCAAATTAATACATACATTTATTATCCACAATCAAATACTTATTGAATTGGTTCCACATACTAACTACTGTAACATGTTGCGTAGGCCTACATCCCTGCATCCAAAAACAAAACAGAAAATATATGTATCGTAATGTGATTGATAACTTCTAGGGCTAATCATACTTCAGTATAGTCCAACCACTGTATAATATAGGTCTTTGTAGACTCTAAAATACATACAAAACAATTAGCAAGGAAAATTATATAATTACATCATCTATAGTATTCTTACAAATATGTATATTGGTATGTTCGGTATTACCCTAACCTCGTGTTCGGTTTAAGCCTCCAATGTTCGGTAATACCTATATCTGCAGAAAGATGTACTAGTTACTCTCTCACTCACCAGGTATCAGCACTAAAATACCAAAGTGCTCTTAAATTGCACAAAATTACTCCGGGCTTTGACCGAGAACGAAAAGACTTTTTGCATGTATGGTTTGGCATATGGTTTGCGGAAGGGTTGCTAGTATATGAGTATGTGTGTCTATATTTGATACAAAATATTATATACTTCAACAAAAGTTATTGGTTAATAACGCAAGACTATTAATAAGAATCAATATTTGGCAGTATGATTTAGAAATAAGTTATTACATAGCTTTTAGAACATTATATATTTATTGGGCAGTATGAAATAGAAATAGGTATTATCTACCCCCAGAACATTCAATAATTTTTAAAACGAAATTAACATCATATGCAGATCGTGATATGGACAAAGTCTACATTCGAAACGTTTGGGCAGTCGGTATGCACCACCACGGCCCTCGGGAGTTGGCTCAGGACACCCCATACCTGGTCAAACATGAGCCAAACAACCCAAATGCACTGGCAGTGACTGACGAATCGGGACGGGTGCTTGCGTACATCAGGAGGGAAGATGCCCGGCGCCTGCACAAGATTTTCCGGCGGGGGATACCGTCGTCCCCTGTATATCTGAATGCAAAAGCCAGCCAAGAAGTCTGGAATCGGCGTACAGGCCCACAACAGAAGTGTGTTATTGCATTCAAAGCAAGCCCAGAAAAATCCAACGAAATATTAACCATAATTCCATCTGGAGTTATGTCTGTAGAAATTAAGCGTTGACAAAATGACTACAAGGTAGCACGCATGTAATTTAGTTCATTTTGAAGTTCAGTTACATATTGTTCCGTGTCATAACTGAAAAAAACATTGCAAGGATAGTGTTGCGTTATTCCTAAATATTATTTTCCATATTGTCTGCGATTTTTGAATAAAACTGAAAGACAGTTTGTGTAAATAGGACATTACTATATTTTTAGCGTTATGACGAGATGCCATATTGCTGTAGGGCAGATACAAGTATATAAATAGCCATTCACTGCAATCCTGATTCGGTTGTGTTTGGTGCCAAATATCACAAGTTTACAAAAAAACATTCTGAATTAACCATTGTGTTTTCCCTATATATATTTATATATGGTAGCTCAAAATGGCTATCATGATACATGGTGACAGATCCGATTTTTCGCTAGAGGAGAATTAGCGAGGGTACCCCTAAAACAGTGTCTTTTCTTCACATGCAACGGTGTTAGAAGCTCTGATTTCCAGACATCATTAATCAAAAACAACAAGAGACACAACCCTGAAAATTTACTGCTTCATAGTATCATATACTAGCTTTAGAAAGCCATTAAACCACTTCGAAAAAAGATTACTTCACATGTGCATGTGCACGCGTATTTTTCTTTGTATGGCCCTTGCCAGGGAAACAGCTTCTGATTGGTCAATTTTGATCCATTCACTTCACTGTACCCTGTATATAGTGATGTATAACCGGACTGTATAATAGTTACTAGCCAATTCGCGAATTTTCCCATAATAAAAGAATTGAAGCTCATTGATTTTGTATGTCGACAGGCTACGTGATCCCTCACTTTTTATTACACATTTTTTGCCTCATGTGGGACTCCAACTCTGGACCGCTATAACATGAGACGTATGCCTCTACTACATTTCGTAACGCCTCATATAGTAGTTCGTCTTCGGACTGCTAACTTAGTATATACATGACGATATAGAAGCACACGATCTTACAAGACTGGTTATCATTCACCACTTTTTTTTTGGTTTGGGGTTCTTTTTTACGGGGTGACCTAAGCAATACGAGGTTGCAAACCTTATGCCAACCATGTTGAGTTGTCAGGTCCAAAAAAAAAAATCACTGGTTCAGTTCAATCTTATTGTTACAGCTAGAGTGTGCCAAGAACGTCACGCGGTATACGCAAGCAATATCGTCCTGGGCAGCTCGATGACGCAGAGAATTCTGTTAGACAAGGCATGAGCCTGCGAGCAGCTTCCAGAGCGTTTGGCGTTCCACTGGCGACTCTCCATGATAGAGTATCCGGCAAGACAGTAAGAGGCAAAACATCTGGGCGAGACACTGTCTTTTCCCCTGAAATTGAGAAAGATATCTTATCCAAAGTCCAGGAGAGTGCCGGTATGGGCTTCGGATTCACTCGGGCACAGCTGTGCATGAAAGCGGGGAGACTAGCTCGATCCCTGAACCTGAAAACGCCATGGTCACTGACTCCTGGGAAAGATTGGCTCGCGGGGTTCTTGAAGAGGAATCCCGAAATCAGCATGCTGCAGCCCGTGCCCCTAACCACAGTCAGAGCGAGAATCCTCAACCACGAGGTGGTGGAAAACTACTTCAAGTATCTGAAGACAATCCTGGAAGAAAACGGGCTAACAGGAAAACCACAGTTCATGGATATATGGATATGGACGAAAAAAGCGTCAATTTGACGCATAAGCCATCGAAGGTGCTGGCTACCAAAGGCCAGCGAAACGTACCGTCCAGGATTGGCAACTGTCGCGAGACAGTGTCAGTCCTGGCGGCAATCAATGCCAATGGTAGGGACATCCCCCCATGTTCATCGTAAAAGGCAAAACAGAGAAATCATTACACGCGTATAATATCGCAGACGGTCCACAGAATGCTGCATGGACATATCAGGAGAGGGGCTATATGATAGACCTCCTGGGCCAGAGCTGGTTTGAGGAACACTTCCTGAAGTCCATCGGGCCTGAACGTCCTCAGCTCCTGATCATGGATGGTCACAGCTCTCATGAAAGCCTGGGCCTGATTGAGAAAGCGAAACAGGAAGACATAATTCTTGTAGCGTTGCCTCCACATTCCACGCACTGGCTCAATCCTTTGGACAAGACGGTTTTCGGGCCTCTTGAGAAAGCCTACAACCGTGGTTGCTCTGAGTTTATGGCCACATGTGCCAGCGCTGTAGTCAACAAATGGCACTGGCCGGGTCTGTTCCGAGATGCGTACAACAAGGCTGTCTCGGAACAAAATATCAAAGCAGGTTTCAGAGCCTGCGGTATTCATCCGTACAGCCCTGAAGCCATACCAGCACAGGCGTACTTGCCTTCAACAGCAACAAGTGTAGAAATCCCAACCAACAACCAACTACCAACCAACACTCCCACCGCGACAACAGATGGGGATGGATCATCAGACAATGACACTGCCACGGAACTGCCATCAACAAGGAGAAATCCGGAGGCCGAGGCTCATGTGCTCCATGTGCAAGCGGAAGTACATGTACAATCAGCAATGACATCGTCAGAGCAATCAGTTACAATAACCGAGTCTGCACCAGAAGCTGGCACAGTACCTGCAGTAGAAATGACAGTACCTGAAGCGATCGACCAAATATTTAGCATCGGAGGATCGCCTGCCAATCCAGACAAACAGCAGAAAAGAACAAAGAAAGTCACCCATCATCGCATTCTTACTTCCAACGAGATAATTGCGATGAAGAAGGAACAGGCGGAAACGAAACAAAGAGAAGAAGAAGAAAAAACACAGAGACGCTTGGAAAGAGAAGAAAAAAGAAAAGCAAAGGCACTAGAAGCATCCGAAAAGAAAATGGAAAAGAATGCGAAGAAGAAGAAAGTAAGTTTCAAGGATTGCGCTTCATGCCGGAAAATCGATCTTCCATGTGGTAGCCAGTCTGATGATGCTCCAATTCTGTGGGTACAGTGCAACGAGTGTGAAAGCTGGTTTCACCAGGTGTGTGTTCCCTCCTTCTTGTATGACACCATGGTGGAGGTGATTGCCTCCGGTGATACTTTCATCTGCAGTGCCTGCTTGTAACTTGTGCCAATTATTACTGAGTTCACAAGTAACTTGTTTCTGATGTTTTTGATGTTATCATTCTAAACAGGGACCACAACACGGCTTAATCAATTGTATATAAGTTGATGCTATAGATCGCTGTCATTTGTGGTGTGACATGAAAAAAGACAGTGTTGCGTTCATGTGTTACTTCAGAGTAATTTCCATAAGATTGGAGATTGGTAGCAATAAATTTTTTCAAGTTCACGACTGCCACATAGTGATGACGAAGATGCACACATGGGCAGGCTGGAAATGATCAGTTTTATTCAGCAATATAAAAACACAAGAACAGTGCATCCTAAATGTTTAATACGAGAAGAACATCCATCATTAACATGAACATGTAGTACATATGCCAATACAAATAACATATTTACCAAGTATGCTACTGGAAAAAGCACTACACCAAAAAATATATGCAGCACTTGACATAGTCCCCCGATTTGTATGAAATATAAATACCAAGTACTAACTAGTGTACATATACACTAGTTATAACTTTATGTTACCAGAGAAACGACCGGGATATTTCCCCAATGTTGCAAGCTTTCAGCAATCTAGTAGGATTGGTACAACACTTGATCAACGGTACGGTTTAGAAGCACCGGAACCTGAATGATGAACTAAAGGTTGACGTCCCAAGAAGCTTGTGGCCCAGTACGTTTCAATTGGTGGTCTCACAACAGTTACGATTCATCCCCTACATGAACGATTCATGAACTACTGATAATACGCAAATTAATACATACATTTATTATCCACAATCAAATACTTATTGAATTGGTTCCACATACTAACTACTGTAACATGTTGCGTAGGCCTACATCCCTGCATCCAAAAACAAAACAGAAAATATATGTATCGTAATGTGATTGATAACTTCTAGGGCTAATCATACTTCAGTATAGTCCAACCACTGTATAATATAGGTCTTTGTAGACTCTAAAATACATACAAAACAATTAGCAAGGAAAATTATATAATTACATCATCTATAGTATTCTTACAAATATGTATATTGGTATGTTCGGTATTACCCTAACCTCGTGTTCGGTTTAAGCCTCCAATGTTCGGTAATACCTATATCTGCAGAAAGATGTACTAGTTACTCTCTCACTCACCAGGTATCAGCACTAAAATACCAAAGTGCTCTTAAATTGGAACTCTCCCTATAGGGGTAATAACATGAACTTCACAAACGTGTATGCTAGTGGCCATCTTCTTTCTACGGGCGGTGTAAATGAAAACGTTCGGTAATACTCGACTTTACTCTAGGGACAAGGAGGACTTGAAACGTTTGCGGGATCCCGCGTCCTTTCACACGACGATAAATGTATGACTAATACTCTGGTGATTCTCTGCTTTGATTGAAAAAGAAACGCTGGTATCAATGCGGACCTGGGACATGCTCATTGACTACTCATGTCTTATTATTGGGTGATGCTACTGAACGTTGAAAAATGACACGGTGTCAGGAGAAAGTTTTGGTTGTGGTGGCTTGATTAGAAAGTTTTGAAGAATTTTGTTGAAGTCACATATAACAATTTAGGCTACAATTGGCTTTAATTATTCGATTTGCAAGATACATTGCATCTGCTCATGAATCGGTATATTTTCATTGCCATCTGACAAAAATGATAAAAATATTTAACTTTGTAAGTCATATTATTGGTTAATATCGCCAAAACTGCCAAAAATAATTAAAATATGCACTCACGTTAAAGCAATGACAATCCGACATCGGTCCATTAAGTGTTGTATACTCCAAAACACACAATGCTCATGACTCGAAGATACTACTGCAATAGATGCTTAATCGCTCAACGTCTTCAGAACCAATGAGCTAATTATTCGCCGTGTTTAGCAGTCCATTGATGGCAAAAGGAAGTCCTTTATCATTCACACACTGGTCGGCTATCACAACGCTCATTCCTATGTTGTGCCCACCACAGGAGATCAGTGGATCTGACATATTTTCACAACACAACTCGAGGTAGCTTCAGCCTTGGTACCATGGCGTGCAATGCACATAAACGTACTCGATTCATTCAAGATAATTGAAAGTTTTCGAATACCAAAAATGCTACATACATCTGAGGCTATAAAAATCACCACAAAGAAACTGTGTTGATGTACTGTAGAGGCAGCAGTGAGGGCAAATTTCGGACTGTTTTATGTGAAACATATCAGTCTAAAAATGTTATATCTGAGGAAGCTGACGCCACACACTGATGAAACAAACACTGTATCAATGATTCATTATGTGCTAATTATTTCCTCAACCAAAACTTTGACTGTTTCATGAAAAACAGTAACAAAACGATGGCCGTGCGATTTACTTACTATTAACTGTAGTAACATTGATTGCCTGCGGTACATGCTCATACTATTGTACATTCTCATTGTCAGAATCCCAAGCAAATTGATGGTATAAAATGAAAGGCATTAACACTGATACACATTTGGATATTTTATCGGTCATAGCACTGTAATTATTTGTATGCATTGTTATACTTCACAAACAAAGGTAGTATTCTGTCAAACGTAACCAAATTTTGTGATATGAATTTTATGGGGTGTGCAGCTGTCCACAAGAAATTTGTTATTTATCACAATGGGAAGATGATAGCTTGACAACAAAGATGTGATTTCTTTCCATTCATAAAATCATCATTCATCTTTCGACCAGTCAAGTGTGTGTTGGATTATTGTGAGCGGGAAATATCACAATCAGCACAGTTTCTCATCATGAAACTTCTCCTACAAATCATCAGGGTTATATGAACAATTCCAACTTTCCAAAATTCATGATATTCATGGACTCGAGTGACAAGGAGTACAAATGCTTTTTAAAGGTGCAGTAAATAGTGCTGAAAAGTGCGTAGCATTAGATAATGAATGGGTGGTAAAAATGGGCTCCATCTATGTGTTCGTGACCCATGAGAGTACTATTTGATTGGCAAAAAGCCCAAGGATCATGACATAGCAGGACCTCAATGCACAGGAGGAGGAACAAATAGAGGTTAGTCAATAGCATTTGTGGCAATAACACGTTATGGTTCCACCATGCTGCAAGTAATCCCATGGAAAATTGGATGATTATCTAAACAAAATCTGTGGGCAATTTTATAGGACAATCCGAGGCAACATTTGAAAAATGATATGGGTCATGCATCAACCACGCACATGGAGAGTTATGCATGTAATAACAATTAGGTTTCAGTGCAATAAATAATGGCACATCAGACTTTCAGATTGCCACATCACTTCGTATTACTGTTACAACTCTCAACATGTCATTTGATAGTAAAAAATACAACGATCACGTCACTCATAATTATAAAATTTATATATGTAATTGTTATAATGGTGAAATACTTGCCATGCGTAAACAAATTAGAGTGTTCTACATACATGTACACACTGTAATACTTTTAATTGATCATTTATACAGACCAGTCTATTACTTGTCCTTTCTCCGTCAGTCATTAAATTAATGAAAGCAAAAATCATATTGGCCCCACCAGCATTTGGAAAATCAATATGTCAAGAAATGTCTACAAACACTGCCTCAGGACTGGACATTTTTACAATAGATGATCGACGAATGTATTTATAAACACATAGTTACATGGGTACATACTACAGAGAAATTCATATTTTAAAACTGAATCCAATGAAGAAGTTTGTCAAAATCACTCAAATCTAGACAAATATTTTTAGTTGAAATCATGCTGATATCACAGACAAACAGATACTAAGTTTTATTATATAAGATATCCCTCGACGTCTGGTACCGAGCATCACAATGGCGCATAACAATCTGCAAAAAATTTCATTCCATCACAGTGACCCATTCAAAAGCTCCTCAATGTCATTCCACCACAGTGACCCATTCAAAAGCTCCTCAATGTCATTCCATCACAGTGACCCATTCAAAAGCTCCTCAATGTCATTCCATCACAGTTACCCATTCAAAAGCTCCTCAAGTTTGACTCTCCGAATCAAACATGGTCATCATCAGCCTTGATTATCCAAACCTTGGGAAGCCAATCTATCACGGCCATATAGCGAACAATTTGCATGACCTTCACTTGTCGTTTGAACTACAAGCTTTTAAGCTGTCAATTTCCCCAACATTTATCTACACAATGTCATACGACCACAATGGAAGTATTCCCTAGATACAAAGGTAATGGCTCAGCTCTATACATTCCCAATTTTACACCCACGATTCATATATCATATCTAAGCAGGAATGTACTTGAATCATCAGTGACAATTTCCGTCTGAGTATATTCCGGTTTTTCACAAATTTGCCAGTTATTGATGAGATAAAACCTAGTGAGGCCAGCCAGGAAAGTGGTGAAATCTGTCACACTCCAAACTACTTTCAGCCGATTCCTGCACAGATATCAAGTCATGCCTTGTGAGCATTCATCAAGACAATGGGGGCAAAGAGGAGATATATCAAAATATAATTTATCAGGGCACCTCGCAAAACAGCACACCATATGAGGAGTATTGTGGTCGTTAGTGTGGAATATATCAGCATGTGAATTTGTAATACCAAGAACTCCGTGTATCATGTATCACTGTGTGATTTAAATTTCTATAACTGCTCGTCCATTCACATCTCATTTACTATATATCGTTTGTGTTGGTTTGCTTGTTATGGATAGCCACATTTGATACTCGCCTAAATGGGATACACTATGACATCGATGGGTTTTCATCCCAATCAAACTTGCTTCGTATCAAGGAGCTATGCCTTTGTCAAAGAAGAACATATACAGTTGAAAATGATTTCATTTCTACACTTTTAACACTTCTAGAACATGATATGGTTGTGGTAGTAGAAATATAAGTTCATCACAACTCCTAAGTACAGGTTATACAGTTCATTACCAAAGACGTGGAAACATATTGTGGCAACGTAAGATATACCACTCTTCGAGTAGTTGATCACTTATCTAGTCACTCAGGCAATTGATTTATTGCCCACCGATTCTTCCTTGTCAGTTCCATTGAGTTGCCATCAATCACAGACATTTAACTCTGCCTCGAGCATTAATCAACGGTATACTTGCAGAAGTATGTCTCCCGAGGAGCCCAATCCTGAGTAAGTGCTTGAAAAAGTGGTTAATTTTATAACTGCATTTGTTCAGTTTAGCATTCACCCTTATTCATGTTAATGGCAATCCACACGTAGAATACGCATAGTGTAAGAGTTATCATGCTGGGTGTTCTGGGTAAGCTCATCATAATGGCAAATGAGCATGCATCATTGAGTAATCAATTTCACATTATTATTTTTCATTAAAATACCAAAGAATCTGAAATGTGTGGAGTATTGGAATATGCTATGGTTCGTTTAATTATTGCGTTGATACCAGAGTGAAACCTCCTGTGCAAACGTTTTCACTATTTATTTTAACCAGCGTCGAGTACTTATTATGAAACCACTTGATAATTATTCATGTTATCTTCGTGAGCGAACTGTTTCATGCGTGTCAGTTAGTTGTTGTAGAGGGATTAAGAATAAGAACAAGAAGGGCTTGAAGCTTTTGCGGCATCCCGCGCCATTCCACGCGACGATACATGTTCGACTAATACTCGGGTGATTCTCTGCTTTGATTGAAAAAAAAGATTGGTATCAATCCGGACCTGGGAAATGCTCATTGGTTACTCATGTCTTATTACCGGGTGATGCTTTTGAGCGAACCTGGAAAAATGACTCTTTGTGTCAGGAGAAAGTTTCGGTTGTGGTGGCTTGATCAGAAAGTTTTGAAGAATATTGTTGAAGTTGCCATCTGAAAAAAATGATAAAGAATATTTCACTCAATTAATCGATTTGCAAGATACATTGCATCTTCTCATGAATCGGTATATTTTCATTGCCATCTGACAAAAATGATAAAGAATATTACACTCTGTCAAGTCATATTATTGGTTAATACCAAAACTGCCAAAAATAATGAAACTATGCACTTACGTTAGAACAACGACAACATGACATCGGTCCATTAATTGTTGTTTAATCCAAAACACACAATGCTCTTCACTCGACGATACTACTGCAATTAGATGCCTAATCTCTCAACGTCGTCTGAACCAATAAGCAAATGATTTCCCGTGTTTAGCAGTCCATTGATGGCAAAAGCAAGTCCTTTATCGTTCACACACTGGGCGGCTTTCACAACGTTCATTCCTTTGTTGTGCCCACCACAGGAGATCAGTGGATCTGATATACTTTCACAACACAACTCGAGGTAGCTTCAGGCTTGGTACCATGGCGTGCAATGCATATAAACATACTTGATACATTGGAGATAATTGAAAGTTTTCAACTACCAAAAAGGCTACACACATCTGAGGCTATAACACTCACCACAACGAAAACTGTGTTGATGTACTGTAGAGACAACTGTGAGGGCAATTTTCGGACTGTTTCATGTGAAACATATCAGTGTAAAAATGTTATATCTGAGGAAGCTGACGCCACACACTGATGGAACGAACACTGTATCAATGATTCATTATGTGCTAATTATTTCCTTAACCAAAACTTTGATTGCTTCATAGAAAACACCAGTAACATAACGAGTGCTGTGAGATTTACTTACTATTATTTCCGTAATTCGTATCAATGGATCTAACTGACCAGATGTAGTAAAAGTAATTATACTGGCCGTCAAAAGTCTAGAATCGCTTCATCATATTCAACATTGATCATGAAATAATCAGTTTATAATGACAAATTGCATACCATAATGTGCATCTATTTGTTTTGCACATGTCTACCATGCTTCATGTAAATATTGCATGTATAAGTAGAGATTATGAAAGGTATCAACTCAGTAGTCTTTTGGCTTGTGATTAGGTATTTATTTACTTGTCATAAATCTATTCTATGGGGTTTGCCTCGGATTTCTAAATTATTTTCATGGGTTGTTGAGCAGTTGTATACTAATTCCATCAGATGTACAGTCGAGACAACTACATCTAACACACTGGCTGCCCCTGATGGCGCCAGTGTGTCTTTTGACAAATTATTCAGTCGGGCTTTGTTTCTATTACAATTTTTTTTATTTTACGTTTGTTATTGGAATCATCACAATTTGGCTGTATTGGTGGTAATATATTGATACTTACACATCCAAGTCTAGAACCCAATTGTGAATAGCAATGTTGTGAACAATATCAAAAAATTTAAAAAAAAATGTGCCGCATATGGCGTAAGTAATGAAGCATTGAACAAATTCAACATTTCAGTAGCGGGTTGCTCCATCATTGGCCTGTATGCAAGCATTGCATCGTGACTTGCATGATCGATAGGTTTCTTGAAATCATGTTGTGGAATACGATCCCATTCAACACTAATTATATGGCCAGTTGCGTATCTTGAGGAAAGATTGACCACAAAACATTGTCTCCCAAAAACGTGAAGTTTTGTCATATTCTTGTATACAACCTTGCATTGGATAACTGTCATCCAATATTTACAAGAAACATGATAGAAACAAGGAAAACAAAATTATAGTCATGTAGGTGTGCAATTTGTCATTGTAGACTGACTAGTGCTTCATCAAGGATGTATGTGATTAAGCGATTCCAGACATTTTACAGGTAGTTTATATGTATGCATTGTCATACTTCAGAGACAGAGATATTAATCTGTCAAACGTATCCAAATTTTGTGTTTGAATATTATTGAGTGTGCAGCTGTCGACAAGGAATTTGTCATTTATCGCAATGGGAAGATGATAGCTTGTCACCAAAGATGTGATAATTTCTTCCCATTCATCAAAACTGAAGTGTGTACATGTGTTGGCTGATTGTGAGTGGGAAATATCACAATCATCATAATTTCTCATCATGAAACTTTTCCTACAATTGATCATGGTTAATTCCAACTTTCCAAATTCATGATATTCATAGACTCAAGTGACAAGAAATACAAACACTTTTAAAGGTGAATGAATTGAGACAGAGATGAATTAAGACAGTTGTTCTTTGATTTTGGTGAGAAAGACAGGGTGTACTTAATTAAATGTTGATGGTGAAAAGGTGTTGGTAATGGAAACGTATGTCTTTTTGATGTATTAGCATCTCGAATTTGGGAGATAAACAACACACGTCATATTCTGAAATATGCATCAAACAGATGCCATATAAATTATACCACGAAAAAAATTTAAGTCCTGTGTGTGTCTTACTGTAGTAACAAGCAAAATTATGTTCAGAAAGTGAAACGAATGGTGGGTGTTGCAGCTACATAAATCTTCCATCGTATTATGGGTGAGTATGAGCACCGTACCAAGGAGAAAATATCAAGTTCAAAATTGGAATCCCTATATCAACCATCGGGGCTTCATGTGGTAAAGAAATGTCATAAGTCTTGGTTACTGGCAATTGACATCTGAACACTACGGAATAAATCACCATTAGGCTATGTGGAGCTATGGGTATAAAAACATTAAAGCTAGTAGTGCAATACATATTGTGTGATTTATTTAGCCACATGAGTATTTATATTCTTACAATATGTCTACATAACTATGAAATGCAACCATGCCCTCAACACGCATGATTACGTATATTTTCATGTTTAATGATTATGATATCAATTAAAATTGCAGTACTCAGGCATATTCCGCATATACGGCAATTGTAGTCACAATTTACAATGGCACTGTACGACACTAAACAGTCCATGTGTGGGTGGGTCTTCGTGAATTGACGCAAATAAAATACTATTGGTTCCAGCGACATGTATGGATTTAATCTGTCACAAGTCATTTACACACGTCAATGCATTCTTTACCTTGTTGGTACCTCTTTATGTAGTTGAATGAATAACGCTGCTAGGTGATGATGGAAAAATATGTGAATGGAAGCAAATTAGTGTACATATTTATAACATCAGAACAACCACCATTTGCTAGCGTCAAACTAATGCGTCCTCATTACGAACCATGAAGAGATCAGATATCATTGAATGATGAAAAACAAATACTGTGCGATTTATGTAAAGGTGGAACTGTATTAAATCAAGAACTGCATTAAATCATTCTGTGAGCTGATTGGATTAGTTTACAACATGTCAATATCTCGATTCCCGCTAATACAATGGCTTGAAGCTGAATGTGCACAGAGTACTTTTTAGGAAATTGTGTGGCTCATTTGGAAGACACAATTGCAGGCCTGACGTGACATTGTCAATAAAATCGTCGCAAGCTTCATTGTATCATTGGTAATGGACGTGAAAGAAAAAGAGAGCATGCTTAAATTTCTGTAGTGTCTTTTTTCCTTATTACCTGGGGGGGGGGGGGTTGTCTAAAAATCGTCTTGTCCATGACCTACCCTGGGTGCATCCGATTGCAAAAATGTTGGACATATTCATTCCGACGATGGTTTCCACACTGATGGAGGTGACTGATTTGTCATTTGATCATCAAATACCCCATACGAGCCTGTGATGCATAATCCAAGGTTCGATGGAGCTAGGAAGGTCAGGAAATTGCTGAAATATTTTCGGTCATCCTCAATTCATGCAATTTCCCTCCCAAAAAAGCCACATCCATGTCAATGTCCATGAAAGCTTGAATCGAACCAAGCAAGATGATTTGGTGTTCAGAAATTGAATATATACAAATTATGACGAATATATACACAAATGATGAAGCATTGAAACAAATAATATGCAATGATACACAAATGACGAAGTATTGAAATAATATAAACTGTTTTTGAATGAAGATTTTGCAAAACATAGCAAAACCGACGTAGCATTAAGACAGCTTAAACTGGATTTTCACTTACATATGAGTCCGAGAACCATTGTTGTTGTAGGCCACTGATACGTCTTCATCAATCCACTCCTGAAAACATAAAGTTAGTTTCTTCATCAAACAATGGTTATCAATATTTGATTGCAAATAATTATGCCTGATATCATTGAACAATTCAGTCATTGAAGTGAGCCCCAAAGGCATACATTTGTAGAAACAAAGTTCTATTGCATACCCTATATGACTTTTAATATGAATTATAGAAATCCTCGAAAGGAATACACCTAACCATGTATAAAATAGCACCACTTCTGACCAATATATAGCTTGCGTGGGTCACCTTCATTCATTCGAAAGTCTTGGAAAGGCAATACATCATGTCCATGGGAGGAATAGTTAGCAATGACCTCCACTTGTCATTTGAACAACGAGATTGCAAGGTGCCACTTGGACAATAATCTACACCTCATGCACAAATATATAAATTTCATTTAGAGCGTGTTTCGATTCGTAATTTCTGGCAGTATATATGGTCCTTGTTTACATGTGCCTTTAAATGAGATTCGCATGTAACTGCGCCAATGACTATGAAGTCATTTTACTTTGTCAAATGACAAGTGAAAATACGAAGCAACTCTACATATGTAAAGAATCTGCAGATTACAAAATATCTGCAGTCGGAGAATTTTAGGCGAGCATAGCTGAACAATATACTGGAAAGAGAGAGACAGAGAACGGTCACATGGCAAACATAATTGACGTGTCGAAGGTACACGGGATAAGCATGAAGCCAGTTAGTCATTACCCCTAATACTACCCATCAGGCCATCACGTCATTCACCTTATCAAGGACTGTAGCAGTAACTGCCAGTCGATATTGAACACATATTTTTGTACGGAAGCCCGTTAGTGCCAGGTATGAAAGCATTGTTATTTGGTGGCCGCCACTCATTATCTTGTGGGCGCCACTTGATTACACATAACTTATGCTATATAGTAACTATGTGGCAGTTAACAGATAACTAAGTGGTGGCTGCTATATAAATAAGCGGTGGCCGCCAGATAAATATATTTTCACATGTGGCACTAACCATGCTAACGGGTTTCCGAAATTTTTATTTTATGTAATGCATCTCGAATTTTAGAAACATACGAGGAACTTCTTGTTATATATATATCGAACTCATGACTCGTGCGATAAGGCATCAGATATACTGATAGCCTTTCCATTAAACCATCACAAAACGAAGCTATCTGGATAATGTTTGTGGTGTTGTGCTGGATCCACAGGCAATGGAATTTAACTGCAAACAAATCAGATATACATTTAGGTCTAAAAGGCAACAAAGTGGTGAGCTCTTTCAGTCTGCAGCAGAAGGTGATGGATGGTTGTTTACATTGTACTGAATCCATGTCTTCACAACCCCCTGGAAAAAGCCAACTATTGTTCGCAATCAGTAAATTTCACCATCATATTGAATAAATTGGAAATACATCACATTGTACATGTAAGTGTAAGTAGTTATTGTGTGTATCAACTTGTAAGTGATAATTGTGTATATCCCGCCATAGGTAATAATTTGCTGGAAAGACATATATTATCAGACAACTCTCAAACAGGCATAGGAAAACCTCAAATATTTCGTGGATATTTTCGCGGGAGTAATCGTGGAGAGAAAAAAGGTGCTCTACCGCTCCTCAAAGGTTAACCGTTTAAACAATGAAATATGACAGTGCAAGATACACAACATTTTGAACTCGGCTGGTTCCATCCAGTGATGCAGAAGGATAAATCCCTGATACACTACACTTTAGGTAACTATTCACTCGGCTGGTTCCATCAAGTGATGCGGAAGGATAAATCCCTGATACACTACACTTTAGGTAACCATTCACTCGGCTGGTTCCATCCAGTGATGCAGAAGGATAATTCCCTGATACACTACACTTTAGGTATCCATTCACTCGCCTGGTTCCATCCAGTGATGCGGAAGGACAACCATCTGATTGCCCACCATTTATCCCTGATCGGTGCCATTAAGTTGCAGTTAATCAGTGACGTTAAGCTCTCTCTCTCGCGCGCGCGCAATAATGAAGAATATAATTGCAGGACTATGTCTCATAGGAGCCAAATATTTTTTTAATGGGCTTGCTATGTTAGCTGAATTCATATCAGGGTGTTTAGTTTTGATCATCATATTTTATCTTCCACACTTGCAATGTGGAATCAGGATCAGGACAGGAGTCAGAATACTCCTGGCACTGAGGGGACATGGGTTAATGGTACACACGATTGCTGGTGAAATTTCGATAACAATTTCCATGAAAAAAGACATTTATGCTGAGACACTTATTTACTTATTTGATACTCCCATGAATTTCTGCAAGGACATTTTTATGTTGTATGGAACGGGATCAATTTCGTGATTGATGCCCAAAAAATTTTGCCAGATGAGATTTTTTATTTTACCCATCAAGTTCTACTTTTCATATCACTGTTTTTAAACATACAACTTTTGCTCAAATCTCAGGGGCCTGGAACATAACAATCTATCCAAATGCAACGTTTTACTATAATGACACATAATTCCGGGTACCAGACTGGCACATACCATTAAAAGAAAGGGCAACCACTTAAAAGGTCACGACTGCAACGGTTTGGTGGACTTTGCTACTTGTAAATCTAGCCAGACTAAATTACTCTAAGAGGTTAACGTCTGATATGGGAGGAGTTTCAGGAACCAACTTGATTTGTTTTAAAATAGGAGATATAAAGACTATCCAATGAATCGATGATTTATGTTCAATAATTCACTCCATAAGATTACGTGCAATTTCAAAACAAAATGTACAAACTAACTCACCCATAGAAAACCACATGAATAGTCAGATAAATATATTAAAGAAATGTAATTCCCTTATGTTCCCGTGCGAGAACGTACGTAGCGTGTTGATAGAATAACCATAGATGGCGACAGAGGGTGTTCAAATGTGAGTTGTAGGATCCCCAGTCAGCAGCGAATACTGTGTGATTCTCTATTTGAATTAAATACGGAGGTATTAAAAAGTAACCTGTCACACAGGTATTAGTTCCAACACGGGGCAAGCCCATCGACTGCACATGTATCAATGTCCACGTGGTGCTATTCAGCCAAGCTCAATCACAGACTCCTGAAAACGCAAGAACGTGTCAGTTGTGGTGGCTTGATCAGAAAACTGGGAAGGATTTTATTGGAATAGCTCATAATTGCTGAAGGAACACTTATTTGTGAATATGTATTCTGTGAACAGTGTACAGTGAACTTTTGGAATTCTCGAAACTTCTGACTGAGTAGAATTGATAGGCGAACTGATTTGATTTTCTCTGGCTATTGGAGATAGAATTGGGAAAATTCCGTCATTTTAATATTGTATTTTGTGGTGAACTTTTGGGTTTCGAGGTTGAAAAACTGACTGTGGCAGATGTATTGGCATATTTCATGGCCACTTGACAATTACTAATGTTTATTTCAGTAAAAACAACACACATTATCATCAAGACAGCGCAAACGACGATATGTGCTTACCTCATCTGCAATTACATCGTTTGTATAACACTTCTCCATTTCAAAAAACAAAAAAACATACACATAATAACCCTACTGCTCATATTGCTGATGGTTTCCCATCTTATAAAAGGATTAGCAAATGATTCACCTCGTTTAGGGGAATCAGATCATTGAGAGGAACAGCAAGTCCTTCATCCCCGACACACTGGGCGGCCTTTGGAGCGCCATCTCTTTGTTGTGCCAAGATAGAATCGATTAGTGGGTCTAATATATTCCCACATCAATAATCGAGGCAGATCCAGTCATGGTAACATGGCGTGCAATGAACCAAACAGGGCATATCATGGTAAGTACGTGCAAAGATATCAGTGTGAAATGTATGCCTGTGTGGAATTTGGAGCGGGTAAAACTGGAAGGCAATTCCCAAGAAGTTTTCTTCGTAATAAACTCCAACAGTCTTGAATGTAGTATTGTTAATTATTAATGCACATTAGTAATTGATGTATATTAATAATCATTAGTTATTGTCATAATTATTTCAATATCCAATTTGTAGATTGCTTTTCAAAGCAAACACCAGTGATATAACAAATGTAAGTATCACCCGACAATCGAAACCATCGACACAAAATTTATGACGATAATAATTGGTCAAGCAAAATTTATAAGAAATCATACTGGGACATATAAATTGTCTCCCCTGCATTATAGGCAAAACCGCAGTACTTTACAATCTCATCTTTTGGTGTGTTCATATTCATCTGTGCATGTAAATTGATGAAACAATATTTTATATATTTCACTGAGAAAACCTGAATATCATTAAATATGTTCTTTATTGTTTTTTTTATATTTATGTTATGTCGTTCATTTAATTTGCAAAAATACAAGGGGTGACATGTTATATGTCCATTGTCTGCAGCATTTGTGCATGTTTCTTGTGGTGACCTCGACTTGTAAGTGGTGAGTAAATTGTAAAAATAAACACATCATCACTGACATACAAATTAAGACAGTTCTTTGAGAAAAGACACTGTAAAAATGTAATTTTCTTGTATTTAATGTTGTTTATCTATGAAATGCAAAGATAAGATATACCAAAACATATCTTGAAGTAGGCAGGCGATATCTTCACACCAAAAATTTGATACTTCTTATTCCTATGACATCCAAGCCAGACAAAATTCCTAGGTAACATAATACTGTTTAATATCGGGTGTATTGACGTACACTGCATCGATGGTGAAGAAAGTACATTGTTATAAATGGAATTATGAATGTTCAGGAGAAAGGAGGTAATAAAATGTGTTTTGATCAAATACCGACGACTTCCTAAGTGACTTGCCAGACAGGTGTCAGTGCCAGCGTGGAACAGTTTATCTGTTGCCCATTTATCATTGTCGGTGGTGATATTGAATCAACGTGATAGATTACTTCTGGAACACAAGTTTTCATTATAAATGTTTGACCAACTAGTCTCCAATGTCTATATACTTCTGCTGTTGATGGTTCATTAAGTACTTGTATAATTGATCTATCATAATATCCCCTTTGGATATACCACGACAATCCATGCACATACATCTACTATATGATGTTTCTGATTTAGTTGAACAAAACATATACCATGTATTATAGAATGCCTGTCTTTTTCTCTGGCCCAAATTTCGGGGTAAATTAAAACATTTATGTCAAACATGTCCTAACACTAAATGTCAATTGCTATAACTGCTGATGAAAAGAATATCTCCAGTTAGGCTCCATAATATTGTATGGTAGTCTGGGGCGGATACAGTATTTCCGAAAAGAGGGGACGCAGTTGGGTATATTCTCCTAGTCAAAAGGCCTGGGGTTTGGGGCTCGCCTACGGCACCAGAAGCCAACGAACTCAACATTTCCTCTTTACTCCTTCATATCCAATCTAATACCATCTGCGGCGTTATACTCACTTTTATTACCACCACCCCCTGTATGTTAATGAAAAATATACATGTTAATGAAAAAAAAAGTGACAGAATAACAGAAAGAATTATTTTCAGTATATTTGGCAATCAAGCAGGCGTGAGGTCTGGGACCCACGAACATTTCACAAAAGTACTAATACGGGATCTCTGCCGATATGAGCTTTCACAGCCTAAAAAGGAAGTAAACAGAAACATTCAGTAATTCCTATAAATGGATATTTCGAGGTTTGTCTCTTTTTCTCTGCACGAAGACGGACGGAAAGAGTTAGATTTGGTAGATTGACCGAACAAGCAGGCGCGGGGCCTAGGGTCCCAAATGCCAATGAATTCTGGATGATCTATGGGGAATTCCGAGGCTCTGAGCGCTTGCATTAGACGTAGAATCAATACCCAGTATTAAGTATTCCGGGCAAACCAAACAGGGTCCGTTATCCAATTTCATAATCCAGGGACAGAAAGTCATATCAGGCATACAAGATGAGAGAAAACAAAAATGACAGGGAAACTCATGAACCCCTAAAACTGGCCATTAGGAGGTGAAATCAGGTGTTCTGGAAAGACTGAAAAAGAAATTCACAGGGGTACAAAAACCAGATTCGGTGCATGCGAACTTGTGCAACAAAGAAGGAGGCAAACACCAAAACATTAATTTCTCGATCTCACAAATAAATTACTGTGTCAAATGTACATAGGAAATGTACACTCCTATGTAAATAGGAAATAACTTATAAAAAGTCTCTATAATTATATTTCATATGCAAATGTGCATTTGACCAAAGAATATATTTCAGGACAAAAAAGGAACAAAAGTTCACAACACATAGAAAATTCGCGAAGAAACAATAATTCTGAAGTTAAAGGCGGGGGATTAGTGGAGTGGTTGTATACGATCTGTGTCATCAAATCGTTCTGGAAACGTTCATAATTTGATCACATGTTCAAGTAGTTGGACATACCTGATATAATTGCTGCTTATGCATTGGGCACACCGTTGTATATGTATTCAGACTAAGTGCGAAATGGCAAAAGTTTTGCTAGTCCGGCAACTGGGATACATTCAAGAAATATCATTTAGTCAATAAAAATTGATCAATGACCGAAAGAAATCTACAAAATTAATACTTCCTATTTTGACCATTATCACGACAATGTTCACTTACCTAGATGCATTTATATTGTTCCTCTAGCACTGATGTTTTAAATCCACCGCACCTTTCATACCACACACCGACGCTACTGCCATTACATCGCTGATGGCTCCCCGCCGTGTAAAGCGATTAGCAAATGATTCCCTATTTCTGATAGCCCATGGAGGCAAACAGCAAGTCCTTTATCCTTGATACACTGGGCGGCTCTCACGGCGGTTATCTCTTTGTTGTGCCGAGATGCGAGCGATTAGTGGGTCTCATGTAATTTCCATAGCAAAAAAAATCGAGTCGGCTCAAGTCATGGTACCAGAGCATGGGACAAACTGTAGCTGGGAAGGTCATTGTAGGTTTTAAATGTCACAAAAAGATGCCTCTAAATCTATCACGAATGTGTTTGAACAGAAAGCATGCAAAAAAGAATGCAACTTTCAAGAAGTTGTGAAGATACCATTGTAGAGTGTTGTATTTAAGGAAGTCAACGCCAGTTATATTAATGTTATATTATAGTGCTGATTCATCATGTCTTAATTAGTTCATTGTCAGGATATGTATTGTTCATACATAAATGGTTTCGTATCTTATATTACTGGCTTATCATGTCTTGAATAGTTCATTGTCAGAATATGGATTATTACATAGCAAACACCATAAACATGGAGGAAGCACATCGCATAGCCTGGTATCAAATAAACATCATCAGATACATTTCATGGACAGCGATCTATGCAATGCGATAATGTAACAGTCTGGAATATAATTAAATTAAACCGAACAATTATACGGTGATACCTATTGTACGCAATTCAATGAATTCCAAAATGAAAACAAAGAAAAAAACTACATATTAAATATCACCAAGTAAATAGGATTAGATAAATTACACATCCAGAGATGCTGAGGAACAAGTCGTTGATTCTCAACCATATATTAAGGCCTGTGCCGCTGGACTGCCTCTGCTAATGACTTTGTAATCTGACCTTTGATGTCACGAAGAATGCTAAGCTAGAAACTGTGTTACACGAAACTGACTCTACTGTGGAAAGCTCTCAGTGTGTTACTCTGGGAAAGTCATTACATCCATTCATAACTGGAGAGCTCTTGTTTTGACCCTCGCTGCAATGAGGGGAGAGGGTATTGCATTTGGGTATGTCGTGTATGATGCATGTTGAAATTGAATGAAAATGGTTGTTGTGGTAACCAAAAGGCGAAAATCACATAACTGTGCCGTGGGGGCAGTTGGCGCAGTCAGTTAAGGCGCTCGTCTCGTGACCAGTAGGTTGCTGGTTCGAGCCGCGGCGCTGGCGCTGCTGTGTTGGCTGTCTATCACCCTTGGACAAGGTGTCTACCACAATGTGTCTCGGTTCACTCAGTCGTATAATTGAGTACCCGATTGGCAGTGTTGGCAAATTGTACGTGTGTCCTAGTCACCTTGGGCCAATATGGCAGCAAAAAAGTCTCTGACAAATAGGTGATTGTCTATGGACCCCAGGGAGTCGGAAAGTGGTTCCTGGCCATATATCGGGGATAATAATTGTCAAGCGCTTTGAGCAGGTTTCCTGAACATTTCTACATGAGTTTTGTTTTGTTTTGTACAAATGCACCTCTGGACAACTTAGTAAGCATAATGACCTTTTATCACGGGTTAAGAACGTCTGTGCGGAGCGGAATATTTCCTTTGTGCGCTATATCCTGGAAGACACATACTCAAAAAACTGTCGTCGAACAATCAAGCGATGTTTTAGCCACAACAATGGACTGTGCGACTCCATTCAAATGTGCCTGAACAGTCATGATACTGGAATGATTAATTTACTTTTATCTCCATTTTAATGAATAACTTACTGTTTTACGTCACATGTATGTATGTATCTAGTGTGTGATAATTTTAGTTTCTCCATTTTTGGAGGTGAATCAATAAACAAACAAACAAAACAAACATAGAACTTCTCAAAGGTCGACTGCAATCTAGGTCTCAAATAGCCCTGCTTTAATAACTTATCAGTTAGCATTTTGGCTCTGGCTGAAAAATCTTGGTAATTGGAACATGAGTTGAGACACATAGACGCCATACGCAGGAGCTGCTGGTATGTTACTACTCAGTACTGGGAAATTTACGATGGGAAAATTGAAGTCATCACGTTTGTCATATAATCTGGTACATAGATTGTCATTTTTGTCTATTTCGAGATATAGGTCAAGATATGCTGCAGACTTGGAGGAGTCCGTGGTGTCTTTAATTTCCAGTTCATCCGGATATATGAGATGTAAATAATCACTGAACTTTGGATTGTTCAATGACAATACATCGTCAAAGTATCTGTATGTAAAATTGAATGAACTGGCTAGTTTCTAGTTTCCCTGTAGCTCATTTACAGGGAGTCAAATATATAGCATGGGGAATGAGAAACTTCGCTGGATACATTTGTATGTCAATCAAGCTTGACACACACATATAAGATGCAACTCACTTCAATTCCATCCAACACCAGGAATAACCTGACATTCAAATAACTCACTTACACGACAGACTTACGTGGCATTTAGAATGAGAAGCTTTGCCAGATTCCATTGTATGCTAATCAAGCTCGCCTGGCATTGCAAATAAGATACTTCTTGAATGTGAAATAGGGATCACATGGGCATGGTTAACTCCATATTCCTTACTGCCATCTAGTGTGAGCTTTCTACGTGTCGTTTTCTAGTGGATTTATGTGTATTACTAGGCTCCCTCTGAAACTAATCATTCTGTTCACAGCCGTGTTGGATGGTCTGACCTTTTGCCAAGTGAGCAGTCATGAAATAGGAGAAATTTGTCACACTCAAAGGTGTACATAGCACACATTAGGAATGTCACAATATTTCGATGCACGGTTGGCATGGTTGGATTTGTTAGCTGTCACATAATTACATAATTACATTGTTGACTACAGTACAGGTGTACCATCACTGACCCGTTTAAAAGCTACGTGAAACATCATTACCCGAATCAAACATGGTTATCATCTGTTTCTGAATATCCAAGGCCTTGGAAAGCCAATCTATCATCACGGTCATCATGGTCATGTAATGAACAATTAGAATCACCTTCACTTGTCGTTTGAACTACAAGCTTTTAAGCTGTCAATTTCCCCAACATTTATCTACACAATGTCCTACGACCATCATGGAGGTATTAACCTAATGGACCAATGATGGATCAGCTTGATACATTCCCAATTTAACATAAACGAGCAGAAAGCTACATGAATCATCATTGAGAATCTTTGCCTAAGTATATCCCAGTTTTTTTTTTCTTACAATTTTGCTAGACACGGATGAGGTAAAATACAACCTAGTGGAATCAGTGAGGAAAGTGGTGAAACCTGTCACACTCTGAGCTACTTTCAGCCGATTCCTTGCATAGATATCAGGTCATGCCTCGTGAGCATTCATCAAGACAGTGGGAAAAAAGCAGAAAATATAATCCATTTAATCATTAATTTTACCAGCTCATCTCGCAAAACACCACACAATATGAGGAGAATTGTGGTCATTGTATAATGTATCACTGTGTGATGTTAATTTCTATATTTGCTGGTCCATTCACATCTCATTTACTATATATCGTTTGTGCTGGCTTGCTTGTTATCGATATTAACATTATAACCTTCACTCACTAGACCTGATGCTCGCCTAAAATGGGATACACTATGACATCGAATTTGCTTCGTTTCAACGAGCAATGTCTTTGTCAGAGGAAACATATACAGCGGAAAACTCTCAACAACTTTGAACACTTCTTGAACATATTATGGTTGTGGTAGGACTGGTTAAAGATGAAACAGTAAATATGGGAATTTCGGCCAGGCAATGTTTCACTCATGTGCACTCAAAGCTCAAATATGCTCAAGAAAGATATGATTTGTATATTTCAAACTAGCGTGTGTATAAACAAAATGCTTGGTGTATGTAACTAAATTCTCTCTGGAAATCATCTCATTACAATGACTTTCCCACTGTTCACACTTTTCCTTTTTACTGCCCCATTGTATTGTATATTGAGTATGAATGCTATGATATTTTTATATGAGTATTGAGATGAAGCTTCTCATGTGCATAATGTAATAATTCATGTGACATGCAGAAAAGGTCAATGAACACTTCGTTGGCAACTATATTGCCTCATATGGTATGCTATTTGTTGTTCATTTATTTATTTATTTATTTATTTATTTATTTATCAGGGACAATAACAGTAAGTGGCAGTTGATATTGAACACATGATTGCAATGCATTTTGGATTTCAGAAACAGAGAGTGATCATCATGTTCTGGTATATATATCGAAATCATGACTCATGAGATACGGCATCAGATATACCGGTACTGACAGCATTTCCAGAAGAATTTGAAGAATCACGAAATAACACTATCTGGATAATGTTTGTGGTATGTGCTGGATCCACGGGCAATAGAATTTTACTTAAAACAAATCAGAAATACATTCAGGTCTAAAAGGCAACAAAGTGAGCTCTCTCAGATGAATGTTTATATTATGCTGATTCTATGTATTCATTCAAAAAGTTAACTATTGTAAAATTTACCACCATATTGAATAAATTGGGAATACATTTCATTGTACAGATAACTGTAAGTAGTTATTGTGTGTACCTCCTGGTAAGTAATAATTGTGTGTATCCCTTTATAAGTAATAATTTGCTGGAAAGACATATATTAGTAGAAGACTCTCAAACAGGCAGAAGAAAACCTCAAATAGTTCCTCGAAAATTTCATGGGAGTAAGCGATGGAGCAATAAAAGTGTTCTACTGCTCCTAAGCAAAGGTTAACCATTCAATGAATACAAAATGACTGCGCAAGATACTCCACACTTAAGTAACCACTCACTAGTTCCATTCAGTGATGCAAATGGACAACACTTTGATTGGCCACCATTCATCCCTGATCGTGCCATCACGTTGCAGTCAATCAGTGATGTTAAGCTCTGTCTCGCGCAATCATGAGTATAATTACAGGATTATCTGATTTATCTGGATTATTCTATGTGTCATAGAAGCCAAATATTGTTTGAATGGACTTTATAACCGACACGTGCAATGTGAATGTGCCGAAATGACAGGACAGGATACAGCTTGCACTGAGCAGACATGGGTTAATGGTACACACGATTGCTGGTGAAATTTCGGTCACAATTTTTATGAAAAAAGACGTGTTTGTTGATACTCCAATGAATTTCTACAAGGACGTTGTTATGTTGCATGAAACGGGACCATTTTCATGATTGATGCCCATAAATTGTTGCCAGATGAGACGTCTATATTCTACCCATCTAGTTATATTTTTCATACCCCTTTTTTAAACACACAACTTTTGCCCTATTCTTAGGGGCCTGGAACACAACAAGCTATCCAAATGCAACGTTTTACTGTAATGACACATAATTCCGGGGATCAGACCGGCACATACCATAAAAAGAAAGGCAACCACTCATAAAGTCACGTTTGTAACGGTTTGGTGAATTTTTCTGCTTGTAAATCAACCCAGACTAAATTACTGTATAATAGGTAGTGGTCTGATCTGGGACGAATTCCAGGAAGCAACTGAAGTTGTTTTAAAATATGAGATATGAGGAGTATCTAATGAATCAATAATATCTGTTCAATAACTTATTTAATAAGTTTACGTGCAATTTCGAAACAAAACGGACGAACAGATCAGACCAACGATTGATACTGATTCTGAGCTACCGAGAAACAGACAATTCAAAACAGATCAGACCAACGATTGAAACTGAATCTGAGCTACCGAGAAACAGACAAATTCAAATTCCAAAACTAACGCACCGTAAAATAACCATATGAATAGATAGATAAATGCAGGCATTGAGTATTACAGTAATGTGATTCCCTATACCACAGAGCGTACGTTACATTTACGTGTTGACAAACTAACTATAAATGGCAACACATAATGTTCGATTGTGTGAGCTGTAATATCCCAAGTCACCAGCGGATACGACTACTGCTGGGGTGATTATCTACTTTAATCAAACACAGAGGTATCCCAAAGTAACCTGTCAGACAGGTATCAGTCCCAACACGGGACAAACTCATTGATTGCACATGTCTCATTGCCGCGTGGTGCTACATGTATCAAGCCATGCTCGATCTCTGACTCAGAAAGCAAGAAAGTGTCAATTGTGGTGGCTTGATAAGAAAACTGCAAGAATGTTTTTGAATAGCCTGCAATTGTAGAGGGAACACTTTTTCTGAAGCTGACATGATCAGTATTCTGTGTATACCTTTAAGGAATTTTCGTTTGTAATTTTCTGAACTTCTGTCTGAAATGAATTTAGATGCGACAGTATTTAGATTTTCTCTGGTTACTGGATATAAAATTGATTAAAGTTTTATTTTGTGGTGAATAGACGTGGAATCAATACCCAGTATCAAGTATTCCGAGCAAACAAAACAGGGTCCGTTATCCAATCTCATAGTCCGGGGACAGAAAGTCATATCAGGCATACAAAGTGAGAGAAAACAAAAATGACAGGGAAACTCATGAACCCCCGTAAATGGCCATCAGGAGGTGAAATCAGGTGTTCCGGAAAGAGTGAGCATATTCTGCCCCACTAGTGGCACCCGTCATGAATTCCCCAAAATTAACATGAAAATAGATCTAGTTGCATGGCAGACATGGATTTGCTGTATTTATCAACCAGATCATGATGACGTCCATAGAATTTCTTAAACGCAGCGATAAGTCTTGGTAAAACATATCCTTGTCGTAGCAGTTTAGAGACTAGCTGGGCACTTCGATAGACAAAGTCCTCATATTTGCAACTAGCTCTGGAATAACGTATAAGTTGAGAAACAAACACACCATATGCCGGTGACATAGGAATGTTGCTGCTTAGAAAAGGGAAATTGACTATGGAAAAATTGAAATCATCACGTTTGTCATATAATCTAGTTGACAGGTTAGAATCATTATCAATCTCCAACCTCAGGTCTAGATAGTTGGAAAAATTAGCGGATTCTGTAGTATCCTTAATTTCAAGTTCCTTAGGATATATGACATCCAAATAATCACCAAACTTGGGATTATTTAGCGACAATACATCATCTATGTATCGGAAAGTGAAATCGGAAAGTGAAAGTGAATTTTGGAGTTTCAAGGTTTGAATAAAATTACCACAGGTGAAATGGTAAATTTCAGGGCCACTTGACAAAAATATGTATCTCTCTGTAATAATAACACACATTATCATCAAGGCTGTCTTTGCAATTTAATCGTTCCTCCAATAGTTCTCCATTTCAAACAAAAAACTTATTCCACACACTATAGCCACTGCCATAACATTGCAGATGGCTCCCCATCGTCTAAACCGATTAGCAAACGATTCACCTCGTTTATCAGCTCACTGAGGGGAACAGCAAGTCCCTTATTCCCGCCACACTT
The DNA here is from genome assembly GCA_949152475.1 of Terebella lapidaria. NCBI lineage: Eukaryota > Metazoa > Annelida > Polychaeta > Terebellida > Terebellidae > Terebella > Terebella lapidaria. The sequence continues at coordinate 29,312,464 of OX424569.1, read as the reverse complement.
GGCGGCTTCCGAAGCGCTCATCTCTTTTGTTGTGCCGAGATAGAATTGATTAGTGGGTCTAATTTATTTCCACAGCAATAATCGAGGCGAATTCAATCATTGAACCATGGCGTGCAACGAACCAAACAGGGCATATCATGTAGTTTTCAACTACCACAAGATACATCTATACCGGTAACCTTTTTTCCCCGAAGCAGTCTACATGCAAAACGGAATCATTTAAAAAAGATTTACGTGAAAATATATCAGTGTGAAATGTTTGCCTGTGTAAAGTTTTCTTCGAATTGGAGTCCAACAATCTTGAATGTAGTATCAGTAATTAATTATGCACATCAGTAACCGTTGGTATTTATTGGGAGGCAGTTCCCATAAAGTTTTCATGGTTATGAGCTCCAACAGGTTTTAATGTAGTATCAGTGATCAATAATGCAGTATTTGATGTATATTAGTAATCATTACTAATTATTACCAATAATTTCATTATCCATATTGTGGATTGCTTTTCAGAACAAACATGTATGTATCAATCTGTTACTATCAACACAATATTCATGATGATGATAATTGGTCATACACATATTATAAGAACTCATACTGGGACATACAAATTGTCTCCCTTGCATCATAGACAAAACCGCAGTACTCTACAAACTCATCTTTTTCTGTGCATGGAAATTGATGAAACAATATTTTAGATAATTCACTGTGAAAACCTGAATATCATTAAACGCGTTCTCCATGTTTTTTTTGTTTCTTTTTATTTATGAAATGTTGTTCATTTAATTTGCAAAAATGACAAGGGGTGACATGTTATATGTCCACTGCTTGCAGCCTTTGTGCATGCTTCTACTAGTACATACCTCTACTTGTAGGTGATGTGTAAAAACAAACCTATCTTCACTGACATGCATACTAAGACAGTTCTTCGAGAAGAGACACCGTGAAATTGTAATTTTCTTGTACCTCATGTTGTTTATCCGTGAAATGCTAAGAGATGATATGCCAAAAGATAAGCTGAAGGAGGCAGGCGAAACCTGGACAGCAAAGATGAAATACTTCTTTTCACATTCATTAGAAGTAAAATATGTGCTCAATTTGCTTACAAGGTGAATAGCCCATCACATGCATCTGAATCATGAAACAAACATTCGACACAGTGCACGAATTTGTTAATATGTGATACAAATGCACTGAATTTTCGCGTATTTTCATATAGCATCTTAAACAAATATCTTCATGTTTTAAACATACCTCAAACAGATCATTGGTTCAATATATCATATCTCAGGAAATGATAGCAATTATTGTCACCATACGCGATAGTGACGATTGAAATATGATAGATAATTATTCTTACATAGTATACAATTTATACACTATTTTTAGGAATATAGCTGTTTGAAACTTCGTCACTGACAAATTCCCCCTAAGTGTATTCAAGTTCTTAAAAAGGCACCAGTGATTGATAAGGTAACGTAAATTCTAATCAGGGAGACTAGGTGATTTGGTGAAATATGTCACACTCCGCGATATATCCAGTCAATTGTTTCTGCAATGATATCAAGTCACGTATGATGAGCATTCATCAGGGAAGTGTCACAGTGGTAGCGAGATATCAAAACTAGCTCACTTCCCAGGCCACCAGAAAGACCGACCAGATGATGAGTATTTTGGTCGCGGGAGAGGAATGCAAGTATCAATCTATTACCACCAGCCAGCATCCATATTAATGCATTTGAAGTCAAATATTGTGATGCGATAATGTAGCTAGGTGAAGTACAACTTGGTTTTCGTGGTGGTGTGCTTGAGCCAATGGCAGAGAACAAAATGGCCCCTCACTTTACTCACTTGTGTAATAGACGTGGAATCAATACCCAGTATTAAGTATTCCGAGCAAACAAAACAGGGTCCATTATCCAATCTCATAGTCCGGGGACAGGAAGTCATATCAGGCATACGAAGTGAGAGAAAACAAAAATGACAGGGAAACTCATGAACCCCCGTAAATGGCCATTAGGAGGTGAAATCAGGTGTTCCGGAAAAAGTGAGCATTTCCTGCCCCACTAGTGGCACCCGTCATGAATTCCCCAAAATTAACATGAAAATAGATCTAGTTGCATGGCAGACATGGATTTGCTGTATTTATCAACCAGATCATGATGACGTCCATAGAATTTCTTAAACGCAGCTATAAGTCTTGGTAAAACATATCCTTGTCGTAGCAGTTTAGAGACTAGCTGGGCACTTCGATAGACAAAGTCCTCATATTTGCAACTAGCTCTGGAATAGCGTATAAGTTGAGAAACAAACACACGATATGCCGGTGACATAGGAATGTTGCTGCTTAGAAAAGGGAAATTGACTATGGAAAAATTGAAATCATCATGTTTGTCATATAATCTAGTTGACAGGTTAGAATCATTATCAATCTCCAACCTCAGGTCTAGACAGTTGGAAAAATTAGCGGATTCTGTAGTATCCTTAATTTCAAGTTCCTTAGGATATATGACATCCAAAAAATATCTTCAATTTTGATTTCAATTAGTTTGTCTCGGTTCTACTTCATCCGCCATGGCTTACTTGCAAAGGAACAAATTCTTCTCATCCATGTTTCAGAATGGTATCACACACGAACACCAACCGATAAACACTTAGTTCAGTTTCTTCCAACAACACAAATTCCAGCTAAGAAGGCAGACTAACAAGTGATGGGAATTAGAAGCCTTGCTGGATGTCACTATATCTCAATCAACTTGCTCATACTCAAGTTCAACACAAAACATCATATGATTTTTGGCCATATCCCATTTAGGATGGTCGGATCAATTTGAAAATTTACATGTTTCCGTTTGGCACAAAACCATATTTTTCACCAAATTTCAGATTTCTATCTTGAAAACTGAAAAAGTTGGCAATCTACTTCAATGTTAAATGATGGACACATATCAGATCGCAGGAATTCAAGCAAATTCGGGGTTTCCATGATCTTTATTCCGCTAAGAAATGTAATATGAGGAAAGTTTCTGAGCAGGAAGGATTATTCTAATAAAATGTCGTTTTCACAAAGTAACGTGCAATCTGAACATCGAACAATGAGCCAAATTTGGTTCAGGCTCGCAAATTCCATGTTTGATGTGAAATTTAACATTGGAGTAGAATGCCAACTTTTTCAATTTTCAAAATAGAAGTCTAAAATTTGGTGAAAAAAATTTGGTTTTATTCCAAATGGAAACAAACAAAATTTCAAATTGATCCGACTATCCTGAATGAAGTTATGGCCAAAAATCATGTGAGGTTTTGTGTTGAATTTGACTTGACATTAACAAGTTAAATATTATAGGTAAGATGCGAGGTACGAATGTCTAATTTGTCACTGAATATCACCAAAATGTTTCGCCTGGTTAGCTCAGCTTGTAGAAACTTGGCTTGCCTCTCAACAATGCCGTCAGTATTGGTATGAGTATGATTTCTGACGTCGGCAGCATCTGATGTGGTACGTGGTCCCCAATTGGGCCACTTGCGTCGTCATTCAAGCAGGCCACCAAAATGCGATGTTTTACCGTAATGGCACATGATTCGGGGGATTCCATTTACGTGAATATCAACCAACAACTTGAAGTCACGTCTAAGATGCTTTGCTGGACATTGCTACTTGTCATTCAAGCCCGACTAAACTCCTAGGTATTAATGTCTGATATCGAATTATCAAAATTTGGCTGTATTGGAGGTAATAGATTGATACTCACATTCATACCACTGAGCTGGTGTCACTGCTGGTGTACGTTATGTCTGTCCCCAAGGATACCATCAACTCATTAGCCTTTTGGCTTGTGATTAGGTACTTATGTACTTGTCATATATCTATTCCATGCGGTTTGTTTCGGATTTCTAAATTATTTTAATATGTTGTTGGGCAGTTGTATACTAATTCCATCAGGTGCCCCTGATGACACACTGCCCCTGATGACACCAGTGTGTCTTTTGATAAAATTATTGGTCGGGCTTTGTTTCTATTGCACAATGTTGTATTTTATGTTTGTTATTGGAATCATCAAAATTTGGCTGTATTGGAGGTAATAGCTTGATACTTACAATCGGACGTAGTGATATATAATGTATCTGGTGAAGTAAATATATTGCCAGACCAATCTCACAAACAAGTAATCAAAATGTTGACAAATATGATATACATGTGTGGCATATCCAAGGCGAACGCATATGTACAACTTCCAACAAGGTCTGATTCCAGTCTCGGTGTTGAAGTGATATATTCTCATGCCAATCAGCAAACAAATGCACGGATCGCAAATCATCTATTACGAGGATATGAAATGCCCCAGGATGTATACAACTTGCAATGGATACACATGTTATCTCTATATAATCATTCTTCTGTACATCGTTACATGTAAAATGAATTATCAATGGCCAGGCGAAAAGGGTAATAAAATGTGGTTGATTAAACACGGACGCCTTTCTAAGTGACTTGTCAGACAGGCATCAGTCTCAGCGCGGAACAGTTCATCTGTTGCCGATGTATCATTGTAGGGTGGCACTATTGAATCAATCTGATAAATATCTTCTGGAATCACAGGAAAGTTTTCATGGGAAATTTGTCGACTTCAATGGATGTCAAGCATGTCCCAACACTAGATGACAATTGACACAACTGCTATTGAAATGGGTGACGGCTGCAGTTACGCCCCACACTGTACTGTAGGCCGAATGGTTTGATCGTCTTTTTGAGTGGGGTGTTCGTATATGGTCTGTACAATCAAATCGTTTTTGAACAGTTAATGATTTGATCACATAGCCCAGTTGTTGTGATATATCTGATATCATTCACCACGCGTTGCCCACTCCGTTGTGTATGTATTTGAACCTATCGCAAAATAACAAAAAAATGCTTTTCCAGTAATTGGGATGATTTGAAGCAAAATCATTTAGTCACTAACAAATTGCTCAATGACAGAAAAATATCTGTAGAATTAATACCATTCATTTCGACAACGTAGCTTATCGCAATTGTTTCATTCCTCTAGCACTGAAGTTTTAACTCCCAAAGCTCCCTGTCATACCATACACCAGCGCTACTGCCATTACAGCGCTGATGGCCTCCCGTCGTGTAAAGCGATTAGCAAATGATTCACCATGTCTGCTTGCCCATGGAAAGGGCTTGCCCATAGAAAGTCCTTTATCCTTGATACACTGGGCGGCTCTCACGGCGCTCATCTCTTTGTTGTTCCGAGATGCAAGTGATTAGTGTTTCTGAAGTATTTCTATAGCAAAAAATCGAGACGACTAGAATGTCATGTACCAAAGCATGGGACATGGTATGGCAGGGAAGGTCATTGTAGGTTTTTAAATATAACAGATGATCGATGCCACTAGATCTATAACGAAGTGTGTTCGACCAGAATGCATGTATCAAGGGAAGACAACTGTCAAGAAATTCCATGTGAAGATACCAGTGTAAAAGGAAGGAAGGATAAATGAACCTTAAGGAAGTTAAGGCCAGTTACGTAGATTGTTTTGTATGCTATTCAATTTCTTATTAGGTCATAATTGGTTCATTGTCTGGAAATGGATTATTTCATAGCAAACACCATGCAAAAATATATAGTGGGCTGGATAAGCCAGGGACCAAAGTAAAATTATCAAGGACAACACTTTTCGCCTGATATAATTGACCTGGAAGAGTGGCAGTGCTTGGCCATGGAAATGCTAACGTTTGTGCTTCTTTTCAGTCAAGAGTAGCGAAAATATACTTATAAGGGATCGCAGCTGTTACAAAGAAAATTCCCCGTCAGATTTCAGGCGACGTATGGCCTTTTCACAATTTCAGTATCGATTACACGAGAACTATAGCAATCGTTGTTATAACAACGTACATTATTTTTCTCTGATGATGTTTTACACACTTCAAGCATGTCTTTTGGATCATAAGAAACACAGTTAAAGAGGTATTGGTATTTTTCTCAAAGACCTGGTTAATGTTATAGTTACCGATTTTATCGTCCACCATATGAGGTGCCGTTAAACATCCATTAGTTTTAATTAATCCCAGAAGTTACGATGACATTGATTTACGAGACTGCTGCCCAGTCGCTCATACCTGACCCGTTCCTGATCACTGTTTAACACTTTTACAACCTTTTCAATTATGGGTGTGATAACAGTAAAGCCTATGGTGCAAAACATCTTGTGCCCAGCAGACATTCATGAATCTACATTACCTGATTAGCTCCATATTAGCTGTTTAGTTAACTATCACAATAATACTGTAGTATTATATAGTTAAATACTCGTGCTAAAATAGCTTTTGGGTAGGCTGTGCCATTAGGGAAAATTTACAATGACCATGCAAAGTATGGATTTGAATGATGGGTTTTACTTACAGCATAAAACCTACTGTAAGCAAACTTTGTTTCTGCGGTGGAGAAGTTAAATTAAAGTGTCAATTTAAATTAAAACAATTAAAATTATGTATTTCTTATGTACATGTATGAGGAGAATACATGTAGCCACGTAGCCAGGAGAATGTAGCCACGGAATAGGTAACGAACAAATAGAAAACGAGACAATCAGATATTGCAGACCCTCGCTCTTCCATACTTAGTTACTAAAATTAGAGTTCATGACCCTTACATTTTGGACCTTGGCGATAATCGGGGATTTTGCTCGTACCATCATTGGTCATATAGAAGGGAGAAGGGAAACAGTCTTCACAAAAAGGATCATAATTATATTTTGACGAACTTCTTATCTTGGAAATATTCCAATCTTATGTTCACCACAGGCATATATTTGGTGTTGATCTGTTATTTGCTTTCTATTCCGATCGATGTGTATTGCCAGGATCCCTCTGAAACTATTCATTCTATTCACAGATGTGCCATGATGGATGATCTGACATTTGACCAAGCGAGCAAGGTCATGAAATTGCAGAAATTTGTCACAATCAAGGGTGGACTTCATTCAGTCAGTAACAGGAGAGTTAGAGGTCCTCCTGAACACTGCTGTGGCATATATAAAACTACACTGTTTGATTGCCTTTGGAGTGCAATATCTAATAATTATATTAGAATAATAATCATAACAATTTGTGGATATCGGTTGCCTGCATTTCGTAATAAACAATGCAAGTCTCTTTGGGCTGGTTTTATCACATACACTTTTCGAGATCTGTAATGCATTCATCATCTGATACAGCCTGTGCTGCTAATCTTGACGATCATTTTATCAACATTTGAAACTGAAAACTATACTGCGAAGTGTAAATAAAAACAAAAAAAAACTCCCGAGCGACAAAAGTACACCCTATATATATATGTGTAATTTAAGTGAAACTGACAAGTGTTATTTTTGTATGAAATGTATCAAAACTATAAATCATATGTTTTTTAATGTCCTGTTGTACAAACATTTTGGAAAGAAATTTGTTGTGAACTTCACCCTCATCTTGACCTCTTCTTGTATGTCATCAGTAGCAATGTCATATTTGGAGTAGATGGTATTAATAATTCAATATTGATTAAATATATTTTTCTGGTAGCTAAAAGAATATTTTTTTTGTAAAGATAAAAATTTATCTGTCCAATTTTTTATGAATAACTTAAGAGAGTGCTATATGACGGAATATAAAGGTTGTAACTTTGATAAAAACAAATGACAGCCAATACTAAATATTTCAACATAACTATGTTTGTAAAAATTGCAAAACCCAATAATATTACAATGAATGTACTATATTGCTGTAGAACTCTTGATAGATATTTGTATGTGTCGTTGTGAATAAATATAACTAAATAAAAACCAAAACAAAAGTACACGCTATGTCTCAAGAAATACTACCAACGGCATTACGAACGTTTGTTTCTATAGCAATGTTCTGTTTTCCACTACTATGGCAGTGTGTAAATACACTAATGTTATTACATTAATGATCGTCCCAGCAATACTTCTATATTGATAACACTCACCACAGCAACATCATTGCGGTTGTCAGTCGCCCAAACCGAATTTTGAATGTTGTGATATAACTTAGACCATCCACTTGTAAAGCGATTAGCAAATGACTCACCGTGTTTAGTAACCCATGGAGGGGAACAACAAGTCCTTTATCATTGACACACTGGACGGCTTTTGCAATATTAATATCTTCTTTGTGTGGATATACAAGTCTAGCTGCCCATTCTAGGAATCAGCAAGTCCTTTATCATTGACACACTGGGCGGCTTCTACAATGTTCATATCTTCTTTGTGTGAAGATGTAAGTGATAAATGATATGTGACACAACGAAAACGAAGCCTGCTCCAGACCTGCCACCCCGGTGTGCAATGAGCAGGGAGATATTTGATGCATGGTAGATAAATGTTAAAAACTATGATCATGATGATAGGAGACACTCGAATAAAAAGGTATTGGTCCTTATAATAGTACGGCGGGCCAAAGCAAGACCTCCTGTAGCAGGGTGTGCAAAAATTAAGGTCAAATTTGAGGACAAATCAATGAAAAGCAATGCACATTATACTGATAGCCTTCAGTCCCCTTTATCATGATTCAAATAATATGAATGTAGGTATCAATCTATTACCACAAATACAGTAGATTTTGATGATGCCAATAACAAACGTAAAATACAACATTTTGCAATAGAAACAGAGCAGGACCAAATAGTTTATCCAAAGACACAAGTGTTATATTTGTTTTAATTTTGTGTTTTAATTTGCCAATAAAGGTATTGATGCAATTAACATCGGTAATATATTACATCATAAGTCTGTTCAGTCCCAGGTACCATCATACTTCACTGACACGGCTGCTCCATCTGTATCCTACTCATATAAAACAAAGAGGAGGTTCTAAGAAACTAACATGTAATTTTAATTTCACTTTCCGTTACATAGATGATGTATTGTCGCTAAATAATCCCAAGTTTGGTGATTATTTGGATGTCATATATCCTAAGGAACTTGAAATTAAGGATACTACAGAATCCGCTAATTTTTCCAACTATCTAGACCTGAGGTTGGAGATTGATAATGATTCTAACCTGTCAACTAGATTATATGACAAACGTGATGATTTCAATTTTTCCATAGTCAATTTCCCTTTTCTAAGCAGCAACATTCCTATGTCACCGGCATATGGTGTGTTTGTTTCTCAACTTATACGCTATTCCAGAGCTAGTTGCAAATATGAGGACTTTGTCTATCGAAGTGCCCAGCTAGTCTCTAAACTGCTACGACAAGGATATGTTTTACCAAGACTTATCGCTGCGTTTAAGAAATTCTATGGACGTCATCATGATCTGGTTGATAAATACAGCAAATCCATGTCTGCCATGCAACTAGATCTATTTTCATGTTAATTTTGGGGAATTCATGACGGGTGCCACTAGTGGGGCAGGAAATGCTCACTCTTTCCGGAACACCTGATTTCACCTCCTGATGGCCATTTACGGGGGTTCATGAGTTTCCCTGTCATTTTTGTTTTCTCTCACTTCGTATGCCTGATATGACTTTCTGTCCCCGGACTATGAGATTGGATAACGGACCCTGTTTTGTTTGCTCGGAATACTTGATACTGGGTATTGATTCCACGTCTAACACACTGGCGTCATCAGGGGCAGACAGTGTGTTAAATGTAGTTGTTTCTACTGTACACCTGATGGAATTAGTATACAACTGCCCAACAACCTATGAAAATATTTGAGAAATCCGAAACAAACCCCATGGAACAGATATATATGACAAGTGCATAAGTACCTAATCAATAGCCAGAAGGCTACTGAGTTGATGGTATCCTCGGGGACAGATTTAACCTCCGCCAGCGGTGACACCGACTCAGTGGTATGAATGTAGGTATCAATCAAACCACAAATACAGTAGATTTTGATGATGCGAATAACAAACGTAAAATACAACATTTTGCAATAGAAACAAAGCAGGACCAAATAGTTTATCCAAAGACACACTGGCGTCATCAGGGGCAGACAGTGTGTTAAATGTAGTTGTTTCTACTGTACACCTGATGGAATTAGTATACAACTACCCAACAACCTATGAAAATATTTGCGAAATCCGAAACAAACCCCATGGAACAGATATATGACAAGTACTTAAGTACCTTATCAATAGCCAGAAGGCTACTGAGTTGATGGTATCCTCGGGGACAGATTTAACGTCCGCCAGTGGTAACACCGACTCAGTGGTATGAATGTGGGTATCAATCTATTACCACAAATACAGTAGATTTTGATGATGCCAATAACAAACGTAAAATACAATATTTTGCAATAGAAACAAAGCAGGACCAAATAGTTTATCCAAAGACACACTGGCGTCATCAGGGGCAGATAGTGTGTTAAATGTAGTTGTTTCTACTGTACACCTGATGGAATTAGTATACAACTGCCTAACAACCTATGAAAATATTTGAGAAATCTGAAACAAACCCCATGGAACAGATATATGACAAGTACATAAGTACCTAATCAATAGCCAGAAGGCTACTGAGTTGATGGTATCCTCGGGGACAGATTTAACGCCCTCCAGCAGTGACACCGACTCAGTGGTATGAATGTAGGTATCAATCTATTACCACAAATACAGTAGATTTTGATGATGCCAAAACGTAAAATACAACATTATGCAATAGAAACAAAGCAGGACCAAATAGTTTATCCAAAGACACACTGGCGTCATCAGGGGCAGACAGTGTGTTAAATGTAGTTGTTTCTACTGTACACCTGATGGAATTAGTATACAACTGCCCAACAACCTATGAAAATATTTGAGAAATCCGAAACAAACCCCATGGAACAGATATATATGACAAGTGCATAAGTACCTAATCAATAGCCAGAAGGCTACTGAGTTGATGGTATCCTCGGGGACAGATTTAACCTCCGCCAGCAGTGACACCGACTCAGTGGTATGAATGTAGGTATCAATCTATTACCACAAATACAGTAGATTTTGATGATGCCAATAACAAACGTAAAATACAACATTTTGCAATAGAAACAAAGCAGGACCAAATAGTTTATCCAAAGACACACTGGCGTTTTCCAATATTTGGCTTGGAACACTCCAAGATTTTATCACAAAGATATGAAGTAAATTGAAGTAAAAAGCAAACATTTTCAGGGAGAAGAGGGGGCGCGAGCCACTATTAGGACCAATATGGTAGATTTCTAAAGATTCTGTTGGATGAGTCTTGATGCAACAGAGAACTTTCGTTAAGTTCTGTGTTAGTCAATGACTGATTATGTGCTAACTGTTAGATCAGACGAAGTGTGTATTGTTTCACAGTGAGCATTATTTGGATGAAGATACCATATTTGATGAGCCATATACCAAATAACATTCACGAATGATATTATTCATCCAATGGTCCATTGACCAGGAACAATGATTAAACAAATTATTGGCCATTGGAAAAAAACAACAGTTGTTGTGCATTTATTCTCTTTGGAACTCTAAATGATAGGAACGTATCAAAAGGAGATCGTTTCCACTAAACAAAATGTTATGTTGTAACTAAATGTTGGGTGCATAACCGTAAACAGAGACAGTAGACAGGTATATATTGACAGCCATCATTCTGTCCAATTTGTCGAATAAAAAGACATGTGATTTGATAGATCTTTTATCTTAAACTTACACAATGTCACAAGACATTTGAATTTTTTTATATATATGTGAACATATACTATTATTTGTTCTACATAAACTTATTGTTCGAAGCAGCAAACAATTTTCAACACAAGCAACGACGCCTAAATAAAGACGATGAACTTCTTATCATGAATATATATTGATCAGATGACGCACGAATTACACTCCAGAAACAAATCAGCATTTCTATTAAACTATGACAACACTCAGTGATCTGTTCAATTTCAGTGGTGCTGTTTTGGATCTGGATCCAATGGATTTTCCCTACAAATATATCAGAAGTAACTTTTTCCGGTTTGAGAAGTACAAGAGTGAGTTATGGGCACTCTCATTTTGTATCGGAATAGACTGTTAGCACAAGTTGGAAAATTGAAATTGGAAAATTCGCCATGACAGCAATATACAAGGCAACAACATACATATGGTTTATGTCTGTTAATCCTATTTATGGAAATGAAAAGTTCATTGTGCCATTTATTTTGGTTACTCTATTCATTTGTTTTTCATTTAATATTTTACATATTTGTAAACTCCAAATGTTTTAAATTAGTTTTCTATTACAATGCGTCGTTGTTATCATACTAATTAAACAAAATACAGCAGGACAAGTACAGCAGGAAGTATGATAGACATAACAATTTTGAGTAAATTCATGCAAAAATTCAGGGCAAGCAAAAATAGAATAACTTCCAACAACAGGTGGGCACTTAAGCTGTCAACATTCGTCTATGAACGCCTCTGCAGTCGTTACCTCATTAGATACGCGGGTATTGTACTTACGGGAAATCACGGGGAGACAGCCACGTCATGGTGAAACGTGAATAGAAGTATCTGAATGGAAGCAAGTAATCTTACATGAATTTGAGAGCGACCAATGGTCATTCGCTAAAGTTTGAACTAGTGTGTAATTTTGACCCTTCGCATGGATTGGTCACCCTAAAACTGAGTACGTACATTCCACTCAATAGCATGAAATGCATCGGGATATCCATGACTATTTGGAGATACGATTACCTCAACCAACCATCAAATGTCAACAATTGTTCGCTACTACTTGAGAGTAGTTGATGGTTTCCAGACAACCTTTTCATAATGCCAGGTGTGATGTCGAGAGTGACAGGGATAAGATGTATAACACTCAGTAACATTGAGCTATGCATGAAATGAATGTGTTATTTTTACTTAGCAACATGTCTAGTTGAGTTTTAGCACTAGACACTAATAGATTTTCACCTAAAATGTGAAGTACAATGCCAGCCAGTTCCAGTTGAATATAGGTAACCAGGCTAAATGTAGTCCTGTTGATTTACGCTGTTCACAACCCTGAACAGATTGCAGCTAGAACTACAATGTTGTGACACTATTCAGCAGTACCACTATGTTCATTGATTCAGACCATGGCATACTTACACGCAGGAGTAGTTAACATGGGTATGACGTGGTGGGTCATTTCCGGTTTCCAGTCCTGTGAAAATACGATACAAGATTATGATACAAATACCCAAAACCGATTTTTGAACATTGTAATATGAACAGATCCACGTGAAGAAGACTGAATTCAATTGATATGAAATATAGCGTTATGGTCCTTGCTGGCTGTATGAGATGAAGGACCTGAACAAATTATTTACCAGGCATTCATTGTGGATGAGCGTTGGTGAGAGTGATTAAAATCAGCTGATATATTCTAAGTAGCAGTATTACCACCGTATCGCGATATACATTGAGTATCCTATGGTCTTATTTATCAAATCTTTCCTGATATTTTCATGGTTTTAAGTACGATTGGTTTAATTTGAGTAGTGTACCATTGTGAATATTGTTCAGAACATATGTCCCAACTGCGGACCAAAATGATATCATTTCTAAATAATATATCCCACTCCAATGACACTACAAATATGTCCTTTTTTAATATCATTGCAACATCAAGCATGTGGCACACCAGTAATACATCACTCACACAGCAGAATATAATGGCGACCACGCTATCATAACTCTGTTGAAATATGATTATTACCATGTAATGTCATTTCACACGGGTGAGGTTCTTTGTGAGGAATATCACTTGTAATAATCCACTTGACTGTTCCCTACAAACAGTGCTGGTCTCTCCTGTTATTATATTTAATATTTTTATTCATCTGCATCTATTTACTATTAATAACAATTATTGCAGGTTATGTACGTCTATTATTGAGTAGACGAATAGTATACATAATCACTGCTGACGTGTATATGATAACAAACTGATAATCACCTGAAGAGGTATATCTTTCTCTCCATATTTGTTTAATCTCTATCATTCTGTATACATGCGGACTCGCTGGAAACATTGTCTTGGTTTTTTTTATTTCTTCTTTGCGGTTTCCATCAAGTCTGCGTGGCAATAAAATCCCGCAATTAGGTATGATAGAATAATATGCGGCAGACTATGGTCTGGAATTATCCTCATAAAAACAGTGAGGAAATTCGATTCGCAAAAGAGCAGACTGCATACGACTCCCTATAGACACCAATTTATAGGTGTCTATTGCCTCCTTGCGTGACACCAATTTTGATATACAGTGTAGGAAAAAAGTTTGGAATATATCGAAAATTTTCACATTCTAATTGATTAGTCGACCAGTGAATTGGGCAGAGGCTGAACCACGAGGCCCTCCAGGATGATTGTGTGCTTCTTAGGGTGCAAGCTGGCGGTGATGGAGTCACTGTGTGGGGTGCCTTTCATAGTGGATGCCTGCACGTAAAGTCGGACCTGCACGTAATGGAGGGGTACATGGATCAGCACCAGCCCATCGAGCCCGACGAGTGACCAAATTCCTCCAGAACACGGACCTGGAGCATATGGCATGGCCTGCGGTGTCACCGGATATGAACCCGATCGAGAACCTGTGGTCGGAAATCTCTCGGGTGCTGAACAAACAACCCCCACAACAAATGTAGCTGAACTAACCCAGACAACACTCAAACCTAGTCTCTAGTATGCCTCGTCCTACCCGTGTCTTATACAACGCTAGAGGGGGTCACACAACGTACTTAAGTGACTTTTTGTATTCTGTTGTATCACTGAAACCATAATGGGTAAAATGAAACAAATTATAGCTTGTATACTGATGTGAGAATGAAGTAAAACTGAATCGTTCAAAGTATGATTTTCATATATTTTCGTCATGGTTTGTCAATAAAGCCAATAATTCACATAGGTGATTGAAATACTAGCAGAAATTGCTATCAGTTGATTGGATATTATGTGGGCAAATGAAAAATGGCCACACATCATGGAAATAATGCAAATTTTTCTGACAGAAAAATTCCAAAAGTTAAAACTAAAAATACTTGATATATTCCAAACTTTTTTCCTACACTGTAGTTGAATTCCCAAGCTGATACTGGAAATTAGTTTGAATGCGATGTCATGCCTTAAAAAAAACTATGGGAATCTTTGTAAAATTACTAAAAATTACCTTCCATCAATGCATGCAATGTCATTTTGCGGTGTTTTGTGTAAATCATATATCAGAGCATTGTCAACAAAAGTGTACCGTCTATGATCGTTTGACGAGTATATATATTGGATAACTTATATTTTCATGTTGAACAAGGCACTTTCTGGTCGCGGGTGGATAGGTGAATTTGTGCGTGAATTCGCGGGTGAATTTGTGCGTACTTGTTTGATTTTAGTAATCTGTAATTGATACAGATAAATAACTGTTTACTAATCCATTCTCGGCAAATAATTTCCAGGTAAGCTTGCTCAACCTATATATTTTCCCGGTATTACGAAAATTAGGCTTGCGCAATCTATGTATTTGATTTTTGTATTTTTTTGTGTTTGTATATGTTATCTTTTATGCATTATACCAGTGGCATGCTTGAACATCCTACTTTCAAATATATGTCTGCAATTATACCTTCGGGAATGATATATCAGGATAATCGACAGCAAAACAATGATGTTACCTTTCACTCAAAATCATTTACAGATTCACACGAGATGACAGAGACACCGTTGTTGAACTTATCATGTATATCGAAATACTGTCATATGTATATGGCGTGAAAATAGTCCGCATTTTCACATAAATCTCCAGATACAAGTGCCACCACAGGTGTTACATGACAAGTTTCAAACCAAGCTAACAACACGATACATCATTTGCACAGCAGACGTTAATGGGTGACATCACATTGATCACATAAGCTAAAATATGATAATTACCAATTTATGTCATGGGCCTGGCTGAGATAATCGCAAAAAATTGCATTCATGTAGTAACCAGTAACTTAATTTTAAAAAAAACAAGAGTCCAAACACTGCCATGAAAAGAGGCGAATTGAATCCCATCGTTGGTGGGAATAAATCAATACATTACAGTATTGCGGATGCAAATGTTTCATACGGGACGAAATGTATTTTAATTCATTGTGTGACATACCAACGAATAAGATGTGACAGATCGAAATGTCCTGGACTTAAAATACTTTGATATGGTTGAGACAAATTTATGATGGATGCCATCTGCCCGCAAGCAATAGACAAGGTCAAAGCCTGTAAGATAGATCTGGACCATATGGTGGTTCTGAAAAATGGTTCCAGCCTGATGTCAACACACTAGCTGTAATTCATATTCGGAGTCACTGATACAGTGTCACTAAACTTAGTGTAGTATGTTTTATACATAATATGACCTGAAACATACAAACACCGTGCATGATATTACGCTGTCGTGTATACATGTTTCATGTTAGCATTCACCTATGGTGAACTCATATGTCTTTTTACACCACAACCATTTAATCAAAATTAGAATGATGATATGATGCCAGTTGGCAGCAAAAACAAACCATCTCCTGAGGATCTTCCAATCAATGCCGATGAGGAGCACATAGCCTTTGAGGCATTTGGTAGGAGTCATGAATACCATGAGATAAAAATATACATTTATCATTAATATATCTAACAATTCTCTCGATTCGAGTAATTATAGAGAGGTAGATTATAACGGGCTATTAGTGATTGCTGTATTTGATAATAACAATCACTGACAATTTCAAGTTAAATTTTTTCATTCAATAAAATAGTATTCCCGGTGAAGTCATAAGATTTGAATATGTTCTGTTTTAGTTCATTGGATTGTTTTACATTCATTGTTGACTAATTAAGTGTGTTCTACGAAGGGTTGATGTTGTCGATTGGAGGACACAAAGGTGAAGTTAATATGTGTGGTATCATAGAAGATGTATAAGCGGTCATTAAATTAACAGTATGTCTCAAGATTTACAGTAATGGTTAGGAGGATATATTGTAGACATACTATTGTTGGTAGCCTCCCACACAGTTATTGTTAGTTCGAACCGGATGTTTATGGACTACGAGAAATGTGCCTGATCGTGCCCATGTCTTGGCTGCTTGAAAAGTTGATAATTCCATTATATTGATTGCTTTTGATCTCCTACAGAGCACCATAGAATTCCGCAAGTATTGAATTGAACTAGTGAAAACTTCCAGTTAATACGTGTTTGCCAGATACTCACTAATATACGAAATACCTTTCTGTCTGGCAGACATAACATTCAAAATGTGATACTAAAATGCACGAACATGTCCAGCCCTGCCAGCGTTGTAATATGATATAACTAAAGTATTGTAAAGATCAAGTTAGATAAAAGACTGCTGCTGGATATTTCTGTTCACGTTACCTATATCATTGCGGATGCTTTGGTTCGAACCTAGCTTACAACGCGATACATTTGAGGTGGTGTTATTCGATGTTTATACTAGATTTAAATATATGGCGTCGTCTTCTCATTGCCATGGATTTTTCCCATGATTTTTCTTCCAACGTAACATGCACACATGCCATTGGTAAGACGGGTTTTAGGTGTATCTTTTGAATAGCAATACATAATGTGCATGCACTATTAATTTCATTTTATTGGCTGACATCATATTGAAAATGATATACAGTCACCAAATAGTACCATACCAATAACTGTTTATATGAAATGTTTACTAAATATATATCTATCAGGATTGTTTTTGTGCAAAAATTCCTCGTTTTCAATCCGGGACGAATATGTATTTCTAATTTGTTTTAACCATATGCGCTGAAGAGTATTCATTAGGTACTTGATTGGGAGACACAGTTTCATTAACTGAGAAATATGCGCTTGCCAGACACCATTACATTATATTGAAGGAAACCATCAAACTACATTTTCCAGTAGCTATTCCTTTGGTCATGTTCCTCTTTTCGCTCCATACAAAGCCTCTGTACTTTCTATGACTTTTGTTATACTATTTTCGGACACCAATTTTCCACGGATCTGATGATGTATTATAACATTTTCATCAATACTGTAGACTACTTTATCAGATACAAGTATAAATAAAAAGTTGTTCTTGAGGTTTGTCATTTAGTCTGAAAATCCCTGTTGCGGATACACAACACGATATTGACCATGGCGTCTGTGTATAAACACTTTGTTTTACCAATTCAATTTGTTGTTCATTTTGTTCAGAGTACTTGTACTTGTACTTGTATGTAAGTAAGAATCAATCTATTACCACCAATTGTCAGATTTTGATGATGCGAATAACAAACGTAGAACACAACATTTTGCAATAGAAACAAAGCCCGACCAAATAGTTTATCCAAAGACACACTGGCGTCATCAGGGGCAGACAGTGTGTTAAATGTAGTTGTTTCTACTGTACACATGATGGAATTAGTATACAACTGCCCAACAACCTATGAAAATAATTTAGAAATCTGAAACAAACTCCATGGAATAGATATATGACAAGTACATAAGTACCTAATCACAAACCAGAAGGCTATTGTACTTGAAGAAGGCTATTGTACTTGGTCTCAAAGTACTTGAAGTACTTAAGTACATTCTTTTCAAACTGAGTACTTGTACTTGGATACTCATGCTGTACTTGTACTTGAAGAAATGTACTTGATCCCATGTCTGACTGTAGTAGTTGTCGGCTTCTTGTAAATATTATAATATTGTAATACGAACAGCATTTGAAAGCTTTTAATCACGTGCACATATCCCCTGACTTGCAAGGTCGCTATCACTATAGTATGGGAATGTTTTGAGAACACACTCTTGTGTCAGGTTAAAAATGTATGTTGCATACGATAGCCCATTAAGACATATCAGTATCAAGTCATCAAACACACGCAAGGAAATACTCTACATAGTGTGGTAATAACAACAATCTTTGTACGTGTTTTTACGTCATATGAATTTTACGCTACGAGAATTATATCATAGTTTGTCAGTGCTATATAAATACAAAATTATCACTATCATTGAGGTGTATATTGAAGATTGAATCTAATACTTTGGGGGGCATTGCATTATGTGATAATTTCGTTACTTAAGTTTATTATGAGCGTGAAGAGTTAATGGTCTAGGATGGAATTTAGCATGCTAATATCATCGTTTTCTTGCAGTTAGTATCCGTTTGGTCTGCCCTGCATCGAGAATCGCACTTATGGCGTCTGTGAAATTCTGGAGTTTTTGCAGTCACAGTTGCTTTTGGTAAGAATAAGATGTTTGGTTCTACGGTCTGGCCATCTTACAGATATTTGCGTCATAGGAAGATAACACAAGCTAGGACGTTCTACACTGCTATCATTACGGATTATAACGATTGCAATTCATACTTTTAGCCACTTAAAAGGTATTTTCTGCAACAATTTTTGCTCAGAGCCAGGAGAAGCTACTGTCCTAGAAGTCATTCGTTCTGGTCACGCACTGTGTTATCGCCTACCATAAATGTCAAGTCGGTTTTATGTAGCTGAGAGGGAAAATCACCAATAGCCAAACTGCTACACGAATCAGTCCATCATCGTGATTATGTTCATCATGCTTCCAGTTGAAATTATTATAAGCGTCTTTACTCAGTCTGCGATTCACTCATTCGTTCCAGTCATGTCCATTGCATGTCCAACATGAATAAGCATGTAGTAATCTCGTAATAGATAGATAGATACTTTATTGGTCTCATGGAGAAACTTGTTTCACAAATGACACGGAATATCAAAACGTGGTTACATAAAATATCGACATTTAGACAAAAATGACAACGAAATTGCTAGCGTGACGATACTTTGTTATACTAGTGTATGGAGTTCGGCACGAAGGAGCGTTGATACCGGGCCGTGCAACACTTGAGCGACTGGAGCCTCACACCGGATCTCAGCTTTTGATAGCTGGCGTGGAGTGGGTGTGTCCTATCTGCCATAATCACATTTTGTTTTGCAACACAAAACTTCGCAAACAAGCTATCTGATGGCAATCACTTGATACCGATTACTTTCTCACACCGTCTGATCATGTGTGACATCGCCGTCAGGTCATGTTTTGTAGAATTTCCGTAATACACAACAAAACCAAAAGTGACCGTATTTTCAATTACTGATTTGTAAAATACGACTGACCTTGAAATATTTTAGGTTACGTAAAAAATACAACATTTGCTGTAGTTTGCTAAACACAAGTTCGTTATTTAGCTTCTAGGTTAATTTGTCAAGTGTTGGTCGACAGCTGAGCAGCGCCCCTATATTTAAGCATGTTGAAATATGCGTGACAAGCACCTCCTGCGATAGACAGCTCAGCATATAAAACTCATCCCGCTTATATCCTCGACACTGCCTCTGTAAAAGCATAGAATAATATTATACATGTTCATGTGGGTGGGGTAATCATCAGTGATATATCATTTGAATATGTGTCTCAAAATGATTTTTGTGACAGTATTGCATGAGGTTTGTACAAAGTTCATGATTCTGCTGAAAGTTATGTCCTCAGAGCGACTTCAGTATATAAATGTATGTAATCCTATAAAATCCATTAGTGGATTAGTTGTGGGAGGAGAGTGACCTCTCAGTTTGTGGTACAAGTTTCCCGACTGAAATATGTCATCATTACTGGTATTCCTACTGGGCGTTGACCCTTGTCTGAACAGCTTATGGTTGTCTGCTCACAATGAATCACGCAAAGCATCACTGGCCAAGTGGCATTTGAAAAACATAATCATAATTTCAATAACTAATAATGGATCCGTGTTTCAACATCAACGCATTACCGTCAGCCAATTAGGAATGCAGCTTTTCGACCATGATGGGTGAATATCAACTTCGAGCCCGGTGATTGTATAAACTGTTAGTACAGTTGTATATTATAATTTTTATTAAGTTTGCTTTTCAGTATAGTGTAATCAATATTTTGAGTAGATCAGTCTAGGAGTAAAATGAACATAGAAATATCCTTTGAGTTGGTAACGTCCTCATATCATTTTCTACAATGACCACCAAAACTGTCTTTGAATAAAATTATCAGTGTGGAATAATTCATCTCTCTTCATGTAATCTCCTGACATGTCGGTTGCAGTTCCAATTTTCTCGTGAATATATAATCAATACACTTGCGAGAATAGAATTATAATAGTTCGCCATAAAATGAAGTAATAAACACGATAAATATTTGCGGAAATTGGATTTTTATTTGACTAAATGATCAAATCTTCCTGCATGTACTTGTATAACTATACAACTTATCACCATAGGTGGCAAGGAATGTAGAACAAACTTATGAGAACACTTCCCATGGTAGCATGTGGTGAGCTGCTTGAAGATGTGTGGATTAATGTGATTATATTTTTGGACTTCAAATGACATCTAACGGTTCACTCGTTATTTTGCCTGGGAGTCCCTGTATCATGAACATTTTTAAAATCCAATTTCACTGTATGAACCCCACTACCGTAACGCGACGTTACGGTAGTACGGATGATGGCGGAAGGTCGGTAGCTTCGAAAAGTTTCTTCTAGATAAACTAGGTTTTAGGCATGATTTTTCTATAACACATACATGAGGCGAATTGCGAGATATACTTCATGTTGCGGCAGAGTAATCAAGTCGTAAATTTGATCGATTCCTGAGCAAAAACGGTTTGAAGTTTGCGACGATTACTACGGTAACGTTAGTCGCCCACTACCGTAACGCCAATTTTCAAATTTCAAGTACTACCGTAACGCATGTTTGAACCCATACTTCAAAATGCATTTTATTTTTATTGGATCATAATATATGACTCCGGTTAAGAATGGATAGTGGCGATATTGTTGTAATATGTATGTAGATAGTTTACCACGAGGTAGGGACAATATATTTGGGAATTTCCCATGCAAACCAAGTTTCATCGGGGCAGCTGCACCTTGGGACTATCTGGGATTTCGACAGCAGAGTGACCTCCAACCCCAACACCTAGTGACTATAGACAATTTTTCTTCCACAAACTGTGCCCGGTAGTAATCTCCACTTCGATATCACCTAGATGGCCTTTGAATTTACCTTCAAAATGTTTATAATTATCGTTTGTAGTAAAGAAAGATTTGTTGAGCTTGGTTTGAAGTCCACATTGTGTTTGCCGATAGGGAATCCACTATTAAACAAACTTTCAATCTTGTTTAGAACTGTACCCGACATGGGTTGCTGTGAACCAACAAACTCAATTCTAAATACAATTAAGTCATTATTCTTAATTGTTTATTTAAGGTACGTTTGACTTGCCGTTATCAGAACATAGTGCAAACAAAACATGTGAAGATTCCTTTATTCATGCTACGCATTAATTGTTTTTATTGGGAGAATAAGGTGCATTTTACAGAAAGCTACAAATTATGTTATCCATCTGCATTATGCAAGTAGATCCGACTGGTATGAATATTTCACACACAACTGTACCTCCTCACCCATCTCATGTAAAAGTTCTGTTTTTTTTTTATCGAAATATTTGGTTGAAACATTGCAAGATACAAACATAGAAATAGAGAATGAAAGTTTTTGGTTAACGTTACGGTAGTACACACTCGGCGTTACGGTAGTACCCGGCATCTCCCGATGTGACGTTACGGTAATATGCAGCCGATTTCTATTTTATATTTTCTGACTTACTGAGGGTGATATCACCGAAATAACTTTCACCATTAGATGCGTAACGTTAAGAAGTACCAAAGCGCACTATTGAACAAGAGTGACATGTGTACTAGAAACGATAATCTCAAGAAAACCCCTCGAGCTACTCGCACGCCGCCATCGTCCCTTACTACCGTAACGTCGCGTTACGGTAGTGGGGTTCCTACTGTGAATTTGGGTTGCTTTAATTCGCGTACTCTATCGTCGACGTGAGACATTGTTAATTGAACATTGTACTCTGTGGTGGAATGCCATGCCCTGGCGTACCCTATGTAACTTTGTGATACACTAATTTATATCCACGTCGTATTTCTTGTCAATGTCATATTCCACAGTAATTCTGTGTCATATCGCGTTATAAGCTACTCAGTTGGGCACAAACAAGGTCACAGACAACGGAATAATGGTCGGCCAATATTCCCCGTAATGATAGTCTATTCAAAAAATTTACGAGTACAATAGAACAACTACTCCAAGTTGTACTTCAGACTGGACAACTTTCACATGAGCACATGTATCACACTACTATTCATCTGACGGTCTCAACTGTCATTAACATGACTATATAACCGTAGGGCGGTATCAGGGTGATGCGCCTTTGGTAGTTTTTTTTATATGATATATATTTTCGATTAGATGGGCCAAGAGTGGTTAAGCTTGATTTCCAAGTTTGAAAAGATGTGATCTAGTGAGTCAGTATTCCACCGTTTCGAGATTCGGACACACAACACCAATTTTGCCTATGCTATATCCTCCTGTTTTTGTGTGGAAGTGTGTATGAAATGCAATGAAATCGGATGAGCCAGGTGAAATACAATTGTAATGCGATTTAAATGTGCTTGTTATACTATGTACGAGTATATATTATTCTTCTTAGCCCTGTTTACTCAAAAGTACCATTGATATTCTTCAATTTCACCAAATGTGGCCTGGTATAATAAATTGGACACATCATGTACGAAACAAGATACTGGAAGTCATGTCCCGGATTCCCAGTATTGGCAAATACAGAACGGAACTCATAGTCATGATCTAGTCATGGTCAACTAGTCATGTTCATACTTACTTTTTAGTTACTATCAGCGCAAAGGTCCCTTAAGTTATATAATTCGAGCTAAGGTCAGGGTAGTCGTGTTGTTATTAACTTTGTCAAAATTTTTCAATAATATGCAGGTTGTTTTTGTATGATTTCTAATGTTTTTTTGTGTCGTATAACAATATTCATTCATTCATTTGCTCATTCGTTCATATACTCATTCACAAATAACGGCAGTGTTTCTTTACCTCATGGTAATTGCATCGGTCCATTATTATCTTTAATCCTAAAGCACACAATTATACCAAACACCGACGGCACTGGTATTATATCGCTGATGGCTCCCTCTCCTCTAAACCGATTAGCAAAATGATTCCTGGTGTTTAGCTTTTCATGGAATGAACAGCGAGTCCTTTATCCTTGACACACTGGGAGGTCTTCACGGAGCACATCTTTCGTCGGGAGATACATGAGATTAGTTGGTCTCATATATTTTCCACGGCAAAAACTTAGCTGACTCCAGGCATGGTACCGCGGTGTGCAACGGTCATAGACAAATTTCATGCAGGGGAAAATGGTAAGTTTTCAACCATTTAAAAATACAGATATAAAACGATTGTGCTGGTGCAGAATAAATGAAAGGCAAATTTCATGAAGTTTTGTGTAGAAAGATAACAGTGCAAAGATGTTGTCTATGAGGAAGCCGACGCCAGTTACAAAAATGATCTTTAATGCAGTATCAGTGATTGAGCATGCGCTAATTGGCTCATCAGACAAAATATTGATTGCTTTATAGCAAACACTGATAACACGGATGCCACATTTGATAAGCCAATACCAAATTACATTCATCATTGATACTACATATAACGTGGTCTAACTGGCCAGGATGAATGACAGTAATCAGTTAAAACATTTATTCACGTGTTATGCATTCTTCCTCTACATACCTCAAAATCACATGAGACCATTCTCACTAGCGTTTTCTGAAATACGTTATTTTTTTTTAAAAATATATACCGAGATAAATTTTCCACATTTCAAAAATAGTCATCTGTCAAGTGTTTTCAAACTTTGGAGTATTGGTGACACACTTGTGATCGAGCGAATTACTACCTAGAAGGGATACACTAATCGCTCAAGTAGGCAGGTGCTATCTTGTCACCGGAGATGTAAATATTACTTCTCATCTGTCAAATATAAGACATGTGTTGTACATGGATGAAAGGCAAATATCACTTTTACCTTAAATAATTCTTCATCACGAAACGAATAAAAACTAATGGTATGTGAATATCTGATTTTAATACTATCTGATTTTTACTCTGATTCGTTGATATAATTAACAGTAAAACAATTGTAAATATGTTTGGCATAGTTGAACAGGGGAGTTCTTAACATTTAGCCAACCCTGACCTTTGTTAACACTATATGTAGAGATAGCTCGTGAGAAATATCTCAGAAAAAAATACAGAGTATTTCCATCAAACCGTCGCAGAACATACTGATCTTGATACTGTCAGTGATGCTCTCCTAGATTCGGAACGAATGGATGCTCACTGCAAATATATAAAAAAAAAAACTATTCGCGTCAGAAAGGTGCTGAAGGTAGATTCTGAGTCGTAGCTTGAGCAGCATGTGATTAGTATTTACATTGTATTACTTCTGTATATTCATCACTGCTGAGGAGACAATTTCATTGTTGTTTAACATCTGTTAACTTGGTTTCATCTGGTTGGTGAGCATCAAGGTAAATTGGGTGGAAATCAGAATAACATTTCACTGCAATGCCATGTTAGGATGACAAATCCTTCGACAATTTATACATACATGTACAGGACCCACGTCTCCGATGATAAAATAGATTAGAAACCAAACTGACCTTGTTTACTGTCCGCCATTGCGGGATGCACTGACGATCGTTAGTGCATCCAGTCTCGCCACAGTGATGACATGGTGAAACGTGATGGAAAATGTCTAAGCATAAGCAAGTTAATTCACATGATTTTCTGAGCGATTATGATTGTTTAATGCCATTTGAATCTGTGTCCCACGAACGGATAGAAGATCAGAATACTACGTTCTGACCGCTTCATAACATACACTGCATCTGAGTGCCCATGGCTGAGGATGCAATGACTTCGCCCAATCCGCAAATGTAAATTATTGTTATCAACCACTTGAGAGTAGTGCTCCACTCCAGGCAACCTTTCTATCATGTCAGGTGTGCTTTCGATCATATTCATAAGGTTCATAGCACTAATTGACAGTGAGCTGTTCATGGCATTGAGTGTGAAGTTTTTACTCATCCATGTCTTTAGCTGAGCTGTAGTACTAGAAACTACCTAAATTCCACTCAAAATGTGAGGAACAAATCAAGGCTTTTTCGGTTGAATTTAGGTAGCACTTGTTCAAATGCAGTGATGTCATGCTAGCGTCTGTCACACTTTTGACTGCCATAGGGAAAACTGCAAAACGACATTTATTGTCAATCTTTATGGGCTAAACTATGTGTAAGCCATGCCGAAAGTTTCTAAACAGTCTCTACCTGCACAAACTATGACCGACTACGCTATCCACATGAATTATATTTTTTGTATCACTGAATAGTACATGAATATAGTGTGTCTGAAAAACAACTGTATATGCGCAAAATACCATATTCATCTAGATCGTGTTGAACTTTATTTTAAGGATTGATTGCATGTGATCGTCATGAACCTGGCATTGACCAGCTGTCCATTCACTTATAATGTAAATATAAAGGTAACAAATTCATGAATTTACACACTTCCAATCAACGTGAAACTTTGCCTTTCTGATTATCAGCCATCAAGGATTATGAACCGAGACTCTGTTTCTTACTAAGCAATGTTAAATTTGTTAAATTCATCGTTTTCATATGTCATTTTCCGACCTATTTCTCAGTCTACAAAATACACTCACAACAGGGCGAGCGAAAAGACTATGCTGTGCAGCGAATAGCTAGTGAGGCCAGTAAAACTCACAGGTGATATGCACTCGGGCGCACCGAGGTGTTTGGGATTATGAATGTTCAGCTCATTGTATTCATCTCACAGAAAGTATAGCCCTAGATATTCTCATTATTTTGACGACAACAAGGAATAAATATATGCAACAGCCAGTGCTTGTCAAGCAGAACACTCGAATCTTCGTTTTGGTGAAACGTATAAAATGATTTATCTAATCATCAAATTGTACAGCTTTCGTGATATCATTTATGAAACCATGTCTCGGTTCATCATCCCTGAGTATATGTGTGTGTGCTAGCCAAGTTTTAGGTCAGGGGATTGTATTGTTTTGGTGATTTTGTTACCTTTACTTTCACATTATAAGTCAATGGAAAAGTGCCTCAATGCAGTCACCGGTAAGTTACGTGCAATCACACCTTAAGATATCTCCCAGGACAATTTGCCGTTATATCAATTTCATCACTCAACAGTATTTGGCTAGAACTCGTGACAAGTAGTAACATTACTCAGCAACACAACTATGCTCAATGATTCACGATATAGCATACTTACACACAGCAGTAGGCCATATCAGTATGACTTGGAACTTTGTCATCCACGAGTTCAGTCCTGATAAAATAAAAAAGAAAACAATCACCGCAAAACCGTTCCTGAATATACAAAGTGTGTACCGAAAACTGAATACATACTGAACACATATTCTTGGCCTACACCAGAAGTGTTAACGGTGAACAAATTATCTAGGAATTAGACAGGAGCAACTAACAATATATCATATCATCACATATAATCATGAATATACCTTTTAGTGCTACTTGATCAAATTATCGTCGAAAAAATGTATGTTACCATCAACAGTTATCGTCACCAAAATTATATTCCCTCATCAATGATAAATAGTTCGTTATTCCATTTTCATTAGGTCTTTAGTGGCATGCAGACATTGAGTATAAACAATACCGATATATTGCATTTTCTTTATAATATGTGCACAATGAAGCAATGCAACAATCTACCCCATTGTCAATTGTGGCACTACCATTGAATTTATGGGTCCACACAAAATTGTTTGCATTTGCCT
This sequence comes from Terebella lapidaria, assembly GCA_949152475.1. Classification (NCBI taxonomy): domain Eukaryota; kingdom Metazoa; phylum Annelida; class Polychaeta; order Terebellida; family Terebellidae; genus Terebella; species Terebella lapidaria. Next base: position 29,284,669 of record OX424569.1, on the reverse strand, counting down.
GCTTTTTTAGCGGTGCAATCGAATGACTATATTGCATTTTCACTGATCACTACGTACAGTAATTGCATCATATATTGATAAGTTCTTTTGATATTACCACAAACTAACCAGTCCAGAATATCACATCAAGTATATTGAAGCATTGTGTGAAAACTTATTAATTCAACACCTTATACTTCTAAAACACTCTTCCAATATGTCCCTGATACTCGCGGTACCGGCGAGTTCAACTGTTATCTTATATGGGACTTATACACAAGCTTTCTCAAACAGATATTTGTGATGGATGATATCTATAAATATAACATGGACAGCATAAACCGCTTTACGAGGAGTGATCAGACGGTGCCTGACCAGAATGAATAGCTATAGAAAATGTCCTTCACTGGCTTCACACAACATATGTTTCTGGTCTGAGTTCTTTCTTCATTTACACTTACATTCTAAGTGTAGCAGACCGACGACATTCGAAGAAAAAGTCTAAATAGAATGGCGGAGCATTATGCCTATTCATTATGGTTACGTTATTTGCGCAGGAATAGTGTTTTATCTACAATAAAGTATTCGTAAGTGGGTAGGTTCACTCTGATAGGTTTAATTTCATCATCATGGATGATAGGAACCGACATAACCATATTTCTGCAGTTATCTTCAGTCGTATGGGTCTAGAATATGAATCCACAGCACATCAATCCCAATATCAGTACAAGCGTTTGTTTACTGTCATTATATGATCATACAAGGATGACTCCCACGTGAATCCACCAGTAAGCCCTTTACAAATATGCCTCTTGATGTCCAAGAAAACATGATCACATTGAAGCATGATTCATCAAGCAGCTTATCATAAGCTACCGGGGATAGAGTTCTGGTTCGGTAAATGACAGAAACATGTACACTGCACTACCTGTCGCCTGTTGCATCGAAGTGTATAAAGAAACAGAAAATATTGAAATATCTTAAATTCATACTGGCCTCATTGTTCCAATAAATATTACTTCACGGAAAACATTTTGTGCGCAAGATCAAACATTCATCCAACGGGAACATTGCCACGCACAGGGTACTGGCATACAGGTTGACACATGATGAGCCTACCGAATCATGTGTAGACGATGATTTTGAGCATCACGCAGGTGGCAAACGTTTACAAGCACTGAAGCAGCACAACGTCATGAACGTAGCAGTGATCGTATGTCGATGGTATGGAAGGCATCACCTGGGTCCAGACAGATTTCGGCACATCACTGATGCTGGAGTCGAAGTGCTCTCAGTCATGGGAGAAATTGGTCCCTTTGCCAATGTCCAGACTTGTGTGTACTATGTTAACAGACTTATCGAGCATTTGATTGTATACCTCATAGATTATTGATTGCGGAAATGTTTGCATGTGGAGTTAGTAAACATGCATGTGACTTAGTCATGAGCTATTTTTGTCACCGATTGCAATGTGTAAAAATTACTGATGTAATTGATAATTGGATGCCAGTATATAAGGGAGCCCCATAAGGATCACTCATCGGTCTTTTCATTTACAACTCATTCACGAATGATCTACTTTTATGTTTAAGTGATCGCTGTCTAGTGTACAATTATGCAGATGATAACTCTATATCATGTTCGTGCCCAGATATAAAATTTGTCAAAACAAAACTTCATATGGCAATAGATATAATGCTGAAATGGTTTAATACAAATGGTATGAAAGCAAATCCCGATAAATTTCAATTGATATATTTTGATCGATCTCATCAGCACACTGATTGTATTAAGGTTGGGAATGTGGATATATCGCCACAGTGCACTGTCAAACTCTCAGGAGTAAATCTAGATGCACAATTATATTTTGGAAATCACATTTATGGAGGTTTGTGGGAAAACAGGTTATAAACTTATGGCATTAAAGAGACTATGCAACACTTTGGACATGAAACGTAAAAATATGTTGTTGCATTATATCTTTGTTGAACTATGCACCAATCATTTTAGTGACATTGGGCATGTTAAATACATAGAAAAACCTCGAGAGAAAGCTCATCGATATGTATCAAGTGATTTTAGCTCTGCATATTCTAAACTGTTGGAAATATCTGGTAGGCCCTTAATGTATGTTCTAAGACTTAGGTCGATACTTATTGAAGTCCATAAATGTGGAAATAATGTTGGACCAAAATATATCAGAACATTTTTCTAGAAAAAGGAGACGATGTATGCGATAAGGGATGGCAACTACATTGAATTACCCAAATTTCAAACTATAAAATATTGAAAGCAATCTTTTTGTTATCAAAGTGCCAAATTATGGGATTCACTGATTAATGATTTCAAATATTCAGACATAAAATGTTTCAAGGAAAAGGTTTTTTAAAAAAAGTGTCTAAAAAGTGTACATGTGTTTCATGTAAAATCTCGTTAAATGTAGTATTTCATCATGTACACATAGTCATATTCATTCACAAATCAGTATGTTGTTTTTTATTGATTATCTGTCGGAAAACAGTATCTTGTATGCTAATGTTTATTGTTATCCCTATTACCGACGTAAATAAAATTTTATCTTATCTTATTCCAAACTCAAGTGAAATTCACAGCCGCTATAGGCCACACCATATTGGTATAGGGAAAACAATGCCATGGACATGCCATAGAATATCTCAGACCAGTACCAAAAAAAGGAATACGAATCGATCAAATTTATTAATAAGGTGATAAAACCCAGGAGACGAGCCATTTTCCAATGTAATATTTTCATAATACTACACGAGGTGTGTTTTTTTCTGACGCCTCATGATTTTTGCAAGTTTCCTATTTTGATACACTATTTGGTCGGGGTTTGTTTCTATTGCAAAATGTTGTATTTTACGTTTGTTATTGGAATCATCAAAATTTGGCTGTATTGGTGGTAATAGATTGATACTTACATAACAATAATAGTTTTCATCCACCTGAAGGCAACTATTACCACACTTTTACTGAAAGTTTGGAGAAGTTTTCTACAGTTTGTAGAAATAAATCATTACATACGTGGATAATAGGTGAGGGAAGATATAATACAAGCCATAGAAAATAGGGACGCATTGCGAGAAGCAAAATGAGGGAACGTGACCAAATGAATAGCTACAGGAAAATGCCGTTTGGTGGCTTCTTTCGATACAGTGTGTTTGGCAAAGTGTTTATTCGTCAGTGAATGGTATTGTAACTCCCAGACGAATCAAGGTCACATGCAATAATAACCATGGACATGATTGCAACATATGCTTTGAACCTATTAATATACAGATAGTGCATGACTGATGCATACATGTATTTTGCACAAACGAGAACGAAAGACACGTAGTCAACATCATATACATTTGAGTGGCATCAAACATCGACATCGATAACATTTAACATTTACACATTTCTGGAACAAAACATAGCCCGACTAAATATTTTTTACGGTATACAGATGAGCATCCCCATTGTACACCCGACGAAACCAGCTATATTGGACCCAACAAGCCCAGAATAATTGATAAGACGAGGGATTCATGGAACAAACAAGGGCCCAAATATTTAAATCTACACTAGACACATAAAAACACCAATGAAATTTTGTTACAGATGGTGAAAAAGACGACAGATCAGTATTTTATAATTTTTATAATTTTAATTTTTTTTGTACAAACCTTCAGGGAAATGTATAACAATCTTACCTTGTAGTATTGTGATTCAATTCATATCAGCATACTGCAAACTGACGTGTGCTGTTTACCAGACATTTTGTTTCTCATAAACTACTAAAAGTCTTCGATAAACATGTATTGACTGAAAATTTATTTCAATAATCCCAGCGAAATCAGAATTCTACATTTGAAGCTTTGATTCTGACAAAATGCAATTATTACAATACAAATTGGGAATATTTATCCAACCCAGACATTGAATTGATGAGACACAATTCCCGCAGCCCATGTTTATCCGCTGCTAATGCCATTATTGTTGTCTACAAAAAAGTATGTAATACTTGTGTGGGTGGCTAGCAACAATAACACGTCTGCGCTATATATTCCGAAACGTTTCAAGGTTTTCGAAGGAAGAATACTGTTATTTATCGTCAAGCATTTACATAATACATCGAGTAATATCCCAGCTCTATCTAGTTTAATACAGGCTTGCCTGATATGTAACAACCTGTTGGATCGACGGTCATTTATACATTCTTGGACTACACAAATACTATACCTATATACAGAAATAATACTGGTACTGTGTGTGCAGATTAGACATTGTTGAATTCGAAAAAAAATATTTCATAATTATGACCTTTTGTATTATTCTGAAAAGAGAACCCAAATAAATTATCATTGACGGGTAACATGCCTCAGCTTTTTGGTGTTATCATCCACTGTTTATATTCCAAGAAGAGAAAAAATACATTTATTTTGCATTATATTTTGTAAATCAATCACCTTTTCCATTCAAATGCATATGGCAGTTTGATATAATCTCTTCTAATAAACATGAATTCTTCCGAGCTTTTCAGCGCGAAGTCACACTTTTGTAATTTGCCATATACCTTGCAATAATACATGTAGATACCAATCATAATAATATAGCTTTTCGGCGAACTAAAGAACTGGCCTGGTGAAAAAATGAAATAGACAAACATGAAGTAATGAGTGTTTGCTATGTCTCGAAAGCATACATGTGTCATATCCAGCACGTTTCCAACAACGGCTTTTAGTATCTTCAGACGTTTACATACCCACCAAATTGACTGATTATAGACAACATTTTTGCCACTCGGAGAGTTTCCTTGATACATTTACAAGATATATGCGTTTGATTTCTCGGACATAAAGTTTGATTTGGTACTAATGCTCGAATGAGTTTCCTTTTAGCAAACGGAGAGCAAGTGTTAAAAAATTATCACAGTACTGACTAGATACCAAAAGACAGACAAACTCATATCTATCATAATTATCTCAGGAATATTCGAGTCGCAGAAATCATCAAAAGTATAAATAATAAATGTGTATTCCCTGTCCATTGGACATAGATCTGCCATGTTTACTGCTTAATCATAGTATGGATAAAGCCCCAATAGGTGTGCTTGATAAATTTACAACGTTAGCATAACGTGGTAACCACGTCAACGTAGCCTCATTAACTTCATTTCAAAATTTGACCACATAATCGTGTGATCACAGTATATATGAACTCAACGTAAGATCGGCACTTTTGTTCTGAAACACATCGATTCGTTTTTGCACACAAACCTCTTTTTTCGAATACCGATTGTCTTCAACAAAATCACGGACAGAGACATCATTGTCGCATGCATCAGGAGGCGACATATTCAAATACGATTAAAACGGCCCATGGATAGATGCGTTGATCCGGTCCTGCAATAATACCGCAGCATTTGTCTTGAAAATTTCAGTGTCAACAAGCAGATGGAGACAATCACTAAAAAAATAATCCAGTTAGATTGTGAGACGTTCTCAAATTTTGTTCATGCCTGACAATCGCAAAATGTACTTATAGAGAAATTTGACCGATCAGACAGCGACTTCCCTGGAATTCCCCGATTCCGTGGTATGGCTTGTTGATATCATCATGGCTTGAGCACTGTTCCGAAAGACGTCGTTCTTGAATGAGGACGTATTGCCGACCATTCAAATTGTGATAATGGTCGGGGGGGGGGGGGGGGAGTTTGTCAGAAAAAATTTGTGCACGTACCGGATCCCTTCTTATCAACCGATGTACCCAGTATACTTGCGATCAAGATGTTTTGAACATGATGGAATGAGCATTTATTTCGCAGCAATTTAACGAAAGCTTAAAAATGTAAGGCATTTGTATTCATATGAAATCTCTTCAAATCTACACAATCTTTATGGAATTACATAGGTATGACAGTGAAAAAAACACGGGCAAAAGGGGACGGGTAGTCAAAACACCGCTCTCTCTGTATCGATTTTCTACCCGGTACTGGTAACTACTAGTGACAAGGTGCACACTGCTTTGCGGAATATATGTTATATAGCGATTTTTCTCGTTCGATGCAGTTTGACGAAATGTTTCACCCAAGAAATATTGTTTTACAAGACGGATACTATATTATAGATGTGAATAATGGAGCCTAAGCGTACAAGTCAAGTTTTATGTAGCATGTTAAATTGATATTAACGAGCTATCGTGCATAGCGGTTTCGAATTGATATGGGTCTGGAAAGGGTCTGGAAATTGTCTCATTTTGAGTCTGGAAAGTCCCTGATCTTGTTATCGACAAAATAGTGAAAACTTTGTGACTATAATTGCAGTATGTCATAATTACTGGAATGCAGACTCACATAAACTTCCCATTCCCCACATTGGAATCGAGCTATGCACTGCTAAGAGGCGACACATGTCTTTCACTACATTTCCTGACGCTTACTCATACTCTCTGTGACTGAATCATTGACCAAATAAAAGTGCAGGACCTGGGCAAATGTTGAAACAAAACACATACACGACACGATACACACCATAACCATTGGTAATGGCCTGCATGTCAAATAAAGTATGCGAGAAGAATATATGGAGAGTGACGTTGTAAAATTTATTAGCGAATATTGAATAAAGCCCTAGTTAGTACAAACATCTTCCGGGCAACGACCTTGACTACATTTATTGCTGGTGGGCAGACGACATCAATCATAAACTTGTCTCCAAGAGATCAAGGAATTTAAGGTCCATGCCATTGCAATGTGTCACACCACATTTGTCAGTATGTCACATAGTCCTGGATGTATGATTCAATTATGTTACATTTTGTCCCGTGTGAAAACGTTTGGGATTCTATCTACAATCTTGATTGAGTTTCACCTCTGTCGAAATTAAGTTCAAATAATTTCATAGTAATATTTGGAACCTTGTTTTTGCTTCAAACTTTTATCATGTATTACAAGACGATGACCCCCAGAATACTAACGTTCGATTGACAACGACAACAATGTAAATGAACACCAATTGGCATCGTATCATACTGTTGTGTGGCTTGGAAACAGCAGCCTCACGGAACAGCGAAATATTCAATGGTACAAAATGTGATCCATCAAAACAATGATAAATATTCTCGCATCTTACGCGTGTAAAATGACATAATTTGGCAATTATCGTATTTTAGCTAAAATGATTAATGATGTATCTCCCATTAACGTCTGCTGTGTGAATGATCAATCGTGTTGTAAGCTTGGTTTTAGACCTGTAATGTAACACCTGCTGTGGCACTCGTAGCTGGAGATGTGTAGAAAAAAGGATTAATTCGGGACAGAAGTTTTCACATACTGGTTTTGCCAGAGTTGCCAGATTATTAAGATAACTTTTAACATCAATGATATAATTTGTTATTGCGGTATGTTACATACGTCATCGTTCGGATTTATTTGACACATTTTCGGATCATTCACGGGCAATTCATCTGTATCAATTTTCGCCATTTAATTGCGATTTGGACGTGATTGGACTGTGATTTGTGCGTTTGTTAATTTTCGAGATGCGAATCATTCATCAACACAAAGGATCGAACTACCAGATCAAAAACGAAGGTGGTATGATCCCGTACATAGCTGGTCCTCGCATTATTGAGCGTCGTTCCACATACCTTTAGGGAAAACGTTGCCCCACATGAACTCCATTTACACATTGTGAATGAAATAATCTCATGGTCAATTATCTAAGCTTAACATGGTCAATAGACGTGGAATCAATACCCAGTATTAAGTATTCCGAGCAAACAAAACTGGGTCCGTTATCCAATCTCATAGTCCGGAGACAGAAAGTCATATCAGGCATACGAAGTGAGAGGCATACGAAGTGCCAAAATAATTATATTAGTTATTATTGGATCATAATAATGTTCGTTGGGTTACTAGCGTGTCTGTGTTTTTCTTTTGTAATTACTCGTTACTTGACACATTCAAGTTGGATTTTCTTGCCTGTTGTATTAGGTGGCAAAGGCATACTGAATAACTGTCTAGAACAATATATAACTCTGTGAATGACGCTGGAACCACTCCGACGGAGAGCGAGGATTGTTGAGACAACCAGTTGAATATGAGTATGATACACTTACTCATGTGAACGTTGTCCAGATTCAAGTACAGCAGGAGTAGTTGTTCTGGTGTGCTGAAGTGGTTCTCGGAATAGACTAGGGTCACTGGATGGGAAATAGGGGGTTATGGCCTTGCCTCTAACCAAATGAATAGCTTATAATGAGATATAAAACACAGTTACTGTCGACTTTGATACTGACCAGAAATCAAACTATTGATATGCATATGGAACAGGCCTTGGGTCGGGTTGCAAAAATTACCTTGGTGGCCTTAGATCAGGTGGAAATAGGTTGATCATTAATCCGCGGTCTCTGACATTGTCCGTGACCAAATTTGAAGCCTAAACTATATGTACCTATAAAGCACAGTGTGCATTGAGTATGATATCGATAAGAAATATAGTATGGATAAAATATGTTCATATAATCGTGTCCCAAGGGCTTACTTTGTTGTGATATTACGGATATCATTACGCAAAGATGATGTCCTACTTTGTTATAATGTTATGTATATCATTACGCATAGAAGATGTCTTACGTTATGCGTATAGTACTATATCTAACCACACACTATCATATGAAAGTTGGAATCAATTTTGAAATCAGCCAAATTTAGCATTCTTGTTTGTCACGCAAACTTGAAAGTACATCTCGAGATAGTCGGGAATATATATGGGAAATATGCACAGTTCGACAACAGATACTCAGAATATTGCCGTTAATCGTGCATGAAAACAGTGGACAGAGAATGATCGACCTGGCCTGCCTTTATTGCCCGTTGCCACAGTATCTAGACATATACCAATGACGTCATCAGACTGTGTATAGAACTCGCCCACAAGGCGGGTCGCTTTGAGGAAAAGCTTGTTGCAAGATAGACTGGCCCGAATTTGAATCTTTTAGGCATGTAATACACATTTTCAGACCCAGATTTGAATGATTTCTCATTCTATCGACAAAATAAAGCTATTGCAAAATGAATAAACTTTTCAATTCTAAAAGTGATGAGACCTTCAACAGTAATATCTGTTGTAATCGTTTGGCTACTGTCCTCATAAGATCATACAAGGATGACACCCACACAAATCTACCTGTAGGTCATTTGCATACATGTCTCTCGACGTCCAAGAAAACATAATCACATTGAAGCACATACAATCAAGAAGCTTATCCTAAGCTATGGCGGAAAGAGTTCTGGTTCGGTTAATAATGACAAAAATATGTATACTGCACTACCTGTCACCTGTTGCATCGAGGTGCATAACTGAAGAAATAAGCGAAAATGTCTTCAAGTAATGTTGGCTTTATTATTCCAATGAATATTCTATCACAGCAATACATATTTTTGCCACCAAATATAAGGTTATTCTTCCTTTCTAAAAGTCTTTCCAAAAGCCTCTGTGGGTTGAAAACGTTCAGTGAATCACGCACACGCAATGCATGCAAAACTAGCTACAGGGCAGACCAAACACAGACAGGGAAAAGGAAAAAAAAATACCATACACATACCATACAACATCCCAGGCCAATAACAGAAGAACACGAATCGATCAAAACATAAGGTAATCATACCCAGGAGACGAGCGAGTTTTCAATGTACACCTGAATATCCTCATAACATACATGGTGTGTGTTTCTTCCTATATCTCGAGACTTTTTTTGTTTTTCTTCCCACGTGTCCATACGCAGAATAACATAAATAATCTTCATTTACGTCAAGTTGAGAATTACTACTCTTCTACTTAAACTGGAGAAATACATCATTAGATACGTGGATAATAGGTATAACAAGCTATAATACAAACCATAGAAAATACAGACGCTGTGTCAGAAGAAAAAAGAGGAAATGTGACCAAATAAATAGTCACAGGAAAATGCCGTTTGGTGGCGTCCCTTGATACAGTTTTGTTTCTTCATTGGATGGTTTTATAACTGTTTATTCTTCATTGAATAGTTTTGTAACTCCCAAGCAAATAAATGTCACCTACAATATTATCAATGGACATGATTGCGGTGTATGTATGGACTTCACAGTGGAGGTGGTACACGATTCATGTAAATATTCGCATACATGTGTTCAGCACAAAATAAGAGAGAAAGTGACATAGTCAACATGAAATACGAACTATTATTGACATAACGAAAAAAACCCCGATCAAATATTTTTCACGATGTACATCTGCCCAACCCCAGTGACACTGCCCAATCCCATTGACCCAACAACCGACGAAACCAGCTACATTGGAGGGAAAACCCCACAATAATTATTCAGGCTTGGTATTCATAGGCAGAACAAACTAACGTCCAAATATTTACATTTAGACTAAACACAGGATATCACTAAATAAATTATAATAGAAATGGTGAACAAGACCAATGAGCATCCTTTTGTCTAGTTGAATTTTTGTACAAACCTTCAGGAAAATGTGTTGAAAACTTACCATGTACATTGTGATTCGACAAGTTCATATAATGCTGTTTGCCAGACATTTTACTTCTCCAGAATTACAAAAATTCTAAAAGTTACCAAACTTGTAGTGATTAAATGTATTCACAAAACTACTTCAATAATCATAGCGAAACTAGAATTCTAGTGTTGTTCTATCATATCCTTTCGTTCAATTAATGGTAAATTTCGTTTTTCAATAATATGTTTTGCATTATATTGATTGTATATATATAGTTTAAACATATTTATTTGAATTGCATAATTCGATAGCCAGAAGCTAATCACGGAACTCTCCAATGAAAAAAAACAAATAATAAAATGATAATAATAAAAAAAGAAGAAGAAAAAAAAACCACACACAACAACACATGGACGCATAGATAAACATGAATTAATAAAACAGAAAAAAAGAGTATAAACTGTGAAAATCGACACAAAGTTGTGACTGGCATATTTTTCTTCCCACATTTATTTATATAGTTTTGGACCACCTTAATAATTTACCTATCTGCATGAATAATGGGAACAGATCACTGGGTGCAGATCAGACATTGTTGATTTCAAAAATAAAACAATTCATAATCATTATCCTTTGTTGTTCTGAAAAGAAAACGTCTGGTATATTTTCATTGACAGGTAACAGGCCTCAGTTTTGTTGTGTTACCATCCACTGTTTAGATCCCAAAAAGAGAATACCACATTGCACATGGTATTTTGATATATGCACATGGTATTTTGATATATTCATCTCTGATAATGACCATGAATTCTCCCAGCATTTAGGAGCGAAGTCACAATTTTGTGCATTTCTATATACATCCATGCCCAAAATGTTGGTACATGCTTGATCAAGTGCATTTTCTCATAAATCGGACCCGTTTTTAACCATTAAAATGGTTCGAACATCCTTCACTTTTGGAATTTACTCTCGTGGTTTTGTTCTATCCCTGAGCAGAAACTGAGAAAAATATCGAAACATTTAATCCGTTTAATAAAGGAGTGTTAGGAAGTCTGTCAAAATGAGCGTCAAATGCCGCACACAAAAGGCCTGCGTTTATGTCAATTTCTTCGCTCCTGCTCGCGTTTCTGACCTTTGGACACTTCGAAATTTTCATTTACGTGATGCCGGGACCTACCAGTATTGCCTTGAGAAATCCAATGCGTGCATATCATGATGCTGGGCTGCACCAAGGAGAGATCGCCAGACGCCTCCGGGTATCCAGACAAACCGAGCGCTCCTAAGACGTGCAGCAACCGGAAATGTAAGTCCTGTTGCTATTGCCTGTCAGAACCGCACAATGTCATCCACGTCGATCGCAGCCAAACTCAACACAAGACGTCTGATCCGGATTTTTAGCCAGACCGTGAATCGTCGGTTGCTGGAAAGTGGATGTCACGCGAGAAGGATGGTCAGGAGCCACGACTGACTGCGAGATATCGGGACATCAGACTTCAATGGGCACAGATAGTACCAGAGGTATCAGATTTTGACAATGGCACACTGGAATCACGTTGTCTTCACCGACGAATCCAGGTTCCTGCTTTACCCCGTTGATGTTTGACTCCAAGTCCGCAGACGTGTTGGGGAGGAACTACATGATGAAAATATCTAGGTAAATGTGACATCAGGTGGAGGTTTGGTGCACATATGGGGGGGGGGGGGAGGGGGCTTCTGTGCAAGTGATGTCAGCCCGTTAGTCATCCTGGAACAAAACGTGACTGGCACCATGTACAGGGACATCCTGCAAAACCAACTGCTTCCATTCGCCTCGGGGTTGTTCCGGAACAATTACAAACTTTAATAAGATAATGTACCAGCTTATAAAGCTCGCAATGTGCAAGGATTCCTCCAACAGCGGGACGTTCTGGTCATGCCCCAACCCTCGTCAGCCTGGATATGAACCCACTAGATCACCTTTGGGATGAGTTGGGTCGTGCTGTGAGGCGCAGGAATGTCCAAACTGCAAACTTGCGATATTTGTGCCAGGCTTTAGCAGAGGAATGGTACAAAATGCCTTTTCAGAGATTTACTACTTATGCACAGCCTGGCATATCAAAAACCCACAATTGTATGTCATGTGGCTGAAATTTCAAGCAGGCGTTATAGTTGTGGCCTATATTCAGTATTGACTCTAAATATTATCATGTCTGTCACTTCAGCTGGAATGCATGTCTTCATGGCGCTGTGCTATATAATGTATACGTGGTTTGAACCAGAGTGTATGATAAATAGGCGGAAAAATGATTTGACACTAATCTCCAGTTCAGTCATTCAGATCAATCCACACAGTGGATATCTCTTATTCAACATCACAGATATAGAATCAAAAGAATCACAGATAGAGACATGGTCCACGTGGTCATGATGCATAAACTGGGTAGTCATACCATTATAGACTTGGGCAAATGTTCAAACAAAACATATGAAGGACATTATACACATTAAACCCATTAGTCTTGCATAACAAAGAATGTGTGTGTGGGGGGGGGGGAGTACAACCGAGATTGCAAATACATAATAAAACCCTAGTTAGTACATAGGTATAAACCTTTCGGGCAATGACCTTTCCTTTTGCTTAAGGGCAGATGATAGCAATCATATATGTGTCTCCACGATTTCAAGGAATTTAAGGTCCATGTCATTGCAATGTGTCACACCTTATTTGTCAGTATGTCACATAGTCCTTGATGTATGATCCAATTATGCCACTTTTTCTCCCGTGTGAAAGACCTCTATTTACTGTCTCCACCACTGTGTTAATTGATTTTCATTTCTGAGGAGAATCAGTACGAATCACTCCATGGCATGGTGTGGAATATTGCTGTTACTCCAAATCATTGGCCAGCGCGTCGCGCTGGTCTTCTAAGTTTGGGTAAAAACAGACCAACGGAGGATAAGCATGAGTGGGCTCGATCCTGATATCATTTGTTAATAGAGTAATCTCAACAAAAGGATCGCAGCACTTTCAAAAAAAATATTTCTGATTGTTTCCATGAGGTTTTACATTTTTCTTGTGAATAAACGCAAATATACTTTGAGAGCTTTGCGATATTTGTTGATTTACCGTAATACATCAACATACAGTAGTGCAACATAAATATTGAGCTAAATTTCTGATGTTGGCAGAACAATTACGAAAGGTGGGCCGAACAATTACGAAACTTATAGTTTACGATATGATAATGATAGAATGTGATTAGAAATATTTTTTACACCAAAATACACGAATGAATTATCAATTTGATCCAAAACATTGGGCAACACTTAAACCATTGAATGTCTGTGCTCGGATGTACATATATAAATATGTTTTTCTTTGTTTATTATATGGAGAATTATGAGCAATTTAATCCAATAAATTAAGGTTATTAATCACATAAACTTTCCCATCCCAACATATTTCCGCTGGCCACAAAAATAATTCTTGTGTATATTAGGACAACGATCTCAGAACACTAATGTTTGATATAGAACGACTACAATGTAAACGAACACGAATGGGCATGGTATCATACTGTTGTGGGGTTACGAGTTAATATGGATGCATAACAATAGCAGCCTCGGAATAACGATGAAATATCAAATGCTACAAACTGCGATCCATAAAAAGAATCATAAATGTTCTCTTACCTTAGGCATGTAAACTGACATAATTTGGTAATTACCGTATTTCAGCTCGAATGATTAATGACGTTTCTCCCATTTACGTCTTCTGTGCAAATGATGTATCGTGTTGTAAGCTTGTTGTAGGAAATATTATGTAATACCTGTTGTGTCACATGTATCTATTGAATGATGGAACTTGGGCCAGATGTTACAACATTACTGGTTTTGCCAGATTGTTTTATCAAGCTGTAAATAACTGTTAACATTAGTGTTTTAGTAACTTATTATGTGTGTAACTGTAAACAATTTGGCTTCATTTGGCGTGTTTTAGGTTGTCAACGGGTGATTCATCTCTATCAGTCTTCACCATTTTATGTGTGATTTGGACATATTTGAGCGTGATTTGTGCGTTTGGTAATTAATGAGTTGCAAATCATCCAACAGCACAAGATCCCAGCACTAGACCGAAAACGAAGACGGTATGATGACGAAAATAGCTGGTCCTCACATTATTGAGTATCGTTGTTCCTGATGAGCCACTTCACATTCAGGGGAAGAATTTGTCCCGTATCAGCATCACCATTTGCCACTTGAGAATGTCACATTATTTATTTAGTTCCGATTAGGCACTGAGACGGCCTTGTTGACCTCAAAGTTCCGTGGTGGCCATGAACTCGACTGTTGTTGAGAGGTAGAACGGTCATTTTTGTCGGGAAAAAATTATACTCACTTTACAATAAATGACCCTTGTCCTTGGACTGCTTTTTATGCTGTCATACATAGAGTGAAAAGCGAACTTTATATGAAAAAAAAATCCCACGAAATGCACATAGTACCGTATTAGTTTTGTAAGATTGCAAATATTGGAGGGCATATTAAAGACATTTACAACTTATAAGTTATAATTATTCAAAATCTGGACCACATTTAAGACCACAGTCTGACAGTGCCAGTGACACCAAAGGACACAAGACGGTAAATATTTGACTCACGTGACTCAACATTGTCGTGCAACCAGAAACGAAATGTACCAAAAGTTTAGGTTCAACAATCCGTCGGTTTTCTATCCCAAGGTATGACACATAACTTCCCGATTGCATTTTATTGTTTCATGTAATTAGCTGATGCGTGACTATGAATGCAGGATGATAAAACGAGAAAGGCTCAAACAAGGTAACATGTAATGCGCTATAAATAATATTCAAAACTTACTTATATTCCATAATGACGGTAATAATATATACGTACGTGTAGGACGAATTTCCGTCTGTTATGAGGCTGTTGACAGAGAACTCACTCAACAAAACTTGATGGTACACTGTAACATTTAAATGTTTTATATCAAAAACGTATCCAATATTCGGTTAAGAATTAATGCATTTGATTCCATGATGTTGGAATAATGGCTGGCCGTTACACCGTATGAAACCAGTTCTAATCCATAGAATTCCATCCACCAGTTGTGGCATGTTACATCTCGCTCCATCAAACAAAATCCGTGAAAACTTGCAATGACTTTTCTGCATCGCAACAGCAAAACACTCTGATTAGCGTAATATTTGCAAACATGATTAGTTTTACAGTTCCCCTAGCAGGAAACCTCATTAATTAGTAACTGAAGAAATGAGCAAATATTTTAATTGGTGTCGATGACAGAAAGATCCGTACGTCATAAATAACTGGAGTATTAGTAACATCAAAAACTGACGGGCGCTGAATGTTATCGATTACTAAATAGATTTTGCTCTTAGGATACTCATGAGCATGCTTCGGTATACTCCAGGTATTTCATTGCCAACATGAATAGTTGTGATATTTCGTTAAAATGAGGTTACATGTTTCGTTGTTCGAGCCTTTCTCGTGTTATCATCCTGCACTAATAGTTAGGCCTTAGCTAATTTCCTAAAAATAATTTTGGCAAGCAAATGTACATTTATACATAAGCTGTCAAGCTATATTATTGTAAAACGTTTGTTCCAGAACGGCCTTACATGTAATATAATGTATAACACAGACTGCCAGCGACGTATTCACACGCAAAAATGTCACTCCCTACTGAAGCTCACATGGATGTTTGATATGTGGTTATAAGTAAATATGGCCTCCAAACATCATAACGCACATCTATAAAGTATGATTGTGTACTCACGTGAGCGTTTTGATATGTATATTGGCCTCCTTGTTGGCCAGCGCGTCGCGCTGGTCTTCTAAGTTTAGGTAGAAACAGACTCACAGAGGGTAGGAATGAGTGGGCCCGGTCCTGCTATCCTTTGTTAAATATAGTAATCTCAACAAAAGGATCACAACACTTTCAAAAATAATATTTCTGAATGTTTTCATGAGGTTTTACATTTTAATCTTGTGAATAAACGCAAATACTCGAAGAGCTTTGCGATATTTGTTGATTTACCGTAATACATAAGCATATAGTAGCGCAAGAAAAATATTGAGCTAAACTTCTGATGTTGGCAGAACAATTACGAAAGTTTGCTTTCATAGTTTGTGACATGAAATTGATAAAATGTGATGACAAATGTTTTTTTACACCAAAATAGACGAATAAACTATCAATTTGATCCAAAACATTGGACAACATTAAAACCATTGAATGTCTGTGCTCGGATATACATCTACAGATATGTAGATACGTCGTTTATTATATGGAGAATAACGAGCAATTTAATCTAATAAATTGAGGTTATTATTCACATAAACGTTTCCATCCCAACATATTTCCGCTGGTCACACAAATAATTCTCTCCACTGTATGTTACTTGTTGGGTTATTTGCGTCTGGATTAAGAGGATAACCACATGCTGAAGCTTTGCGAAGTGCGCATATTTCATGCCTTCATTGTTCCATTTACCGTATGTTTACATCCACGAATCATACATATTGGTGTTCAGGACGATATCAAAAACACATGTTCATTAGTTTTTGTTAGTATAATTCTTCAATTATCGAAAACACATGTTCAGTGTTTTTTGTTGATATCATTCTTCAATTTCATTCAAGGTGGAACAGAAAGGAATGTTATACAGACTAGATCATCAGTGGTGTTTGCGTTCATTCAGATTATGATACACATCATTCAAAATGAATAATATATAGGAGTGTAATAACACTGACTTGTTCCTGCATGTGAGGCTTCATGTTTCACAAAAGGTCACATACCTCAACACCAACAGTGATTTGTAGCATATACACAAGTAATGACCCCGTGTTTTGTTACAGGAGATGTACACGAGTATGTCCCAGTTATAAATTCCATTGCTATGACAATTGACACTGGACAGCCTCACAATATAATAATACTGCTAATAATAGTTATCATTTATTTCTTATATAGCGCCATTAAGTACAAACAAAGTATTCTGGGAGCATTCAAAGAACAGATGTGAAATAAAAACAAATAGAATAGTCATGTTAGTGGTTCAAAATGACATGAAACGCCTACACCTATATACCAGATATATTCTAGCATCGGTGTACATACGCTGTACAACAATTTGTTTGTACGTTTGCATCGGTGTACAGTAATTGTACAAAAATAATGTTCTAGCGGTAATATAAATGTACAATAATAATATCCCAGCACCAGTTCACGATAGTCGTACAATCATGGTTTCCTAGTTCCGGTGTACAGTAACTGTACAGTCCAGGCCTGGGGTCAATTACTTTTAAATGTAATATATTATATTACTATTACTACACAGTTTCAGCTATTACTATCACTATTACAATTATTTTATTTCTTGAAAGTATTCTATTATATTACTATTACATTTGCAACAATTACTATTACTATTACTTGTGAAATTCAAAGTTCACAACTAATATCGTTCAGTACAACAAATCAACGACAAGCATAGAATTACGTGTGAATCATTTTAAAGAACACAGTCACACACCGTCTTGGCTGGTTTTTCGCAAGAGTGTAAATATAAGAAATATAATTTCAGGCAAACTCCGCCTCCGGACCAGTATTACCGAATCAGAGATAATCCTTTTCCAGATAGTCATTTTACAACAGCTGTAATAGACGTGGAATCAATACCCAGTATCAAGTATTCCGAGCAAACAAAACAGGGTCCGTTATCCAATCTCATAGTCCGGGGACAGAAAGTCATATCAGGCATACAAAGTGAGAGAAAACAAAAATGACAGGGAAACTCATGAACCCCCGTAAATGGCCATCAGGAGGTGAAATCAGGTGTTCCGGAAAGAGTGAGCATTTCCTGTCATCCATGATCACAGTGCCAATTGAGTCTGAACATCTATAGATGCAAGCAAGATTATAAAAAAAAATGAATGTATTGATTTCGTCAATTGACCGTGTGTTCTAGCGGTAATATAAATGTACATGTACATGGAGTTCAGGTGTACCAGTAAGAGTAAGCTTCTCTTGTCTCGCATCCGACACCCACTGTGACATCCAAAATAAATGCCATCGAGATGAAGGACATAGTTAGGTTATGATAACGATTTGAGTTATAATAATGAATATAGTTAGGCTATAATAACGAATTAGGTTATAATAAGAAATATCATCACCAGAGGAAGCATGTTCCTTTCTGCCAGAAATGATGCATTTTGGTTCAAAATTCTTGATTGACACACTGCACAAAATGGGGTTTTCTTGTAAAGACTATCCGATCAGGATCATTCTGACGACGCAAGAAACGTTGATGATCTATGGAATCTGTTTCTGAGCATCCGGACTTCCCAGCCATCTTGGCCTGGAATAATGCAAACTGTGTAACACGGTGAACATCCAGGAAAAACTTTTTTGCCATTGATAGACTTGATTTCAACAGATTTTGCGATGCTCTACGTATGTCAGTAGATATGCCATATTGAACAACGGACTCCAATTCGAGGATGGTGGTGGAAGGCACTGGTCATTCAAGAGAGCACAACCGTCGACAACACAGTGCTATCCATTGTTTCGCGTCTTGGACGCTTCCACATGGATATCAGTTGTTTGGATGCAATAGGAACCATGATATAATGTCAGCGTCATGCTTGCGAGAAGTTTTGGAGTGTGTTTATGCCAACAATTAAGTAGAGCACATGCTGAGTGGCAAACAGTTGGATGGGCAGCTCGTGGTCACTCCCTGGTTAGCAGTGCTCTCTGTGCTCTCCTGATGTCAGAATTGTTTGGAATCAACAACAAAACCACAACAAGGATCACAGAGAATGATGAACAAGACCACTCATCATATAGTGATAACTTGACGCCCAATACCATGGTGCTGACATAACGTACGATATCACTTCAAAACATATTTCATCAGACCCAACAGAACAAGGAATAGATTGGACACATTTACTTGACAAAGATGCATTAGCTCCATGACCAACACCCTGATGTGAATCAACATTGGATTCCATGCGATAAGAAGATCTAACAAGTTCTGGGCTGGATTATCGTCTGACTTGATAATTGAACGAGTGTTGATGAGGAACCTGAAAAGCAATAGAGGTCTTACGCACGGTCGTGGGTTCAGTGAGACACAACGAATGGTGACGTCATCCATGAACCTGGCAATGCGTTTGGTTGCTGCACATTCACAACAAGTCTGTCAGAAATCTTCCAGTACAAATTGCAGCTACCCTCCATAAATCTCTGAGAACAAGAAAACCCCACTTTATGTAAACAAAGCGATTCTGGCAGATGGACTACAGATGAAGGACAGTATGTACTGGATGGTGGTGCATTATTCCATCGACTTCATGGAACCGCAGTCAAACATCAAGAATGTCAAAAATATGCAGCCTATATTGCACGCCATTACGGGGTTGCAATCGTCGTGTTTTATGGTCAAGGCAGTGGTCCTACTGCTACAGTCAAAAATGTCACACACCTGTGGCGTGCCAAGCTATTGTGGGGCCTGATTCATAAGATACCTAAACTTCCAATCCGTTCAAGTATCAACAACTCAAAGAACACTAGAGAACATAGAATAGAGAAAACTAATTTGCCGACGTGTATATTTGAGTGTGGCTGAGCATGGCTGTGTGCACCATGGTGGCGGCTGACGGTCTGCGGTCAGATCCGCTCAAGTGTCAACATATCAGAAAGCACTAGTTTAGCAACATTTAGTTTTTGAATATTTTACATTTACAAATGGCACCTCGAACTGTGTTGTTCAAATCATGGAAAAATCTGAAGAAAACAAATAATGAGATGTATGCGTTTCCACGATTTGACAATTGAATGTGGTGGAGCATGGCTGTTGGCATAATGGTCGCAGCTAGGACGGCCTGTGGTTAGGTCCACTCGAGTGTCAACAACTCAGAGAAAGCTACTTTGACATCGTGTATATTTGTATTAGTTTGCACATACAAGTGGCATTTTGAACTATGTGGTTCAAATCACTGGAACGCCTGAGCAAAAATGGAGAAATATATTCTTTTGCACGGGTAGACACTTGGGAATGACTGCCATGGCTGTGGACAGCATGGTCGCAGCTGATGATCTGTGTTCAGATCCACTAGAGTGTCAACAACTCAGAGAAACCTAGGTACAAATGGCACATTGAACTGTGTAATCATTAGAAACCCTGAAAAGAATCTAGAACTATGTGTTTGCACTATTTGACAATTGGGAATAATTAGCACGGCTGTGTGTTCCATGGTCGCAGCTGACGGCGTGTGATCAGATCCGTTGGAATGTCAACAACTCACGAAAAAAAGTGTATTTATGGGCTTATCTGTGTATTTATGACTTTTTCAACAATACATCCTCTATTGATAGCATCTATGTTCCTAGCAACCATGGTTACTATCGCACAAAATTTTGAATGGTGATCAGTTCAGGGACTTGGGGAGACAGAATGTTTCCTGTACTGATCTCAGCATTGTTAGTTTCCTATATTTGATAACATATAATGTTTATTCCACTACATCGTGTAACTGCTAAATGCCATAGCAACCGTCACAATTGTAATATTCTTGACCATCTAGTTTGTGCAATACTTGTCGATTTGAGATTATCATGATAAATCATTTGGATACACTATATTTGGCTCTTTTCAGTATTTCAATATCCGTTTCTGATATCAAACACGGCAGCCATGGCACTACAGTTTAAGCATTCGTGTGTCCTGGCTTTTTATTGTTGACGTGTGTTTGGCACTTATGTCCATTAACAGTCTTTTAGGGAAAACAATAAGCCTTTTACTTGCAATTTTCAGGTCTAGTTCGGTCATGGGTCACAAAAAAACTAGGTTTTCATATTATGGTGGCCATTTTGGATTTATGCAAATTAGGTGGTCGATTTTTTTCTGTGCATCTACAATTGAGTCTGAACATAATGACACTGGATTCGTTTGGGTTGCAATTTGTGGTGGGTCATTCCCTATATTGACCGGACAATGAATGTACGATACACGTGAACTAAAAATAGTGTATATGTGCATGATGATATTCAAGTGTTTATCATGGGTAAGCTGCGAACGTATATTATTCGATGACATATCAGGTAAACAGTCATTTCCCAAATATAACTGGATGGTACCATGTTATACAAAACAAAACTTCAACATGTATTGATACGCTCCGTAACATAACATTTCAAGCTGTAACATTTTATGTTAAATTCTGGTTCGGTAATGAAGTTTTAGTATCAGTTACTTAGACAAATTGCAATTAACAATGCAAGGTAGTTGATGGTACTTTGCTCTGTCAGCCAACCTCAATCAACTTTTGTAACATAATGATTTATTGCACATAAGAGACGAGTATCAATCATTAACATCTCAATGCAAATAACATTATCATCAAGATAATGCATAGTATTCATTGAATGTGTGTCATAAATTCTTTGCCGCCAGACTCCAGTCTCCAAATAACCTCTTGAGCTAAATGATCGGACAAATACGAACATGCATTAATCTTCTCAGTTATGCATCTATGGTAATTACTTATACAGATAACGTTATGAGAATCGTACAAATTATTTATTCTAGGAACCAATTTTTGTCATTCATCAACAGTGGTGACATTCAAATTACAGAGGTCAAATGATAAAACGATGTATCACGATAACAGTTTATATTTGTACACCATTATGATGTACCCGGTTGAATTATCATCATGGTATGTTTTAAATGTATGTATATTTGTTGGAAAACCTGTTGTTAATCAAAACAGCCGGCACTGAATACCTCTCTGTAAAGAAAAGTTTCTTTTTATCAATGTTAAATGATCAGAACACATGGGTCTCTTTTTCGTTTGATGAGGTCTAACAAGGTTGGTGCTGTCGATGTAATGCTCATTGCTGTTCCTACAATTCCTCACTAAATTTCTCAATGAATGAGGCTATCGTCATTGAATTAAATATTCAACTTAATGGACCTTTAGCATACACATATTTCGAGTTACAAACTAATAACACCAATCAATATAAGACAATACAAGACAATACGTTTATTTTCAACTCCAAGACAGAAGATTGGTATATGAATTCATAATAGACAAATGACACAGTTGGAAATGGAAAACCAAAAATTAGCGTGTACTTTCTTCATGTTTGGCCCCTTCGAACAAAATATATAATTTAGGAAACCAAACAAAATTGACAAAATGAATCAAAAAGTTTGCAGAGAAAAAATGCAGAGTTAAATTGCAGACCCATAATATCCGAATATGTGATGTAATCTTAAAAAATTTACTTTGAAATAACTGACTCGCATTCACGAGATAGCCAGGTTAGGAATGTTACAAGCACTTAGGTGTAGTGGAATCTAATAGTCTAGGATAAGCGATCAGGACACTATACATATATTGATCTTTGTGGAGGTGAATACGTTGTTATCTTTCCCTCCCAAAGAAAACGTATTCACCGAGCTTGCAAGGTGAATACGTCTTTTGAGGGAGGGAAAGATAACAACATATTCACCGACAAGAAAGGTCAATATTCATAATATACCAAACTTTTATCACAAACATGTAAATAGAAGAATTTACACGTAAAGTTCAAGCATAGAGTATATACAGTTCGTTCTGAAATGCCAGAAATAAAATCTGCCCTGAATGCATGAACCGTCCCTTCACGAGAACAGTGTGGGAAAGAATGTTTGGCCATATATATTCCATAATGTGTTTGATAGTCGGTCAGACGTTATCACGCCAATAACGTATCTCAAAAGGAAAAGGTTTTCATTGCAAATGCTATCTAAATAATGGCGTGTGAACGCGTTAAAATTGTAAGTATCGATCTATTACCACCAATACAGCCAAATTTTGATGATTCCAATAACAAACATACAACATTTTGCAATAGAAACAAAGCCGGACCAATTACTTTATCAAAAGACACACGGGCGTCATCAGGGGCAGACAGTGTGGTAAATGTAGTTGTTTCTACTGTACACCTGATGGAATTAGTATACAACTGCCCAACAACCTATGAAAATAATTTAGAAATCCGAAACAAACTCTATGGAATAGATATATGACAAGTATATAAGTACCTAATCACAAGCCAAAAGGCTACTGAGTTGATGGTATCGATATTGACCGCAGGTGAATATCGCATAAATGTTGACTGCAAGTATTCGGCACACATGGAAATATTACATACCACGTAGTCATTTAGTATCCAATCAGGTTTCTTTATTTTCCTAATCTGTCTTCGGGTATATAATCAATAGAATTATCGCATTTCGCAGTAACGGTTTAATATGACATATTTTCATACGATCGTTTTAGTGCATAACGTTCTAGATGAATACATTCACCGAAGTTGCCAGCTAGTCTCTGAACTGCTGCGACAAGGGATATGTTTTACCAACACTAATTGCTGCTTCCAAGAAATTATATGGACGTCATCACAATCTGGTTGATATGTACATACAATCTGTCACCAGTATGCTGCGAGGCATGCTTGTACGTTAATGCTTTGGAATTCATGACGGGTGCCACATGTGGGGCAGGAAATGCTCACTCTTTCCGGAACACCTGATGTCACCTCCTGATGACCATATATGGGGGTTCATGAAGTTCCATAAATTTTCACGATTTTATCTGACACCAGACTTTGAGATTGGATAATGGACCCGGTTTTGTTTGATCGGATACTCTATACTTGTGCGAATGCGATATGTTTAATGAAGGCACAATTGTCAACACTGTAGTGGCACTTTTTCGTCGACTACTATGCATACATAGTATTACATACTGACGCAACACATGCCTCCTTGATATCGTTCGTAAACACAATCAACACGCCGATCTGCTGACGTCAGAAATTACAAAACTCAGATATATTCTGCATGGTCTGCTTCACGCTAAAATATTTACTGTTTCATTTCGGTACACTGTGTAATCCAAGCAAATAATCAAACTTTCTAGCTTCAGCCATCATATTGGAAGCGTGGCATGCATTAAAATATGTATGATGCAATCACATAATGATATTATGCCCGACAAACCTTCAATTTCCAGTCCCAGCAGGGCAGGCGAGGTGAAGTTTCAAGAAAGGATGAACTCCCATTGGGCGACAAATATTTGACAATGCAAAACATGAAAAATTCCCCAAACGAACAAAAAAGACATGGATATTTTATTAGTTAAACATACTGGTGATTATTATGTTCAATGTTGGAATAATTATTCGTAAAATTACGGTAATATTCCCATATTACCTTACAATATTTATTAAGAATCATCTGCTACATATTTATATGAAAGCTGTACTCAAATGTCCCCATTGAAGGAGAATGCAAATTCAAATTCAAGGAACAAATAGGTCTAATTTGTAGTACCATTTAACTGCCTCTCAATGTCACCCACAGATAGTTAACTTATTTGTAGGAAATGCTCTCCATCTAAACAACATTTGCCAAGCATTGTGTTCAACACGTTGGGACAACAAAAACAACATTATGTAGGTATTAATTAAATCTACTAATTGAGAATCTCAGTTATCAAACTGACACACTGTCACGATGATTAACGTGTGAAATTCACATTTTACCTTTACATATATATCATCTCTCTGTATCGCCAGTGACGATACACATAAGACACGCATACAATATGATAAACCATTAAATTGATATTGGGAGAAAAAAACTATTTATTCCGAATCAACTACAGATACAGAAAAATAGGTTACAAAACAAACTATGCTTGATTAAACGAATTAATCAATCATATGGCAGTACCAGTAGTCGCTTTTCTTTTGTTTTGTGCTCACTCAGAGCTACATCTGATCTAGTTTACGATCGAATGGCTCGAACATGTACGAGGAAACTGGCATCGCATTGCATCAAGGGATACAAAGCACCGAGAATGGCGATAATGTCAACAAACTCAAACTAACTCCACCAGAAACTTGCAAAGAAATTAATGAGAAAGGGGCATATGTTTGGGCATACAGGTGCAGATATATAACTAGTATGTTTTCTTTGTTTGTTCAGAAATGTATGGCAAAATCCACAATTTTCTTCCAAAATCACTTTAATTAGACAACGTTTGAGTAAAAACGTTAGGCTTGTAGTTAAGGCATTTCGGAATTCTTTTTCTTGTCAGAATTCTTTTTTTTTTCTTCCGCCGTTTTCGTTTCCGAAAACGGCGGAATAACTCGAGAACGCCTTGACGATAACTCGATAACTCGAGAACGCCTTGACGGATCGACTTGAAAATTTCACCACTGCTCAGACATAGTATGTTGATGTGCTGTATAGTTTTTGAGCGAGATCCGAGGTCCGTGAGGTCCTTGAGGATGAAATTGAGGTCCTTTTTTTTCTTTGTTTCCACACGATAACTCAAAAAATGTTCAGGCAATGGCTGCAAAACTTTGCATGGAGGTTCATATATTACCCAGGAACAACCCTATTGATTTTGGGGTCATATGGTCAAACGACCTATGACCTAGAGGTCGAAAGAGTTTTCGCCCAGTCATCCTTGAGGTATCCTGCATATCTCTGAAACGGAGCGTTGTCGGACTCGTCGCCCTAGATAAACATGTCTAAGGGGTACTAGGGATGACTTTTGACCTTGATTTTTTCTGCCGAGTCGGCATTTCTCATTTTCGGCGATATCTCGGAAACGGTGCGTCGTAGAGCGAAACGGAAGTTTTTTTTGGACTCGTCGCCCTAGACAAACATGTCTAAGGGGTATTAGGGATGACTTTTGACCTTGACCTTGAATTTTTCTGCCGAGTCGGCATTTTTCGTTTTCGGCGATATCTCGGAAACGTCGTAGAGCGAAACTGACGTTATTTTCGGACTCATCGCCCTAGACAAAAGTGTGTAAGGGGTATTAGGGATGAACTTTGACCTTGACCTTGAATTTTTCTGCGGAGTCGGCATTTTCATTTTTGTCCATATCTAGGAAACGGTACGTCGTACAGCGAAACAGACCATATTTTCGGACTCGTCGCCCTAGACAAACATGTCTAAGGGGTATTATGGATGAACTTTGACCTTGACCTTAAATTTTTCTGCGGAATCAGCATTTTTCATCGATATCTCGGAAACGGTGCATCGTGCAGCGAAACGGATGATATTTGCGGACTCGTCGCTCTAAACAAACTTATCTAAGGGGTATTAGGGATGACCTTTGACCTTGACCTTGAATTTTTCTGCTGAGTCGGCATTTTTCGTTTTTGTCAATATCTCGGAAACGGTGCGTCGTAGAGCGAAACGGACGTTATTTTTGGACTCGTCGCCCTAGACAAACATGTTTAAGCGGTATGATGGATGAACTTTGACCTTCACCCGAAATTTTTTTGCCGAGTAGGCACTTTTCGTTTTCGTCGATATCTTGGAAACGGTGCGTCGTAGAGCGAAACGGATGATATTTTTGGGCTCGTCGCTCTTGACAAACTTGTCTAAGGGGTATTAGGGATAACCTCTGACATTGACCCGAAATTTTTTTGCCGAGTCGGCACTTTTCGTTTTCGTCGATATCCGGCGAAACGAACGTTATTTTTGGACTCGTCGCCCTAGACAAACATGTCTAAGCGGTATTATGGATGAACTTTGGCCTTGACCCGAAATTTTTTTGCCGAGTCGGCACTTTTCATTTTCTCGGATATCTCGGAAACGGTCCGTCGTAGAGCGAAACGGACGTCATTTTCGGACTCGTCGCCCTAGACAAACATGTCTAAGCGGTATTATGGATGAACTTTGGCCTTGACCCGAATTTTTTTTGCCGAGTCACCACTTTTTATTTTCGTCGATATCTCAGAAACGTTGCGTCGTAGAGCGAAACGGAAGTTATTTTCGGACTCGTCGCCCTAGACAAACATGTCTAATGGGTATTATAGATGAGCTTTACCTTGACCTTAAATTTTTCTGTGGAGTCGGCATTTTTCGTTTTTTTTCGATATCACGGAAACGGTGCATCGTACAGCGCAACGGACGTTATTTTCGGACTCGTCACTCTAGACAAACATGTCTAAGGGGTATTACAGATTAACTTTGAACTTGACCGGAAATTTTTTCGGCTGAGTTGACATTTTCCATTTTCGTCGATATCTAGTATCTATTATAAATTAATCATCACACCGAAATGCCTCCAAGGCGTCTTTAGGCCTTGACGTCTAGTTTCGAACCATGTGGTCCAAGACTATAATTGAGTCTTGTCCAACTTTTAGAGCAGTTACTACAATAGTGTGACAGCACCTGAATGTTTAGGCATCCACCCTTATACACCACTTGAGTGTGTGGTATAGGCTGATTGACCACCTGTGGTGAATCTATTCTATGGTATGTTTGAATTGAATCACTGTGTTGCCTGCCTCTGATTAGGCTTCCCTGGCAAAATATTTTATCAATGAATGTCAAATGCAAGTGTTTTGTTTGTAATATGTTATTTCAGAATAACATAGTATTTATGTTCGGTGATGATAATAATGCGGTAATATTTCAAACTGAAAAGGCTAGTGATAATTCATAACATAAATTATGGAAAAATATCCTTTCGAGAACACTATTCACTAGTACTGATTGTGACAAGAATCACCTATTTGACGATATGTCACTTCCAAAATCCTTCTCCAACACCAGAGCAGGTTCCAAAGCAAGGAACAATATGAGACAAACTCCCACCACAAATTCGCACTATTATTTCCTTATCAAATTTCCGCCTTAAGTCGAACAAAATGTTTTTGATAGAGATTTCCATCTTGGTCCCTTTGCACACCGACTGTATGTTCACGAATGCTTCTCCACTGTTCCTATTTGGTTAACAATCTGTCTGCAGCGCCATTGACTTTGTTTGACAACAAAAATGGCGTTATTGAAGTTATCAATTGCCATTACCATATTTCAAGACAATATGATTAATATCTTTCGCATTCTAGGAAAATGCATCATATGAGAAATCCGACATTCAAACTTATTATGTACATGCTGCCATTTGCTAATATTATGTACTCACTGCCATTTGCTAATATTATCGGTATAGCTGTGACATAAAAATAATGCAATTTATTATATGCACGAACCGTCATTACCCTTGATATATTATGCATAACTGTTTGCTAATCAACAAAGTAAAAAATCAGCTTTTTATTTTTGGTACGAATACTGGCAGGTAATGATGTGAAAACATTATTTCATAATCCATGGAATGGCTATTTCAGAATAACAAACATATATCAACTAAATAACTGTTTGTACTTCTGTAAAAAAGATGCAAACAAAAATATGTTCCTTGCTTTCGCAAGGTTACAATAAGGAATGAGTTCTAATAATTGCATATTATAATAACCTGTCTGTTGGCGTACAAATCCCGTGGCACTATAAATATAAATAGTCTGCATTATGAAATATTACCTCATTTTGAGTTTCAATACGAGCACTTCATCTCACTGAAAACACTGCAGATTGAGCAATGAAAACTTTTTTAAAAAATACATTACTGCAAAAATGGTTATTTTGTCATACATTTTTCAGTTGTAATATATTCTCTATTACAAAGCTCTATCACATTCACAATAAATTTGGTTGAATATCTCATAGTATACCACCTGCGTGTTCTGTGATCAGTATCCAGTTTAGCAGTTTGATTGTAAACAGTCTCAGACACCCATGTGCATGTAATTGTACTAACACATAATACTTATTCATTCAAATGGCAATCCAGCGAAAAACGTGTAGTAAATTTGGGTCTTGTGATGTAACAGAGTAAATGATTTTATAAATGCTAACAAGGCAACTTACCTTCATTACAGAACTGATGCCCTAGACTTATCCTTTACACCAGCATGGAAACTTTTATCCCAAACTCGTTCCACCTTAAAATATGTCACAGTTTCAGTGTTCAACGTTTTATTCACTCGTGATCAACTGCTTATTTATCCGTGAGTAGAATCCATCAACACAGTTCAAATTAACCACGATATGAATCAATGTGAATGCAATACTATATTTTCCCTTATATCAAACACACAACTGTCAAAGCCAGTCGCGATCAACGTCCATCTCTAATCAGCTAACCCCCGGGCGGAGAACATGACAAACTGGCGACCAACTTTACCGTCGACACTTTCCTCCGGAAGCTTACACGGCCATGCTCACTAGCGCCAGCAGCCATCGATCGGCCCAACCGTGAGCGAGGAAAGGAGAGAGCTGTAGACAGTGAAAGCTGTCGACAGACATGGGGATGTCTGCAGGTCTACAACTTGGAAGGGCTGGGACGACGAGATGGTGATGCTGCTGAAATGCTATACCATACATGTATTTGTATGGTATTCTTGAAATCTTTCTCACTTTATGAAAGAGCATAGTGGTTGGTGCTAGTGGTTGGAGAGAAAATGTTATCGTCTGTTGCAGTATTTGTCACAGTCAGATAGACACACAATTTTTTGTGTACATGTCCTAGTGATATATATCATGTATCTCATGCGTGTGTATTGCAGCAGAAAGGTTTCATAATTCCGAACTACCTGCAACTACTGTATTTCAAATACAAATCCGTAGTTAAATTTATATGTATGATATATTCTTCTACAATATATTCCTTTACAATATACCAATACAGCCCCACAGATTAAAATGACCCACAGTGTCCACATTGGCGTCTGTCCAACTATCAAATCAAAGCCTCAATTTTTGTATCTGTTAGGAGACATGGCGTTCAACAATTTCCTCTCAAATATAATATTGACACTGGAATCTATATTCACAAGATTTCTGCCAAAATTTTCGACGCATATCCAAAATTATATGCTTTGGTTGGTGTGCCCCCTATTTGCACTATCCGTATGACCCAAGGGAAAATAAGACGCACGTGGAATGGATATTGCTGGTTTCTTACATTTTTGTTCTTTTGTTACTACAAACGTCCTCGGCAACGGACTGGAGTCAGTGGTTGCTTGATTCTAAATAGCCTAATTTATTTCAAAAATGTAATTTTAGAGAGTCATTTCTACAATCTTTTGGAGAACTGTTTGTTTCTGTTTTGAGAAATGTTCCTTTGTTTTTCCATTGAGTGAAGCATCAAGAGTGAAGTATCATATATGCAGCATACTGACCTCATATGACGTTCCATAGTGAATGTCATGATATCCGGAATCTAGGTTCTATTTTAAAAAGGATAAATTTTGTGGATTAGGATACAGTGATGATAACAAGCATTTGGCAATTACTATATTATCATTTGTTTGAACAAGTCACATTAAACACTACAATACACTACAACTGTGGTATCTCAATGATTTATTACACACGAATCATCTATATCACAGGGCCACTACATGATAATATGCCAATGTATAACATTCACGCTATGTCTCCACATGTCAATATGCATAAATCATCTAGCTATATATCTATACGTAATTAGGGGAAACAGATAACGTTCTGAGAATCGTACAAACTATTTAATCTTGTGACCAATTTTCCCATTCATCAACACTTTTGACATTCACATCAGAGAAGTCAAAGATAACAATATGTATATAGGGTAATGTGTTTACACACTGCGAAAAAATATCATACTGAACACCCATTAATAAAAAAAAATATTCCACACTGCTTTGAAAAATATCCCCTTCATTTCTTTGAAGTTGGATTAATGTTTATGTTAAGTACTGGTTGGTTGTATTGTAAAACTAATGACAATCATCAGGGTGTAATGGTTTTGAACTTAGTACAGTTTCATACACTATCCATTCTGCAAAGAATGCTGTCCATTGAGATGTGTACATTGTGATAAGCCGGATTGATGAAGCTCACAACCAGAGGCATATTCGACATGGTTTGTTCTGAGCCAGCTGAGTATACACTTAGTCAGTTTTGGGTAGATGGATTGTGTGTTCTCCACAAATAATCTATTTTCAAAGAAAGGGCCTCGTTCTTGAGGTGGGACCTGCGTTCAACATGTGAAATTATTTTAATATTGATTTTCGATCATCAATCACTTTGATCATAGTCATAGTGGATTAAACACATGTTTGGTTTGAAAATTATGAAGTTGTTAATTATGAATTAGTTGAAAACAAATATTATAAGATTTCGAGAATATAAATCATTGTGTTTTCCGATAACATAATGACATTTCAACAGATATCCAAACCAAGAAAGATTCAACAAATTTGGGGAAAATGCATCTACTATTCTTTTGAAACATAGATGCAAAATTGCCGGATTACCATACAATTAGATACACACATTTCATGTCATTATTCACGAGTGGCTGTCACTTCAATGTAATAATTGAAATATGAAATTGCAAAATCCTATTGGGGTATCACCAATGTTAACATAATTATAAAATAAGTCAGTATGCATATCAATATAATAATTATCAATTTCTCCACTCCTGAGTATTTAAATCCTGAGTATTTATATAACTGAAGGAATGATTTCCTGAAAACTGGAAACATAAACTGAATACATCATAATGGCCCAGTTGTAGGAGACATGCAAATTCAAATTCTGAGACCTGGAAGGTTCAACTTGTAATACCGTTTCTCTGTCACTCAGCCTTACTCACGTTCAATCAAACTCTCTGCGCAATACCTTTTTGTTTTCCATGTAAACAAGCACGTGATATTTTGCACTGACAATTTCAATCATGTGCTACTGTTGACATTTTAGTAATATTCATCAGCTTGAATAAATGAAACATAACCAATAGCGACAAAACCTGCCAAAGTGTGAGAATCCCAGTTTTGAAACTGATAATAAAATGCTGTCATGCAGAGTATAGTTAAAGCAACTGCGTTTGAAACCAGTCAATATTTATTGAAAACTACATGCTATATGGGATATGCTAAATTAACTGAATGAGACATACCCACATCAAATGTAAAGACTATAGTCCTCTGGGAAATCTGGCTCATTTGAACAGGCGGTTCACGCGTAAATACACGAATTGTATCCATCACACGCAGATGTAAACAAAGCATCGAACTGCAAGATGGACGGACAATTCCACGTGGTATATCACTGATTA
Source organism: Terebella lapidaria (assembly GCA_949152475.1). Lineage (NCBI taxonomy): Eukaryota > Metazoa > Annelida > Polychaeta > Terebellida > Terebellidae > Terebella > Terebella lapidaria. Next base: position 29,252,111 of record OX424569.1, on the reverse strand, counting down.
TTTTCTCAGAGCTACAATATATATGCAGCTACGAACTGGTGAGGACTTTTAGACAAAACACAAATTTTGGTATTTGTTTACATTTGGGCTCGATGGATACAATTCGATTGTTTATATACAACGGTACAAAATGTGTAATAGAATGGATGGAAAGACAACTCGGACAATTGTACTCGTCAACATCAATGAGCAGACCTTTTGTTATCTTGCATTAGATGTGTTGCACAAAAAATTGTTTTTGAAACAAATACTGCATACATTCGAAGGCAATAGGTAATTCTGAAAGTGATGGTGATATAATGGTGTCTTTAAAATACATAAGGGATTTATTGGGTGGTGTATTCGGTGGTGTATTGGATGGTCTCGATCTGAGTTAATATCAATAATCAATTAGTGACTGCAACTTGATCAGCAAAAGTTTGCAAAATAAAATATTGTAAAATTGTGAGTGCTCAATTCGTTGGTGTGCATGTTTGGTATTTGTAGTTTTGGACATACGTGTTTACAATACCTGTAATGAACACATAGCTGCTGCTAATTTAAATTCTCAGTTAATTAGAGACATGATGAACTGTTGACGTTCCGCCTCACATGTTTTTACTAATTTGTCAACTTTTGGAGCAGTTGTGTACTGCACAAAAGTGCGGCTGCTTCCTGACTGCTTTAATACTGACGCTCTGATTGTATGGCACGTTTACAGTCTGATTGGCTGATAAATCCATGTCTTATAAATTAGATTAAATCACGCTGGTGAAATGTCAAAATGCGACATTAGCGTCAATTGGAAGTGCATGTTTTGCAGAATTTTGTGTCAGATGCTTTTCACCTAATTTTTTGTTCTGTCTAGTAGACTTTACAATAAAAAAAATCATTCCACAGCAGAAAAATATTGCCACTGAGAAGTTTGTGGAAGACATTCAAAGCCAAACTACATTCCACTTCCGTTTATGACAACGTTTTGTAGTCATTCGCTCAAGTTATTGATATATCTAAAATATAATGATATGCACTTCCACTAACACAATCTACGTTAAGCACAAGTTATACATCAATTTGCTTATCGAGCGAATGCATTAATCATGGTTTTATGTTTCATTCCAATATGCAATGCATTGGAAACAACTATTCAGCACTCACAGATCTAATCGTGAACAATAAAATTTGTCACATGTCTGCAATTTGTCACACTCGATTTGCCATGTGTGGGCTATTCATAATGACGTTATTCAGTCATTGGTGATATGTCAATATTAGCATCATTCGGGGCTAATATGGGAACTGCAAGATGGACGGACAATTCCACGTGGTATATCACTGATTATTTTCTCAGAGCTACAATATATATGCAGCTACGAACTGGTGAGGACTTTTAGACAAAACACAAATTTTGGTATTTGTTTACATTTGGGCTCGATGGATACAATTCGATTGTTTATATACAACGGTACAAAATGTGTAATAGAATGGATGGAAAGACAACTCGGACAATTGTACTCGTCAACATCAATGAGCAGACCTTTTGTTATCTTGCATTAGATGTGTTGCACAAAAAATTGTTTTTGAAACAAATACTGCATACATTCGAAGGCAATAGGTAATTCTGAAAGTGATGGTGATATAATGGTGTCTTTAAAATACATAAGGGATTTATTGGGTGGTGTATTCGGTGGTGTATTGGATGGTCTCGATCTGAGTTAATATCAATAATCAATTAGTGACTGCAACTTGATCAGCAAAAGTTTGCAAAATAAAATATTGTAAAATTGTGAGTGCTCAATTCGTTGGTGTGCATGTTTGGTATTTGTAGTTTTGGACATACGTGTTTACAATACCTGTAATGAACACATAGCTGCTGCTAATTTAAATTCTCAGTTAATTAGAGACATGATGAACTGTTGACGTTCCGCCTCACATGTTTTTACTAATTTGTCAACTTTTGGAGCAGTTGTGTACTGCACAAAAGTGCGGCTGCTTCCTGACTGCTTTAATACTGACGCTCTGATTGTATGGCACGTTTACAGTCTGATTGGCTGATAAATCCATGTCTTATAAATTAGATTAAATCACGCTGGTGAAATGTCAAAATGCGACATTAGCGTCAATTGGAAGTGCATGTTTTGCAGAATTTTGTGTCAGATGCTTTTCACCTAATTTTTTGTTCTGTCTAGTAGACTTTACAATAAAAAAAATCATTCCACAGCAGAAAAATATTGCCACTGAGAAGTTTGTGGAAGACATTCAAAGCCAAACTACATTCCACTTCCGTTTATGACAACGTTTTGTAGTCATTCGCTCAAGTTATTGATATATCTAAAATATAATGATATGCACTTCCACTAACACAATCTACGTTAAGCACAAGTTATACATCAATTTGCTTATCGAGCGAATGCATTAATCATGGTTTTATGTTTCATTCCAATATGCAATGCATTGGAAACAACTATTCAGCACTCACAGATCTAATCGTGAACAATAAAATTTGTCACATGTCTGCAATTTGTCACACTCGATTTGCCATGTGTGGGCTATTCATAATGACGTTATTCAGTCATTGGTGATATGTCAATATTAGCATCATTCGGGGCGTATTAAGGGGGCGCCCCCCCCCCCCCCCTTAGATCCACCTTTGGAGAGAAACTGATCTGGATATCAAGTTTAAAGTCTCCATATGTGGTTTCATTCATGAAAGCTTCTGGGGCCTTTCTTCTGGCCTAGAAACCCCCTTCGTCTGGCCTTCTACTCTTCGTTCACCAATATTTTAATATATCAGAGCCCCCGGATTTTTTTCAAAATTCCTGTCTGCGTCACTCATGAAATCCATGCCTGCGTCAGTCATAGTCAGTAATACTGCATATCACACGTCAACTCAGTAATTAAACTTGGCTGAACAATTGCAAAGCCGTTCCTGCTATCGCCCATCTTCACGAATATAAAATTTGTTCAAGTGGACGTTTCTATTATCATGAATATTCATCTGAACAATGTAAGATTCGGAAGTACAAATTGTGCACTGGTGTACTGACATGTATCAACTTTTTTTCCCAAAACAACATTCAAAAGGATGAGTTGCTCCAATTGCACAAACTAATATCATACACTGTGTATATTGATGTAAATCATATTCAACGGGAAAGTTCTCATTGCACCTCTAAACGGCAGCTGACACATTGAAAACGTCCCATTTTAAGTAAAGTTTCTCAAGAAATACCAACGATACGTTATTCAACCAACTTTTGTCCCTTTCAATTGGGGTCATTTCAGGAACATTTTCATCAAATTGCAAACACTGGACATGTTTCCTTACAATTTTTCCAATTTTACACAGTCAGTTATTTTTTCTCATAAATCTTCCAGTCATAATGTATGTTTGTTTACGTTGATAGTTTCGGAATACAGGGCTTGTTATACTGTACAACAAATCATGACATTTGTTGTGGTCAATGTCGATCTCAGCAGTTTCCATCCACTAAATAATACTCCCAACATATACGTGGCTTACGTATAAAATAAGTATGGTAATCCAATGACAAATAATGCAAAACTAATCGGTGCTAAGATCTGACGTTGTACCTAATTTTATAAAACTAACATACCCCAAACAACCTAAGGACGATAGGTAAACTTACCACCATCACAAAACAGATGCGATTAACGTTGTATATCTGTCTGGATCTCGTTCGTGACCCTAAATGTGTTCTATCGTTTGTGTGTATCACTCTTCTGAGATCCTATTCACCACGATTATCCAGCAGCAAAAATTCATTTATGTCATTCAATATCCAAGATGCAAACTGCGAAATTATTGACCAGAATATGACATCATACAAAGGCAATATCAATTTTCCCTCCTAAAACAAACGCTCAACTGCCAAAGTCAGCCGCGATCAATGCCCATTGCTAACAAGCTAAACCCCGTCAGAAAACATGACAAGCCAGTGACAAACTTCACTGTGGACACTCGTCTCTGGAAGAGTAGTAGGTCATAAACACCAGCAGCAGCAGCCTCAGTCTCAACATGGCTCGGCATCGATTGGCTCAGCAGCGAGCGAGGATTAGAAAGCTGCAATCATACTTGGGGTGTCTACACCTCACGACTTGTGTTGGGGAGAGACAATTTCTCGTAGTTGTACTGTCGATCTTGGAAGCGTTCTCACTCCACTGGCATGGGCAGGGAGGTTAATGGTTAGTGGGATATGAGAAAGTAGAATGACGTCATAGTATTCAATTTACATCGTTGTTTCACAATGCACTTCACCATAAAAATTATAACAAAAATTATAAATGATAAGCACACAGAAGACTGGTTTAGATCTCTAAGAATTTTGGAATATTTAGTTGTTATTATGCATTGTGTTTGTCTTTCTAAATGCTGAACCAAAAACAGTTTTCTTTTTCTGTTCCGTGACAACGGTTTGTTTGACACTCGATTCGAAGTATTCAAATGAAACTGATATTGCCTTTTTTAGAAGCCTTACACAAAAATCACCAAAATTGGCCCAGAAAGCTGCAGCTGACGCTTCTTGAGAGTGCATTTCCCAAGTTTTACTCGTGGAAGCCTCTCCTGAACTCCCCCTCCCCCAGTCATGTTTGGTTCAGAATATGTGGGTATATTTAAAAACCGAATGAGTGCAAAACTCATCCATCTCTGACCCCTCAATTTCAAGGATTATGAGAGACCTATCTAGATCAATTAATGTACAATAAAATAAAATATAATGTTGCATTGTATGCAGTGCTGAAATGTTTTGTCTACTGAATAAAGAACTCGACAGAAATGTATTTATATGCATCACAAGGGTTGAATCGTATTTATATGTAAATTGCTGGAACTCCGGATTTTGTGACGTACCATGATTGATAATACAGGAAATGCTATTACATGTCCGTACTTAGGATGAAGAATCACGTCCGATACTTTGATAGTGTTATCTACATTATTGTCTATGTCAGAAAAAGAGGTACATGACCGATGAGATTTTATCAATTTTAGCCAAATGCATCAAATGACATCAGAACATGTATAAAGCTTCATATAACTTTATCTTGGTACACACATAACAATGGTAAGATAACGCAGCCATACAACATTATGTGGCCGGTGTGAAAGAAATTTACGTCCTACGTAAAATAGTTCCCACAGACGAATATTCCTGGGAAATGTTGTCCAGTGGGACAATATTCTCCACGCATTGCTTCCACGTCTATTCTCAGTAATATATATCCGGCGGACCTAATTCCCTAGGGAAAACATGTCCAGGAACATATTTCCCCAGCACTCATGTCCAGGCAGACTGTTCATGTCCAGGCAGACTATTTCCCCTAGGAATATATGTCCGTATTACATGTTTGACTGTTACTATCCCAGACACTGAAATTGATGATGCTCTTTAGAGTTCATGCGAAAATAATCAGTGAATAACAAAATAAAATGAAGCTTGAAAAAGTGAATGTCATGACGTCCTCAGATATATTGGAACAATAGTAACTTTTTACATCAACTATCACAAGGAACATCTACATATGTTTTACGCTTTATGTATTCGGTACACAACAACAGGCGATTTGAATCGGTAACAGTATCATATAAAATTAACTTACTCGTTTGTTTTAGTTGGTCTGATGGATTACAGAGACATGTCCAATCACAAGTATACAGTCAGTAAATCCGTCTTTTGTATGCAAATGAATGTGAAATGTTCCCTAATTGAGAGGGAAGCACTTTAGACCCATTAATGCCTGCTCCTAGCACATGCGCTAGATGGTAAAGCATCACTGTAAACACTATCATGTATGGTTTGCTTGTGATGTATCTGGAGCATCAACTGCATTGAATAAATCGTACACGCTCGAGGTTTTGGATACTCTGGTTCGATGTGTAACTGATCATTGGTGAAACACAGTTTAGAACTGAAAGTTGTTACTACACGTCCTATGTATATTGTGCTTTCCATGTAAATATTGCCCTTTTGGAAACTAGATCTGGCAACATTGTTGGAGGCATGACCTGCAGCAGGATAGAATCAAGATTCGTGTGTACATATACTGTATGTTGGTAAAACGTAACCCGTAAATATAGTGGAATGAAAACATGTTGAGTTTTTAAAACCACACTCGAGAAGAAATTATAGTATTAACATAATGATATATATATAAATATTGGTATGATATTTACAATGTCAAAAACTAACTAAGTACAGTGTATTATTCTATTTGTGGAGCCCTGTATTTAAATTCAAGAAGCGGGTTTAATTTTCTCTGCCAATCATTCGAACCCATGGTCAATTGAATTTTGGCACCATTTTTTGTGTTCTATCTAAACAAGCGAGTCGACTTGGTAGGGAAGCTTCTAATCCTGTGCTGGTGGTAACATACCGGTACTAATTATATCCAACAGGTGCAGATAATGAACTAGATCAAGTAAGGATACAACCAATTCGTTAAACTGAAATACTGACTTGCAACTACACAACTTAGGTTTATAACTAAACTAACCTAATTGGCATCATCTGTGTTTCAGGTTGTACAATTTGTCCTTCTCAGTAACATAGTCAGTTTATTCAATAGTGATTGTGTGGTGTACACCTCGATGATATTTAACACACATCGTCCAACAACTTCTGTCAGTATGAAGGTCCACACACTCCGTGATATTCCGTGATGCAACAATCTATGAACAATGAAGTAACCAAGATTCTTACGCAGGCAATATAACGTTTACCCCATATTCACTAACATCCTTAAATGTGAGTATCGATCTATTACCACCAATCCAGCCAAATTTTGATGATTCCAATAACAAACATACAACATTTTGCAATAGAAACAAAGCCCGACCAATTACTTCATCAAAAGACACACTGGCGTCATCAGGGGCAGACAGTGTGGTAATGTAGTTGTTTCTACTGTACACCTGATGGAATTAGTATACAACTGCTCAACAACATATGAAAAAACTTTAGAAATCCGAAACAAACCCCATAGAATAGTTATATGACAAGTACATAAGTACCTAATCACAAGCCAAAAGGCTACTGAGTTGATGAGTTGAAAAGTCTTCCATAATCAACGTGTATCATTAAAAAAATTAGCCCAAGGGCTAAGAAAGGTTACCGGACAATATATATTTTAGATATTAGTATTTTGTCCCGTGACCTTTAAAAAACGTCCTTGGTCAATTCAAGGACACGATAATATTCGGCATATGTCATTTCTAGTATGTCCACAATTAATTCCTAAGCTGTGAAGTCAATAATAAGCGAGATATTAGCCATTATGTCCTGTGACCTTGAAAATGAGGTCAAAGGTCGAATTCAAGGTCATAGCAATATTCAGCATATATCATTTCCTATATGTTCATAATTGATTCCTAAGCTGTGAAGTCAATAATAAGCGAGATATTAGCCATTATGTCCTGTGACCTTGAAAATGAGGTCAAAGGTCGAATTCAAGGTCATAGCAATATTCAGCATATATCATTTCCTATATGTTCATAATTGATTCCTAAGCTGTAAAGTCCATAATGAGCTAGCTATTAGCCATTTTGTCCTGTGACCTTGGAAATTAGGTCAAAGGTGAAGTTCAAGGTCATGACAATGTTCAGAATATATCATTTTCTATATGTCCCCAATTGATTGCTAAGCTGTAAAGTCGATAAAAAGCGAGATATTACCCATTTCGTTCTCTGACCTTGAAAATGAGGTCAAAGGTCAAATTCAAGGTCATAGCAATATTCAGCATATATCATTTCCTATATGTTCATAATTGATTCCTAAGCTGTAAAATCGATAATAAGCGAGATATTAGCTATTTTGTCCCGCGACCTTGAAAAGGAGGCCAAAGGTCAAATTCAAGGTCATGACAATAATCTGCATATATCATTTCCTATAAGTTCATAATTGATTCCTACACTGTAAAGTCAATAATAAGCAAGATATTAGCCATTTTGTGCTCTGACCTTGAAACTGAGGTCAGAAGTCAAATTCAAGGTCACGAGAATATTCAGCATTTATCATTACCTATATGTCCACAATTGATCCCTAAGCTGTAAAATCGATAATAAGGGAGATATTAGCCATTCTGTGGTGTGACCTTGAAAATGAGGTCAAAGGTCAAATTCAAGGTCATCAGAATATTCGGCATATATCATTTCCTATATGTCCACAATTGGTTCCTAAGCTGTAAAGTCGTTAATAAGCAAGATATTAGACATTTTGTGCTCTGACCTTGAAACCGAGGTCAGAGGTCAAATTCAAGACCCTGAGAATATTCAGCATATATCATTTCCTATATGTGCACAATTGATTCCTAGTCTCTAATCTCAATATTAAGTGAGATATTAGGCTTAATGTGTCCCATTGTAAAGCATAGGAGAATTTAACAAGGGAAAGTCCCATTTGGGCCGAGTTTGGGCCCAAAATGGCCTACTTCGAGCGATTCAAGGGCAACGAAATTTATACGTGTCACAGGGGTACATATGAGGAGTGTTATGCATTGATAAGAAAAATAGTTACTGAACGGATTCTGAGAAAACGACCGTCAAAGTCCAAAATTGGCCATTTTTCGACGAAAATGGCCCTCTGACTTTGAAACCGAGGTCAGAGGTCAAATTCAAGGTCACCAGAATATTCAGGATATATCATTTCCTATATGTGCACAATTGATTCCTAGTCTCTAATCTCAATATTAAGTGAGATACTAGGCTTAATTTTGTCCCATTATAAAGGATAGGAGAATTTAACATGGGAGAGTCCCATTTGGGCCGAGTTTGGGCCCAAAATGGCCCACTTCGAGTGATTCAAGGGCAACGAAATTTATACATGTCACAGGGGCACATAAGAGGAGTGTTATGCATCAATAAGAAAAAAAGTTACTGATAAGATTTTGAGAAAATGACTGTCAAAGTCGAAAATTGGCCATTTTTCGACGAAAACGGCCGCCATTTTGAAAAAAATTGGAAAATCAGAAAACTAAAAAAAACCTTCCTTGGAAATATTTTTAGGTATTTTTGTGCAAAATTTCAGAAATATTCCATCATAAACTTTAAAGATAAAAATGTGAACGGACGGACGGACGGACGGACGACGGACGACGGACGCCGGACGCAACGCCATGGCAATAGGTTATCGGACCAAAGGTCCGGTAACCTAAAAATAATAGCCTCAGAAAAGGGGGGAAAGCATGGAAAGTAGGTAGATACGTCTTCAACTTGTCTTCAACTTAGGGAACGTTCTCACTGATTGGGTTGTATTATTGGTGTCTTTCACACTCCATGTAGAACAGCAGAGCAGCTGATGGTTTGTAGATAGAGGGACAGTGTCTCCAGTTGCAGTAATAATCACCCACTGCAATTTGTCTTACTTAATATATATATTATGCCGCAAGTCTATGTTTATATATATCAAGTCCATGTTTCAAAGGGCCGTGAGTGAAATAGAAAAATACCTCACAGAGGTCAAACTAAATGCAACTTGTCATAATACACACCTTGTACTGTGTTGTTGTACTGTATATTAGTAATAATATATTACATTTTATGAACACTCGAGGAACGATATTGGTGTTTGTCAAACTGTCAAATCAAAGCCTCATTTTTGTTGGTGTCTGGAGACAAAGTGTTCATTGATTTTGACTCAAATATTGTGTCGTTCGTTGGCACACAAAAACTAATACTAATATACCTCAAACAACCTAAGGACGATAGGTAAACTTACCACCATCACAAAACAGATGCGATTAACGTTGTATATCTGTCTGGATCTCGTTCGTGACCCTGAATGTGTTCTATCGTTTGTGTGTATCACTCTTCTGAGAGCCTTCTCACCATGATTATCCAGCAGTTCAAATTCAATTATGTCATTCAATATCCAAGATGCAAACTGCGAAATTATTGACCAAAATATGACATCATACAAAGGCAATATCAACTTTTCCTCCTAAAACAAACGCTCAACTGCGAAAGTCAGCCACGATCAATGCCCATTGCTAACAAGCTAAACCCCGTCAGAAAACATGACAAGCCAGTGGAAAACTTTACTGTGGACACTCGTCTCTGGAAGAGTAGTAGGTCATAAACACCAGCAGCAGCAGCCTCAGTCTCAACATGGCTCGGCATCGATTGGCTCAGCAGCGAGCGAGGATTAGAAAGCTGCAATCATACTTGGGGTGTCTACACCTCACGACTTGTGTTGGGGAGAGACAATTTCTCGTAGTTGTACTGTCGATCTTGGAAGCGTTCTCACTCCACTGGCATGGGCAGGGAGGTTAATGGTTAGTGGGATATGAGAAAGTAGAATGACGTCATAGTATTCAATTTACATCGTTGTTTCACAATGCACTTCACCATAAAAATTATAACAAAAATTATAAATGATAAGCACACAGAAGACTGGTTTAGATCTCTAAGAATTTTGGAATATTTAGTTGTTATTATGCATTGTGTTTGTCTTTCTAAATGCTGAACCAAAAACAGTTTTCTTTTTCTGTTCCGTGACAACGGTTTGTTTGACACTCGATTCGAAGTATTCAAATGAAACTGATATTGCCTTTTTTAGAAGCCTTACACAAAAATCACCAAAATTGGCCCAGAAAGCTGCAGCTGACGCTTCTTGAGAGTGCATTTCCCAAGTTTTACTCGTGGAAGCCTCTCCTGAACTCCCCCTCCCCCAGTCATGTTTGGTTCAGAATATGTGGGTATATTTAAAAACCGAATGAGTGCAAAACTCATCCATCTCTGACCCCTCAATTTCAAGGATTATGAGAGACCTATCTAGATCAATTAATGTACAATAAAATAAAATATAATGTTGCATTGTATGCAGTGCTGAAATGTTTTGTCTACTGAATAAAGAACTCGACAGAAATGTATTTATATGCATCACAAGGGTTGAATCGTATTTATATGTAAATTGCTGGAACTCCGGATTTTGTGACGTACCATGATTGATAATACAGGAAATGCTATTACATGTCCGTACTTAGGATGAAGAATCACGTCCGATACTTTGATAGTGTTATCTACATTATTGTCTATGTCAGAAAAAGAGGTACATGACCGATGAGATTTTATCAATTTTAGCCAAATGCATCAAATGACATCAGAACATGTATAAAGCTTCATATAACTTTATCTTGGTACACACATAACAATGGTAAGATAACGCAGCCATACAACATTATGTGGCCGGTGTGAAAGAAATTTACGTCCTACGTAAAATAGTTCCCACAGACGAATATTCCTGGGAAATGTTGTCCAGTGGGACAATATTCTCCACGCATTGCTTCCACGTCTATTCTCAGTAATATATATCCGGCGGACCTAATTCCCTAGGGAAAACATGTCCAGGAACATATTTCCCCAGCACTCATGTCCAGGCAGACTGTTCATGTCCAGGCAGACTATTTCCCCTAGGAATATATGTCCGTATTACATGTTTGACTGTTACTATCCCAGACACTGAAATTGATGATGCTCTTTAGAGTTCATGCGAAAATAATCAGTGAATAACAAAATAAAATGAAGCTTGAAAAAGTGAATGTCATGACGTCCTCAGATATATTGGAACAATAGTAACTTTTTACATCAACTATCACAAGGAACATCTACATATGTTTTACGCTTTATGTATTCGGTACACAACAACAGGCGATTTGAATCGGTAACAGTATCATATAAAATTAACTTACTCGTTTGTTTTAGTTGGTCTGATGGATTACAGAGACATGTCCAATCACAAGTATACAGTCAGTAAATCCGTCTTTTGTATGCAAATGAATGTGAAATGTTCCCTAATTGAGAGGGAAGCACTTTAGACCCATTAATGCCTGCTCCTAGCACATGCGCTAGATGGTAAAGCATCACTGTAAACACTATCATGTATGGTTTGCTTGTGATGTATCTGGAGCATCAACTGCATTGAATAAATCGTACACGCTCGAGGTTTTGGATACTCTGGTTCGATGTGTAACTGATCATTGGTGAAACACAGTTTAGAACTGAAAGTTGTTACTACACGTCCTATGTATATTGTGCTTTCCATGTAAATATTGCCCTTTTGGAAACTAGATCTGGCAACATTGTTGGAGGCATGACCTGCAGCAGGATAGAATCAAGATTCGTGTGTACATATACTGTATGTTGGTAAAACGTAACCCGTAAATATAGTGGAATGAAAACATGTTGAGTTTTTAAAACCACACTCGAGAAGAAATTATAGTATTAACATAATGATATATATATAAATATTGGTATGATATTTACAATGTCAAAAACTAACTAAGTACAGTGTATTATTCTATTTGTGGAGCCCTGTATTTAAATTCAAGAAGCGGGTTTAATTTTCTCTGCCAATCATTCGAACCCATGGTCAATTGAATTTTGGCACCATTTTTTGTGTTCTATCTAAACAAGCGAGTCGACTTGGTAGGGAAGCTTCTAATCCTGTGCTGGTGGTAACATACCGGTACTAATTATATCCAACAGGTGCAGATAATGAACTAGATCAAGTAAGGATACAACCAATTCGTTAAACTGAAATACTGACTTGCAACTACACAACTTAGGTTTATAACTAAACTAACCTAATTGGCATCATCTGTGTTTCAGGTTGTACAATTTGTCCTTCTCAGTAACATAGTCAGTTTATTCAATAGTGATTGTGTGGTGTACACCTCGATGATATTTAACACACATCGTCCAACAACTTCTGTCAGTATGAAGGTCCACACACTCCGTGATATTCCGTGATGCAACAATCTATGAACAATGAAGTAACCAAGATTCTTACGCAGGCAATATAACGTTTACCCCATATTCACTAACATCCTTAAATGTGAGTATCGATCTATTACCACCAATCCAGCCAAATTTTGATGATTCCAATAACAAACATACAACATTTTGCAATAGAAACAAAGCCCGACCAATTACTTCATCAAAAGACACACTGGCGTCATCAGGGGCAGACAGTGTGGTAATGTAGTTGTTTCTACTGTACACCTGATGGAATTAGTATACAACTGCTCAACAACATATGAAAAAACTTTAGAAATCCGAAACAAACCCCATAGAATAGTTATATGACAAGTACATAAGTACCTAATCACAAGCCAAAAGGCTACTGAGTTGATGAGTTGAAAAGTCTTCCATAATCAACGTGTATCATTAAAAAAAATAATAGCCTCAGAAAAGGGGGGAAAGCATGGAAAGTAGGTAGATACGTCTTCAACTTGTCTTCAACTTAGGGAACGTTCTCACTGATTGGGTTGTAATATTGGTGTCTTTCACACTCCATGTAGAACAGCAGAGCAGCTGATGGTTTGTAGATAGAGGGACAGTGTCTCCAGTTGCAGTAATAATCACCCACTGCAATTTGTCTTACTTAATATATATATTATGCCGCAAGTCTATGTTTATATATATCAAGTCCATGTTTCAAAGGGCCGTGAGTGAAATAGAAAAATACCTCACAGAGGTCAAACTAAATGCAACTTGTCATAATACACACCTTGTACTGTGTTGTTGTACTGTATATTAGTAATAATATATTACATTTTATGAACACTCGAGGAACGATATTGGTGTTTGTCAAACTGTCAAATCAAAGCCTCATTTTTGTTGGTGTCTGGAGACAAAGTGTTCATTGATTTTGACTCAAATATTGTGTCGTTCGTTGGCACACAAAAACTAATACTAATATACCTCAAACAACCTAAGGACGATAGGTAAACTTACCACCATCACAAAACAGATGCGATTGACGTTGTATATCTGCCTAGATCTCGTTCGTGACCCTGAATGTGTTCTATCGTTTGTGTGTATCACTCTTCTGAGAGCCTTCTCACCATGATTATCCAGCAGTTCAAATTCAATTATGTCATTCAATATCCAAGATGCAAACTGCGAAATTATTGACCAAAATATGACATCATACAAAGGCAATATCAACTTTTCCTCCTAAAACAAACGCTCAACTGCGAAAGTCAGCCACGATCAATGCCCATTGCTAACAAGCTAAACCCCGTCAGAAAACATGACAAGCCAGTGGAAAACTTTACTGTGGACACTCGTCTCTGGAAGAGTAGTAGGTCATAAACACCAGCAGCAGCAGCCTCAGTCTCAACATGGCTCGGCATCGATTGGCTCAGCAGCGAGCGAGGATTAGAAAGCTGCAATCATACTTGGGGTGTCTACACCTCACGACTTGTGTTGGGGAGAGACAATTTCTCGTATGTGTACTGTTGATCTTGGAAGCGTTCTCACTCCACTGGCATGGGCAGGGAGGCTGATGGTTGATGGTCAGTGGGATATGAGAAAGTAGAATGACGTCATAGTATCCAATTTACATCGTTATTCCCCAATGCACTTCACCATAAAAATCATAACAAAAAGTTTAAATGATAAGCACACGGAAGACTGGTTTAGATCTCTAAGAATTTGGAAATATTTAGTTGTTATTATGCATTGTGTTGTCTTTCTATATGCTAAACCAAAAACAGTTTACTTTTTCTGTTCAGTGACAATGGTTTTGATTAAAATTATGTCTCGTTTGGCACTCGATTCGAAGTAATCAAGTGAAACTGACACACAGTCTTACACAGAAAGCACCAAATTTGGTCCAGAAAGCTGCAGCTGACGCTTCTTGAGAGTGCATTTCCCAAGTTTTTCTTGTGGAAGCCTCTCCTGAACTCCCCCTACCCCAGCCATGTTTGGGTCAGAATATTATAGATATGTGGGTATATTTAATGCGTGAACGAGAGTAAAACTCATCTATCTCTGACCCTTCAATTTCAAAGATTATGAGATTCCTATCCAGATCAATTAATGTACAATAAAATATGTTACATAGTATACAGTGCTGATATGTTTTATCTACCGAATGAATCAAGAACTTGACAGACATAAATTTATATGCATCACAAGGGTTGAATCGCATTCATATGTAAATTGCTGGAACACCGGATTTTGTGACGTATCATGATTGATAATACAGGAAGGTTATTACTTGTCCGTATTTAGGGTGCAGAATCACGTCCGATACTTTGATAGTGTTATCTACATTATTGTCTATGTCAGAAAAAGAGGTACATGACCGATGGACTTTTATCAAATTTAGCCAAATGCATTGAATGACATCAGCACATGTATAAAGCTTCATATAACTTTGTCTTGGTACACATATAGCAATGGTAAAATAACGCAGCCATACAACATTATGTGGCCTGTGTAAAACAAATTTACGTCCTAGGTAAAATAGGTCCCACAGTCCAGCGGGACAATATTCTCAGTAATATATGTCCGACAGACCTAACTCCTTAGGGAAAACATGTCAGGGACATATTTCCCGGCACTCATGTCCAGGCAGACTATTTCCCCTAGGAATATATTTCCGGGGGAACCTAAAATACATGGGACATATATTCGATTTATACATATATTACATGTTTGACTGTTATTATCCAATTAATTGAAATTGATGATGCTCTATAGAGTGCATGCGAAAATAATCAGTGAATAACCAAATAAAATGCAGCTTGAAAAGGTGGATGTCATGATGTCCCCAGATATATTGTAGCTATAGTAACTTTTTACATCAAATATCACACGGAACATCTACATATGTTTTAAACTTTGTGTATTCAGTACACAGCAACAGGCGATTGGAATCGGTAACAGTATCATGTAAAATTAACTTAGTCGTTTGTTTTATTTGGTCTGATGGATTACAGAGACATATCGAGTCACCTAAGTATGCAGTCAGTAAATCCCTCTTTTATATGCAAGTGGGTGTGAAATGTTCCCTAATTAAGAGGGAAACACTTTAGACCCATTAATGCCTGCTCCTAGCACATGCGCCAGATAATTAGGCGTCACTGTAAACATGCATGGTTTGCTTGTAATGTATGTATCTGGAGCATCAACTACATTGAATAAATCATACACGCTCGAGGGTTTGGATACTCTATTCCACGAATAGATAGAAACAAAAAAAATCACAAACGATGTGTAACTACTTACTGGTGAAACACAGTTTAGCACTGAAGGTTGTTCTAGGTGTATTGTGCTTTCCATGTAAATATTGCCCTTTTGGAAACTAAGTCTGGCAACATTGTTGGAGGCATGGCCTACAGCATGAGAGAATCAAGATTTGTGTGTACGTATACTGTATGTTGGTAAAACGTAACCCCTAAATATAGCGGATTCAACACATGTTAAGTTTCTAAAACCACACTCGAGAAGAAATTATAGTATAAACATAGGTATAGATATAAATTTGTTCAAACTTAGTATGCTATTGACGTTGTCAAAAACTAAGTACAGTACACTGTATTATGCTATTTGTGGAACCCCGTATTTAAATTCAAGGAAGAAGCGGGTTTAATTTTCTCTGCCAATCAATCTAACCCATGGTCAATTGAATTTTTGCATTTTCTGTTTTCTATCTAAACAAGCAAGTGGACTTGTTAGGGACACTTCTAATCCAGTGCTGGTGGTAACATGCCGGAACTAATTACATTCAACAGGTGGAAATAATGAACTACATCAAGTAAGGATACAAGCAATTCGTTAAACTGAAATACTGACTTGCATAGTAAGTTCAACTACACAACTTAGGTTTATAACGAAAATTTACCTAATTGGCATCATATGTGTTTCAGGTTGTACAATTTGTCCTTCTCATTAACATAGTCAGTTCATTCAATAGTGATTGTGTGGTGTACACGTCGATGATATTTAACACACATCGTCCAACAACTTCTGTCAGTATGAAAGGACAAACGGAACGGAGTTATTGGGATTTCTTAGGGGGAATTAAGCTGAAAACGCCCCACAATAATCAGTTTGTGGACGCAGGCTACAAACGGGTTTGTGTGTGTTAGCGTGCCGGTGGTCTATCCTCAAGGTTATCATTCCCGCCTTTTTATCCGTTCTTCTAATTTCTACAGTCCGCATTTTATGTAGAATTGGTATCCCTTGACAACGTTACCTGATTATTCAACCAATGACAATCTCTCTTTTCGACTAGAAGCTCCTCGAGGTTGTTTTCCTTTCAATCTTTCAATTTTTAATCCAAGATATTCTGCCCCATCGCTTGAAGTATAGAAGTAAAACTTTATCACGCTTATCATTAGTGATTACTGTTATTATAGGGTTTTATATTTTTTGAATCCCTCCTAACATCTAACAGATTTATTTATTTTTCCCCGAGGCCGGTGAAAGACCGAAATTTTTGCCTCGATCGCTTCTCCAGAATCGATAGGCCTAGCATGTTATAAATATTTTGTCATATATATTAAACACATTTTATATCTACTGTAGCCGTATTATACAAGAGTATCAATTATTAATCGGATCGACACATCTGTCTCCAATGGTTAGTGTGTTCGCCTTCAAATACAAATCTGGATAAGCCCCTATTGTACGATCGAGCGGCTCGGTGATGCTGCGACATTTTATGCTCAAGGTGGTCATAACGTTGTTTGTATAACTTTGTAAGTTCGTCACGAACGACAAACGTGGATGTATTTTTGACCTCTACTCCCGCTCCACCCCTCTCCCAGTATTTTCCCTATTCATACTGCATCCAGAAATTCCGTGGGTGTAAAATGATGTACACAACATCATGTAGACAATATCACACAAATTTCAATTAAGACATCCGTTTTTAAAAATCGGTAACAACATTGTTCACGGACTAGATCTAGTGTGGTGTAGATCTATCGCTTAGAACATCATCCAACTGGTGACCCTTGACGGCTACGTAAAGTATTTTATACGGTATTTGTTTCCTTTGAGAGTGTGGGCCAGCATATCCATGTACATCGACAGTTCTTTCATCAGTTCATTCTATCTTCATAACAAACATAAACTTATTATACTACATCTAGTAATAGTTCATCTAATAACGTATAATATATATATATATATACGTTCAAATGTTTAGGTCGATCAATTTTTACATAGTCACAAATCCATAAAATGTTTTCTATATTTGTTTATTCCTCAATCTGTTATCATTTGTTAATTCGTCTGTACTCTGCAGGTATAAATATATATACTCTCTAATGTGTCAGTTATCCTCTGTCATTCGTACAAGTATTTATCATATTACAATGTAAATATATAATATTTATAATTTATTTTGTTTTATAATGGAAGTCCAATTCCGCTGACGGTTCAAGGCTGTTTGCCCTAGTTCCAGTGTTATTATATACATCTATAATTTCATTATTTATATATCATAGATTATATTTTACACAAAATATGTATATAATGTTTTTCGTGCCAGTGTCTCCTCTCGTTGCGGGATTTATCCTGGGAGTCCAATTAACAGGCTCCAGAGCTTTCACTGTCAGTTGTGGGCTGTGTCCCCTAGTTTCCAGTTTATTATTCATGTCTTTTATATATATTTACATTTTTTCCAGTATTTATTCCTTTATTCTATATGTACTATCCTATCATTTTTTATACCATATATACATATATACAATATCTAAAAAAAAAAAAAATAAAAAAAAAAATAAATAAATGAAAAAAAAAATATATGTATATATTTACCAATATGTGTTAATGTCAGTGTCTGCTCTCGTTGCGGGATTTATCCTGGGAGTCCAATAACAGGCTCCAGAGCTTTCGCTGTCAGTTGGGCTGTGTGCCCTAGATACCAGTTTTATTATTCATGTATTCTATATATATTTACATTTTTCCAATATTTATTCCTTTATTCTATATCTACTATCATACCATTTTTTATTCCATATATACATATATACCATATCTACAAAAAATATGTATATATTTACCTATATTTACCATATAAATAATGTGTTAATGTCAGTGTCTGCTCTCGTTGTGGGATTTATCCTGGGAGTCCAATTAACAGGCTCCAGAGCTTTCGCTGTCAGTTGTGGGCTGTGTGCCCTAGTTACCAGTTTTAGTATGCATGTCTTTTGTATATATTTACATTATTTATATATCATATTATATATATATATACATATTTGAAAATATTTCAGTTGTGGGCGGTGTGCCCTAGTTCCAGTATTTATTCATTTAGTCTATATGTACTATCAGACCTTGTTTGTATACCATATATATATATACATATATATCATATGTACCCCCCCCCCCAAAAAAAAAAAAAAAAAAAAAAAAAAAAAAAAATATATATATATATATATATATTTATCAATATTCACCATATATATATAATGTGTTCAGTGTCTGCTCTCCTTGCGGGATTTATCCTGGGAGTCCAATTAACAGGCTCCAGAGCTTTCGCTGTCTGTTTCGGGCTGTGTGCCCTTGTTACCAGTGTTATCATTCATGTCTTTCCTAGATTATATATCTACATTATTTATTAAACCCTGTCACTTACTGGATGTAAGTGGCCATGACCTTGGTATTGTTTAGGGCTGATTGCCCTTGGTAATATTTAGGGCCAACTGCCCGTGCTAACGTTTAGGGCTCACTGCCCGTAGTAACGTTTAGAGCTGACTGCTTATGGTAATTTTAGGGCGGACTGGCTGTGATAATGTTTGGGCCTGGATGACCGTGATAATGTGTAGGGCTTACTGCCCCTGGTGAAATTTAGGTCGGTCTGCGGTAATGTTTAGATTTCAGTATTATATATTTTATATAGTTCCTCCATTACATATTTTCATATATTTCATAAATTAAATTTAAGTATACGTGTATATTTTAAGTACGGTACTTCACAATTCATTTTATCAAATTTAATTAAATTTTCACTTCCTCCTGTCTCTCTTCAAAAGATGCTAGCGTATTATAAATTCGTTGGTGTTTATGGTTCTTGTTATTCATTTCCAGTAAATCTGCATCACGATACCTCTTTCATTTCGGAGTTCAATCTTGTTCAAGTATTTATCACGTTAAATGTTGTTCCACAGGTACTCGTTCTCGTTTTCTAATATTGCAGAATATGCCTCCACAAGAAAACCAAGGCTGTTGAGCCATGTGCCAACATAACAGTACCCCTCGACTCTGGAGCCGACAATCTAATAACTGCTGAGCATGTCTTCACGTGTAAATTCGTGGGATGCTCACGCTCCGGATCCCAGTGCACCTGAAACCACTTCCAACATCAATACTGCCATTACGGGTGTAGGTCAGGTGCCTCTCCTGTCAACAGCCGAGGACCTCAGGCTGTTATTACCCTCCGGTTACACAGCTGTGGGTCAGGAGTTCCAGCCTCCCAGTCAGGGTGCTGCAATTCTAATCATCGATCTCAATCTGTGGATCAGGAGCCCCAGTCCCATCTCTAATTCTAGATCTCAGTGTCTAGCTGTGGGTCAGGAGCCCCAGCCTGCAAGTCTGGGTACCCAATTCTAATCGTCATCTCAATCTGTGGGTCAGGAGTCCCAGTTCCATCTCTAGTTCTAGATCTTATTGTGTAGCTGTGGGTAAGGATCCCCAGCCTGCAAGTCCAGGTACTCAATTCTAATCATCGATCTCAATCTGTGGGTCAGGAGCCCCAGTTCCATCTCTAATTCTAGATCTTAGTGTCTAGCTGTGGGTCAGGAGCCCCAGCCTGCAAGTCCAGGTACTCAATTCTAATCATCATCTCAATCTGTGGGTCAGGAGCCCCAGTTCCATCTCTAATTCTAGATCTTAGTGTCTAGCTGTGGGTCAGGAGCCCCAGCCTGCAAGTCCAGGTACCCTAGTCTAATCATTAATCTCAATCTGTGAGCCAGCCCCCCAGTTCCTTCTCTTAATTCCAGATCTCAGTCCCTAGCTGTAAGTCAGCAGCTCAAGCTGCCCCTGTTCTGGGTTTTTCTATTACAGAATTATCACCAGTCCTTTCCTCTTACCCTTCCCTATCCTAAACAATATTTATGAGAAATGGTTAGGAAACCAAGAATTCTTCACAAGCACTCCACCTGGTTAACCCAACCCCTTTTTCAATTTTTACAATATCTTTACGTAGCTTTACACTTATCTTCCACTCTCATACACAAATCTAAATTTGTTCCTCAATACCTTTAAATTACATTATAAAAACTTACATTCCTCTTTTATCTCTACCTTACTAATTTCCAAACTCATCCTATTACTGAGTGTCGTCTGGCACTTGTTCAATATTCAATATCAATATTCCACATATCATAATCCTATGTCAACATTTTTCATCAATTAATTATAGTCTACCTTTATGTAAGTGTGTTTAAATTATAACTCTAGCTCCAGAATATTAAAAAAATTTGTTGTCGACCTTTTAACCCATCGTTCTACATCAAGTCTTATTTTGTTTAACATTTTTCCCTAAGAATTAGTGGCCTTTTCATAGTATACCATAAACATTTTCACTGCATATATATGATTAGTGAGCTCCCAGAGATCTAGGAGCATGGATGTCCATCTTCTCTATGTTCAAGGGTCGTCCAATCTATCTTTCCCTTTACTACTAGTAATTTATTTGCTTCATCCCATCCCATTTGCTTCGTTTCTATGATTAATCAACAAAGTCGTGGCCAATAAGACTTCCACTTCCAATTTCCAAATGTTCCTCCTCCAAAATACAACTATTATGTTTTTGGTACTTTCCCCGTTGTCGATTATATTTCCTACAATTCACAATTCAGTCCAAACATTCTGGTACTAAGGGTATCACCATTACAGTTCGGCTTCGTTTTCAGGTTTCACCC
Organism: Terebella lapidaria; assembly: GCA_949152475.1. NCBI lineage: Eukaryota > Metazoa > Annelida > Polychaeta > Terebellida > Terebellidae > Terebella > Terebella lapidaria. Next base: position 29,230,448 of record OX424569.1, on the reverse strand, counting down.
CTTTCTCGTTTGACAGATCCTCGTCCAACAAATTTCACTGACCCAGTATCTTATCCATTCACATTCTTCATCGGAACCAGTATCATTTCCGGTGTTACGGTCACTATATGTTAATCCAGAGTTTTCATCAATCGCCGTTGGATTTTTACTCTTGTCATTCTCATCCTTCGTAATCAATTCGGGTCAAACTAGTAACAGTCAGTCTCACCATTACAGGCATGTTGATTCTAGAATATTCTGATCATTTTCTACCCAACACCTTACCTCTGTTACTTTAATTACATTGTTCTTTGTCAAGACCTACGGTCTATCTATTCTCATCTACTTTTTTCTTCACATCATTTAATGGTCAATTTTTGTTCATTCCCAACTCCCTCCGTCGTTGTTCATTTATATCGGGGTTTCGTTCGGGTCTTATGTTTTACTCCTAAGCTGAGACGGATAAAATCAGCAACTGTCTTACTTGCTTATATCCCACAATTATAGTTCAAGGGTCGTAGTTGTCGTCCTAGGTTTTTCTTTTTCGTGGTAAATGTATGTCCTCTGAACGGATGCTTTACTTTCTTGGATCCGGCTGGGTCGGTTTTGGCTGTCACCATTCCCAGTTCCTGTGAATGCTTTGTGGCGCGTGTCAGCCTTAGGTTCTGATTTTTGTCGTTCATATTTGTGTTATTTACCCACATATCATGGTAATTGTTAGTCATAACCCATTTCCAATAATTATGTCTTATTTCTCATTGTAACTCATTTTATTGTAACTACCTCAACTTCATTATGTTTGTATATTATAATTTAAATAATTATATTTTTAAATAAACCAAGGTTAAATCCCAGTCGGTTAGTTACTTTATAACAGCAACACACACAATAATCAGTTTGTGGACGCAGGCTACAAACGGGTTTGTGTGTGTTAGCGTGCCGGTGGTCTATCCTCAAGGTTATCATTCCCGCCTTTTTATCCGTTCTTCTAATTTCTACAGTCCGCATTTTATGTAGAATTGGTATCCCTTGACAACGTTACCTGATTATTCAACCAATGACAATCTCTCTTTTCGACTAGAAGCTCCTCGAGGTTGTTTTCCTTTCAATCTTTCAATTTTCCCACCCAACCCACCCTTTTTCCTTGTCAATATTATTTACATACAAGTACTGTTGTATACTATAGTACTATATACCATATCATTTCATTGTCATGTAATCTCGTGTTGTTTCTCCGTTATATTCAAAATATAATCTTATCTTGTGTTTCTTCACTTTCCTATATTATGTGTTATTGTACTATTTTAGAATTATGTCTAATGTATCTTTTTTCAGTTTGTGTACTATGTTTCTTCCATGTATCATTATGTACGGTAGATCGTATTTACTGTGAACGCGTGTCAGCCTTAGGTTCTGATTTTTGTCGTTCATATTTGTGTTATTTACCCACATATCATGGTAATTGTTAGTCATAACCCATTTCCAATAATTATGTCTTATTTCTCATTGTAACTCATTTTATTGTAACTACCTCAACTTCATTATGTTTGTATATTATAATTAAAATAATTATATTTTTTAAATAAACCAAGGTTAAATCCCAGTCGGTTAGTTACTTTATAACAGCAACACACACAACCACAGTTTAAGCCAAAAGTGCGGTCTTATGGGGATTTTTTCAGGACTTATGGGGAAAGTTAAGATAGGAAATTTAACATTGGGTCCGCCCGTAACGCCCATCCGTTCACCCGTTGAAGGTCCACACACTCCAAATTCGGAATATTACGTCCTGCAATATTTCGTGATGCAACAATCTATGAACAATGAAGTAACCAAGATTCTTACGCAGGCAATATATCGTTTACCCCATATTCCCTAACATCTTTAAAAGTCATCCATAATCAACGTGTGTCATTAAAAAACTAATCGCATCAGTAAAGGGGAGAAAGCATGGAAATCCCGCCACAAATTCTGCCAGCAACACCTTTCTCTGGACGCTTTTCCGGCCTTGCCCACCAGCGACAGCAGCTTGACTTGTGCTTCTGCGTGGCATGGAACAAAGACAGAATAGCGTTGTAGGTAGATACGTCTTCAACTTGTCTTCTACTTGGGAAACGTTCTCGCTGATTGGGTTGTAATATTGGTGTCTTTCACACTCCATGTAGAACAGCAGAGCAGCTGATGGTTTGTAGATAGAGGGACAGTGTCTCTAGTTGCAGTAATAATCACCCACTGAAATTTGTCTCACTTAATATATATATATCAATAATATATTGGTAATATTGGTGTCTTTCACACTCCATGTAGAACAGCAGAGCAGCTGATGGTTTGTAGATAGAGGGACATTGTCTCTAGTTGCAGTAATAATCACTTACTGAAATTTGTCTCACTTAATATATATATATATCATGCCTCTGAAGTCTGTGTTTCAAAGGGCCGTGAGTGAAATAAAAAAAATGCCTTACAGACGTCAAACTAAATGCAACTTGTCATAATACACACCTTGTACTGTGTTGTTGTACTGTATTTTAGTAATAATATATTACATTTTATGAAAACATGAAAAGAACTCGTGGAACGATATTGGTGTTCGTCAAACTGTCAAATCAAAGCCTCATTTTTGTTGGTGTCCAGAGACAAAGCGTTCATTGATTTTGACTCAAATAGTGTGTCGTTCGTTGACACACAAAAAAAAATCTATAAACATGGAAACAATACCCAAGTATATAGTATCCGAGCAAACAAAACTGAGTCCATTATCCACCTCAAAATCCAGTGTCAGGCAAAAGCGAGAAAATTTAAATGGAATTTCATGAACCCCCATATATGGCCATATGGGGGTGAAATCAGGTGTTCCGGAAAGAGTGAGCATTTCCTGCCCCACATGTGGCACCCATCATGAATTCCAAAACATTAACAACATGCAAAAAGGTCTTGTTGCATACTTGTAATAGATTTTGTGTACTTATCAACCAGATTGTGATGACATCCATAGAATTTCTTGAAAGCAGCTATTAGTCTTGGTAAAACATATCCCTGTCGCAGCAGTTTAGAGGCTAGCTGGGAACTTCTGTGAACAAATTCCTCATACTTGCAACTGGCTCTAGAATAGCGTACGAGTTGTGAGACAAACACGCCATATGCTGGGGACATAGGAATGTTGCTGCTTAGAAAAGGGAAATTGAATATGGAAAAATTGAAATCAATAATATATTTGAGTATGGCTGAAAATTTGTTGGCATTACCATGAAAAAATTTGGACTTGGCACATTACAGGTACATTGTCTGAGATGAAGTAAATATTGCAAAAAAAATACGCTTCAGATCCAAACCTTTAGTTGTGGTCTGATTTGTATTTCCGTCTGACTCACGGAGAACCAAGGCACGAATGAAACTTGCTGTTCTATTTCTTGGTACATCCCGGGTAACAAAATCGACCTATAGTACCTCCAAACCTCCTGTTCGTTTGAATGGTTTTGAAGGAATTTTCTATTTCTGACCTAAAAAGTCAGGTTTACTCTATTATTTCAATCATCATTGTTCAATCATTATTGTTCAATTCAAAATGACAATATATTTTGTATCATGTTTCAGAGAGTGATGTCACAGGCTTCGTATTCACTGAATAAATCTATGGAAGCCTGGATTTATCATCCACAAAACTCGATAATACGGGAAGTCATGATGAAACAACGTTGTTATGTCGATGGGTATGCTTCCCATTAAATCTACAGTGATATATATGTATGCTTCCCTATAAATCTACAGTGACATATATATATATTTGTTTGCAACACAATGGTATAAATGTATTTATATGTAAATCAGGCTGGCACATCGGATCAAATGACGTTCTATGACTGATAGTCCAGAAAAACCTCATTACATTTGCAACGTGACTGTGGCTCATTGGAAAATCACACGCACAGTGTTCTCATCTATGCTAGGAAATCTGACATGACCAATGAGATTTTGTATACGGTTCAATCGATATCAGGACACATCAAAGTTGATATACATGTATTGCTATCTCGGATAATAATAATAATAATAATAATAATAATCAGATTTATTTAACGACGGTCCATGATGATAGGCAATTCTGCCTGTCTTCCCCATCCCCCGTCGGGTGACAATTTAGAATTTGGAAAGCACATTCGAATGGAGAAACCTTTGCATTGCCAGGATGAAAACTCCACCTACTTTGTGCCGGTGACGGGGATCGAACCCGCGTCACCTACCGCCTCTGAGCTTCGTTGCTTCAAGAGCCACCGGTCCCATCCACTCGGCCACAGAGGCGGATACGCAATTAGCAATGGAAAGTTAATGCAGTCTTGGTATTGAATAATACTTCATGGTTGCATGGCCGGAGTGCTACTTTGATTGGTATCATAATTTCTAAGTGGTGATATTCTATGGAATACATTAGAAAATTAAAGCTTTATCATGGAATAAAATGGAGCTTAAACACGGTGAATGTTCATATATATATATATATATATATATATATATATATATATATATATTTGAGCAATACTAACTTTGACTTCAATTGGCAGTTGTGCACTCCATGTATTGGGCACAGAGCAACAAGCGAATCGAATCGGTAACATTCTGTTCAGATCAATATTGTGGGACGGTAAAATGTATTCATTTGTTTTATTAGATCTTGCTGATTTTAAGGACAGAAGACAATTATTTGTACATACAGTAAACCTTTCTTTTTTTGAAGGTGGATGTAGGAATGAAAATGTTCCCTATCCCAGGGAAATGATTCTGATACTGGTACATGCGTAGGATATTAAAGTGTCATCCTAGACACTATTACGCGTTGTGTGCTTAATAAATGTATATATGGCCAAGTGCAAGAATCGGAAGCCGAATGGAAGAACGATTGGAAGAAATTGACATCATAATCGATTCAATGATTGAAACAGTTTACGCATTGAATGGTATGTTGATTCAGTATACGTTGACCAACTTTCAACACCAATAAGCTACTCCCACAGGCAATAACATAAAAATCTAGGGACAAATTCTGATATCCACACTTCTCTCAGAAAGTTTATCCATGCCTGCCCACTGTTGACAGCATCAGCAGCAGTATATCTCGGCTTGGCTCAGCAACTATCGACTCGTCATTGAGCGACGGCCAGAGAGAAATGTATGTTTGGGGATATCTGTAGGTTTGTGAGTTGCCTCCGACTGATACAATGAGTGGGCGATGATGTCGATATGCCGAACGCTTTCCTAATTTTGGGGTAGTAGGAATATTTTTCATCACCAATATGTTTATCATTGTTATAAATTGTGTTTGACAAGGATCATAATAGTGCCTGTCAAACTTTCAAATCAAAGCATCTTTCTTCTTTACTAGGAGGCAAGACGTTCATTGATTTTCACTCAAATGTCGTATCTTTGTTGAAATTGGAACAGTAAACTCAATCTGTGTTTACATATGTCTGGAAATGTATTGACATTTCCATGCGATAAATTGGTCTTGAAAATATGATCCAATGTCTAAAAAGAAAGAAAAGGAAAAAATAGTTTTGCGTCTGTATGTTAAATTAGGTCCGACTTCTATTTGCACTTTCCGTCTCATTCAGAGAGAACCCAAGCTCAAGTGGAACTGATAATCCTTTGTACCATGGGGACAAATATGACCTACATGTAAAAATGCCTTCTTACGGAAGACCGTTGATGCCAGGTGTGAAAATATATTTAAGTGGCGGCCGCCAGATAATTATGTGGCGGTCGCCACTTAATTATCTGGCGGCCGCCACTCAATCATCTGGCGGCCACCACATAATTATCTGGCGGCCGCCACTTAATTTTATGCTTTAGCACAGCATTTTGGTATATCCATAGAAATTCATTTTAAAATAAAACAAAATTTACATTTTATTTGAGATACATTAGTGATATACTAAATCGATAAAATCAAGTTACTAACCCGGGATTTTAAAAAAAATCTTCTTTTCCCCCCGCTCCCCCCCCCCCCCTTCGAAAACCAGCAGCATCCCATAGGAGTGGTGCGCGTTAGTCACATGCAAAGTGACTCTGATCGGTCAATGCCGATTTATATTGTAACATATATGGTCCAAGGATGCCTCAACAAATTTAACGAATATTTGTTTGGGGGATGAAATGTACATATACTGACCAAAAAAGAAACGCAACTTGGAAATTGGGCTATACTTTTTTTCTGCATCATTGTAAATGGTATTTCAATATATCCAAGCCTTGTGACTGCCCATATAGTGCAAAGGAATAGTCGCGACACATTTACTCGCTCCGTTGCCGACAAATTACGACGCGACAAAAGTTACGTAGATGGTCGTCTTTGAGCATTTGCACTACTCAACCACTCCCAGTTATGGTGTGATCTTTCAGTACTCACTAGCGTATATGAAAGGCCCGCAAAACTTTAGGCAAATTGCCGATGCAAACGCCACCAAACCTTACAAGTTTGGTGAAGCAATCTGCGTATAGGATGATCTGAGCTAAAATGTGTCATCACAGACCAGGCCTTCGATTTTTTCGTCCACAGAGCCATTGTATGGTGTCTAAGAAGCAATACTGTAGCCAATGGAAATGTAACAAAATGCGCAAAACTTGAAACACCTGATGGAACGACTCCGGGAGTTGAACGTCGTATGAAGCCGATTACACCTTTGTTACCACTTCCGATCAGCTACAAGGATACCGGCTGGGAATTAGGACTGGAATTTATCCAGGATTAACGAAAAGACAAGTTGTAACAGTCTGCAAAAGGGTGACCTCCACACACGAAACCCCCATCGAGTTGTGATGCCAAGGGAGCCAAGGAAAAAGGCTTTTCGGCATTGAATGGGAACCTGATATGGTGGAAAATATCAAACTGGTCAAACATGCGCATTTACAAACAGATCCAGACTCGCTATGCACACCGCCAATGGTAGAAAACGAATATGACGTCGTACAGGTGACCGGCATGCTCACGCATGCGTACTGCGAGATAAGGTGGCCCGACGTTATTGTATGGGGGTAGAAATTTGCTTCGCCAAGTGTTTCTTGTAGGACATGACCTCAGTTCGCTGAAGACAGCCACAACTGAACGGAATTTGTCGTCCTGGGATCCATAGCAACACCAGATAGCAGCAATGACTGACCATGTCAATCTCACTTTTGCCAGATGTGGCTTTGTGTGCTCCGTAAAACTTAGCGGGTATGATGATTCCTCAATATTGCGAATGATTGTCATTGCTTAGATGCTTTACTGCTCATGTATCACAAAATGCATGAGATTACTATTTATTTTAATGAAATTATATAATAATCTTTTTTTTTTTGGTCAGTTTTTTTCATGTCATTGATTGGTATTATGGAGCATAGGGCAACTTTCAATAAATAATCCATAGGTGAAAAAAAAGAGAAAACGGAACACACAATATTAATCTGATAATTTGACGAATATTTGTCACCACCATCGAAAATGCACTGTTTTTATTTGTTCACATATCCCTTTAACCTATATATCGATGGTAGCAACCATAATTGCAGAGGGCCCAGTTGCCATGGCCACAACAATTAACATTAATTCATTGATGATCCCTATATATATATAATGCCAAGTGTGAACGTTTGGTTTTGTTGAATAATTTGCATATTAACCCCCCCCCCCCCCCCCCACACACACACACACATAATACCCCATATAACATTGTCTCATTAAAAAAAGTATTGTCATTAATACAGTATGTCACGATTTTTATGTAATTGAAGTCTCTGGTAAAATACTGAAAGATCTACTCACCCTTGACGACATGGCATGTCACTTCCGAGAGCTTTGTGCTCATTTTCACAAACTCATAACAAACGGTAGAATAAATTAAACAAATCAGATAGCGATCGATTCTATTGAATGCGGTGACAGTATTTCCGGACCACAAAATCGTGTATTGAATCCTCAACACGACCAGCAACAGTTTCTGAATCAGAACACATCACTCACTGATGACGCCAGCGTGGCTTTTGCTACAAAATAATGTCGTACTTCAGATATGTTATAAACATTACCAAAATCTGGTTCTAATGATGGTAAAGACAAGTATGATACCAAACACCAAACAATCTGCAAGACTAAACTCAAAATCCATGGTAATTCATTATTACATAGCATGCAAACGGTTGCTAAAATTTGTTCTGTTTCGTTTACATTATTATCATCAAAAAGTTGACGTATTGATGACCAAAAACGTCCTGATGAATGGGAGGCTTTCGATGAACGTTTTTCATTCCCTTATAAAATGATTTAACACAAAACAATACCCATGTTGTCTACCTCTCTATGAATCCCTGATGATACACTTGTCATTCAGACACCCTCTTCTTCACTATTATCTAGAGTGGCCATCACCAAGAAGCACTTAGAAACATACTTCATACACATACATAACACCGAAACTGCTTTCGAAAAATAATTACTAAACACAATAATTTTCATGACTATATAATCATGATAATACGTGAATGTGAATCGTAAATATGTCCATCTACAATGAGTATCCATTAAACACTTTAGCAAACTAGGTCGGATCATCTCCTATTTGCGTTGGATATGCGCTATAAAAAAGCTTATAAACACAAATGATCCTTCTGTTATTGAATGTAAGTATCAATCTATTATCACCAATATAGCCAAATTTTGATGATTCCAATAACAAACATAAAATACAACATTTTGCAATAGAAACAAAGCCCGACCAATTACTTTATTAAAAGACACACTGGCGTCATCAGTGGCAGACAGTGTGGTAAACGTAGTTGTTTCTACTGTACACCTGATGGAATTAGTATACAACTGCCCAACAACCTATGAATATAATTTAGAAATCTTAAACAAACCCCATGGAATAGATATATGACAAGTACATAAGTACCTAATCACAAGCCAAAAGGCTACTGAGTTGATGGTATCCTCGGGGACAGACTTAACGTCCACCAGCAGTGACACTGGCTCAGTGGTATGAATGTAAGTATCAATCCATTACCACCAATATAGCAAAATTTTGATGATTCCAATAACAAACATAAAATACACAATTTTGCAATAGAAACAAAGCCCGACTAATTACTTTATTAAAAGACACACTGGCGTCATCAGGGGAAGAATACACAGTTGATCGTAAGCAGACACCTGTGGTGCCAATTGAACACACCACACACATGTACAGTAAACTTGAGACCTATCCCAATCGCAGAGCAATATGCACGGTTATCAAGGGCAATTGTTTAAAAACTGGTGGTTCCTTGTGATATACCCATACATGTATACGTAGGCAACAACATATTTCAAAAGCAATTCTGAAAAGCACGAGTTAACTCACCTCAGTGACAACGAGGGATCCTGTATAATTTCCACACATGTAGTCACCGTATACTAGAAAGGTTATGTGTTGCGTGCGTCAGAACTGTCTATAACGAATATTAATTCCCTAAATATGTTCTATTTTTTATGTCAATCTCATTCTTCATCATGATTATCCACCCCTGCACTTTCAAACAGTGCATTCATTATTCCATTTTGCTAAAACCGTGAACAACACAATGACCACGGTGTAACACGTTATGAAGGCAATATAAGTTTTACATTCAAAAATAAAAACTCAGTAGTCTGACTTTATGTTCTTATCAAACTGATATTTCACATTATGTCATGCTCTGTGTTGCAGCATTCGGGTTATGTATCACAAAATACGTACCTTTTAAACTGCTGATGTTTGGGACCAGTTACGGGCAGGTACACAAAGAGCAATAAATCTGATGTCGAGTCCATTACCATATTTCAAATATTAGTGTCAGGCAAAATCAAGAAACTTTCATGGAGCTTCATGAGCCTCTTAAGTATTTCTAAATTGTCCTAGATATGCCAAATGAGATCAGTTTTTAAAATTTGATTGCCAAACAAATCGTTCATGAATGACCTACAATTATACTTTTTTTCTGTCAATCCACCCTTTTTTGGCATATGTAAATATTTGTGCAAGTCACACGCATTGTATAACATTGAAGTCCTGCCAACTTCAGTATCCACTGAGTATATCAATACAAGGTAAGAACTGTATTTACATGTCCAAACAACACAATGATTGTAGTCTATTTCGATGTAAAGTAACGTAGAACACCGAATCATATGACCTTCCTCGATTGAGTTGGACTGACAATCTGTGTTGGTCTGACTCAGTAGAATGTAACATCGATAAAACATCGATAAAACATTTCAATTATAAACATTACCCAATGCGGTTCAACTGGTACCAGCACATATCAAAGTTGATATACATGCAATGCTCTCTTGGATATACAAATGGCATTGAGAAGATAATGCAGCGTTGGCATTGCATAATACTTCATGGTATTATGACCGATATTATTATTTCGACTGTTGTCATAGAGAATTCCCATGTGGATCATATTTTATAAAAGCCATGGGAAAATGGAAAAAAACAAATCATCAGAATATGGAATGGAGCTTAGCAGTGAATGTATCTAGATATTTTTGGGCAGTATACGTAGAGTTGTGCTCTCTACGTATTTGGAACACAACAAGGAGCAAATAACTTTCTGTTCAGGTCATATTGTGGGACGGTAAATTGTAGTCATTTGTTTGATTTGATCGGGATGATTTCGAGTAAAAGAGTCAATAATTATACATTCAGTGAACTTTCCATTGCTCCAGACGCATTACCGTCTGCTCCTGGCACAATAGTAGCATATTGAAGTGTCATCCCAGACACTATTGTTCATGGTGTGCTTGTTAAATCCAGCCAGGTGCAAAGATTGGAAGATGGATGATGGAAGCCGATTTTATTAATGAAAATAAATCATTGATTGACATCATAATCGATTTAAAGCCTAACTAGAGTGAAAAAATAACTTTTTTTAGTTTAGTGTCAATATCAAAGACGGAAGTCTGGGGATCATTTCCGTCTTTACCAAAAAGAAATATCTTGAATAGTCACTATTTTACGGAGGTTTGTTTATGAACTGTCCTATTGACATTTCGAGGTCATATGCAAATGAGCAATGATGACGTCATATGAGTCACTGAAAGATAATGAGCTCATTGAAACCAGTACAGCATAATATTAAGAAACATGAAAATAATTGTTGTTCCACATAATGACTCCATACAGAAAAAATATTCAAACTTTAAATAAATTGTGTTGGTGTTATGGCAACCAGAGCCGGAATATGGCCCATAGCAACCACGTTGCTATGGGGATTTTGTTGCTAACCACTGATGATACCACTTTATTAGGACCTCAATTTTTGTTACTTTATGATCCTTTGTAAAAATGTTAAAAAAAAATAGCACCTTCACATGTCCTAGCAGTTCAATTGTCCATAGCAACCCACCCAACAACTGGTTGCTAAGGGGCGCTAGCTCTGAATGTATAGCCTTGACAACATGCTGGCATAACATAAGACTGACTATGCATTACCACAAAACATATCAGTTTCTGTAGGAACCTTTATCTACATTAAAACTCTTGCATAAATGAGGTTTAGATAGCTAATTATGGTACTTGATTCATATGACGTCATGAATATCTAATTATGATAATTAATTAGGTCCTGCAAAATGCTGTTAGATTGGAAAAAAGTAATTCACGAAAATAGAAATATCTCCTGTTGTGATTGAGATTTTCAAGTTCTGTAAAAAACCAATATGATCAGGGAAACCATCTCCACGGTATAAAATCATAAAAATGATACACTCTAGTTAGACTTTAATGAATGAAACACTATACGTATTGATTAATATATTGATTCAATATATGTTGACCGATTTCCATCTCCAATATGCTACTCCCACAGGCAAAAAACATGAAATTCTGGGGACAAATTTTATTACCACACTCCTCTCCGGGAGTTTATCTAGCCGTACCCACTGTTGACAACAGCAGCAGTGTGCCTCAGTCAGCCGCAGCATCTAACAGCGGGAGAGCAATGCATAGATGGGGATATCTACAGATTTGTCAGTTGCCTTGGACTGATGCAATAAATGGACGATGGTATTGATATTTCGAACTATTCCATATTTTGGGGGTGGCAATCTTGGATATATTTACTGTCGTCAATGTAGATCTACACCTAGCGATAATAAAAAAAAAATGATGTACATCATTTTTTTTTCATTATCGCTAGGTGTAGATCTACATTGACGACACTTTAAAAGTGACAGCTGCACGATAAAATGTTTTATCATTGTCTTGAAATGTGGTCTATGTTTGTGTCTATCAAACTGTAAAACAAAGCATCTTTCTTCCGTGTGAAGAGGCAAGACGTTCATTCATTTTCCATCAAATAATGTGTCTTTGTTGAAACTGGAACAATAAACTCGATATGTATTTACATATGTCTGGAAACGTATTGATATTTCCATGCAACAATTTGGTATAGGAATATGATTCAATATCTGGAGTTAGGTCCGACTTCTATTTGCACTTCCAGTCTCACTCAAGGAGAACCCAAGCACACGTGGAACTGATAATCCTTCGAAACATGGGACAAAGTTGATATAAGAATGCTTTCACATACTCCAAACCTCCACTCTGAATATTATCTGTATTGAGAGATATGGATATGAAAAATGTATTAATGTACATATTTCCATATTGAAGCCAAATAGTTCCAAACAGACCTAATTATGTTTATTATGATTGTTTGACTTTAAGTGGCACCTAGTCAGTTCATCTCATTCCCACGTTATCACATCTTGCATCTTTGCTCGTAATGTGTTCCTGGAAATCAGGAACTTAGACGAACCCGTAAACTATTAAGTGGATGTTTTTATCAAAAGGAAATAATCGTGTGAGAAATATATTAGTCGTATGAAAACCAAATGCATAATATCGTATTTCACAAAGTGATATTTTATTAGTCAGGTTTCATTCTCATAGCGAGCGCAGCGAGCTCAATGGTTACACGTATATGTGTGACAAACATAGGATTTTGAGCAATCTAATTTTATCAATATCTATAGGTGCATGAAACTGCATGAAACAAAGCAAGTATCAAGCTCATCTGTGATTGGTTGAAAATAAAATTGATAATAGCATCGCCACAAGAGGGCGCGTCAATCCTCATTTGTAATCAGCAGATGGCGCTATGAGTGACCACGCCCACTTTTTACGTCATAAACGATGCTTGACCAATAGGCGATTGATAAAATGTAAATAAACTAAGTACACGTGTTTGTCATACACGTGCGACAAACTCGGGCTGACAAATCCTTGTTTATTTCGATTATCACTGATTATGAGCAGAATGTGTGTATGTGCAGGTTATGGTGAACATACATTGGCAGAGTTACTTCAACTTTTGTGGCGTTCACTGACGAAGACTGAAATGTGGTAAAGAAATCTGATTGCATGTATGTCTACATCCAATAATTTGTCCCATACTTATGAGCTTTGAATTTGTAATCAAACATAATTGTCAAAAACCCAAGACCCATGCAGCAGACAATTTATGATCTGAGATGAAATTGACTTCAGTTGATGACTGCCGTGCTGAACGTCATCTGCCATATGTCTATGATCGCATGAATTATTTTGGTATCCAAACAGCCAAAAGTTGTCTTTTGGCTCATTTCTTTCCCTCATTTCAAATGTGAAAGTCATTGTAGGCCTACAGTTTACTTTACATGAAAATATGCTAAAATCAAGTTCATCCATCAGTGAAACATGCTTTCGATCGTAGTTTTGTTTTGGAGTTAGGTTAACTAACTTGATATATCATGCTGACATTTTACTATGCAAGCGATGCATTGAATATTCATGTATAGTCAATACAGCGCTTGCACAGTAAGCTGACAGATACACCCCATATACGGTACCCAATAGTTTCCTATAGCGTCTGACATGAACGAATATTCATTATTGACAAGTCGGTTCATCAGTTCATTTGAAGAAAGTGTGCTACGAGCAAAGGTCTATCAACTTATCAGGGATATTGATGTGGCAAAAGTGACAGGTAGTCATACTGGGACCAGTGCTCATACAGTCAATGAAAGAATCAAATTATTGCAGACAACTTTTTTTAATGATTCTTCAGACACAAGGACGAATGGGGGTTAGTTTATATGAAAACAAAAAATTCCAATTTCACACCATGTCAGCAGCTCCTGACACATTCCAATGAGTGTATTCTTTGATAATATTTTGCAGGTCATTGCTTTAGGCATACACTGGCTACAGCGTACATATTTCTGCGCTCGCATCTAGGTTTCACCTATTTATATTAGTCTTTTCCATTGACATATTATGAATGATGTTAAACTTCACTGTGAAAGAGTATTCCTTCTCTATGGATTTCCACTTCTACCGAAGCTGTTGAATTACCTGTTGCTGGTATTGTTCCAGCAATAATAGTTGCACAATCCAATTGCATACTTCTAACGCAGCCATCCTGATATCATCTTGTACATATATCATGTTGATGGTGGGGGCGTCAGGAATGACAGAACTCACAAGGAGAGGCATTTTCTACATGGTTTGCCCACACGTCAAATTGGTGATAGGAGACACTAGGTATGTCATTATTGTTGCACCGTTACTTCCATCCGGATAACTTTTGATATTTATTTCAACTGGTTTTGATGAAATAAAAATCTGCTCACAATGGATTAGACGCACATTCTGTTTTGAGCATAAATCGCATAAATGTCGACCAAACTGGAGCCAGACTCAATGTAAAAATACAACTGTTATATTAGTGGATGTTACTGTGATATTACCACTGTTAAAATAACTATAAAATTGTAATATAATATATAAAAGCAATATCAGGCATAATATTATCACTGCTAAAAATCATTGCGAAAAATCAATTTCCCAAGTACATTCGTACTAATTTTAAGAGCAGTGTATTAACTGTGTATTGAAACTCAAGCAACAAGCAGATCTAATTTGTAATACCTTTTCCTTGCCAATAACACACAACCAATTAGCAAACAACTGTTTGTTTTCCATATAAACATTCAAGTGGACTTGGCAGTGCAATTTCAATCTTGTGCTCATTTTCACAAACTCATAACATTCAAAAGGTAGAATCTATTGAATGTGGTAATAGTGTTCCTGGACCACAAAATCGTCAATTGAATCCTAAACACAACCAGTAACAGTTTCTGAATCAGAACACATCACTCCCTGAAGACGCCAGCGTGGCCTTTGCTACAAAATATGTGTATGGCTGTTTTCATTTTAAAATGTACCTCAGGTTTGTTATAAACATTACCAAAATCTGGTTCTATTGGTGGTAATACGTTATACGTAGCATGCAAACGATTGTTAAATTTTGTTCTGTTTTGTTTATATTATTTGCAACACAAAGCCACCGTCCAGAGGCAGAAGCCAGGAGACTGCCCGTCGGTATCTGCAGTGAGCCCGCGAGAGATAGCAGTGAGATAGCTCCGGTAAAAGCATTGGTGGTGATTGATTGATTTACATTTAGTTTGCATTTAAAACATGTACAAAATGCACATAAACATATCACAATAAATAACTTAAACAACCGAAGGTATCTAATTACGAACAAGTTAACAAGTAATACACAAAACACATGTTCTTAATACGACTAATAACTATGAAATTAATGGGTTTTTTTTATTTGAATTTTCAATTAACTGTTTTACAGGGGAACCAAACGCGAAGTTGCGTGCCATGTTTTTGCCAGATGGTGATCTTCCCTTACAAACATGTGTTCTATATCACGTCCCATTTACTTGTTTGTACACTTTAATAAATCATGTTATTTTCCCGTTATTTACAGGGCTCGTTTTAAACCCAATAAATTATCACATCAGCGAGTATGTTGTCGTGAAGCCCGCTAAACTTGGCATACCGGCAACATACACCTGGATTGGCCGATTGATTAACACGACGAGAGTTCACAAGTTGAAGGTGACTATCAGGTGGATAGAGAAGGAGGGAAATGGTGAGGAGCCTCGGCACGAACAAAACGAGTAAGATATCCGTCAAGTATATCCTTGCCAAGTTTGAGGCAGCTCAGTGGAATGGGAGTTCCACTCTCCCGTATGAGGATTTTCTGATGATGCTTGTATGATCAGGAGAACAATCCATCAATTTTAATACTTGAACAGTCCATCATCTTTGACGCTTTGATTGTTTATGGGCTTTGATACTTTAATTGTTTATGGGCTTTGATACTTTGATTGTTTATGGGCTTTGATATTTTATTGTTTATGGGTTTTGATACTTTGATCGTTTATGGGCTATAACGGTCGATACTTTGATGTAATGTTCTTCTTTGATATACTAAGGAGTACTATACGTATACATATATATATATATATGCAGCAAGTTCATTTAGATGCCATTGCCATCAGGTGTGTGTACATTACATACGCTAGATTTGAAAATTGGTAAAACCTGACCCTTTGTTGTGATCCTTTTGTTGAGATTACTATATTTAAAACAAATGATAGCAGGACTGCGGCCGCCCATGCCTACCCTCTGTGGGTTTTTTACCCATACTTAGAAGACCAGCGCGACGCGCTGGCCAATAACAAACACAGTTGGTGTCTGTTCCACGAAATTAGTTAAAATAATTGTACATGCGTTGCCATGCATTCAATTTTCTTTTCATTTTACAAAACTGGTAGTAGTCAAAGTGTGAAGAAGTAAAATTATGCTAGTCGCTTTAAAAAAAACCTGATATTTCTCAAGATATCACGTTCGGATCACCATCTTCGATAAGTTGTCCAAACATCCTAGAAAAAACTGAAGTCGCTGATAACTATCTTTATTTCAAAATATAAATGTCATGATGCAGTCAATGCATAGATTGAAACAACCAACTTGAATATGTTTAGTATGTGTTTCATCTCGGCAGTTTCAAGCTGATTTTGAGAACTACATTTAACAGACGGATTTTTTCTTAAACTTATTTGCTTAAATATTTAATCATTCTTCCTCTAATGTTGTACCTGCCGCTATCATGTGCTTTTGTAGCTTTAAACAGTCTATTATGCCCAAGAAGTACAAAAAAACGTCATGCCCATTGTCTGCATTAAGCAAAAACAAACATGACAAAAATTTAATGTAACATTATTACGTTTTTGTATGCATTTGGCACAGTCTACAGACTGTTTCTGTGGTTTATCTATACCTGAGTTATATGGTGGAGATCCTGGTGGCAAACAGGAACCTCATTGCTATCTTTGAGTAAATTTTCTAACGTCACTCACAACATTTCGTACCCATTTCCTAGTTTATTTGTTGTTTCTTATTTTTGGGGGGCAAGCTCAACATTGTGATTATCACACAATTGAATTTTCAAAACGACAACGCAGACATTTACAATCGGACCCTTTTATCCTACATACAGTATATTTTGGTCTATATAGCGTACATAAAGTGCATGCGAATTTACGTGTCATTAACAGGTTTCCGTAGGTCCATGATTATAAGATGCTTCATGATATTTACCTCCCAATTCCAATTGTCCTGTTACCTTGAAAATGAGGTCGAAGGCCAAACTCAAGCTCATGACAATTTTCAGCATGAATTATTCCGTATATGTGCACAGTTGATTTCTAAATTGTAAGGTCGATAATAGACAAGATATTAGCCATTTTTCATGTACCTTGAAAATGAGGTCGAAGGTCAGAATCAAGGTCATGGGAATATTCAGCATATATTATTTCTTATATATTCACAATTAATTCCTGAGTTGTAAAATCGATAATGAGCGAACTATTAGCCATTTGGTGTTCTGACCTTCAAAATAAGGTCAAAGGTCAAGGGAATATTTAGAATATATCATTTCCTGTGTGATCAGAATTGATTCCTAAACTGTAAAGTCGATAATAAGCAAAATATTGGCCATTTGGTGCTCTGACCTTGAAATTTTCAAAAACAGTTCAAGTTCATGAAAATATCCAGCATATATCATTTCCTATATGTTCAAAATTGATTCCTAAGCTGTGATGTCGACAAGAAGCGAGAGATTGGCCATTTTGTACTCTGTCTTTGAAAATAAGGCCAAAGGTCAACTTCAAGGTCTTCAAAATATTTGGCGTATATAATATCCCATATGTCCACAACTTAGTCCCAAGCTATTACATGTACATGTACGTCAATAAGTGAGATATCAGCCATTTTGTCCCGGGACTTTGGAAATTGGGTGAAATGTCGAATTCAAAGTCATGAGAACATTCAGTATATATCATTTCTTATAATGTCCACAATTGATTTCTAATATCTCTTCTCAATATTAAGTGAGATATTAGGATGACGTGTACCATTTTAAAGCATAGGAGAATTTAACATGGAAACTCGCATTTGGTACCCGTCGAAAAGTTCAAAATGGCCGCAACACACAGACCGGCAATTCAACGGAAACGAAACTTAAACACGTCACAGAGTATACGAGGGGAATCATTTGAAACAATAATCTCAAAACTGTCTGAACCGTTTTGGGGAAAATGGCCGCTAAACTCGGAAATCGACCCTTTGCCCCCATTTTGAAAAAGTGCATAAGTAAGAAAAAAAAACCTACACCCTATAATCCCTATTTGTAGGTGTGTGTTTTTTGTGTGCAAGATTTCAGGAAAATACGATCGTAAACTTTGAAGATAAAAATATGAATGACGGACGACAGACGCAATGCCATGCCAATAGGTTTGCAGACCATAGGTCCGGTAACCTAAGGATGGAAACTGGCGACCTACCCCAGTGGTAATTCCATACAATTTCTGGGTCTGCATACGATGCTGTGTAATTTGCTATCCTAGCTGTGTAATATGTTTAGAGCAGCGTGTGTGTGTAGAATACACTCCAGTGTGCGTTATGGGCCAATATTACGATACTTTCCTTACTGGTGGATGTAAACACGAAAAATACGATATTATGCACATATCTCTGAGATGCCGTTTTGGAGGTGAAATTTAACACTGAGATAGATTACCAGCTTCTAATTTTTGCGAAAGAAGTACGAAACTTGGCAGAAAACTGCAGTTCGAGGCTGTCGTATTCGGAATACTACTCTGAGTGACAGTGAGAAACACACACGCATCCAATTGATGTGAAACCCGCATTTCAATAGATTATAGGAGACTGAACAATAAAAGATTTTAGGATAAATGCACATGAGGAAATGTGCACCGACCCTACCCCCTCCCCTCAGTTATCATCTTAGTATGTTTCTGATATCTCGCTGCAATCAGCCAGTGACAATAAGGCATAATATTGGCAACTGACACTGGCGCCGGATGTCAACCGAACCAATACGTGTTCATAATAAGATATATCTGAAAAGCTATATAATCTTGATAATATGATATATCAATTGGTATCTTGGCGTGTTTTGATAGCTTGAATCGCTGCGATCCGCCTGTGGCAATTGACAAATTGCACTTGGGCGCCAGATGCCAATCGAACGAAGACGTGTTTACGATATGAAATAATATGTCAAATCATAAATATGCATTTGGTCGATATTTAGCGTACCCGTTCATGGAAATAACAATTTTTATCAAACAAATAATGAATACCAAAAAATAAAAACAATGCTGCAGTCGAACGGCTGGTTGAGACTGGTTACGTGTGCGAGTTCTGGTCAAACACCTGGTGACGCTGCTCCGAACTAAACTTGATTTTTCATGACAAAAATGGTTGTGGACATGGGTCACACTTGATGCAAAATAATAAAACGGGTACGGTGCAACGATGTTGGTTTTGTAAGAACAGAAAAAAGCTGTCATACAAAGACAGTGAACAAAGTGAACGACATATGGTGTCTTAGAGTGGCCATGTCGTTCCGTCGTCATGTCGGGGCGACAATACGACAGCACGACACGACAATATGACAGCACGACACGACGGTACAACGGAACAACACGATGGTACGACGGAACGACACGCCAGCACAATGGAACGATACGACACTACGACACGAAGAGAAGATTCGACAGAATACAACGAAGTCGATGCAACAAAATGACGAAATATGCTGATATTTCGTTTCGTTTTTTTCGCGATTGCGGTCCCACGGCAAGCTTCTGCGCATGCGCACATTCTCAGTAAACACGTGTAAAGATATCTCCTGATTGTTGTGTTATATGATTTCGTACATTTTTATGTTCCCACTACACTTTATGGAAATGGAAACATTATGGCCATACATGTATGTCTAGCAAATAAATTCCGTTATATTGTTTGTTTTGCTGCTGTTTTGGTTGTTATATTTGTGTTATGACTTTGATCTAATATATAGGACACAATTCATGCCGTACTGTAATATCATCATTCACTTTGTCGGTACATGTATTGTATATATCTGTTCTAAGGCAGACCCTGTGTTTACTTTATTAATCTCGAGCGGTTCTATAAGTTTTACATAAGGGTGGGGTGGGGTACAGTTGAGGGGGGGGGGGGAGGTGCAGTGATATATTGATCCAGATAGACGCCACCCATATAATGTCTCAATTATATAATGGGTGTTTTTTTTTGCACTGGATTCAACGTCCACCTGGATCCGCCAGTGGCTAATAAGATCCGGTTATTTATCATATTCACTTGTTTTGAGAGCTACCATGCCTTGAACAAGAATGTATGTCCAGTAGTTTATCTTCATATTGTCATCATCGTTTGCCTCATTCCCAGGTTACCAAGTTGCATTCAGCTATGGTACCGTTGTACAACATGGAGACATATCTCTGGATTGGGAACGTTATGACATAAGGATGCAAGAGGATGAGGTCTTTGTTGCCTTGGATGTCAACTCTGGCTGGGCCATTGACCAAATTACATTCCATACCAGTATAGGAAGAGTAGTCGGACCATGTGGGGGTGGAGGTGGCAGTGGCACACCAGACATGGCGGCTCTCATCGAAATGATGGCTTCCTTGTCGGCACGAAGGAGGTGGTAACCTGGAGTCAGTACAGTGAAATCATAACGTGTTTGGCGCTATATAGAGCGCCCGTCAGATCGTGACCCAGTAAATGCTTGTTAAACCCCTGCAGTGGAAGCCTCTGGGTCATCAAACCAACGGCCGATTGATACCCCACGTACGGCACATATACGCCATCGTAATCGTCTTCAAAACTGCCGAAACCAGTAAAATGTATATATAGGCTATTAGTCGAGTTGCGGGTTGTATCACTTCCATAGTGAACCTAGAAATTGTTGAAACAGCAAGGTTTTTTGATTGATATGCATTCATATGTGTCCCCAGGAGATTTTGAGCTTTGTTGGCCCAACTTTGAGGAATTTTTTTTATTGGCTAATTAGCATAATAACCGCCAGATATTGAAAATTAGCATGATCAAAATATAACTTTTTTAGTAATAAGCCTAGAATCAAGTGTGATAGCACTTTTCTATACAAGTCTGACCCAAGGAATTCATTTCTGGTGAAATTTCTGTGATCCAAGGCCAATATCACCACATAAGATCAAGGTCAAGGTCAGTTTTCACACAAAATTGTCAAAATTTTTGGTTTAAGGGGATATGGTTATTCTTTAGCATTTCTTGATTTCACTGATTCACTTCTGTGTTTATGTACTGCTGCATTAATGCCTTTTGAATTAACTTTAAGATGGTTTATTAATTACTTGTGTGCAATATATCGTCGACCAATGTTCAAATAGTCTTCAACGTGGCGTTGGCTTGACATGTGGCATTGATGTGATCTACAGAGTTGCTGGTGTTATTCATGATTTGGTGCTCACAAAAAGTATAACCTGACTTTAATGTGTACTCATAAGTTCATGTCCATTACTGCTTGATCAATTGCTCATCCTCACTGTTAACTACCATTTTTCCTCATTGGGACTAGGTGAAAGCGAACGTCACCACCAGTGTTCACTTTGCGCATGCAATATGTGCATGTTCTTCAACAGTTATGGTCCAAATATTGATAGAATAAGATGAAATCTCATCTTCCACTTCCCAAATTTATTTTCATGCTGACATCTAGAGGACACAATTTGTCGAGTGCCTAGCATTGCAGCAGAGATGAGCAGGGCGCCTATGAACGTACGTGTTGTTGTCTGGCCAAGGTAGTGGCATGATCAGTAGCGGCTTCCCCTTCTCTTGACATACATATTATCACAGTTTTTTCATTTGATGAGGTATTAATCGGTTGTCCTTACAGCACTGCAAAAACGTGCTCCCTAACTGGTCCGATGCCGGCTTCTGTTGCATTATCCTCACCAGTAAGGTCGAACAGTCATGAGAGTCACCTTTCTCCAAAGTCGGACGTCTTCTTGCACGATGAAGCATGATGTCAGAGTTCTCAGTGCCTACAATGAGATTTCAGTGCTTCTAGTTATTGGACGTGGGCGATGTCATCTACAGAGTTCCGATGCAGAAATAGGAAGGGATTGAATGCCAACGCCACATATGCCAACTTGGGAGACAGACTCTGCTCCCAGTTGCTTGGGCCCATGCGACTTCTTGTGATATTGTGTAGTATCCATTTACCAAAACAATGTTTCATTCCTGAAGACTTTGAAGACTCCAGGTCATGCTGGGTGAGGACAGTACGAGTGTTATATGGGGAACGGATTGATACTTCAATGACACAAGTCTCTCAACCACGGACAGATGACAACTTGTCTTTTCATGGGCGCTGTGCTCACCTTCACACACTGCTATTGTAGGCAGCTGACAAAATTCGTTCCCAGAATATGGTTATGAATATGGAATGTGGTTGGTAAGTGACAGATGACATTGTATCAAATAGGCACATCTGGCCCACGACTGTTGATGAGTGTCATCAGTTGTGGCTGTCGAGCAAAGGACAAGACCTGCAAGGAAACCAGCTATGGTTGTCACCATCAGAACTGAGCTGAACCACATATTTTTTTTTATCTGCAGGTGACGATTGTTATAACCTTTCACAAGAAAGATGAGTCGATGGTGAACAGTGATGATGAGCATCAACATAATAATGGATTCGTCCTGTAGGATAAACGCGGCAAGCTGGGAGATTTTCTTTACAGTAATGAGCATGAAGTTATGAGTCCACAAACGTAGCCAACTCGTACTGTTTCTATAACTACCATGAACATTGAATCATGGTAATTTGTTTCAATGCTACGTCCAATGTAAAATAGATATTTTCTGTCGAATGTTTCACCCTGTGTTGACCTCATGATTTTGAAATGTAGTAAATGCTTGATGGCCTGATGGGTAATGAATTGTCTTTATATATATATATATTACTGGCAGTTGCAATGTTTGATGTCATTATGGCGTGGTTGAAAACAAATGTTATAAATCTGAAACCACGTTTGTAAACAAAACGATACTAGTATAGCCTGATATTTACTCAACTCAATTGCAACAGTTTTCGCAGATATTTTTTGAGATGCTTGAAGGTATTGTATTATAACTTGGAATACTTTATCGGGGAGTCAAACAACACCTTTTTACGAATCTCAGACCTCCACCCCAATATGAATTTCAGCCAAAATGAAATTCAGCCCAAACAGCATCACAGAAGTCTGAACATATTCCAGTAAATGATCATGTTTACATTTGCCATAGTTGGAAATATTGTTGCAGTTTAGGAACAAAAACATATTAGGTTGTATCCTACACAAACATGTTGATTCCACAACAAAAGCAAGCAAATACACAAAGTTGTATGCGAACCATGAAATTCAATGATGGGGTAAAATTTACACTGGGTGAGTTGCAAACTATTTTCAAATAGTGTGAGATTTGGTAGGAAACTGCCGTTTGACTTTGCTCAAAGTGAACACTGCTCAATGATGTATCACACATATTAAAGTAATCAATACACCAATACAGGTAACAATAAGAATTCCAACAATGTGAACTACACACAGAAGTGAAAAAGTAAAATCAACTAGTGTGGATGAAGGTCCATATCCCCTAAAACCGGGAATTTTGACAATTTTTGTGTGAAAATTGAACTTGACCTCGGTCTTACGTGATGACCTTGACCTTGGATCACAAAAAAATCACCAGAAATGAATTCCTTGGGTCAAATTTATGTAGAAAAGTGCTATTACACTTAATTCTAGGCCTATTGCTAAAAAAATATATATTTTGGTTATGCTAATTATCCACTTCTGGCGGTTATAATGCTAATTAGCCAATAAAAAAATTTCCCCAAAGTTGGCGCAGTGCCAACGAAGCTCAAAATATCCTGGTGACACATATGAATGCATATCAATAAAAAAAACCTTGTTGTTTCAACAATTTCTAGGTGCGTTGTCTGGCAACTTGACTATATTGAATGTATTTATAAGTTTATGTGATATCAGACTACCTTGTTGCACATGTATACACTAATTAACTATTCAACTACTATCATCCTTTTCAACACCAATTCATTGAAGTGATCAATAATATGGCTTATCTTTCATGATTAATATATTCCTTGATCAACAATAATGTAGTCCTGAACTCTGAACGTTCCATTAAATAAAAAGTTGTCACATATATTCCTCACATTACATGTATTCAGTACCCTATTGTGAAGGTCGCCGATTACCTGTCCACTCAACTCGACGGAAAAACAATTGTGGTTTGGTTTTCTTCTACATGAACTGTATTAATTAGTTTTCTGCGTTTTTTAATATGAAAGATTATTTCTTGATACCCTAATTGAACATATATAAACGAGTCAGTTGATGACGGAGCCATTCCATGAGGTCAGACGAGGAACTCCCCACAAAGGTTGACATGTGTCCGCTGAACAATTCCAAGTGGCAATGATAATGTTGGGCCATCAATGCTCAGATGTCAATAATGTTGTGCTCAGTGTGCTCTGTACCCTATTTAGAAAATAACGAAAGTTGTTCAATTCTGGATACAGATTGTTATTGCGTTTTCTTTGCCCCTTGTATTTTCACTGCAGATGGTATAGAACATGCCGATTTGAACATCAAACAAGTAACCTACAGTGGAGAGAATTGTGTTGAAGCCAGCGGAAATATGTTCTCATGGGAAAGTTTGTGTGATTAATAACCTTAATTTAATAGATTGCATTATGATTCTCCATATAATAAACAAAGAAGAACATATCTATAGATATATATCCAAGTACAGACATTCAATGGTTTTAATGTTGCCCAATGTTTTGGATCAAATGGGTAGTTTATGCGTCTATTCTGGTGTAAACAAATATATTTTTCATCACATTTTATCACTTTTATGTCGGAAACTATAAAAGTTGGCAATCTTTCGTAATTGTTCTGCCAACATCAGAGATTTAGCTCAATATTTCGGTTCCATATTTGCACTTTTGGTGGATGGGAAAGATGTAAGTGGAAATGATATCGTCTTCCCCCCACAAGGTGAAATAATAATATACGAATTATTAGGCGGCACAATCTCGTTGGGTAGCCAATCATAAAACGTGGCCAGAAGGAGTTTGTGATAAGGATTACAACCGGCTGAGTTGAGGCGTTTATGGGGATATGTGCCAAAAATGAGGTTCGTACTAAGCTGCTGGCTGGGACCAGATAGGGGCAGGTACACAAAGTGCATCAACGCTGATATCGAGTCCCTTTATAAGCCTCAAACAACAGTGTCAGACAAAAGAAAAGGAAAGGACATTTTATGGAGCTTCGTGACCTCCCTTATGTAATTCTGGGTAAATTTCAATCATATCCTAAAATTTCTGAAATGATGCCAACTGAGATAAATTGCTATACAAGTCGATTACAACACCGTTTTCATGCATATGCAACTAGTTTTGCAAGTCACATTGAAATACATTTCATATCATGTGAAGTACTGCAACGGTTTCAGTATACACTGAGTATACCAATACCATGTAAAAAATGTGTTCAATTGCAACAAAATAACAGAAGTCTATTTCTATGGGTGTTGATTCCACGTCTATCAACCCAGAACGCCGAATCATATGATGGCAGGAAATGGCATCTGATCATATTGGCAGGAAATGTCATCTGAACTTATGTGTTACTTATATTTAGCCTAACTCAGTAAAGTGCTATCTAACATCGAAGAAAATCTGAATATAAGAATTGCCCGAAGCTATTAATCGATATGAATGTGATAGGTGACTGACACAAAAGCTATGAAAATATATACCAATGAGCGATGAAACATACAACATTTTGGTATGTATTACCCTGTTTACACATACAGGGTTTTATTGAAAAGGCCTGGAACAACTTTGACGTCATATCCAATAATTTAACACACTGTCTGCCCTTGATGACGCCAGTGTGTCTTTGGATAAACTTTTTGGTCGGGCTTTGTTTCTATTGCAGAATGTTGTATTTTACGCTTGTTATTGGCATCATCAAAATCAGACTGTATTAGTGGTAATAGATTGATACTCGCATTCACATCGGTGATGAAAGCTGATATTCTGTCATGTATAGAAAACTATGGAAGCACACACTGATCATCCACATAACCTCTTTCAAACTACATTTACATGTTCTTGGTGATGTCGTGAATAATATCTCTCCAGAGTAATTTCTAGTTATTCATGGATCGAAAGTGACCAAAAACCACCAGCGTTTACTCATTCATTTCCTGCACCTGCTGTGCCACATGCGATGTTGCTACACGTTCAACAATGCTCGCGTCTATGATGACCCTTCAATATCCGGGGCATGTGATTGGAGGAGCACTAATCGGTTTTAAAGCAGTCTCCTTTCTACTAGGAAACACTACATCATGCTGGGTTTTATTTAGCATTGGTTCCTGTCACGTGACCGTGAAAGGACCAACTTGCAAAATAAATCTCAGTATAATGCAGCATTTCATTAAATCTCTATTCAACTCACTGATTAATTATATACAACAACCTAAACTGTGATTCAAATAATTTAACCGAAATCAAGAATATTTGCGCACACAAGTTTCCGTGAATCACATTGGGGCAGATTTATCAAATATATGATAATACGATAACGTCCAGTTTATAAGATAAAGGGTATATCTATATATATATATTATAACTCACGTCCTTCAAAATTTTCAAACAAAAAAATGGTCACAAAGTTCATTTTCCCAATAGGTCGAACTAATATGAGCAATTCAAATCACCTGTTCAGTTTTACCGAGTATAACATCTACACAATATAAGTAAAGTACTGCATTCGCTAACTAATGCCAAAGTACTGCTCAAATAGCTGTGATGACATTTTGAAATTTACTAAACTATCTTTCGGACCACATATACGATCAACAACTCGAAATCACCAGAATAACCAATCAAGCCAGTCAATACCAGTGTGATATCTACGACCCGATTATGTTTGCATAGCTCTATTATCTTTCCATGGTTGTTTGCGTACCCAAGATATATCAATTCTGAATTATTGTGCTATTATCAATTGATGCATTTGGCTGTAAAGTATATAAAACAAAAGTGATCATGTGCCTGGTTTCCTGACAGAGACGGTGAGAGTGAAAAACATATCTCATTTGGGTGTGATTTTGCAACCAACACACATAAAATATAATGAGACTTCCTTTGGATTCATTTGGATCCGAGGGCTACAAAACTTATACTCACCACAGACATACATATGTGGAGTGTCCCATGCATAAATTAGAGGAAAAAAGGTTATTGAACAGCTTTTCAGGAAATGATCATCAAATAAAAAAACTGGTCATTTTCAACAAGAATGGTCGCAATTTGAAACACAAACTGTGAATATATAAATAAAAATTAGGCCAAGGGCCAAAGATAGATGTTAGCCAGGTCACTGGTTAAAGTCAAGGTCAAAAGAATATTCAGCATATATAATATTAAGCATATATCATGTCCACAGTTGATTGCTAAGCTGTAAATTCAAAACAGAGATATTAGCAATTTTGTGCTGTGGCCTTGAAAATGAATGCAAAAGGTCAAATTCAAGATCATCAAAATATTCAGTGTATATCATTTTCTATATGTCCACAATTGATTCCCAAGCCATACAGTCAATAGAGGAGCAAGATATGAGCCAGTTTGTACTTGGACCTTGAAATGAGATCAGAGGTCAAATTCAAGGTCACGAGAATATTCAGCATATATCATTTCCTATATGTCCACAATTGACTCCTAAGCTGTAAAATCGATAATAAGTGAGATATTAGCCACTTTGTCCTGTGACCTTGAAAATGAGGTCAAAGGTCAAATTCAAGGTCACGACAATAATTTGCATATATCATTTCCTATATGTTCAGAACTGATTCGTAAGCCGTAAAGTCGATGACAAGCGAGATATTAGCTATTTTGTCCTATGACCTTGAAAATGGGGTCAAAGGTCAAATTTAAGGTCATCAGAATAATCAGCATATATCATTTCCTATATGTCCACAATTGATTCCTAAGCTGTAGAGTCGATAATAAGCGAGATATAAGCCATTTTGTCCTATGACCTTGAAAATGGGGTCAAAGGTCAAATTCATGGTCATCAGAATATTCATCATATATCATTTCCTATATGTCCACAATTGATTCCTAAGCTGTAGAGTTGATAATAAGCGAGATATAAGCCATTTTGTCCTATGACCTTGAAAATGGGGTCAAAGGTCAAATTCAAGGTCACGAGAATATTCAGCATATACCATTTCCTATATGTCCACAATTGATTCCTAGTCTCTAATCTCAATATTAAATGAGATATAAGGCTTAATGTGTCCCATTATAAAGCATAGGAGAATTTAACATGGGAAAGTCCCATTTGGGCCGCGTTTGGGCCAAAATGGCCCACTTCGAGCGATTCAAGCGCAACGAAATTTATAGACATCATAGAAGTACATATAAGGAGTGTTATGTATCAAAAAAAAAAGTTACTGAACAGATTTTGAGAAAATGGCTGCCAAAGTCCAAAATCAGGCATTTTTCGTCGAAAACGGCCGCCATTTTGAAAAAAAATGCGAAAAGCAGAAAACTAAAGAATACTTCCTTCTTGAATTATTTTTAAGTATTTTTGTGCAAATTTTCAGAAAAATTCGCCCATAAACAAAAAAGATAAAAATGTGGACGACGACGGACGCAACGCCATGCCAATAGGTTATCGGACCATAGGTCCGGTAACCTAAAAATAACAACTATTCATTTGGATTCCTTTGGATTCATCACAATTTGGCTGTATTGGTGGTAATAGATTGATATTTACATTCCTGTCAGATCAATCAGGTAATGTCCAAATTTTATGGACGTCATCATGATCTGGTTGATAAATACACCAAATCCATGTCCGCCATGCAACTAGATCTATTTTCATGTTAATTTGGGGGAATTCATGACGGGTGCCACTAGTGGGGCAGGAAATGCTCACTCTTTCCGGAACATCTGAGTTCAGCTCCTAATGGCCATTTTGGGGAGTTCATGAGTTTCTCTGTCATTTTTGTTTTTCTCACGTCGTATGCCTGATATGACTTTCTGTCCCCGGACTATGAGATTGGAAAACGGAGCCCGTTTTGTTTGCTCGGAATACTTAATACTGGGTATTGATTCTACGTCTATATCCCGTGTCCAAGTTTAATATACAAATTAATATATTTTGTGTTGCATGTGTTGAATACCCTTTGGTCATTGTGAACAATGGCAAGAGTCCGATGCATAATACGCAATGTTTTTTAAGGTGACCTCTGCTCTATCGAAACAGTCAAATCATGAGTGTGAATACGCAAATATATATACATAGTGCATGATTCCATAGTCTCGAGCAGGTATCTATTTGTAACTAAATACCTCTGTGGGAGGTATTCATTTCCAATAAATACCTGTCCAGGTACTGAATGAAAATAAATCAATACTGGTAAACACACCGGGATTGTATTTTTATTGCCAAGCATATACATGTATCAGGCTTATATTACATAAACAGCTAATCGTTATGGTTTGGAGTTTAATCCATGGGTAATAACAGTTTTTTAATTTGTGGACATTTTGTTCATGAAATCATCCACCTTCTGCAGAAACCCAATGAAAACGTATATATCCACAATATCCTTGGAATTGCGACGGTTTTGATAATAATCCTGCGATATTCCACATATACATATCCGAAAATGTACCGGAATCCTAGAGAAGCCTCCAGAGATCACGCATAGCGTCATTTTCCTGCAAACATGAATAAAATATATACAAACATGAATGTTTCCTCTTCAGATCTAGTTTATAGCTATTCAGCATATGTATTATGGGAACAATTTGAACAGAACTTTCACTCCGCCATATGAATTAAATGCACGAATAGTACACACAAAAAATCTTCTACTTACCAGTCGTACGTTGAAGTCATGGATCAAACTTCATATTCGCCGTAGTGATTTTACGAGGAATTCTGTGAATACACGTGTATAAATCATTTTTATTTTCTTATAAGGATTGAAAGAACGCAGGATAAAGATATTTGTTCGGGCGAAACTATGATTCAATACTTCGTACACGGGTACAACCCGTTAGATAATGCAGAAGGAGAAAATGCTAATTTTATTTTGAATTCAATAAATAAGTGATACATTACTCACCGGTTTACAAATCTGGTATGTTGTTCATGTACTGCATCTAGTTACACCAAAATTTTGAGTCATTCCCAGGAATAAGATTTTGCAACTGTATCGAACAAACTAGCGCGTCAGAACACGCGTTTATATCCGCATGCAGCATATCCATGTGTTGCATTTTTCATCACGAAAAGTTGATGTCACGTATAGCTTGCTGTTTCAAAGTGAGCGCGCCGTTTGCCGCGTTTGTTTTTATAGGGTTCAATTTGAACAATACTCACAAACATGTTACTAGCGGGAGAAAACAACTCAAAGGCACAGTGCGAGTCCACAAGAAACATACGGAACTGGAACCATGTATACTGTAGCCATAACAACAGAATGCGGACTAGGGTTGAATGTACAAATCTATAAGCTGAGTCATGTGGTGAAGTAAATTATGTAGCGAGTTATAGATCCAACGCTTTCCTGACGGATATACTTGATTGGGCAAAGACTGCGCGTTGCATTTGCAGTTTTGTTGTCTATATAGTGAATTACGTAAAGTGTATGTGGCCCAAGTATTATATCCTGCGCTGTCCTCTATATTCAATAAGGATTAAAAAGGTGCGAGACGGATTAAATGGTATTCATTTAGTGGACGAGTAGTATTAAGGCGCAGCGTATGATACTTGGGCCGTGTATGTTAGTATTGTTTATGAACTTCGTATTCGTACGGCTTCGTATTCCTCACGAATAGAAACCTCGGCCTTCGGCCGTTTAAGGTGCGATATGAGCACATTAGTGAGCTATGGTATTTTTGAGTTGGTGCTAGGGGCCTATCTAACCAATGAGGGGGGTTAGATCACCATGGTGAAAGTCGCACCTTACTCCTTCGGCCTCGGTCTCTATTCGTGAGAAATACTTCGCCTAGGGCATTATCCTATACAGAATCCAAGGAAAATGGATTGACATAGAGGGACGTATCTGAAAATCCTGGGGCCGTACAATAAGTACTCATCTGAGAACTACATTCGTGATATGGCTGCAAAGTCACTTGATGTCATGGTGTGATTTTGGTGACAAACAAACCTACAACTTTTGTATTAACTGAAAATGGGATTTCTGAATGGAGTTCAACTCGAAACAAACAAAAGGTGTATATTTGTTTGTCACACCCTGACATCACGTGACATCGCCGCCCCATGTAGTTTTAAAATGTGTTCGTTCC
Source organism: Terebella lapidaria (assembly GCA_949152475.1). Lineage (NCBI taxonomy): Eukaryota > Metazoa > Annelida > Polychaeta > Terebellida > Terebellidae > Terebella > Terebella lapidaria. The sequence goes on along the minus strand of OX424569.1, from coordinate 29,198,780 downwards.
AGCTCGAAATTGAGGCTATTTGTATAAAACTTGTGATACAAAGACAATATCAGTTTCACTTGGGTCTTAGTCACTCTTCAGTTGAATGAAAATTCAAATTTGTGGCAGATCATAATCAACAGAATATACCTGAAAGTTATTTCCAGAAATATGAGCCATTTATGTTTGAAAACCAGATTAATGCGTGCAAATTAAAATAAAATCCATGCGAATGTAAAAAAAGTTGAACCCTTTACGAGAGCCACGTATTTGAGTGATACAAAAAAAGTAATACAAAATGTGTATGTTTGTTTGTCACCAAATTCACATAATGGCATTGTCTCCCATCAGAGAAAAATTCATAGTTTTGATTTGACAGTTCAATGAAATCAACGTGGACCTCGGCAAACGCAATTTAAAATAACGATAAAACATTTCAAACTTTTTACTGTAAACTCATCTCTGGTCATCAAGCTCGTATAATCGTCATTATAAATCTGACGAAATTATGATATAAATGTATGAATCAAACTACTATCACCAATATATATCATGATTTTGATGAAGACATTCGCAACCATAGAATATTATGCCACTTCCGGCATAAAAAGCCGAATCAAACTTTTACAGCCAAAGACTCAGTGGCGTCAATAGAGGCATGAATCAAACTACTATCACCAATATATATCATGATTTTGATGAAGACATTCGCAACCATAGAATATTATGCCACTTCCGGCATAAAAAGCCGAATCAAACTTTTACAGCCAAAGACTCAGTGGCGTCAATAGAGGCAGACAGTGTGATAACGTACGGTTTAGGATCGTTATTGAATTAGGAAAATTACTGACAAAGCTTTAAGAAAGTGAATGAACCATGTATGGCGGTGAACGTGTAATAGTTTTCACAATTGCCTTGCTCGTTATTTTGTCACAAATAAAATACCCAGTGTGCAGTTGAGCTCCACACAGGGCCACAGCCACAAATTATCTGTGAATTGATAGTACTTTGAAGGGCCTATCGAGAATTCCAGTGATGTATATCAGAAGGGAAGTGGAACCGCTTCTGGTGGCACATTAAATCAAGCGGTACTCGACAACCGGAAGAGATTCAATACTCGAGTGCACTCAGAATGTCAGAATGTCAGGCGCCTGACCAGAACTCCTGAAAGTGTATGATTGATTGGTTGCAGGGGATGGGAATATATAATGAATATGCAACGGTGTTCAAATTAAGTGGTATTTGTCAACTCCACAGATGGGAAGCTCTATAGTGCATTCATAAGGGGCAACATGTGCGCAATGGATTGTGTACTGATGAACTTAATAAACGACTGAAACAATCCGAGACTCATCGATACACACACATGACATAAGAAGTGTATATACCGCCTTGCATTGTGGAACAAATAGCAGTGTTTTTTTTAAATTCGTCCGATTTGGGTCCAAAAATTACATGAACTTTTGATTGCTCTCGATAAGCAATCATCTGATGTTGCTGCTGAGAAAAGTTGATTATAATTGAACAGTTTTTTTTCTCTTTGTTAAGTAAATATGTTTCCTTATCCGTCTACTTTGCAACAATGACTAGGAGGTCACACATGTCCATCGTTTGTAGTTTAAGAATCGAAAACAAATGCATTGAATGTAAGTATCAATCTGTTACCACGGCAAGTACATGAACATACATTAAAATGCACAACTTCGTTGGTGTTTATATTCGATCAGGCTTTAAAGTAAGTCCAAAGTGGGTAAATTCCATTTCTAGTATTTCTCACTCAATATCAAATTATAGCCTAATGGGTTGTTAACACATTTACTGGACACGTAGATTGCATACTTGCTGATAATTATCCTGTATGAAATTTTGTACCTCAGCAACAATGGGTTTACTCAATACAATGAACTGATTCATATTGCGACAAATTGTTGTGCTGATGACTGTGACTTGACAAAACTAATACAATCCTGGAAGGAAAATATAATTAGTCGATGACTAATGATATCATACTGATCATTGGATACGGCATAATGTAATTTACATGCAGCTGCATGACCATATCAGATTACCCTGGATAAGGCAATTAGCGATATCATATACATACATCATATCACTGATTAGTATTGTACGTGTGGAGAAATCAAATCAAATCATTATCCGATAACAACCTCGTTCAGTGCGGGAACCCGTATTGATACAAACGACCTAGATGTTTTCTGTTATTTCAGGGTCACCTGCACGATCAATACAGCGGTGGTAGAACTCGGTGTTTTTTATGCGAAACCATTCGTTATCTAGCACAACACTGTGGATTGAGTGTAACTCGTGTACAACACATTGGTTGAGCCAAAGAGAAACACCAAAACTCAGCCCAAAGGCATAGAAATGTTACCAAACAATATATACTATATATGTTTTATATTATAGATTAGTCATTTTGTCCCGTGACTTTGAAAATAAGGTTGGTGGTCAAATTCAATATCACGAGAATATTTAGCAAATATCATTTATATGTATACACATTTGATTCCTAATGTCTAATATTAAGTCAGATATTAGAAAAATGTGCCATATTTGAGGGAAATGTATTATAGACGTGGAATCAATACCCAGTATTAAGTATTCCGAGCTAACAAAACAGGGTCCGTTATCCAATCTCATAGTCCGGGGACAGAAAGTCATATCAGGCATACGAAGTGAGAGAAATCAAGAATGACAGGGAAACTCATGAACCTCACTGGGCCTTTGGTGCAATAACCTATGTATTGGTGTGTCGATTTTATCTTGGAAGTTTACTATCAAATTCTTCTGAAATTTTGCACAATAATATCAAAAACTATTCAAGAGGGAATATTTTTTTTATTTATATATTCGCAGTTTGTGTTTCAAATTGCGACCATTCTTGTTAAAAATGACCAAACTTTCATTTGATGCTCATTTCCTGAAAAGCCGTTCAATAACTTTTCTTCTCTAACTTATGCACGAGACACTCCCCATATGTACCCCTGTGGTGGGTATAAGTTTTGTAGCCCTCGGATTGCCTAAATGCGCACAGTGGCCATTTTGTTTTACGACGGGTTTGGAAATGATGTAGGAAGGTCCAAAATCTGGTCACAATTTGTTTTGGCCCTTTTCTGGCAAAAAACTTTTCTTCTTCGCCTTTGAAAGCAATTTTTGGTCATTCACTTTTTCAACATTGATGGATACCTAAAACTTCAAGATAGAATTTAAGGCAGAAAGAAATGGCTTCAGTGTTGATTTGGAATTTGAACTTGAAAGGTCAGGCAGATATTTGTGTTGAAAAAACAACGTTGTTTTTTTTTTTTTTACTTTTTCCCTTATTTCAGTCATAATGGATGCCGTGTGGTGTAACTAGCCCCCAAGCTCATGGACTAGCCCCCAAGCTATATCTTGTATACTGGCATATTCAGATGGGGAGCCATATATAGCGCTTTCAGTTATGAGTTGAATTGACCTTCATTGACTTTGAAAGATCAAAACGGCAATTTTGTTGTGGATTTGAACTACATAATTTTCTGATACCATTTTTTAGCCCTTGGGCTTTTTAAACTCACTTTCGCTTCACCATCCCATAGAACAATCAGGTATCCGCATCTGCAATTCCTCCCTTACTCCGTCCTATCCGGGCGTGCGAACATCAAACGTACATCCGCAAACGTCCGTTCTTTATACCAACCAGATATAGAATGATCGCCTAATTGTGTCATATAACATCAATGGCTTTCATCACGTAACCTCCAAATCATAAGACACAACACTTCGAGATATCACCTGGCAACTTACACCTGAAAGTGCTACCCAACCCGAAAAGGAACGGAAATATGAGAGTGTCAGCAGATGGGACGCTTTCCATTATTCTCAGTGGCTCCGGCTACTATCGTCTCCTCTTGGACCTGTTTGGAATGTTTCCTGGCAATTGTATGAGTTGTCTTAATCAATTTTGCTAGCATATATGATATAACTAATACATGTCAGGGTGTTTGGTGTCCCTAATATCACCATTTCAGTCGTAAGATATTTGACAAAACTACAGCCTCATTATGAAATTCATCGTAGCAATGCCTTTCGGAACAGCCGATGTTCAGTTTATAATACTTTTGGTGTAAGATCCGATTCAACAAAAATATAGCATGTGATACTATGAATTTCAAAGCCAAGCAGACAATATTTGTGGATCAGGAACATTCCTCCCCCAATACCTGAGGTCTTTTGGTTTCAAACATTGATATCGAAATACAATGTACTGGTGTGTTGATAAATTATTAAGAGGTACACTTCTTTATTTCCTATTCACATATCTTCATATATCGTGTTCAGTATTAACATTTATGGGTAACATATATTGTTGATTAGGAATTAATAAATACATTGTATTACGTTTTATGTTGATACCTTCATGGTACGGTAGCTCTACAACGATTATATTCCATTGTTCTCTTTCTACAAACCAAATATTATTGTCATATTAAAATACGATAAAAACGGCCATGGATAGATGCGTCTGTCCGATCCTGTTGTTATTTGTTTTTAAAAACAATAGTGTCAACCATCAGGTGAAAACTACGGAAGCCCAGACAGGACATTTGCCCCGATAGTTTATCTCGCCTCGGCAAACCGCTAACTCGCCTCGGCGAACTGTTATCTCGCTTCGGCGAACTGTTATCTCGCCTCGACGAACTGTTATATCGCCTCGGCGAACTGTTATCTCGCCTCGGCGAACTGTTAACTCAGCTAACTGTTAATATTAAAGCCAAAATGTTGTTTGCAAGTCAAGATCATTGCATACATATGTGTCGATATAAGTGCACAAGCGTGTTAAATCTATATTTAAGAATTATCATGCATAACAGTTTTTTTTTGGTTTGCGAGATTGGGAGTTGTAGGGGTTTGGATTTGAAATGATCTGGAAATTGTTCAGTTTTAGGTTTGGAAAGTCCTTGATTTTGTTATCCGCAAGAGTGGGAACCCTGTGACTATATTTGCAGTAGGTAATGACTTCAGAAGTCCAGACTCAAAGAAAAAATCCCCAGTGCCCCACACTGGAATCAAGCAACTGCTGCGAATGGCCAATTTGGATAGACGTAGAATCAATACCCAGGCCAGTATTAAGTATTCCGAGCGAAGACAACAGGGTCCGTTATTCAACAAAAGTTTGGTGTGTCGATAAAATAGTATTACAATTTTGGTGATTCGCTTTCAATTCCGAACATCACTTTCAATTCCATGAACATGTCGGTGGCATGTTCCATAACATTGTCAATTGTCATTATATAATCGTCAACATATACATGTAAGTTGGACATCTATCATAAAATGTTCACAATTCACTCAATGAAATAATGAAATGTCCTTTATCAATCAACAACAAGAGGCAAAAAGTGCAATAAACGATTACATGGCGATCAGCTGTCAACAGGTTTTATTACATAACTCTCCTCAACAACTCCTTAACATATTATCTCGGTTCAAACTTATGTTACTGGGCAGGGCTTGGCGGAAGAATATTACATATGTCTTGTAATTGATATACTAATTTCAACACATGTATGATCGATAATCGTGATTTATATGCATATCTTTGTTTGCATGTATATTATTCACTGAGTCATTAACAGAATGCTAAGTCATATTGACACAGACCACTCAGTAGCCTTTTGGCTTGCGATTAGGTACTCATGTACTTGTCATATATCTATTCTATGGGGGTTGTTTCGGATTTCTACATTGTTTTCATAGGTTGTTGGGCAGTTGTATACTAATTCCATCAGGTGTACAGTAGAAACAACTACATTCAACACACTGTCTGCCCCTGATGACGCCAGTGTGTCTTTAGATGAACTATTTGGTCGGGCTTTGTTTCTATTGCAAAATTTTTCATTTCACATTTGTTATTGGTATCATTAAAATCTGACTGTATTGGTGGTAATATATTGCTCTTACATTCATACCACTGAGTCGGTGTCACTGCTGGCGGACATTAAATCTGTCCCCGAGGATACCATCAACTCAGTAGCCTTTTGGCTTGCGATTAGGTACTCATGTACTTGTCATATATCTATTCCATGGGGGTTGTTTCGGATTCCTACATTGTTTTCATAGGTTGTTGGGCAGTTGTATACTAATTCCATCAGATGTACAGTAGAAACAACTACATTCAACACACTGTCTGCCCCTGATGACGCCAGTGTGTCTTCAGATGAACTATTTGGTCGGGCTTTGTTTCTATTGCAAAATTTTGTATTCCACGTTTGTCATTGGCATCATAAAAATCTGACTGTATTGGTGGTGTGGTGATTTTGCTCAAAGCACACGGCAGGAGTCTTTGCAAAACACTAGCAAGTATTGTGGCCTATCTTTAGACCGCTCGAGTTCCGAGCGTGCGCTGCCTAGCAACGCACTGTACCTAATCGCGCCCAGTAAACTATAACAAGTGGTGACCTAGTTTCTCCTCCCGCCTCTCGGTTCGATATATACGCGAGAATTTGGCTTGGTCTGTGAGATTGTCCCAGAGCAAGCCGAGAGGCAGGACGTAGCCCCCCGGAACTCTCTGTGTGACTGTTTTTAAAAGCTGATGTCTATGTTGTCACACGAGAGTCCCACTTCATGAACATCCACCCCAATATCGCCCAACACTTTGACTCGATGTAGGTCTCACAGAATTCAAGTAGACACTACAAGTGTAACGAAATTATATAATATATAATCCATTTTTAAATGTAGGAACCTTACTTTGGTGCATATGTCTATTCCATCAAAGAAATCAACAATAAACCGCCACACTGAAAACTTCTCAAACATCCGAAAAATTGTCAGCCCAGGATGCCGCTTGCTCATTGGTCCAAAAACATATTCAGTGCGGGGATTTCTATGGAGCTCTAGAATGAGCCATCAGCAAACTGATACCGCATGTACCATTGTTTCGTTTACCGAAAAATACATGATAATAAAATTTAAATACCGTTTTTGCATTTAGACATGAAAATAAAATTATACTCTACACAATACTGGCTTTTTATTATATAAAAGAGTTTGTTTTACCATTCAGTAATGTTGGCACAAAATCCGGATTCAGGTGCAGGGTTCCATATTTTTAGTCACCTCCATTTTGGTTGCTAGGCAAGGCAAAACACATGGATTATGATTGAAAATGGATCGAGTGTGTGCATCATGCAACACACAGTTTACCAAAACATCGAAAGAGTATAACAGGGTCAAACTAAGTAAACTGTCGTCACCATACACTGTCAAACGCTCACTTCCGACAGTAAAAGGATACAGTGGTTTGTTTTTGTGCTTGTCTTGTGTGTGCATTTTAAGACACAAAACATACCTGAACAAAAAAACCAATACAAGGAAGTACATTGGCACGCCTGAGTCAAAGGTAGCTTCAGACAGTGCAGATAACTTTGTATCACATAGGGACAATTTGAAGCGCCAAGCAGAATCCCCGTTACCTGGTTTTAAAAATAAAACTGCCGATTACAAAGACACTCCACCCAAACAATCAGCTGCAATCCCCACGGATTCACCAACATGTCAGCCTAGCACATCTGAGATAGGTTTCCGGGAAAGGGCCTGTACTTACCTACAGAATAGCAAGTACGTGGCTTGCTTCAGGCTCTTGATTGCCTCCAGCAAATCTGCCAGGGATGCGTTCAACGCGGTGACGTTCTCGGAACTCAAGACAGAATTTGCAAGGGTCACTGGCAAAAATGCCAGCAAGCGAATAACTACCCTGACTAACGATGTCAAAGAGGAAAACCTGGTTGCCTTTAACTGGGCAAATGTTATGACCGAGGTGGAAGAGAAGATGCCCTTCTTTGGCAGAGTTGTGGAGGCTGTGATGCCATCAAAGAAGAAGCTGTCTTCTCAAGTGTTGAAAGGACGAAAAGGAAACAAACGGTAATACTTGCTACTGTTGTAATGATCGTGTACAGTATTTGCAGGACACTGCTCGAAGAAGATGACCCATTGAAAGTTAAATTGAATGAATTTGTTTGCATGCCTTGAAATGAGTATCGCAGATTGGTCCATAATGCATTGATTTGTACATTTGACAAATTTACATTGATTTGCACATTTAATAAATTTATGTTGAATCATTTTTACAATAATTTGTACAGAGTAATTTCTTACACCACTTTTTTTCTTACACAAAAAATTGTAATAAATAATTTACATGTAGTGTAAATTTCAAGAGTGCAACGTCAGATAGTGTGTATTATGATGAACAGCATTGGCATTGTTGGTTTTCATGCCCTTGCTCCAAGGTTTTCCAATATCCGTCAGGTTCGCACCGGGCTTTTGAAATGTAGCGTTTTCATATGTGTTGGGTGCCGCAGTTCCTTGTTGGTTTGGTGGGATGATGTGATGTGTTTGTCTATCAGTACTGCTACATTTCACAATCAGGGAACCACAATCTCAAATTTAAACGTATCATCATATTATCTTGCTTATTAAGGGCCTCTCATACTAATTAGTACTTGTAATGATCAAACCATCTGGCTCACTTCAAGAGGTGGCAGAATATTTTTATGTAACAGTCATCTTGTTTTAGCATATTTTTCAATGGTGTATTATTATTTTCACCTCTATATCAACGGATTAAGAGGCTCTATACCCAGGACGGCTGTATTCTGCCAGTCCTCCATCCGAAAATATCGAGAAGATTCTCAGACAGTACTGCTCCGACACTGCTTGGGCCTATGAGACTTTTCAAGAGTGCGTAGGTCAGGTGGTAGATCATCAATGAGATTGTCAGGAGCGTGTGCCGTCTGATCCAGCGCTGGCCAATCTGCCGGTACCCCGGGTCATTAGTGACTTGGGGCCTGCAGGGATTGGGGCGCTGAGGCCTGCACGGGATGAGTGCCCCTGGGATCACCCCTGGCAAGTCAGGCTCATTCGTGCCATGGAGTACATAGCAGAGATGGAAAAGCTACTCTAGAAGGCACCGAGCAGAGGCCTCTCATGTCGCGTTCACCCTAGCACACGACCAAGGATTGATAGAAGGAACCCGGCGTAGCCTTAATAGCTACCAGATTCTGGCGACTGACCTCAAGCAGCAGGCTTTCCGCAAAGGAATGGCCACTGCTAAGGCTGCCAAGTCGCAGCAAAGTTCCTTCTCCGCTGAGGTGGAAGCAGAAGTGCAGATACTTCGTGCTCAGGAAAACTTCGGTGTCGCCTACGCGATGCTGAGGCTCCTCAGACTCGCCTGCCAGAGGGCATCGATGACCCTATGTCGTCCGCCCTCGGAGAAGTCAAAACATGATGATTAAATGCAGCTCTGGAGGAGCTGGCGCTGTACCCCATTTTGGACAGGAAATGGGGCGAGCGGACCAGCGGCAAGGAGTGCATCCAGGATTGGGTCAAGATGTTCGCCACGGTAGCCCCACCAGGACCAGCATCACAGGGGTCACCCACCAAGCTACAGCGACCGCCGCCAGGGTTGCCGCCTCCTCCCCATGGAGAATTAGCTCTTACGCCCTTCTCAGGGAGTGGAGGTCATCGTCCACTCTGAGAAAGGATAAGGAGAAAATGGATGAAGGCTAGATACTAGCCTCGTCACCGTCTGGACATGGTGGCGGTGCTGTCATCACTCCCTGCGGCACCGCCCTGCCCGGATCCTTGCAGGTCCATGACGCCAGTTGGAGAGGGCAACCAGCATCCTTTTTTGAGGTATTACTACTTTTCGATAAAGATGCCTAAATTCAAAGGTTAATTAGATTCCAAACATTCGGCATGCCCTCTCTTTAGGCGGATGACCTTCCCAGGTCATCATCCTTTATGGAACATCTCGTCCAAAATTTTAGCTTGTTTATAATTATTCAAAATTCTAGGAGTGTTACAATGTAGTCTGGTAGCCCTGGCTTCGTGTCCCATTCTTCCAAAACAGACCCTCAAGCTCTTGCCTTGTTGCGTCGCAACTTCTGGGCACCGCTCACCTTGCTTCCTTCTGGTTCCGCTTCAGTCGTGTTTCGGGAGCTTTTGGGCCAAGGCGGTTCATGTTGGCCACTAACATTGTAAGAAGGTGTTAATGTGTTGTTTTTGTCCGAAGATTGCGATAGGAGTTTAGGCCGCTATCCTACTCTATATATCTACCTGTTTTGGCTGCTTCACATTCAAAGCTTGTGCATCTCCTTGGAGACGCAATGTTCTTCTCTCACTCCACTATACTGTATCAATGGCCATGACGTCACACCCTCGCTCTCGTGAGCTCATAGCTAGCAGCCCATCTTGTTTTCTTTGAATTGTCTGAGAGCTGTCAAGGCGAGAGGACGAGGATGAAAGGACGTGGGCATGGCCATGTCCATGAGGACCCTGGGGACAAATCCGATCGAGGGCCCAGAATGGAGGCTGCTTGGATCCGAGGGCTCACACCAAACCCCCAACCCCCCATGGATTGGTAATAGCCTCTCACCCTGGATGGTGATGGTGCCTACCGGCTCTGGCAGACTGTCGGGCTAGCCAGGATTCTATCCCCAGGGTATAAGAACAGAGATCTAGAGTCCCTTGATCCCAATCCGCTGATGGATTCACTCCCTATGGTCCCGAGGGAGTGACTATGCCACTACCGGCATAATGGCCGGTATCCACGAGCCAAGGGCTGTCAGGCACATGATTTTATAGACCCTCAAATACCAAACACGTTCATGATTGTAAATATCGGGTTTGGTCACAATGACAATTTATATTGTTCATTCCCAAATATCGGGCATGGTCACACTCGTAAATATCGTACGTGGTCACACTTGCAAATGTTGGCAAAGTTGTATGGTGAACAGCTTGGTGGTCTGCTAAGTCTTATACAACTTGTTCGATACCTGAAGCATGATGGCAAACCTGATAGCATGCTGAGAGTCCAGGTTAGGATTCTGACGTCTGCTGGGGCAAGTTACGCTTGCAAATATCGGGCACCGTTTATGCCGCAAGTATCAGGTACACATGGAAGTTAGCCTAGAGGCATGCTCAGTCACGTATAATGTGTCCGGCACTTGGAATGTGGTAACAAGCATCATGGCCGGCCCAGAGTCCAGTTTAGCATGCCCGACATCTGCCATATTTCCCTTAGACATAACTTACTTTTGTGTGTTTTGTAGATTCTTCCTGGTATTTGAGCTGCACAATACATGTGGATTTGAAGAGCGAGGCTGTGAATTCTGTGTAGTAAATGGCTGGAAAAAAGTGATATGAGCATTGTCACATGCTTCTGTGGACACAGTGCATGTCACAGATATTCGTGTCTTCGTGAGCAATAAAGATGTGAAACCTATGCCGCCGACTGTCAATACTGGTGGCTGTGAACAGTTGGTTTATACAGGCCAAGTCTCAGTAACCTTTTTGTGGTCACGTCCAAACATTTCAGATGAACTACATTTCATCCAAGAATCGTGGGCGCACGGATGTTCACCAGAAAATCTCGGGTGCCCACTTTCTCAATAGTTTGTAACAACGGGCTTAAGGGTATATTCAGCTTGATGCAAGTTAAAGAGATAGTCAAACCCCTGTATTTTGTATTAATGCGTCCAGTCTGTGATTTTCTCCTTGATTTGCTAGCAATTGCTCCCTGTTTATTACCTGATGAGAACCGCGTTCAGGGTCACAGACGAATGGATGGGATGTACTCTCCCTTAATTGTTACATAAATAATTTGGACCTTGGGCATGAAAATATCATACAACAATCCTATGCTTTTATCAATATCATTTTCATGTCATGTTTTGATATTGTCGCAAGAGACACTCTATCTGTAACTGAAGTGCACTAATATTTTACTTGCAGGATCCAAAATGAAAGAGAAACCGACGCTAAGTACAATGCACGAATCGGCGTGATCATCGGAATGCTTCTCCATTCACACAATCCAAAAGTCTACACGTTCACCCAGTCGTCCATAGGTTTGCACCTTCAATGTGAGGGCGTCAGCCAAGCAGTGTTCCACGCCATGAACTATCTGTCCATAAGCTGTGGAGCAAATGCTGCACGTCGTGTCATCGATGTCGTCACAAGGTACCATGACAGAAAGGTCACAGATTGGAAAGCAGAGAAAGAAAAAACGGTATACTATTTTTGGCATTAAAGATCCGAATGTACCCTATATTTCACTGTAAAAAGACTTTCACCTATATGGTGCCCGTTTTCCAATTTATTTAAAGTTATATTTTATACGTCTTTATTTCAGGTGGCAGTTTCAAAGAATCCCGCACGTCGACGTCTTTTTGTGGAAGAAAGCGTAGATGCCTCAACGACAGCAGGGTTTTCGCTAACGTTCGATAACGTGCAGTTCCAGGCTTCACAGAAACATCGCACACTTGAGCGCAAGAAATCATTCCACATCTTCACTCTGATGTTAGCCTGCAAAGATAGGGTTATACCTAAAGATGTGACTCCAGCACTTCCTGTACGTCCGACCGAGCTGCCAGCTGAAGCCTTCCTCCCAAGCCCCCAGGATCTTCAGGAGCACAGACAACGTCTTTGTCTTACCGTTTGGAACATAATGGTGGAATTTGTGCCAGCCCTGAAACACCTCAAGCCCCGACTGGCCAGACACAAGTATTGGGAAGAGATGACCAAGAAGTCGGAAGTGTGTAACCTGGGAGTTTTGGATGTAAACCCATCGGATACTGGAGGTACGCTGCAGGTCCTGGATCACCTGCGACAGTATGTCCCCATCGTCAATGATGCCCCACTGCAGACTGCCTGCAATGGCGATGCGCTCACAATCGAGGGAATAATCAAAGCGAAGAAGGCACGCACAACGTTCAGAGCATCATCCCATGATCTAGGTTGCTACACCGAAAGTGCTCAGGAGTTTCACAAAGAAGGCCTACTCTTAGAGGTGAATACACAATATGCAATATTTTGTAGATGGATACAGGAATAATCTAAAAATTTATTTGCCCTGTGATACAACCAGTCATCTGGTGTTGTATGTTTATCTGGGATCTGGTGTTGAATGCTTGTAAATTCATAGGAATGGATGTAATTCCTGGTTTGAGCATCAGAATCTACATTGTATTATCTATGTTATGACTGTATTGGTGGTAACAGATTGATACTTACATTCCAGTGAAATTTCCTAACATACATGTATATGGATAATACTGAGACATATATCGTTTGCAGGACACCATGAAATCTCTGTGTGACCCTGGAAGCCAGGCAGATGTTGGAACATTGGCCCAAATACGACTTTTCTTCAACAGAACGAACGCGACTCTTCCCGTGATGACACATTTCCAACACGTTTGGGATCTCTTGGAGGTTTGTTATGTGTAGTAACACCGTACTTTTCAAACGTTCCATCAATATGAATGCAACATTTAACAAGTGCAGGATATATCATATTCCCATCACAATCAAATAAGCATGTTTACTTTGGGCACACTAATATTCATTTGTACATGTACATTGTTCCTTTAGTTGACCACAAAGGGGATGACCCTTCTACTGTACATGGAAGTGCTCAAACTAGACAGTCTGGAGCACACACCCCCTGACTTACCATCTTCCCACAAAGCACAGGAACGCTGGCTCATGAATGTCTGCCAACAGATCGTGGAGAGGGTTTGGCAAGAGACTCCCTTTGAGGAGCTTGCCACAGCAAAGCATGCCTATGAGAGTGCTGATGCCATTGACAGACAGGATGCTTCAGACACATTTGTTTTCTGCAGCTGTAGAACAGGTACGTAACATTCAAATGCAGTGTAGCATATACTAGTAGTGTAATGGAATAGTGTAGATTCCAATACCATCAATAAATTTCAGTAAATTTTATGAGTGTAAAATTTCATAGTTATGAATAAACATGGATAGCACTTGATCATAAATCTGGAAAGCCCATTCAACACCTTTATTTATAATAATATATCGTATTAAGGCTGTGAGTAAAGAACTGAAATCACTATTTAGAGTTAATGGCCTTTTCCTACACTATACTAGTATGTGAAGTATGTAAACGAGGTGACAGAAACTCCTATATATTGTATCACATATTAAATTTCCAGACAAGGAAGACGAAATGGTGCAGTGCTGCGCTCGAACTTGTCCCAATGGATGGTACCACTTCTCTTGCGTCGACCCACCACTGTCAGAGGCACCAAGTGGTGACTGGTTTTGTGCCCAGTGTAGGGATAACAAGACCTACATCTACTGTGTGTGTGGGGAGCGGAAAGGAGGACAGATGATCCAGTGCCACAGCAAGGAAGAATGCCTAGGCAAAGAGTGGTTCCACCGTGCATGTCTTTCTCCAAAAGAAGACACGTCTGGTAATTCTGAAATAATATTCCATTTTACATATTCTGGATAGTAGAGCGACCATCTTTCTGCATAAAATGATAAATTTAGAGTGCAAATTATACTGACACAATACAATAAATTCCAATTTCTGGACATTCATCTCAAACACATTATTTATGTATAGGAGTATGGTACTGCAGCGAGCGATGCGAGATGATGGAGGGAGCAGATGATGGAGTACAGCAGTATAGCCTGCAGCTCCTGTGGCAGGGCCTCAACCATATTGTTCGCCGTGATGCTGTACGCAATGGGGATGGCCCAGTTATCATGCAACACTGGAGGCTGGACGTGCTCAACTTCTGGCGTTTCGGCCACCCAAAGTATCTCCGCATAGCACACAGACTGCTTGCAAGTATGTAAATTTTATTTATATTTATATGCAATATCTATATATATATAGAATCATCATTAGGGCATTTCGGCCCGAAATGCCCTTATGGTTTTGTCTGGGTTTTTTTTTTTTTTTTTTTTTTTCTTCTTTTTTTTTCACTTTCCGCCGTTTTGGTTTCCGATCAATAACTCGGGAACGCCTGAACGGATCTTGTCCAAATTTACACCACTGGTCAGAAATATTACATGGAAGACCTCTATTGTTTTGGAGGCGGCTCCGGGGTCCGTGAGGTCCGTGAGGATGAAATCAAGGTTGATTTTGAGACTTGGTTTCCGAGCGATAACTCAAAAAGTATTCATGCAATGGCAAGTATTCTCTGCATGGGAGTTCATATACCACCAAGGAAAAACCCTATTGATTTTGGGATCACTCCGTCGAACGACCTTTGACCTAGAGCTCGGAAGAATTTTTGCTGATTCATCCTTGAGGCTTTCATGCATATCTCGGAAACGGTGCGTCGTAGAGCGAAACGAAGCTCAATTTCGGCCTCCTGGCAATATACAAACTAGTCTAGGGGGTATCTTGGGTGGAAACGACCCCTGGTGTCGATTTTTTTTTTCGCCGACTCGGCACTTCCTGTTTGGCCGTATCTCGGAAACGGTGCGTCGTAGAGCGAAACGGAGCTCAATTCCGGCCTTCTGGCACTAGACAAACTAGTCTAGAGGGTATCTTGCGTCGAGACGACTTCTGGTGTCGATTTTTTTTTCGCCGACTCAGCACTTCCTGTTTGCCGTATCTCAGAAACGGTCCGTCGTAGAGCGAAACGCCAAGATGCCTAAGGACGGGGTATGTCACTTAAAATTTGACCACGGACAGATTCAGAGTCATTATGGTTCTAGACGCGGTCTCTTAGGTATATGTTAGGTAGGAATAGAACTCACACGAAATGCCCCAAGGCATCTTCAGGCCTTGACGTCTAGTTATCCAATAAATATATACTTTTTCATTCGGGTAGATTTCTGCATGTGCAAATTTACAGATGCTGGGGGAGTCCTGAATGGACATCAAACGGAGGCGTTTGTCTGGAACCGGGTGGCCAACATGAGCGGACGCCCTGGCGGTAACATTGGCCTAGATCTCACAAATGAATTCATGAACAACGCATTTAAAGGTACTAGTTAAATTTTTATGACTTGAAATTGGTCAATCAATGCTTCAATGATTTATGCCATAACGATTTATGTGGTGATTACTCTGGTTTCAGCGATGATCAAAAGGTCAAACGGCATGTACACGCCAGAACAGATTGCCCGTTGCAGCCGTATGGCTGGGACCCTCAGAACAAATCTACAGCGTCTACTTTGTGGAACGATCATCGGTGAACCCCAAGCAGAGTCACAGCATATAGCAGCTCGATGCAACGTTTCATCGGAGGATGTTGAGGCTTTTGTTCGACACAATGCAGAAGAGGCCTTGTTCACTTACTGTCCACCAAGGGCACACTCTGCGTTTGAAGGGTTTCACCGCAATGCCTCCATGAATAGCCCCTACCAACTGGGACAGACGCTCAAAAAGTTATCCAGTGGAATGGAAAGGTGGATGCTGTTGAGGGAACAGCATATTGAAGCAACGAGAGAAAATCAATGATCTGTTTGTGTGTAAATAGGTGTGTTTGTGGGTGTATGCGTAAGAATCGTGTGAAAGATGTATGTGATGTATCTAGTTAAAGAACCGTTTAGATTCAGTGCAGTGTGATGACAATTGTGATATAATTATGCCAAATTATTCCTGACAGGATGTAGACGTTCATGAACACAATATGGATGAAGTATACTACTCTATTGATGAGTGTTTATTACAATTGTTTTCACGATTTTTTGCAATTTGAACAGCATCTGTGACCTCCGCAACAGTTGTCAATATCCTCGTCACTGATACCCTTGACCTGCAGAAACTTCAGTACGTTCTTCCGAATGCACCCGTGTTCCATCTTGATCACTTGCAGCATATCTGTTTGCACATAGGATTTGTTGACAGAATATGGTGGCAAATACATGATTGCACTCCCCATCCTGCCATCTCTTGCGCAGCGTCCCACTTCCTGCCAGTAGAGCAATATGTTGTTTGGGGGGCCCCAGTGCAAAACATAATCAACATTGGGTATATCAATCCCCATTCCAAATGCCAGTGTCGTGATGACACACCGGAGATACCCCTGCGTTTCTGAGAATGATTTGGGTAGTTCTTCTTCTAGGACAGGATCTACGTGCCCATGGAACACTTCTACCAGGGCCTTGCCATCAACATATAAACTCCTGCCTAGTCTCTTGACCACGTGACCAAAGAGTTCCATGACTATGTCGATAGATCTGCAAAAAGATCAAGATGATTTAGCAACTTCAAGTAAACAGATCATACTGGCAGCCATCATTATGTTTAAATTTCTGCTGCTTTTGTAATCTGGTTACTTACCGACCAAACACAACAGCCTTGGGTGCTGACACACCTTCCTCCAGTAGCTTATTCAGGTACAAATCAAGGTGCCCATAGACGTCCTGTTTCTGACTGTTGTCCACCTCCACATATATCGTGGGTCTGATAATTGACAAAGACGGTTCAAATACATGTTAAAAATATTTGTATCTTGTCATTATTGAATTGAATAACTATACAAATGCACGTGGTATATACGTTTTCTACAATGGTTCTTTATTGATATTTGTGTTTATATACCTGTCCGGTACTACTGATATGTGAAAGAACTGGTCTGCCGTCAGTTTGAGCAGCTCAAACACAGACTGCTGCATGTCACGTGTGATGGTCGCTGTCAATGCAGCTATTGGCACCCTGGGCAAGACGGCCCTCAGTCCACCGACCTTTTGGTACTGAGGTCGAAAGGAATCGCCCCTTTTCACGAAAATGAAATGCATATGTCACAATGTACAAGCCCCACTTTGGATATATACAATGTATCAAGTTTGCACTATGAACCCAAAATGATAGAGCGCACACATTTTGTTTAATACTTGCAGAACATTAATTTGGATGCGCTAAATCCAATGAACAACTTTTCAATTTGGTGTGGCCTCAGTATGTATTCATTGCAAATTTATATTTACACTAATGTGTCTATATACCTTTTATACTAACCCAGTTGTATCACCATTTGTCGAATTACCTTTTACATGCACAAACTTATAATATGTATACGAATAAAACAGTGAAACACCCAACGCTACATATGAGTATATGTTGTCTTACCAATCCGTCATGCAGTGTACTTCGTCTAGAGCCAATAGACATATTTCAGACTTCCTCTCACGAAGCATTTTTGACCATGAAGGCAGAAGGACGGATTCCGGTGACGCGAACAACACCGTGAAATCGCCGTCCAGGATTCCTAAAGGAACACCAGATTAATAAAATTTACCATATTATATGCCTTATTCAAATACCGCACCTATTATTAGAAATAGAAAATCACTTACATATTTTCCTACAAAACAATTGATAATATAACCGTCCTTCATTACCCTGCTTGGTCATAGCATCCATCTCTTTGCTTGGGAGGAGGGTGGCACATGATATTCCTCGCTTCCTCCATCTGGTTACTTGATCATTTGAAAGAGAGCGCAGTGGTGATATCACCAAGGATATAAACTTTTTCTCGGGATGTAACTGAAAATTGTATTTGCATAATACTTGAACGATTTTCATAAATAACGAAAACCATTACCATGTTCCAAGCCTAACCTGCTCGAATATACGTGTTTAAATTAAGCCTTGTCACACTCAACACAGTTGTTACACGGTACACCCCGGCAGTGCCCAGTAGACGACAGTGATTCATTTGGCCTCCACCACGGGCTCTACCGGGATAAAATTCGCATCAACGGTTGTCTTGACGATTGCAGTATTAAGTACAGTAGTAAAGTGTCAGTCCCATTGAGATCCCGGTAGTCCCCTGTAGACGCTAGCATGGCAACTAGGGCCTGGCAGGCTCTACCTCGTTGGATACCGTGTTGCTGACTGGGTGTGCCTTGGTGTAACGGGTTCTGCCTTTCACTGCTGGGATGAAGATATTAATTTGTAAACATGTTTAACAAATAAAAATTGTCAAGACGACATGACAGGGGCTCTCTGCTGGGCCCTATCATGTTGTTTTCATGTTGTTACCATGTTGCTGCCATGTGGCTGCCGTGTTCACGACGGAACTGCCATGCTGGCACCGTGTTGGCACCTGGGTGTGCTGTCTGCAACACGGTTCATCCAGGTAAATTCCGGCAGAGGCAAGGTAGATCCCGGCAGCGCCACCATTGACCATAGCAGATCCTGGTTACTGCTGTGTTAATGCCAGGCTCTACCGTGTCGATACCGTGTTCATGTTGTGTTTGTCCTGGGATCTGTCATGTTGGCACTGTGTTCATTCTGAGTTTATGCTAGTCATGTTATGTGAGGTGGCAACCGGTAGATCCCGGCAGAGGACAAGTCCATCACCGGCATCTACCATACACTGCCTGGATGTAGCTACCGTGTTCAAAATGACTAAGGTAAAGCTACAGTCCCATATAGGTGCCGGTGGAGCAAGGTGCATCCCACAGGAATACCGAGGTTCAACGGCCCCTGTGTTAACGCCTTGTTGATGTTGGAATGAGTCGGCATATGACGTTGATGCTCTGGGATTGAAATGGTGTACCCGCAGGTGAACCTCAGTCGATCCCGGTTCTGAGGTTTTTTTATGGGATGCATCATGTGAACGTGGTGTTGCCGATGTGATGAAATGTAGCGGCACCGGTGAGTTTCAGTTGGTGCCTTGTTGAACCGGGCCCATAAATATTCTTTGTGATACATGGTAGGTCACATTTTTCACTGGAGACCGACTGGCACCAACACGTTGACACACGGTGGACGGCAGCATACAGTTCATGGCAGTGAAACATGGTGGCCGGCACAATGGGACACGGTGTTAACACGGCATAGACCGGTGTAAGACTGTGACCTCCAGGATACATCAGCATTCACCGTGTTGACAGCGTGTCAGTGCCGGCTTCCACCTGGGCTCCACCTTGATCTTCCGAGATGCACTGTGATATTGTCAGCTTTAGTATACATCCTGGGGTTAAACAGGAGGATTTGTGTGAATAACCCATGCCAGTCTACGATGGAGCACCCCGATCTTGGAGTCCAAGCTGCTGTGCTTCACCCTGTATGGCCGCAGTGCATCAACCTCATATGGGACTGGGGCTTTACATGATATGCCCCCATGGCGTAGACAGGGCACGAACATTGTGCCAACATGACAGACCCCGGCAGAAATACAGCGTAAATATGGGATCAACACTGTAGGGGCTGGTACAGTCCAGCGTCAGCATGGCAGAATCATGCTAGCAACTGGGATTTTTCATGGTCAATCGTGGTGCTGACAGGGTCTACCTCGTCTCGGCTGGGAATTACCGGGATTTACCATACTGATTTAGCACTCAGAAAGTATACAGCCACGACAGCCACGTGGCAGCAAACGACAGCCACGTGGCAGCAAACAGTAACAACACAGTAAGACCTGGTAGAGGCGAATTCCCAGCAGACCTCAACTCTTGCACACCCGGGCATCAAAACGGTATCCAACCCGGTAGAGCCCCGCAGGCCCTGGCTGTTGTACTGGCGTCTATCAGGGTCTACCGGGAGCTCAGTGTGACTGGCAAATAACCACTGTGGGGTGACGACCGCCGATGCGAATTTCATCCCGGTAAAAGAAATTGATCACTGGATCTACAAGGAAATGGGTGGAATGTGCCATATATAGCTACCTTGTTCACTGTGACTAAGTATTCACTTGATAGGCTACTGGCGTAAATATGGCACGAATACGATGCTGACACGACACTGGCATCAACACATGAGCATCACGACAGCAACTGGGATCTGCATGTTAAAATTAAAATCTTCATCCAGGCAGGCCGCGGCAGAGGCCATGGCACACGCTATACAACACGGTAGAGTACGGCAGGCCCAGGCTGCCGCGTTGGTGTCTACTGGGATCTCAGTGGGATTGACACTTTAACTATGCCACATGTCGCCCATGTAGAACCAGTCCTGATGCCACGGCAGAGGCTCCCAGCAGAGCCCGTGGTGCTGTTGGCCAATGATATCACAGCTCTCGAACAAATTTAGGCATGCGGCACCCAGCACAAGGGGACATGCATGGCAGGTAGGCCTACACGCATTGGAGAGTCTGATCAAGTCTGATTGGTCATAACTATATCATATTTGAACCTATCTGACATGTTTTTATTTGAACTCACTCTTTTGTGCACAATTGGCGGCAAAACAAAAATTTCACTCTTCCCAAAACCAGTGGGCAACACACAAAATGTGTGTTTCCTCTCACATATGTTTATAACGGCCTGTTTCTGCTCAGCCTTTAAAGTGAAGGGCAGCTTCAGGTCTTCGACCACCGCATCTAATGCTTTTAGTAAATCTATATTCAGAAGCATGTACGTGTTGTTCTTGCCTAGCAACCAAAATGGAGGTGACAATAAATATGGAACCTCACCAGCATTCGGATTTTGTGCCAACATTACTGGGTGGTAAAACGAACACTAATATATAATAAAAAGACAGTATTGTGTAGAATATAATTTTATTTTCATGTCTGAATGCAAAGACGATATTTAAATCTTATTATCATGTGGTTTTCGGTAATCGAAATCATGGTACACGCGGTATCACTTGCTGGTGGCTCGTTTAGAGCTCCATAGAAATCCCCGCACTGAATATGTTTTTTGACCAATGAGCAAGCGCCATCCTGGACTGGCAGAAATTTGCGTTTTTGAGAAGTTTTCTGTGTGGCGGTTTATTGTTGATTTCTGTGATAGAATAGACATATGCACCAAAGTAAGGTTCCTACAGTTAAGAATGGATTATATGTTATATAATTTCGTTGCACTTGTAGTGTCTACTTGAATTCTGTGAGACCTACATCGAGTCAAAGTGTTGGGCGATATTGGGGTGGATGTTCATGAAGTGGGACTCTCGTGTGGCAACTGTCAATGTCAGCTTGTTAAAACGGCCACACAGAGAGTTCCGGGGGGCTAGGCAGGACGAGACGCTCGCCATGAGCTTTACGTCCCTGTGTCTTGAGTAAGGCCCTCACGGGCCCTGGGGACAATTTCCATTTGGGGGCCCGGGCTGGGGTAGAGACAGTTGCCTTTTACAACGTCGGTACCACTATATTATAGTTAAATATAATACCGCTTATTTTGTTAAAGGTGACTCTGATGCCCCATACAAATATACTGAAATAGATGTGGTAAATATGGTTAATTTTCTCATTGATAATATTTTTGTGGAATTTGGTGGTCGAATATTTCAGCAAGCTTTTGGTATTCCCATGGGTACAAACTGTGCACCATTATTGGCAGACCTGATTTAATACTCATATGAATCAGATTTTATCCAACATTTACAACGAGGAGGTTCTAAGAAACTAACATGTAATTTTAATTACACTTTCCGATACATAGATGATGTATTGTCACTAAATAATCCCAAGTTTGGTGATTATTTGGATGTCATATATCCTAAGGAACTTGAAGTTAAGGATACTACAGACTTCGCTAATTTTTCCAACTATCTAGACCTGAGGTTGGAGATTGATAATGATTCTAACCTGTCAACTAGATTATATGACAAACGTGATGATTTCAATTTTTCCATAGTCAATTTCCCTTTTCTAAGCAGCAACATTCCTATGTCACCGGCATATAGTGTGTTTGTTTCTCAACTTATACGCTATTCCAGAGCTAGTTGCAAATATGAGGACTTTGCCTATCGAAGTGCCCAGGTAGTCTCTAAACTGCTGCGACAAGGATATGTTATACCAAGACTTATAGCTGCGTTTAAGAAATTCTATGGACGTCATCATGATCTGGTTGATAAATACACCAAATCCATGTCTGCCATGCAACTAGATCTATTTTCATGTTAATTTTGGGGAATTCATGACGGGTGCCACTAGTGGGGCAGGAAATGCTCACTCTTTCCGGAACACCTGATTTCACCTCCTAATGGCCATTTTGGGGGGTTCATGAGTTTCCCTGTCATTTTTGTTTTCTGTCACCTCGTATGCCTGATATGACTTTCTGTCCCCGGACTATGAGATTGGATAACGGACCTTGTTTTGTTTGCTCGGAATACTTAATACTGGGTATTGATTCCACGTCTATTGCTGACTCGGGGGCGCAAGCCCTGTGGATCGCCAGTTCTCTTCTCCACCCGGGGTGGTGTGACACAGGCTCTGGTAGAACGTCGGGCTGGCTCAGAGTTCCATCTCTGTGACAGTGCCTTCCGCGAGGCCGGCCAGCAACATGCCCACGTGTACGGGTTCCGTGGTGCCGCTCCCATGGCACCTCGGGCTCTACATACGGCTACATTACCATAACTATGTAATATGCATGTTGTAGTTAAGGAGTTGATGAGATGCATGCGTTATGTCGTGGTGTATGACGGCCGGACTCGTTCCGGACTGACTGTACCTGGTAGAAGTATTCCGTAGAGTAGTGCCGGACGCCCTGTAGCGGGCGCCCGCCGAACTTTACAGTGGTACTAGATTGATCTTACAAATTGTTGTTATCCTACACATTATTGCAGCGTGTAGGCGGTTCTCTGTAACCTTATTATGACTTTGTCCCTGTTATTATGTAAAGAACACTTCAGCAAAGCTTTTCCAAACTATTTGTATTATCCATAAAATGCATATGTTTTGAGTAATATGACATTTTGTATGTAAATGTCGACCCAAATGGCCCAACTCCTCTATATCCGATGTAATAACTGATAGCCTTTCAATTTCAACATTATTTGTTCTTCGATGTTTGTTTCGATGTTTTTTATATTGAATTAAATCTTGCAACACCTAATCATCTAAAATTAATGTGATGAAACCACTCACGTGTGTGTTGTATGCGTATTTACGCTTGTAGTCAATATGGTCAGAAATAATACATACTTGCATCTTAATATACAGAATCAAGTTCACTGAACATATTTTGGAAAGCCAATACTTCACATATATACATATTGTTACCAATACGGCTGTGAGAAAACAGACGGAACACCGTGAGCAGTTTGTCTGGTAAGAGCATCTGTAATTTGCCGCGAAAAAAAGTAATGCGAATCCCACTCTTCAGACGCATCAGCTCTTGCAAGCATCCTCCAGTCCCAATGAGATCCGTAAAGGTCAGTCGCTTAGAATGAATCCAGTTACCAAGTTAATGGAGTCCGTCAACTAGTACTGACCCATGTCGACCAGACGGGATTTGGTATTACATTGGCCCATATGTTTATGATTTTCAGAAGGCTCGCTCAAGTACAGCATATCACATCTAGGAATTAGAAGGCAGGAAAATACTGCTATATTTTTCAGATACGGTGACGCACATGAAATAAGAATTTAATATACACTGTATGGCAATATGTAAAACACATCGGGTTTTTGTCTATTGTGATCATCATAACGCTGGCCTATTCCTGCAATATTTTATTCACAAATTCGAAACCAAGAACCTCTGGCACCAAGTAATATGGATGACTTTATAATTCCTGGGTCATGGAGACGGTTGCGTATACCCAACCATGTGAAAGATGTGGAAAATACCCCCAAAATATTTTATCCATTGTAATCATCGTTACCACAAAACTTTCCTTGAGAAGTCAACTAAGGATAAATTGTTGTATTCCTATTTTGCTTCCTTTTTCAGATTCTTATTTCTCGAACTGCGCAGTGATGTTTAAATTAAGATGGCTTTTCAAGAGCCACAGTAGGTCTTCTAATGAGCCACAACACACACTCTCCTCTTAACGACAGCGGAAACACCCCAACGAAACTTGAGCACCTGCTCTTTGTGACAACTTACATGTATACAATCCTTATCATATGGTTTCCATCACGCTATGTTCAGCAAGATGTGTTCTTTAGATTTTTCAGAAAAGTTGCATTGCATACAGCATGTGCTTTCACAGAGCTGGATCTGTAAGTAGTAATATAATTTATTGAAGCCCGTGACAATAAGTAAATCCAGTTAATGGAAACATTAACTCCTTAACCAGTACTGACTACTGGCTTTCAGTTTATTTCACGTGGAATCACATTGCGCTCGAGGTCTTCGAATTTAGCACGTCCACCCAATGTAAATCACCACTCAAGGGTAATATAGATGGTCATGCTGAACCAGTGGTTAGGTTCTATTCATCTGTCACGCAATTCGGCGTTTTATCTCAAGCTATACCTAAGAGTATGGCAAGCACGAATGCCTACACATAAAGAGGCCAGTTCAACCTGCATTTTAGCCTTGTGATTTTTTTCTATTTCGAAGTTATTCATTGAGTTTTTTCCCGTTGTCATAATTTGGATACATTTTCGAACAAGTAGTTCTAAAATTGGGATTGGTTTGACTTTCTAGTGAGATGGACCAAAGTATGATTCAAATGTATATTTGACAGTACTATACTTTACTTCGGGATCTAATATTCCGCGAACCTTTTAAAAACGTACTTCAATCGAAGAAAGCTCTGCAGAAGTGAACACTACAAAAGAGTCAATTTATTCCATCAATGGAAAACATCACATCGGATTGACTGCATTAGGACATTTTACAATTGCGTGGGACACAAATTGCGAGACGTAACCCCTTTCATTATAAAGCGGTAGGCATAAACCGAGATTTGAGCGAGAAACATGATGATGTCTTTGTATGTAATTCAAAGCATCAAAACATGCTAGGGTTTTCTGAGAAAATTAATGTTTCATGTGTCATGCCATTTGTTACCAAATGCCTTGGCCCCGGAAACGTAGGTTTAGGTGTTATCATATCTGAAAAAGGAGTGGAATTTTGAAGTAACATTTTCAAAGCTATCTCTCTGAAATAGTCATGTATCAGAACCAAATAGAAACATCGTTTTCGATACCTTGTTTGATACTTTCCAAAAGTGTGTTGTTTCCAAAATCTATACAACATTTCAAGAAACTTAAATGTGAACATGGATAAAGGGTTAATCTTCATGAATTTCACAGATGTCTGCCTCTTAGAGTCAATACAGTTACTGGCATGGTAAAAAATTGAACAATACTCTATAGGTTTCGTTTGACTATATGCTGCATTTTGTATTGATGATGTCTGAAAATCGCTGATGATATTCGATCTTTGAATATCGGTGATAATTGATTATTTGACATTGATTTGACCAAACTGGGAATGATTAAATGATGCTATCATTAGAATGATTGGAAATACGATTTGCATGTTATGGTATGAAAAATACCTGATTTTTTTAATGAGGCAGAATAACACAATATAAACATTTATTTTGCAGAAAAGTATGTAGTCATATTATTATATTTTGATTATTCTAAAGTAATTACATGTATACAGTGGCTGATATATGCCATAGTTTTATTCTTTAGTTTTCATTTATTCACGATATTTTCCAGACGGATGTAATACACGTACTTAATATTGAATACACGTACTTAATGTTTAAATATGCATACTTAATATTGAATACTCGTTTTTAATATTTAATACGCATACTTAATATTAAATACACATACATAATATTAAATATGCGTATATAATAATAAATACATGTACTTAATATTAAATACGTGCACTTAATATTAAATACACATACTTAATATTAAATATGCATACTTAATATTAAATATGCATACTTAATGTTAAATACGCATACTTAATATTAAATACACGTACATAATATTAAATACGTGTAGATATTTTGTTCTTTTTTGCAGCGCCATACTGCTTGATATTTACCTTGTTTCACGAGACATACACAGCAACATAACCACATCCATTTTATGCTAATTTAACATTAAGTACGCGTATTTAACATTAAGTAGGTGTATCTAATATTAAATACACATATTTAATATTATATACACGTATTTAATATTATATAAGTGTATTTATTATTAAGTATGTGTATTTAATATTAAGTATGCGTATTTAACATTAGATACGTGCATTTAATTATTTTATTTTCTCTAGAATGTCCTCCTGGAAAAAATAAATAAATGAATTCTGAAAAATAAAAATATGGCCTATATCAGCCACGGTACATGTAGGGGATTTATTATCTTCAATGGAGGCTTTAGTTAAAATTCCTGTTTCAATATGCCCTCAAAAATGTTTTCTCAAGTCTTATATCAGAAGTTGAATTGGATGTCAGTCCAATGCACATTTTCTTCAAATTATTAGTTCAACATTACACGATCTATGTGATATGTATTATTCATAGTTGCTTTACCACAACAGCCACTAGAGGTGACAGTAACATGTTACAACGGAAAAAAACTAATCTTGCAGTAAATAAGTATTATCAGACGAGGAGTTGCTGAGCTCATTTAATCCCTGAACGAATTATTCTGAGCATGTCTCCGAGTCTTCTATGAGAACAATCCAGCCGATAAAGTTGTTCCACACTAGAAATCTTTTCTCAATATCAAGATCTAAGAGCCTGATTTCAACAGAATTAGGCATATTGCATAAAATTGGTATGTGAAGTGCTGTGCAATTAAGACTGGATATCGAGATTTATTTGTCAAATACCAATCTGGATAATACAGCCTCCCTCCGAGGGATCATACCTCAACCAACTACAAATGACATTTCAAGTACCCGAGTAACTGGAATTATTGATATTCTGTTTTGCTTGTCTGTTTCATACAACCATTAGTAACTGTCTGGAGTCTTGAGTCAGCTGCTACTTGATCTGCCAACCATTGGCCGATTATGGTGCACGAGAAGAACTAACTCATGCTTTTACAATAACAAGAGTGATCTACATTTCTTCTTTTCTTTTCATTCTTCTCTGTTCTCTGCATATAATTCATGCTCTTACTCAAGAGTTGTAACTCTGAAAACCTAATTTCTGTACATCAAAAAGATGTGTTTGTTACATATATTATGCGTCCGTTTGGATACTTTTTCTCCAGGTCATGGCTGACATGTTTAATTTCACAATGTTCTTTTTTCAAATAAACTACAGTTTGAAATTTTGACAAATGTATAAATTTACACCATTTACTATATTATTCTTGGTGTACATCATATTCTTGATAGTCATGGTGTCCAGCAGCCATGATAACATGGTACATGCTATCATGCAGCTAAATAGTAGTAAGCTACTATTTGAAATCATTGCTATAATGGCACATATCCGTTGAAATGATCACGATGTCAATAAAGATAGCTACAGATGGACCCGGAATGAGGGCCTAATTTTGTGCAATCCAATCAAAATAAATATGTCTAAACTATACCTGCAAAATGGTTTTTACTTTTGACCAGTTTCACTAAAATCATCTTAAATCGAAATAACGTACACACGTACACATGCTAATCTAGTGGT
Organism: Terebella lapidaria; assembly: GCA_949152475.1. Taxonomy (NCBI): domain Eukaryota; kingdom Metazoa; phylum Annelida; class Polychaeta; order Terebellida; family Terebellidae; genus Terebella; species Terebella lapidaria. The sequence goes on along the minus strand of OX424569.1, from coordinate 29,170,726 downwards.
TCAAATTCGAGTATAATATATAATGTGAATATGATAGAACAAATAGTAAATATTATTGTCAATCGAATATTTGAGCTGGATTAACATGACTAATGAAGCCAGTTTTATAAGAATTTGGCATAATGTTTTTTTACAAAAGTACTCTGAAACCATCTATTCTAGAAGTGGTATAAACCAAATGTGGATATTAAAAAATTCCAAATCTTTATTGGAATATCTACATGCTCACACACTTTCAAAAGTAACGTCTATCGAAACATTTGATTTCTCCACTTTGTACACAACTATACCTCATTCTGAACTGAAATCTCAGCTTAAAAAACTAATCAATAATTCATTTTTCTCTAAAAAGGGACAACGTCGGTACCACTATATTGTAGTTAAATATAATATCGCTTATTTTGTTAAAGGCGACTCTGATGCCCCATACAAATATACTGAAATAGATGTGGTAAATATGGTTAATTTTCTGATTGATAATATTTTTGTGGAATTTGGTGGTCGAATATTTCAACAAACTATTGGTATTCCCATGGGTACAAACTGTGCACCATTATTGGCAGACCTGTTTTTATACTCATACGAATCAGATTTTATCCAACATTTACAAAGAGGAGGTTCTAAGAAACTAACATGTAATTTTAATTTCACTTTCCGATACATAGATGATGTACTGTCGCTAAATAATCCCAAGTTTGGTGATTATTTGGATGTCATATATCCTAAGGAACTTGAAATTAAGGATACTACAGAATCCGCTAATTTTTCCAACTATCTAGACCTGAGGTTGGAGATTGATAATGATTCTAACCTGTCAACTAGATTATATGACAAACGTGATGATTTCAATTTTTCCATAGTCAATTTCCCTTTTCTAAGCAGCAACATTCCTATGTCACCGGCATAGTTTCCCTGTCATTTTTGTTTTCTCTCACTTCGTATGCCTGATATGACTTTCTGTCCCCGGACTATGAGATTGGATAACGGACCCTGTTTTGTTTGCTCGGAATACTTGATACTGGGTATTGATTCCACGTCTGTTTCTCAACTTATACGCTATTCCAGAGCTAGTTACAAATATGAGGACTTTGTCTATCGAAGTGCCCAGCTAGTCTCTAAACTGCTACGACGAGGATATGTTTTACCAAGACTTATAGCTGCGTTCAAGAAATTCTATGGACGTCATCATGATCTGGTTGATAAATACAGCAAATCCATGTCTGCCATGCAACTAGATCTATTTTCATGTTAATTTTGGGGAATTCATGACGGGTGCCACTAGTGGGGCAGGAAATGCTCACTCTTTCCGGAACACCCGATTTCACCTCCTAATGGCAATTTTGGGGGGTTCATGAGTTTCCCTGTCATTTTTGTTTTCTCTCACTTCGTATGCCTGATATGACTTTCTGTCCCCGGACTATGAGATTGGATAACGGACCCTGTTTTGTTTGCTCGGAATACTTAATACTGGGTATTGATTCCACGTCTATTTGGTATACTGACTGGTCAACCTTTTATTTACTATAGGCGCCATATGGCGCTCTAAATCACCTTCACTCCCCCAACTGTATCGGAGGATTATTTTATAAAAGCCATTCAATGAATCCACTATTCAGCGTTGTTGGAATTTCATGGAGATACAGAACTATACATATACTATTGTTAATATTGCCGAATAAGGTCGCTCTCTTGAACAACATCATATGGCTGCTGCGGAACCCTATTTCATCAATATTACTATTGTTTACTTGTTTAGACAGCTGGATCTACATGTTCGTGGCTAAGGAATTCAATGACACCAATTTTCTCAGGCCATACCCAAAATGATTTGGACGTTGCAAATCCCATTCAAATGCATCTATTATCTTCTTCCAACCAAGTATCTAAAGTTGCAGCCTGCGAAATGTCATTTATAAAGTAAATTCATTCATTTCGAGGCAGTGACCTATGCCAATCTTATTGTGATTGAAGGAAGTTCCAAGTAGACGGATTTATCTACCGAAAACAGTATGTTATTGGAAGAATACTATGAAAATTACTACTATGATAACTCTTATCATAGAAAGATAACAATTACTGTATTGATTATATGGGTATCAAATTGTATTGAATATTGGGATTCTGGTAATGATAAAAGGAAAGTTTTGCGTTTCGAATACACATTCACCCCCGAAGCTAGCCTACGGTATAAAATGGCGGAATACATTAATGTGAAATATGGTCTTTTTTTTGTAGACATTGATAAATTAGAATAAGAACTATTGATGGGGAAACATGATGTCCAGGACAACACAATATTATCAACATTGGTCTTTACAATTCATCAGTGACAAGTGTTGTTTCTCAGGGTAATGAATCGTCAAATTGAATTTCATCACATCATTTTCCATTTTAATAACATAAAAATTTTCTCAACCCAATTATTTTACATTTCATGAGGAAAATGAAATATACTTGTAATATCTTAACTTCGTAATCAAGTGTTCTCTCAATCGGAGTTTCGTAAAAGCATTCAAAACATTACAGAAAAAAACAAAACAGTACAGAAATGGATCACAGTGTTGAAACCTGATCTCTAGACTAATACAAGAGTAAGTCACACTCAGTGACACAAGCCTGTTTATATGCAAATTAAGCTGGAAGTCCGGATCAAATGACCTTCCGTGATTGAGGTTACCGGAAATCTCATTACATTTGATGTTATTGTGAGATAGGGTGTCACATCCGTATTTCGACCATAGCTGTCAGCTCATGTGCGATGGTTACCATGAAGAATCAAGTCATAAACATCGAGATCAGACACATAAACCATACATTCCGCGAGATACACACTTAAAATAATGAGAAAGTTAAAAGTATTGGTCGTATTATTATACACGCAGGTTAAAACACACATCAATTACCTAGATGAACAATTATGCTGTATAGCCTGATTATAAGTGTTGTTTATGTGTCATGTGGATGGTGTACTATCCGGTTTCCAATGAAGAATATATTGAACTGTTCTTACGCGAAATATTGCACATATAGTATTTCAGAGGGTGAATTTGCACACACACCGGATATAATAACGCCCTTATGGTCGTTATCACAGCCTTGTTTATATACATGATTACAAGACATGGAACAACATTGCATGTTGAATGTCAAGCTACTGAAAAAGGACGATGAAGGATATTGGAACTTTCTACTCTGGCGAGTCCACGTCAACACCAAAATTAATAAATTTTGAGCCACGAAATGGCTGATGGTTCCTGTTGTTGCTGGTGTACCTAGTCTTTCATGAACAGTAAATGGGTCTTAATTACTTAAATACTATACAGTGTATGTTTCAACCGGCAACCGGTAATTCAATTGAGTTTCAATGATCATCAGAAAAGACTCAAAACAGTGTTTGGAATTGTAACTGCACCTGAATACATATTTGCGCCAAAATATTCACGGGTGTAAGCAGAGTCAGTGTCTAAAATATAGGCATTCTACTGTGCTCTTGAGGGAACTAGTGAATCATTGCCGACCATCCTGTCAACGTTGGAACATCTGAAACAATCTTTATGAAATATGTATATGAAAATTGGAACAAAATTTACCCTGAAGAAAAACTTATGAAATAAATGTAGTTCCGTAAGTTGGTTTGAATCAATCCACTTTTGAAAATGCGGGACGCAACTACGTAGAATAGGGAGCGTAATTGAGTTTCGAGTAGTATTCATAACACATGAAAATATTCGTCGTACAAAGCTTCTGACCCCATCTTTTTTTTGGACCTAGATTTTTATTTAAAAATCAATATTATGTCCTATCATTAAATTATGTGTCATACCACGTGATGACAATCCGAAGATTTCCTGCATTTTAAGACAAGACATGCATACACACCATCATTATTATATTTTCTAAGCAGCACGAAACTGTGTATTCATAACCGGCGTGTCCTGTTATGCAACCTTACTGAATCAGATAATATCGTTGCAGAATGTGGTCGAGGATTATCAAATATACTTAATATCATTCATCACATGTGATTTTCTTGAGACCAGAAAATCTTGATCAAGACTGCTTTCGAGAACATAGCGTTTTCACGTGCCATTTTTTTCTCATATTTCACAACAATGTTCACATTTCAAATAGGATAAATATGGTTTAATTGTTCCTGTGTGGCACATTTACTACATGCCTATTCTCCTATTGCAAGAGTGATGGCATGAAAGAGTGTAATAAATTTAGTCCCCGCAATCTAACACTTTTATCCTAGGTAATGAATGGCCCACTGTGTGAATACGGCTCTATATATTTGGTCGGGTTTGATTTTAATACAAGATGTTGAATTACCACTTCGCCTTGGGAAAAAGCTGGTTGTTTTTGGTGCAAAAAGGTTGCTGTATCATTCTACCAGTGATTGGATTCCAACTTTCTAAGCCTATTACATACAATCTAAGCGAGATTCGATCAGAGAAAAGTCTAATGATACCAATCATTTTGCTACATGTTTCCAAGCATTTACTTCCCGTCTTTTCGGGAGAGAATGACAACTAATGTGGTACATAGATGGAAACTTGCTGATTGTTGTGAAACAAATTGTTGTGATACCAAAAACAACGTACGATACCGATCGTTTTGCTATGTGTGTTCATTTCCTTCCTTTCTTTCAGCGAGGGAATGGCGACTTGTGTGGTATATCGATAGATGCTAACTATCATAGGCGGGTGTCCTGCTCCTGAAAAGAAATTGTTATAATGTGGTCGAAAACATGGTCATAAGAGCGAGTTTGTGTTGAAATGATAATCAGGCGAGGCTAAGAAGCTACCATATAACATTTAAGTCTCTGGTTACTGATATTCTCGAGCTCTGCAGACTCCCGGCCACTTTGTTCATTTCGTTTCCGGCCCCCTTCCTCAAATTCCTGGATTCGCCCCTTAATATGGTCATCCCATGACAGTTTGTAGTACCCTTGAGCGAAAATGCGCTTGAGTAGACATAAGCTTCCTATACCTTATTCCAGGTCAGATAAAGTGGTCGCCTGTGGTCAGTACTAGTTGATGTGGTGTAAATCTGGTAAGTGGATTCATTCTAAGTTATTGGCTCCAGTAGATCTTATTACGATTTATGAATCGAGGTATAGGGAGATGAGCTACTGTTCTGTTCCTAATGCGGTGATTTCTAAGTTGGTACAGATAGAATCAAACAAAATAATGTTTGGTTTAACCAAAGATGTTATATTCACCATGCACAAATCCACAGCGATCACATTGGCCATAAAAACACAGCTCTACAATTATTTTCATTTCATAAAAAAAACATAGGTTGTTGGGCAGTTGTATACTAATTCCATCATGTGTACAGTAGAAACAACTACATTTAACACACTGTCTGCCCCTGATGACGCCAGTGTGTCTTCGGATAAACTATTTGGTCGGGCTTTGTTTCTATTGCAAAATGTTATATATTATGTTTGTTATTGGCATCATCAAAATCTGACTATTTTTGGTAATAGATTGATTCTTACATTTATGTCCTTATATATGAAATTTACAGTGCTGTACTTTCTTTAATCTAATGTGGGAAGGTGGCGTACGTATGTGAACCTGCTAGAACTCGTGAACATGTTGACCAATGTAATACCGAATTACGTCTGGTTGGTCAGTACTAGTTGATGGACACCATTTACTCGGTAACCAGATTCATTCTGTGCCACTGGCGTCCGCGGATCCTATTAGGGTTGGAGGACATTCTCAGCAGCTTGGGCGTCTGAAGAGGTGACCAACACTTCTCATTCCCAGCAGATAACTAACAATTTTAGTGCTTACCATGTTCTGCCTTTCCCTCAACAAGTACTGGTATTTACGTCCATGCGAAATACGGAAAGCACACATAATAAGAATAGTATGTGTGCTTTCCGTATGACACTAAACACATACCCAGATAAATGGACCTGAATGGTTTCGACACATTTATTCCAGATTAGATGACTAGGTTGTTGCACAATTTCATTCCAGAAGAATATCAAATAAAAATAAGCATTCAGGAGCATGTACAGCTGAAACTGAAGTCATGTATATACATATACACAACAGTTTTTGTCAAATTTTCATGTAAACATAAAGAAATAGAATAAACTGAATATCAACTGATACAGAATATAATTGTTAAACGATAATTGTATTTGTATATGTGACCAATACCATCGACTTCACTTATAGTATTAAGAAGTGAATAACGCCCATGGTAGTAGTCGTATTTCACTTAATGACAGAAAACGATTTTGATAATTTAACACATTTATAGGAACATGTTAAAACAAGTACAAGAAGAAAATAAAATACGAATATGACACTGAGAATAATATTAGTGTCTCATATTCTGACACCCTCATATTTCTTTACCATAATATAAGAGTTGAGTAGCAGTTTCGGGTACAAGTTGCCAGTTGATATATTGGAGTATTTATTCACATGATGATATGGTTACGTGAAGAAATCCACACAGGCTATGTATATAACACAATTGGGAAAATGTGTATATCTGGCTGCCAACAAGAATGGTTTAATTAAATTTCAGATATGGCGGGTGTGGAATGGTATAGCTGTTGGGCTTGTCTTCATGTTCTTTGTTGATTCATCCAGAAATAAGATGTACATCGCTCTACAATGGAATGCACAGTGATAAGAGAGTTCGTAGTTGTTTCCAGTAACGGCACAACTGTTTCCTCAGTTTCTTGGCATTCGCTACCGTTCTGCGGTGTACTCGCACTAAGGCTTATCTGCAGAGTTGTGCTTGATAACGAAAGGTATAATATACCCAATTGTCATCACGAGGTCACATTTGTGCAGGTGATCTTGAAATTCTGCTCAGATAACATGAAATATAAACATCGTTTGCATCAACGTGTGTTTTAGCATTGGACTAGGTTGATATCCGATAACATTCTGATTTTTTCTCCTCATACCCAATACTAATGCGTGGTATGAATGTGCATATCTAATATCGCTAATGGATTTACAAGCGTAATTGAATAGGGTGATAATAATCATATTAAACATAGATATATGTAGGTGCGAGATAATTAGTACATACATTTCGACGTGGATCATAATGTATTACATTATGAAATATCCAATGATTTGTGAACACGAGATCAGTCATCAATTAATTTTTTTTTCTGTGAATTTTATCAGTTTTGTCAAATTACTGTCATCAACATAGAATCAGTTCGCGTTGTGGCATATTGCATTCATGTAATGTGCATATAACCACTACAATAACACTACTAATCATTAGTGGTAACACAGGCATGCTTTTATGGTGAACATATGGCTCTGGTTCAAAGCCATATATCCAAAACACTAAATTGAAAACTTATAGAACTCGAATTTTCAGATGGTTTCCTGAATATGCACTATGATGTTGTCCATATAACGCATAATAATAGGAGACTTTGCAATGATGGAGGCAGACAGCATGGTTTCTGTGATCACTCAGCATATCATATAGTTTAGTAGGGGTAACATCATTACCACCAAGTCCAGTGTACATACAAACCATTGAATAAATATCAATTTGAAATTTGGAACAAAAGTATGCAAACTGAATTACATAACTATGGATTATAGCAATCACGGAAATATTTGGTGTTTTCTTCACAGTCAAAGTTGAGCATGCATTGGCACTACTATTTCAGAACATTTTTTCTGAATTCATATATCGTTTCAGAATTTTGAGACACATTGAAAATCCAAGTACATATACCGTTTTTACTGCATTCGGGAGCTCTGGTCAGGCGCCTGTCATTCTGAGCTCCTGAGTGCAGTCGAGAATTGAATCTTTTCCGATTGTCGAGTGTCCCTTGAAGTAATGTGCCATCAGAATCGGTTCCACTTCTATTCCGATACACATCATCGGAAATCTTGATAGGGACTTAAAATTACAATAAATTTACAGATAATTTATTGTCACTGTTGTCCTGTGCAGAGGTCAACAGCACAATAGGGATTTTATCTTTGATAATACAATAACCAGAACATTTATCATAACCAAACCATTTGTTTCACCAAGGCATTTCGAATATAATTGAAACTTTTCTCTGATTGCGATGAAGTATACATCTTCTTATATACTGCAGACACTTATCTAAAATTCCGCCTGACATAGAGACGCTCCCATACTTGATGTTGGTGTCACTGATATTTTGCACCAAAGAGAACATGAAAATGAATAAATGTAACAGTATGTGCATCCGGAACTTCAATTGCACCTATTTTTTCTTCAGTGGACAGCACTGGTTTTCTAGACTGTTAGCTTATGGAAATGCCATATATCGGGGTTCAGGAGGTTCCATAAAATTTATGTTTATTTTCATTTATTTTTTTATATATACAATATGTTGAAACCTAATGCCACTCTACGTGCGGCATCACAATTGAAAGAAATAGCCCCAAGAGCCAGTGACTATGAATTAAAAAGACACTGTTTACTTACCTAATGGCTGTATTCCAAATTTATTCCTCTATTGTATTTCGGACAATATAGTACAAAATATTTTTTTTAGCGATCCCTACCGTAGTTATGACGCAGCAAGGTTGTTTTGCATATAATCTTTTAACGGGAGCCACATGTGAGCAGGAAATGCTCACTCAACACACTGAATTTCTCCATATGACAATATATTGATATGTAGGTAGTTTCATGAAAATTTCTCAATTTGTCCTGACACTGGATATTGGATAACGGACTTGCTTTTGGTCGCTCAGTGTACTTCCTACTTTGGTACTAGTTCCATCTTGATTTAGTAACTTCTAATATTTTTCACTCTTGCAAGTTCACAATATAGAACATAATAGCGCTTGACATACTTGTGGTCTTGAACCGTCTATTCCGGTGCAAGTGGATATGTCATTCACTATAAACTTTCCTCTCACTTGAATATTTTCATGCTGTGTCCTCATTTGGCACAGTCAGTTTGATTAACTCTGGTAGATCGGCTGCTCAGTCAGTCTCGGATAATTTGTTTAGTTTTCGAAATTCACTTATACAATTACAAAGAGAAAGTGATAATCATTATTGGGATAGAAGACACCAAAATGATGACATGGTACTCTTGTGGGACGAAGGATTTAATGTTTGCGCTCGTGAGCAAGGGATTTCTATTTAGATGGTTGTCAATTTAGCTCATGAGGGCATGTGCCTATAATTAGTGAAATCCTGAAACAATTATTAATCCAACCAATAAACACATCCATATCCTCTGACCAGGCGCCTACCACTCTGATATCCTCAGTGGAGTCAAGTACCCACATGCTCCTGGCTGTCGAGTGCCACATGATTTAAGGTGCTTTCAGCAACAATAGCAGCAGCACTTCCCCTCTAATACATGTCTTTGATATCTACAGTAGAACCGACAATATGACGCTGATTTAAACTGCTGATTTATCACCCTCTTGGGCATGAACAAAGGTCAGTTGCGTTATGATTTGTTGCAAAACGATAACAAAACAATTAATTTTTGGCCTGTACTCGTAGAGAGGTGTGGAAGAAATGAATACAAGTTATTATGTTTTTCATTTAGGTGATGATGTACTTTGTCTTGACACAATTAGTACTCAAGTCCTGATGCAATAGGATGCAACAAAACACGAACATTGTAATTTGTAGTTTATTATTTTATTAATAATATCACAATTCGACGAGAGTAACCTGTCTAGTGTTCAAGATTATACATCCAGATTTATCCACGTGACCGGGTTACACTTTTTGAGTTGCAACTGAAGGTAACCCAATAAATTAGAACAAACCATACATACATGTACTGGTAAATAGTGCACTGAGGTACATGTACATGTGTTCACTATATTCAAACCTACAGTAATAAAATTGATTGTAACAGCAAACCTCGGCTCACTATTTTTAAATTATGAGGTTGTATCTGAAATATACAGTGCTCCCATTTCCTCTAATCTAAGGTCAGAAGGTGGCGTACGTGTGTGAGCCTGATGGAACTCGTAAACATATGGTCCAGTGTAATACCAAATTACGCCTGGGCGGCATTGGTCAGTACTAGTTGATGGACATCATTTATTCTGTAACTGGATTGATTCTGTACCACTGGCCACCAAGGATCATATTAGCGCTGCAGGACATTCTCAACAGCTTGGGCGTCTGAAGGAGTGACTAACTCTACTTATTCACAGCAGATGACTAACAAATAAGTTTCTTCTGTAAGTGTTAGTATTCACATATATGTGAAATACTGGCCTTGCAAAATGTGTTCAGTGGATTTGATTCTGTATGTTTAGAGAAAATTATGTGTGATTTCGCATGGCACTGAACGGAAATACCCACATAGAATGGACCTGAAGGGTTCCATCACATTTATTCCAGATGAATGAGTGTTTCATGATTTCATTCGAACAGAATTTTAAAGGAAAAGGCACGCAAAGCTTGTAAAGCTGATATTGAAAAGCCATGTATATGTATATGCAACTGTTTTGTCACGTTTTAAAAATTATTAAACTAAACATCGACTGATACAGAAAATAAAGCATGATAGACAATAATGGTATTGCTGTCAATCACTCTTGAATTATAAATAATATTAAGAAGTGAAACACCCCAGCAGTTAGTAGTTGTATTTCACAAAATGACAAAAAAAAAACTTTCGAAAAAGGTAATCAAATTAAAATATTATATTGTCAGGAATCCTACCAACAGGTACAAGAAGCTTAGGAAATGATATTAAGTTGTCACTGAACACAATATGAGTGTCCCATATTCCGACACCCTCATATATGAGTTTGGTAACAGTTTCAGGTTTAAGTTGCCAGGTGATATCTTGGAGTGTTTATTCACATGATCATATGGTTACGTGATGAAATTCACATAAGCTATATTTATAAAACAATTGGGAAAACTGTCTGCATCTGACTGATAATAAGAACTGTTTGATTTAATTTAATATATCTCCTCATACCCAATACTAATGAGCGGTATGTATGTATCACTAACTGATCTATACAAGGTAATTGGATAGGGTGATACTATTCATCTCACACTTACATATATGTAGGTGCGAGATAATTAGTACATAGACGTGGAATCGATACCCAGTATTAAGTATTCCGAGCAAACAAAACAGGGTCCGTTATCCAATCTTATTGTCCGGGGACAGAAAGTCATATCAGGCATACGAAGTGAGAGAAAACAAAAATGACAGGGAAACTCCCAAAAATGGACATTAGGAGGTGAATTGGCCATTATGCATACTCAATAACTGGTGCGATAACAAGTCATCAATTAATTATTTTTTCTTTGGATTTTATCAGCTTTGTCAAATCAATGTCATCAACATATTATAATCGGTTCGAATTAGGGCATTATTTATTGTTTATGGTGGTAATAGATTGATACTTACATTCAATATACATATAACCACTGAAACAACGACTTATATCAAACCATCACATTATTGATTGGGTTCCAACACTGGCATGAACCTGTGGTGAGAATATGGTTCTTATTTTCAACACTAGATTTATGAAAAATTATTGAAACTCCCTGGAGGTTTCTGGAATATATATTTATATCGTGTCTATTAACGCAATGATACAAGGATACTTTCAATGATGGATACAGGTGGCATGGTTTCTAGAATCACTTAGCTGTCATATGAATTAGTAAGAGAAAAACCATCACCACTTACAGTATATACTGTAATGCATGTAGATCATTTATTAAATCTAAATTTGGAATCGAGGGAAGATATGAAATCGAATTGCATCAGATATGGCTTGAATACTTTGAACGGTATTCGATTACGAGTACGGAAGTATTCATGAAAACATTCACGATTAATTTCGCCATGATTTGTGCTGTGATATGAGGTGCGAAAGAAATATTGAGAATATTTATTGAAAAACAATCATTCGAAATAATAATTGCTGATTGCTCAGCTCTATCAGAATATTCCGAATATAGTTACAATCATATTCAACAAACATGATACACCAATGGATAACATCACATAGTGGTGTACACAAAACCGGTGTAAGGAAACTGGGGAAATATTGCTTGATGTAATCTATGTCATGAATTTTTCATTTGGTCTTCTCATCAAAACATGACATCCGGGCAGAGATTAACTCAAGAGATCAACTCACATGACGTTGTATCAGTCAGGAACTTTGGGATCAACGATGAGATAATTGAAACGAAAGATCATGTCAAGAAATAATACACCACAGTCAGCATCTTCTGTTCCATATGGGATTATAACACTGTGTCTTGTGTAGATAAACGGGTTTAACAAACCAGAGCGTATGATTGTTTAATTTCTTGTTGTCTGGGCAGTATCTATTCAGTGTCTTGTTCATCTTCACAGTTGAGCATGCATTGTGTCTACTTTTTTCGGAGGATTTTTCCCTGGATTTATAGATCTTGAACTATGTTATTTGGGCTTGATGTGTTCGTTTCACAGTATTTCTGTCATAGTACTAATTGAATTATATTTTATTGTATGGATTGTTTCATGATTTTGAGAAGGGTTAAATCAGGTGGGCATTTCCCCTCAACTATACCGTCTATGGCAACACATTGGAAATTCAGGTCATCCACCATTTCTACTGAAACATATCAATCATACATATTCAGGAGCTCTGGTCAGGCGCCTGACATTCTGACATTCTGGGTGCAGTGGCGTAGTGGATCTCTTCCGGCTGTCGAGTGTCCCTTGATTTAATGTGCCATCAGAAGTGGTCCCACTTCCCTTCTGATATACATCATTGGAATTGTGGATCTGACCTTCAAAATACTATATATTTACCGGAAATTTATTGTCGATGTGGTCATGGGCAGAGGTCAGCAACACAATGGGGATTTTATTTTACATCAGACAGTAACCAAATTATTCGTTGAAAAATTGCCGGTTGAGGTAGAGTGTGCCAAGTTATAGAACGACCAAAGAATCAGAGTATATCTACCCCAATGTCAAATTTCAGACCAAAACATGATCCGAGATAAACAAAATCGTGTTCGAATTCAAAAATGTATGGATTGGGCTGAAATTCAGCACAGGGGTAGATTGCCAACTTTAAAATTGTTGGGAACACTGTCCGTATCTGGTTGATAAAAAATTGTTTAATTTAATTTAACTGTCCTCGAATAGGAAGGGTGGTGGGGGTATGGCTCTTGGGTTTTTTTGTGTTGATTCATTAGGAAACAGAACCTGATAAAAAAAATAGCCCCGAGTGGAGAGTGTGTTATAACACGTACCTGACTCTACTATGGAACGCCCACTGACGTCACAATTCATAACTATTTCAAGTAGCAATAGACCTGCTTCCTGTATTTCTTGATATTTGCTCTGGTTCTGTGCTTTACTCACGTGATGTTTCATCTCCGGTGATGTACTTGATAACAAAAGGTATAACATACCAAATAATCAACCTTACACACACCTTTGTCTTTTTTGTGCAGGTGACCTTGGAATGAAGCTCAGATAACATGAAATATAAACTTCGTTTGCATCAGTGTGTGTTCTTTTGTTGGACCAGTTTGATATCCAATAATAATCTCATACCTCACCTCATGCACAATGCTAATGAACAGTCTGAATGTCTATATATTATATTGCTAATTGATTGATACAAGGCAATTGGATACAATGATACTAATAATATGAAACTTACATATATGTAGGTGCGAGATAATTAGTAAATACATTGTATTACAATATGCCATACCCAATGACTGGTATGACAACATCAGTTATTAATTATGTTTTCCTTTTCACTAGTTTTGTCAAATCATTGTCATGAACATAGAATTAGTTTACATTATGGTTTATCGCAGCTATCATAAAATCTTGTAGGGATAACATCATTGCCACTGCTAAGTCCAAAATACATACAAAACATTTAATACATCTCCATTTGAATCGGGGACAAAAATATGGAAATCCAGTTGAATAATTATGGACTATAAAAAAACGCGAAAATATTTTTTGTCTTGTTCACAGTCAAAGTTGTTTCATGATTTTGAGAATGGTTCAATCGAGTTGGCAGTTTTATGCCATTTCCCGTCAAGTGGCAACACATAAATAATAATACACATAAGTATTGACATCGATTGCAACAGCATATCTCTACAAAGTATCTTTTTCATTATTTATAACCTTTTCATTCGAAAATTACAGTGCTGTCCTTCCATTTAATCTAATGGATGATAGTGATGTACGTGTATGAGCCTGCTGGAACTCGTTAACATGATATTCAGTGTAAAACCATACTACATCTGGTCGACATTGGCAGTACAAGTTGATGAACGCCATTTACTCCATAACTGGATTCATTTTGAAACAACTGGCCTCCATGGATCCAAAGATGATACTACGATGTCCATGTAGTACGAATACTGATGTGAAAGCAATTGGTAGTTCGTGTGAACACTGGTGAGTAGACATTGGCAGTACAAGTTGATGAACGCCATTTACTTCATAACTGGATTCATTTTGAAACAACTGGCCTCCATGGATCCAACGATGATACTACGATGTCCATGTAGTACGAATACTGATGTGAAAGCAATTGGTCGTTCGTGTGAACACTGGTGAGTAGTAGTCCCTGCTCGAGTATTTATTCCATATGATTGGGTAGTCTAGGATTCGATTACAAGTGAATATCAAAGGAAACCATTAAAAATTAAATAACGTGTACCGCTTAAATTGTCGTGTGTATACATATAAAGCCATATGTATATATACACCACAATGTCTGTCAAGTTTTTATGCGATCATATTTTTTACATTGAATTTTGAATCATTTATTAAAGTGACAAAAGTACACAAATAACAATATAACAGGTTAATACATGTGATACTATCAGCAATGCAGGACTTGTATATTTCGCATAATGAAAAAAAACATCTGAAACCTGTTAGTCAAATCTACATCAAACATTTTCTGGACACCTTCCAAATAAATACAAGATGACTAGAAAATATTACTAAGACGATGGCACTGAAAATAATCCAAGTGTTCCATATTCTGACACCTATGTGGATAGCAGTTTTAGGTACAAGTTGCCAGCTGATATCTTGGAATGTTTATTCATATGATTATATGCTTACATGATGGAATCCACATAGACTTTGGTGGTGTACTCGTGTGTTTTATCTGCAGTGTTGTATTTGACAACAATAGGTAAAACATTCTTAATACTCATCCCGTCGCCACATGCCTCTGTCTACTTTTGTGCAGGTGATCTTGAAATTCTGCTCAGATAACATGAAATATAAACGTCGTTTGCATCAATATATGTTTTAGCCTTGGACCAAGTTTATATCAGATAACAATTTTATTTTTCTCCTCATGCATAATACTAATGAGTACAGAGCCACTGAAAGGATATGGAAGGAATATTTTTTGACATATCGTTATTGCGTTCCCTTGCAACATTATCGCATTCCCTCGCATTCCAGATCACGTTCTCTCACAATCTTATCGCGTTCCCTCGCGATATTATTGCGTTCCCTCGCATTCTGGATCGCGAACCTCAATTTGAAATAGGGAACAAAAACTATGCAAACCGAATTACATAACTATGAGCTGTAATAATCACGGAAATATTTGTTGAGCATAGTTGTGCATGCATTGGCTCTACTCTTTTGGAGCATTTTTTTCTTGATTTATATATCGTTTCAGGATTTCGGGACACATTGAAAATTCAAGTACATACACCGTTTCTACTGCAACCAATTAATCAAACATATCCCAGAGCTTTGGTCAGGCGCCTGACATTCCGAGCTTCTGGGTGAAGTCGAGTATTGAATCTCTTCCGGCTGTCGAGTGTCCCTTGATTTAAGGTGCCATCAGAAGCGGTTCCACTTCCCTTCCGAAATACATCATTGGATATCTCGATAGGGCCTTCAAAATACCATAAATTCTCAAAGAATTTATTGTCAATGTGGTTTAACCAAGACATTTCGAATATAAACTGTATTTTGGTTTGATTATGATAAACTATAAATTTGCTCAAATATGTCCTATCGAAACGTTTCTAGATATTCTGCCTGACACTGAGATGCCCACAGGCCATCCATACATGATGTTGGTTTCGCTCATCGTTTGCACAAAAGTCAGGATGAATTTGTCAATGAATAAACGCTTCAATTTCACGTATTTTATTCTTCAATTGACAGTACTGGTCTTTCAGACTGATAGAATATCGGAATGCTATATATCGGGGCGATATACCAGGGTTCATGAGAACCCAAAAAGTTTTATCGATTTTGCCTGACACTGGACTTCTCTGGTATGAGTCCAGTGTTAATTTCCATTATTTTTTAGCTGAAATCCTCGAAATTCAGCGAGAATGAATAAAAAAAATACACTCTTTGCTTTCATACTGGCTGTATTGCATTAACATATTTCTCTATTGTATTTATAACATGATAATAAGGAATATTGTTATATTTCATTATCAAACCATACTATTGGCATGACGCAGCAAGACTCGTTTGGATATTGCACCAGATTTCAGCTCCGTATGACAAAATATGTGTTGTTAATATTTTTCAATATTACCTGACACTTGTTTGTTAAAGCCTAACTAGAATGAAAAAATAACTTTTTTTAGTTTAGTGTCAATATCAAAGACGGAAGTCTGGGGATCATTTCTGTTTTTACAAAATTGAAATATCTCGAATAGTCACTATTTTATGGCGGTTTGTTTATGTCATGTCCTGTTGACCTTTCGGTGTCATATGCAAATGAGCACTGATGACGTCATATGAGTCACTGGAAGATAATGAGCTCATTGAAACCAGTACTGCATAATATTAAAGAACATGAAAATAATTTTTGTTCCACATAATGAGTCCATACAGAAAATATTCAAATTTTAAATAAATTTTGTTGGCGTCATGGCAACCAGATCCGGAATATGGCCCATAGCAACCACGTTGCTATGGAGATTTTGTTGCTAACCACTGATAATTCCACATCATTAGGACCTCAAGTTTTGTTACATTATGATCCTTTGTCAAAATGTTGAAAGAAAGTAGCACCTTCACATGCCCTAACAGTTCAATTGTCCATAGCAACCCACCCAACAACTGGTTGCTAAGGGGCGCTAGCTCTGAATGTGTAGCCTTGACAACATGATGGCATAACAAAAGACTGACTATGCATTACCACAAAACATATCAGTTTCTATAGGAACCTTTATCTACATCATAACCCTTGCATAAATGAGGTTTAGATAGCTAATTATGGTACTTGACTCATATGACGTCATGAATATCTAATTATAATAATTAATGAGGTCCTGCAAAATGCTGATAGATTGGAAAGAAGTAATTCACGAAAATAGAAATATCTCCGGTTGTGGTTGAGATTTTCAAGTTCTGTAAAAACCAAAATGATCAGGGAAACCATCTCCACGGTATAAGAACATAAAAATTATACACTCTAGTTAGACTTTAAGAATACTTCGATATTGGTTCCATGTTTTTTTTTTCGCTTTTGCAATTATGTTCAGGTTATGGAATATAATAGCGCACTACACACATTTGTAGGCTTGACCTGTCTGCTTTGGTGCAAGTGGATAAGAGTTAATGCTCAGGACTTCCCTCTCACTTCAATCTCACTGTTGGGTTATTATTTGATACAGTTAGTTGGATTGTCTCTGGTAGATTGGCTGCTCAGTGATTTCCAAGCAATTTATTAGGTACAATTAACATTTATCCGTTTGACTTTCGCCCAAAAAAACAATAGCCTACAATTAGTTACGTTTTGTGAAATCTCCAAACAATAATCAGTCCAAACATGAATACACACATCCAGGAACCCTGACCAGGCGCCCTGCTTCTTACGAGTCGAGTATCCCGAGGAGTCAGTATCCCAACTTTTCCGGCTGACGAGTGCCGCATGATTTAAGGTGCTTTCAGCAATTTCCCCCTGATATCTACAATGGAGCCGACCATTTGAAGTATAATTGCTGATTTGTCACCCTCCTGTGCACACCCTGCAACATATCTTAAGGCGGTGACTGACCTAATTCTTTTGTCTAGGGGTCAGGTCATGTTATTGTCACCGACTTGTGCTCAGATTTTTCAGAAGGAATATCAACACACGGTGAAAAAAATGCAATTTCTGCAACATAACGCATATATATAATAAGTGAGGGGGATGATACGATGTCCGAGATACTACTACAAATTTATGTATTTCACAAATATTTGTAGGGGCTGAAATTCCCCAGAAATAAGGTTTCTTCTATCAATATTTACCCCCAATTTTGACACGGTGATCACGTTCATGGTCATTTTCAATAAATTATGCACATTGTATTTCGATAATCTGTGCATGGGAGTTAAGATAAGATCTCATCTTTCATATATCCTGCGCATACGCACCAATATATTGTAATTTTTCACTTATTCCTAATTTACTACACACGCTTGTCGTGTCACCGATTTGAGTCAAGCGTCACCGACTTAAGATGTTAGTTGCCCAGAAAAGGACTGGTATCTCTCCACGAAAAACGCATGAAGTATTAGCCACAACCGATGTTCAATCAACAGTATGCATTGCAATATCATAGTGCAAATGTTTATATTATTCTCTTGCGATATTCTTGTCTTCATATTTGGAAAATGAGCAAAATTAACATGTACACTATACACACTCATAATACGTGGACATGCCTGAATTATTTGCATAGTCCCATCGTTTTACCAGTATAGGTGGCCCGATTTACGATTTGTAATTTAAGCAAGGCTACATGAAGGATCTAAAAATACAATTTGATGTATTTCTTAGAGATCTTCAATGACATGCTGGAAAATGTTAAAGACACTGCAGACAGTAGCTACATACCTTTTTCATACTTCAGTACGACGGAAAGTTGATTCGAACTGCATTGACACAGAACTACGGAGGCGCAGATAACATTGGAGTGGAGGTAAATATGCTGTGCACCAACACATCAACAACGCGGTCTTACGAAACGTTGTTGGGATGTATACTGCACAATATATTGCTGCGTACGATCCACGATACAACGAATATGATATCGCGGCCCAGGTATCATATCCTACGCCTTCCTCTATATTCAATAAGGATTAAAAAGGTGCGAGACGAATTAAATGGCATTCATTTAGTGGACGAGTAGTATTAGGGCGCAGTGTATGATACTTGAGCCAACAAGGTTCCTGAGAACTCAATGTACAGTTCAACTCATTCAACCAGTGGGTATGTTATACCCACAATGTAAACCTAAGTCGGTGACGCTTGACTCAAATCGGTGACACGACAAGCATGTGGAATAATTTAGGAATAACTGAAAAATTACAAGATATTAGTGCATGTGCGCATTATGTATGAAACATGAGATGATTAACTTAACCCTCGTGTACAGATTATCGAAATACAATGTGCAGAATTTATAGAAAATGACCGTGAACGTGATCACCGTGTCAAAATTGGGGTAAACATTGATGAAAGAAACCTTATTTCTGGGGAATTTCAGCCCCTACAAATAATTGTGAAATTCATAAATTTGTAGTAGTATCTCGGACATCGTATCACCCCCCTCATTTATTATATATTCGTGTTATATTGCAAAAATTGCACTTTTCTTACCTTGTGTTTATCTTCCTTCCACAAAATCTGAGCACAAGTCGGTGACAATAACATGACCTGACCCCTAGACAAAAGAACTAGGTCAGTCACCGCCTTAAGATATGTTACAGGGTATGCATGAACAAAGGCCAGTTGCGTTATGATTTGTAGCAAAACGATAACAAAACAATTAATTATTTGCCCGAACTCTGGAGATACGAGCGTATTATTTTCATTTAGGTTATGATGTCTTGGCCTGAACTACAAGATACAAGCCTATTAATTTCATTTAGGTTATGATGTCTTGGCACAATTAATGTCCCAGTCCTTAAGAAGTTACATATCGGTCCAAAAAACACAAGAATTGTATTATGCAGTTTATTAGTTCACGAATGCGAATGCAACCTGTTCGATAAATTTACGAATGCAACCTGTTCGATATACCAAATCCACTATCGTGACCGAGTTTCTCTTTTAGGCGTGAATGAAACTGACCCAATAAATGGAAACAAACCATACACACCGCAGCACTTTCAAATCACTAGTGAGCTTTGCTCCCGCAATACACAAAAAAACATAGAAATGAGAACAAAAGACACGATACAGGCCCTCTCCATATCTCTCTCCCTCTTCACCATCCCCCCCCCCCCCCCGGAACCGATATCTTCTCAACAGATACAGATACATGGAGTACCGGTTATGTACTAGTATGTTTAAGTTATGCAATCAGACTTCAAATAAAGTTGCATTCTTTGTACAAGCGCAACACTCGTAATATCTGGTAATAGATAATGTCATATCTGGTATTATCTTTGTTAACAATCTTTAATAGGCCTATGTATTTAAAAAAAAAACTAATACCAGAGATGCTAATGTTTTGTACAAAGCTATGTGATTCACTTAGTTGCCGTTTTCCTTTCCATATACACTGCCGTTTTCTTCACAAGACCACGTTCAATCATAATGTATGCCATATCTATGAAGCTTTGCTCAATATTTCGAGGTTTGATGTTCAGAATGGAGCGCATCCGTGTGTTGTCACACGTTATGACTTTTCCTAATAGTGGCATAATCATACTGAGTGATTTGTCGAAGACAGAGACGATCTTGATCATGAACTGTGGGGCCTCACCAGTTGGAACCTTATAGCCCATCGGACCAAACTCCTTGTCATAGATGGCAGCGATCTGTTTCATCCAGATATTGCCTGCGACGAGAATATGTCGGTTGCCAGCAGCTTCAGGGACTTTCATGGCGTTGATGTGCGCAGTTGCCGCGTCTCTGACGTCAATACAGTGTAGGTTCAGTGGCGCCACCATCGGCACCTCTTTCTGAAGGATCCTCCTAGGTATCAATACACTCGTCGGGTTTCCTTCACATAGGACTGGCCCAATTACATACCCCAGGTTAATAACGGCCAGCTCAAACTTCTCTCCTTCTGAAAGCTCAGCCATAAAATCCCAAGCAGCTCGTTCGGCGAGTGCTTTGCTCTTGGTGTAGACCATATCTGTTCTCTCAGGATCCGTCCAGTCTTTCTCGCTATAAGTCCCAGTTACTGTTTGGTTGCAGACTGCATCGACTGAACTAGTGAGTACCACTCGCCTGACGCCACCAGCCGCACGACAAGCTCTCAAAACATGCAGTGTACCATCAACAGCTGGTCGGATCACATCATCTGCATGTTCTGGGTTTTCAGCGGGGACAGGACTCGCTGTGTGGATGACGTACTGACATCCTGAGACAGCTTCTTCCCATCCATCAGGCCTCAAGAGATCCGCCTCAAACAATTGAATTGGATACTTTGCATCAGAACAGAGTTCCTTGATTGGCTTGATCCTGGCTGCGTTTTCCAAAGAGCGCACAGATCCTCGGACTCTGTAACCTTTCTCTTGGAGTTGCTGCACTATGTGGGTGGCAACGAAGCCTGAAGCTCCTGTCACCAACACTGTCTCTACACCAGACATCGTGAAATGGCCAGGTGATGATCAAATACTGTGCGTGCTGTAGATAAGCGCATATGCTATGAGTTTGCAGACTGAAATGAAGACGAAATTGGAATAAATATGATTATCAAAACACATATTAATTTGACCTCGTAACAACAGTCATATGTTAGCACATGTGTGCTCATATGGCCCGCGGTATAAAACCGTTGAAGTTGTGTTCAAACTAATAGTTGTACACACACTCATTGACCTATGTATGATCTTATTAAATTCGTCTATCACGAATGTTTCGCATGAGGTACACGGTACAAATGTACAGCATAATAAAAAAAAAATCCGCACGGTTTGCAAAGTTCTATTTTGCGAAGCCAACTAAGCATTTATGAAAGAACTAAAGGTTTAGCTGATGAAATTTTATAGGACATACTTGAAAGGATGTCTATGTTATTCATATCTGTTGCCCATTCGTGAGTATACCTAAAACCATAGTCACTTGACTTGTAAGCCTAAGGTAAATGCGAATGAAAAATATTCACATGTGCAAAATGTAATGTTCAGGGAAACAGTAGAGCTACACATATACTCACCTTCAAGCGCAAAAAATTCCCACACGAGTTGATCTTGTAAAAAACACTTGGTGACAAATAGAACGAATGCTTGATCATCAACAATTAATGATTACTAACATTCTACAAAGTACATGATGGCAGCACGCATCAGTGATGAACCAGGTCACAAGATGATATCACGCCTCGGTGAACAGATGGGACAAACACGAGAGTGTTAAGACTTCATTCGTAGTTCAAAACGCCCCGAACCGAACAAAAGAACTTCCTAGGTGAAAGCGTCGTGGGTTGTTTTGAAAATTAGCAGCTCGATATACACGAATCTAACAATCACAATCTAATACTTCTCAGAAAACTCACCCAAATTATCCGTATTCAATGGTATTTGTTCCACAGTTTGTTGTTTTTTTCAACGGTTATTATCCACTTATATACTTACGTAATCAAGTTAAGTATTTTTTGCCAGCATGGCATTATTGTGATATACGATATAAGAATATTTAGATTGGTTATAAAACAATGAAATCGAATATCATGGCATATCTGCATTTATAATAGCGGGGTCTTCAATAACTTGATACAGGCGAATTGAGATTAGTTTTAGACACACCAACAAGTTTTTAATGCATTGAAATTCACTGTAATTATTCTTCGTACCTTTCCAGTGATGTAAAACTCAAAAATTTGGCAGACATATGCCAACGTACAATAGCAAACGTAAAATACAACATCTTGGAATAGAAACTAAGCCCATCAGATAGTTTATCCAAAGACACACTATTATACTATGATATGCACTTATTCTGTCGGGAGTGATTGTGGATAATTAATATTTATCTCAGATGTGAAGGATGACAGTGGTTCTTCAATGTGCCCCAGGGGCATCCCTGCAACGTAGTGGATGGTGATGAGATACTTGAGAGATGGCATGCATTACATGTTATGAATAACTAATGTTATCTCCAGCTAATTTTCAAAATATTTTGTCCTCCTTATCCCTTCATACAGGTAATACAATATGTTTGTAGAATGAAAAAAGGAACAAAAGTGCCCTCGTAAGTGAACGCAAATATAATGTGGTATTCATTTCAGAAGGTTTTGTGGAATCGAACACATCATAATTTACAATGAATTCATGTTTCGTACTTCTAAATTGTTTTGTTTCGGATTTCTAAATTGTTTTGATAAGTTGTTGGGCGGTTGTACGCTGGTTCCATCTGGTGAACAGTGGAAACAACTATAATTACGCACTGTGTGCCCCTGATGACGCCAGTGTGGCTTCAGATATGAATGTTTGGTTGGGCTTTGTTTCTATTCTGAAAGAGTTTGATATTAGGTTTTTTATTGGCATCATCAAAATTTGGTTAACAGTGGTAATAGGTTGATACATACATACTCCGGTTCGAGATGCACAGAATGACTGGATGACTTATCAATTCCCATGTGTTAGCATGGGTATATATTCCTTAGCTTGCCTGGTCGATACTTTTTCGAGGATTGTTTCTGTTTCATCAATACCTTTTAATGATAAAAAATGTACGAAAATGATGGACTGTCCTCGGAAAGGGCTCGATTCTGTCATGGGAAAGAAACACCTGCAGATATCAGGATATGAGTGTGTTCATTGGATACAATTGAAAAGTAATATTACAAACTAGAAAATGAACTGGCAAAGAAAATGACCTTGAATAACAAATCAACGAATATGTTTATACACTATATACTTGATACATAAGAGCATAGGTTACTCTGCCGCCACGTCCACCAGTTAAGTCCAGAGTATGCTTATACATTTATTGTAAACACATAAATGTCCTGTCTTGTATATATGCCTAACAACAGTGTTACGAATGCAGTCTGTGTTGGTACATGAGTATCATTCTGAATCAGTTCCACAAACATATTTGATTCCTTCACACTGTTGGTCTTGCGGGACCAGCTATGGTATATGTAGTATCTTGTTCATATGTATTGTTCATATCGCATGTCGCAAACTCGTAATCTATGTTGTTCTCAATACTTGATACTTTTCTGTGAGATAATATGTGTTCGGTAACCGGATATTGATTTGTGGAAATAAATTATGTTAATGAGCCAAACATTTGTGGATACTGAACATTCGTACAATTAGACAATAAAACAATCAATTAGAATCAGAACATTTGCAAGATATAACATTTGGCGACGAGGATAAACAGTGGAGATGGCCGCGATCGGTGAAATCCAGCAATTTGATGATCGAGCAGAAAATTGGGATCAGTATGTTGAAAGAGTTGACCAATACTTCATTGCCAATGACATAGCCGACGCTAAGCGTGTTGCAGTGTTGTTGTCTGTGTGTGGCCCCAAAACATAGAAACTGGTACGTAGTTTGACGTCCCCAGATCTTCCGTCTACAAAGACTTATGCTGAACTTTGTCAATTAGTGAAATCTCATCTAGCCCCCAAGCCATCAGAAATCATACAACGGTACAAATTAAATACCCGTGTTCGCCAATCACAAGAGACTGTAAATCAATTCGTGGCAGCACTTCGTGAAATTGCTGAACATTGCAATTTTGGGGACACTCTAAACACCATGATACGTGATCGTCTTGTCTGTGGTATCCAAGAGGAGCGCATCCAACGACGGTTGTTAGCTGAGACTACTCTAACATTTGAAAAAGCACTAAAAATATCTGTGGCCATGGAAACAGCAGACCGTGATGCTCGTGGGTTACAGATACCTGGGGAAGCGGCTGCTGAGCCTGTCCATGCTGTCAAGAAGTATGATAAACCAAGGAAAAAAACCTCCTCAGGCCCCTGCACCACCCCCAGCCCCCAAAAAGACATTCTCAAGACCACAGGGAAGACCAGCTGGCGGTTGTTTTCGTTGTGGGGGATCTCACCACGCACAAAAGTGCCCGTTTCTGGAGTCCACCTGCAACTATTGCAAGAAACCTGGTCATATAGTGGCCAAGTGCAGAAAATTGCAGTACAAAGAAGAACAGCGAGCAAAATCTACAAACTGTCTAGAGGGGGAGGAGGATATCTATCGTTTGTTTAGCTTGGATGATGGCGCGAGTGACACAAAAACTTTGACCGTGACTATGAACATTTGTGGGGAAGATATCAAATTTGAAATTGATACTGGAGCAGCCTACACGATTGTGTGTGAGAAAACATTTGATCACATCAGTGCTGACCTGAAAGAAACAAACATCCGTTTGAAGACCTACCTACAAGAGGAAGTTGAGGTGCTTGGCACAGCTGATGTCACAGTTCGCTATAACAGCCAGTACCAGAATTTGCCTATACTAGTCGTCCGGGGTGACGGTCCTGACCTGCTTGGGAGAAATTGGCTACAAAAACTACAGTTGAACTGGAGTCAGATCCTACAGATGATACCAGGCGTAGGAGATGTGAAAGGCGTACTGGATGAATTTCAAGAAGTGTTTGAAGGAAACACAGGAACATATGTGGGTCCAGAAGCATCAATCAAGGTAGACCCCTCGATAGCCCCGAAGTTCATGAAAGCCCGGCCAATGCCGTTCGCAATCAAGGATCTGGTAGACAAAGAAATTGACAGACTGTTAGAAGAAGGATCCTTGAAACCTATCCAGTTCTCAGACTGGGCGGCACCTCTTGTCCCAGTAATGAAATCCAATGATACCGTGAGGTTATGTGGTGACTACCGGCTCACAGTCAACAAAGCCGTGAAGATGGATTCCTATCCACTGCCCACAACAGAAGATTTGTTCTCTAAGCTAGCTGGTGGTACTCTGTTCAGTAAGCTGGACTTGAGTAATGCGTACCAGCAAGTTCCACTTGATGAAGAATCTCAGAAGTACGTGGCAGTGAACACACACCGTGGATTGTTCACCTACACCCGTCTACCGTTTGGAATCTCCGTTGCGCCTGCAGCCTTCCAGAGAATTATGGAGAACATTCTGAGAGATCTCAAGCACACAGTTGTGTATCTCGATGATATTTTGATCTCAGGAACATCGGAAACAGAACATTTGCAGAATCTTCGAGAAGTACTACAGAGATTGAAAGAAGCTGGACTGCACTTGAAAAGAAGCAAATGTCAGTTCATGAAACCCAAAATTGAGTACCTGGGACACGCTGTGAGCAAAGATGGACTGCAACCGCTAGGAGGAAAAATTCGAGCAGTACAAGATGCACCAGTGCCCACGGATGTCTCAAGTCTTCGATCATTCTTGGGATTGCTCAATTACTACCACCGGTTCTTACCAAATTTGTCAACAAAATTGGAGCCTTTGTATGCACTGCTAAAATCGGGCACACCTTGGAAATGGACAAGAATGCAGCAAAGGACATTTGAAGCAGCCAAGGAGATGCTACTGTCGTCGAGAGTGTTGACGCACTATGATGTGACTAAAGACTTAGTGCTAGCTGTAGATGCCTCACCGGTCGGAGTAGGTGCTGTTCTATCACACATCAGTGACAGCACTAAGCGTCCAGTCGCTTTCGCCTCCAGAACTTTGACAGAGACTGAGAGACGGTATTCTCAAGTGGATAAAGAAGCACTGGCTATTCTGTTTGGAGTCAAGAAATTCCATAAATATGTTTATGGACGAAGTTTCACGATCACAACTGATCACAAACCTTTGTTAGGACTACTAGGAGAAAACAAGCCACTACCAATCATGGCTTCACCGAGAGTGCAACGTTGGGCACTCACGTTAGGTGGCTATGCCTACAAACTGATCTACAGGCCTGGTCAAGCAAATGGAAATGCTGATGCCATGAGCAGGCTACCAATACCTGTAAAACACACCTTTGAAGCACCCGTACCAGCAGAGAGTATCCTACTCATGGAGCACATGGATGCCACTCCAATTCATGCTAGAAACATTGCTGAGGAGACACGTAAAGACACTGTGTTAGCACGTGTATTCAACTGCGTACAACATGGCTGGCCGGAAAATTTGCCAGGAGACCAGTTCAAGCCATACTTCTGCAGACAGTCGGAGCTCAGTACACAAGATGGATGCATCTTATGGGGATGCCGAGTGTTGGTACCTCCAAAACTCAGACAAGGTGTCATGTCGGAACTACACATAGCACACCCAGGAATTTGCAAAATGAAAAACTTAGCTCGCAGATATGTATGGTGGCCTGGAATGGATGGTGAGCTGGAACAGAAAGTCAAGTCATGTGCACAATGCCAGGAAAACCGACATGCTCCAACGAAAACACCAATGCACCCATGGGAGTTTCCAGGACAGCCGTGGGCAAGGGTTCATGCAGACAACGCTGGTCCATTCATGGGAAAATATTTCTTGCTGCTGATCGACGCAAGAACTAAGTGGCTTGAAGTGCACATCACAAATTCTTTGTCTAGTTCAAGCACAATAGCCATCATGAGAAACATCTTCGCCTCCCACGGGCTTCCCAGAACATTAGTCACGGACAATGGAACATCATTTGCGAGTAGCGAGTTCAAAGAGTTCACTCGGAGAAATGGAATTCAGCATGTATTTACAGCACCATACCATCCATCCTCAAATGGGCTTGTGGAAAGGGCGGTACAGTCATTGAAGAATGGGCTCAAACGTCAAACTGGTGACATTTCACTTCGACTAGCTCGATACCTATTACAGTACCGATGCACAGATCAGTCTACAACTGGGACCTCTCCAGCGGAGATGTTGTTTGGACGAACTCTACGAACTGTTTTAGACAATATTCATCCAGATCTTGACCAGAAAGTACAATCAGGTCAACGGAAACAGAAGTCACGCTATGATGAACATGCAAAGTCGCGAGATTTTGAGGTCGGCGACAATGTATATGCCAGGAACTTTGGCCAAAATGGACCACCCAACATTCAGGGAACGATCATTGGGAAAACCGGCTCTGTTATCACTATCCGAACCTCAGATAATAGAGAATGGAGACGACATCAGGATCACGTGTTCAAAGCTCCACCCTCTCGGAAGACACAACAAACACTTGATGATGTCTTCGTGGATGATGACATTCCGGCACCAGAAGAACCTCAGGTTCAGGCACAAGCGGATCCTGTTCCGCAGGCAAATGCTGCAGGGAACAGAGATCAACCTGTCCGACGTTCACAAAAGACAGTGAACCCCCCAAAGAGACTGGACCTGTGAACGGGATCTGTGACTTTCGTATATGTTGCATTGAAGTTGCATGCTATTGTTTTTTGTTTTTTTCAGCTTAACAGTTTGAATTTCAGGGGGGAGGAGTGTAGTATCTTGTTCATATGTATTGTTCATATCGCATGTCGCAAACTCGTAATCTATGTTGTTCTCAATACTTGATACTTTTCTGTGAGATAATATGTGTTCGGTAACCGGATATTGATTTGTGGAAATAAATCATGTTAATGAGCCAAACATTTGTGGATACTGAACATTCGTACAATTAGACAATAAAACAATCAATTAGAATCAGAACATTTGCAAGATATAACAGTATAGGAAATCATACATAAATTTCAGTTCCCCATTAGGTGACCATTTCGTTCTTGATATATTCTGATAAATTCTGATTCCAACACACTTGAAAACATAAACGTAATGGAACATGGCCAGTAAAATGCCAGTAAAATACATGATGCCTCTAAGTCGACTGTTTTCCTTGAGATCAACCGGGTTTTTTTTGTAGGAAATCTGATGTGATTTTCAGGAAGCTAGAGCTTTGTAGACCATACATGCGCTTTACTTTTATTTGCTTGTTATTGTTCAGTCCAAACTGATGGCACAAAACTGACGGGAGCCATTCTTCAGGCTATAGATAAAACGCTCTGTCTACGGTGGCTGATATATGCCATAGTTTTATTTTTTACTTTTCATTATGCATGTATGCATGTTTAACAGTAAGTACACGCATTTAATATTATATACGTGCATTTAATATTATATACGCGTATTTAATATTATATATGTGTATTTAACATTAAGTACGTGTATTTAACATTAAGTATGCGTATTTAACATTAAGTACGTGCATTTAATTATTTTCTTTCCTTTAGAATGTCCTTCTGGAAAAAATAAATGAATGAAATCTGAAAAAATAAAACGATGGCATATATCAGCCACCGTATTTGTCTGCATCTCGTCATTTATTTTTAAATTTTATGTATCGCCCTCACCCCCATACTTTATTTCATTTAAAAATTGGACACGCTTTTTGGCCGTAGTTTCCTTTAGAGTCATCGAATC
Source organism: Terebella lapidaria (assembly GCA_949152475.1). NCBI lineage: Eukaryota > Metazoa > Annelida > Polychaeta > Terebellida > Terebellidae > Terebella > Terebella lapidaria. The sequence continues at coordinate 29,141,408 of OX424569.1, read as the reverse complement.
AACTTGGAATTCTCCTCAATATCACAATAGAATCATTCTGTGGAGGCATAAATATGATTTTCAAATTGATGAAAATAACGCCAAACATCGTGTTTCACGGTTATATGAACTTGATGCTGAGAACAATGCAATTTTCACCTATTCAAAGGCTCTCTACATTGGGTGTAACATACCATGCCTTGTGTGAGGATGTCTCACATTCACTGTTGTTATTAAATGGATGTTTTCACATCATGTATGTGCATTTAATTGTCCCACCATAAAATAGTATCAAACCATACAAGTGTGATACGAATTCCTTGCTAAAACCCACGCATTTGCCAACAAATTCCGCGTTCGGAGATTATACTGATAGGAACGTGTTCCTACTCATAAATGACAGCGCCCATGTGACAACTTTGATCACTTCTATTGAAGTGTTTGTGCTTGATTTGCTCCGTCCAAGGTCCGTCACTCGATGCACCGATTGTTTGTATTTGTGGTTTGCCAGGACCTCATTCAAGAGCGCACACGTCACACGTGTCAGTTGTGTGATAGTTCGGAATAGTTACAATAGTTATGTTCTGATGGTTATGCTATATGTTTATGCTGGTGTTCAATGTAATATTCCATGCTGGAAAATATTCATTATTAGAACTTAATTGAGATATGTTGCATGTGAATTTGGACAGTTCTTAATTGCACATGATCACAACAATGAGTTGAACATATATTATTCTCTTTGGTTGGGACGAGGAACGCCGATTGACTAGACGTGATCGAACATGAAATGAAACAGCAGAGTGATAGTGATTTGTACATGGCGTGAAAAAGTCAATCAAAATATTTCCAATGTACATGTATGATAAAATGCGATATGAAATTCGCTCACACTGCAGTCCTGAATAATTCGAGGTATTCCCAGATAGTTTACTAGCAACAAAAATCATTATGATTGTGATTTGTTGTACCTTAGGGCCTTACATGGAGAATAATGTTTGGAGTTGGAAAATGGTATACATTACGTTATGAATAACTAATGTTGCACAATTTTTTGTGTCTCACAATCTTTTTGCGGAAGAATGTAATTTGCTTGTGAAACCTGACAGCAGAAATGCTAGATTTTGAGAGTCGAATTAACATGCTTCCTGGAATAATGCACGTTATCATAAAACAATATTGATATCTTTTGCGTCATCAAATAACTAATGACTAATTAACGTCATAACTGTGCCCTCCTACTGATGCCACAGGTTCACGATGTAGTCGCATTCATATTATCATCACTTGGTATGTATTATGTGTCATACAAATCCAATCAACAACAACAAGCACAACAGGAAGGCCAAACATGGTAAAACAATTCCTTCCATTCATCATTGGATATCCAGGACAAAGCCCCTTGCAGTTGTCAACAAATATGAAGCTTGGACCGGAAACTGACGTGTTGACACCACCAATCGACACCTTTGATCGATTCCTTCGGAGTGTTGTGCTTGTATTGATTAGCTCAGAGAGACCAAGTTAAATATTGTTTTTATAAATATTGTATTTGTCATGAATCAGCTGATACTCATTCACAACATGATATTTTCTATTTTTATTTTCATTTGTTATATTTTGAGAAGAACATGGTCAGGAAAAAGCTGATATCACCCAGGGCCTTGGATGGCATACATATAGATGAATACACACACAAACATAGAGAATAATAAAAACATGGACGTGGATGAAAACACAATTGGACAAAGACATGTGTTTAAGTTACACATTGGGACATAATTATCATGAAAAAGTATCACATTATTTGACATGTGTGACTCTCTGTGATAGAGGCTACGAAATAACCATAATGTTTCACACTGCTAATGACTAAAACCAGATACTCACCAGACGTGTTTACCCTTTGGAAAAGGCAAAGGTGGCAAAATGTCTGTGATCATGAGTAAAACCTTTCAGGTTCTATTACGTTCCAGACACAACATCAGCAAGCCAAGGCAATGTTCCCACAAAACTCGTTCGGTTAGACATAAGGATGTAAATCGGTTTATGTAGAATAAGCTAGACTAATCGCAACGTTTTCATAACGAAATATTGACATACCGAGAGTAGATATGGGAATTGTATTACTATATTTTGGAAAGTGTTAATGATAGATATTAAATAGTTTATCATTTCAACATATTGTACATTTTCAAATGCGATACAACTAACATGATGCTATTGTTCCGGAATAAAATAATGAATGGACACCTTTTTGCACCACATTTATTTTCGATAACATTCACCACATGCCTTGAGAGATGTTAATATTGACATAAATGGGCCAATATGGGTTTTTTCATGCAAGTAAGTGTCAGAAATCTAAAGTGGCAAAAGTGGGTCGCCGCAATAAACAAATGTATTGGCCAAAGCTCTTGATTTGAGATTGTCATTCAGTCGAAATTGCATGATTTTGGTGCTATACGACACTTTGTCAGTTTTCGTGCTGGTGGAAAAGGGTGCATTGTTCTAAGCGGCACTGGAAGTGGAAGTCACGTTGCGTTTGATCAAGGCAGCCGTTGATTTGGCGATCAATACCGATAAATTTGAGGAATTGATAGCCTCAAAAAGTACTTAGACACTTGATATTTGTTCCCTCGCTTATTGTTCAATTCGAAATCATGACGGAAAACATACATACGTACAGCAAATGATTGGGATTTGACGATAGAAAAATACAAAATTAACAGGGAAAATTATCATGAATATATGCAGAGATATTGCAACTTTTCGATTTTGACCTTTTATGTGACTTTGACCTTGTCGTTTAATATTGAGCTGTAGTATTTCACAGTTTTATTTCTATCATCGAGACACGTTTTCAAAACCGATCGAACCATTCTTTTTCGACGGGGGCGAGGGTAATAATTTCTCATTATTTCTTGGGTCAAAAGTGAAATGATTATATTTTAGAGGAAAATGCAATTGCTTTGATATACTATTCATACTCGACTTACACTGAATATCCACTGGAGCCTACGAAGCGATTTTGAGTGCTGTTTCTGTATCCAGACAACGTTCCATAACAAATTAACAGGGGATCCAGTATATTATTCTGAGCGCCAATTTTACTCTTTTTGACTTACATCTGAATATCCACTGGAGCCTACGAAGCGATTCTGAGTGCTGTTTCTGTATCCAGACAACGTTCCCATAACAAATGAACAGGGGGTCCAGTATATTATTCTGAGCGCCAATTTTACTCATGCTGGGACTGATTGCCTAAATAACCACGTACAAATGAAGTCAATCTGATTCATTTTGATTCATCAGGGTTACACTGATCCAATTACAAGGAGACTAACAAGTCATGACAGTCTTGTGCAGCGACCTACAAAATAAATGTTTCAGTCGAACTGCAATTGTGGTACATGAAAAACATTTGTTCATTAGAAGTGAATGTACATATCAAATCATAGCTTATTATGAACAGCAAGATTTCATTCTCAAGAATTCATTTCGCAGGAACAATTAATTTTCAAGATGTTGATGAGTAGTATGGTAAAAATGCGTGAATGGCATGCAGAATATATTCCGCAAACAGCTACATAATAAGCAAATGCGTACACATTTTTCCTTGTTCCAAACTCTTTGATTTTGTTCAAATGTTATGCTGTATGGGAAGGATAGCAGAGCCCAACTATAAATTGTTGTGTAGGTATGAAATGTCCAAAATAAATCATCAGATGTTGGTGACAAACATCATTATTTTGTTTTTATATGTGTATTTGTTATTTACCTTGAAGTTGAAACGCAGATGCCTGTCTAAAGGTAAACCCACATTTTTAGGTGTGTCATTTTGCCTTCGTGTTTATTGTTTGACTTTTCATTCCCCCATCTTATAGGTGTTTTGTGAATTGAAAAAGGTATGTTCATACTCCTGAAATATCAAACTAACCATACATAAAACATAATCTATCTGCACAAATCTATCGGATGGTTCAATACGTGGGCCTTGTGCATGCATGACAAGAGTGGTAGAATCGGACACATTTCCGTGGCTCCTCTGATTTCTACGGAAGCGTAGAAGGGCCACCCAGGAAAATTATTTTTTTTAAATTCCCGACTTAGTAACTCGATAATATCGACTTAGTATCTCGATAATATCGACTTATAACTCGATAATATCGAGTTAGTATCTCGATAATATCGACTTAGTGTGGAACAGGCACAGGAAGAAGATTTATTTTTTTTAAATTCCCGAGTTAGTAACTCGATAATATCGACTTAGTATCTCGATAATATCGAGTTAGTATCTCGATTATATCGAGTTAGTAACTCGATAATATCGACTTAACATTTTAGGGTTGTCCGGCCCATGTGTACATGTATGTATAATGTACGTGGGTAACCATTAACGACTGTGTCAATTGGCGTATATGTCCACGTGTGAACATTGAAATAAATGATATCTAAAATGAAAACTTTCCCCTCTGATGTAAATATCAATTGCATTAATTACATAATAGAGTTCTAACAGTATTTGACCCTTATATAAAATCAGTAATGTTTATTTGTTTTCTCATTATGTATTTGCACAAGCAGACTATACATCATGTGCTGTGATTTAAGTCGAGATACTAAGTCGATATTATCGAGTTACTAAGTCGATATTATCGAGATACTAAGTCGATATTATCGAGTTATTAAGTCGATATTATCGAGATGCTAACTCGATATTATCGACTTACTAACTCGATATTATCGAGTTACTAACTCGATTTTATCGACTTACTAACTCGATATTATCGAGATACTAACTCGGGAATTTGAAAAAAATAAATCTTCCTGTGCCTGATCCACTCTTAAGTCGATATTATCGAGATACTAAGTCGATATTATCGAGATACTAAGTCGATATTATCGAGTTACTAAGTCGGGAATTTAAAAAAAAAAAATTCCTGGGTGGCCCTTCTACGCTTCCGTAGATTTCAGGTCTTTCTACTGAATTAGTAATTGATATCCCAGAAGGTAGCGATACCAGAAATAAGGCGTAGAGTTGCCCCTTCCATCTACCTCGTGGATGTCCATGTAACGAAGAGCATGATGTTGGCACACTTGAGGGATTGTATGCATTACATGTTATGAATAACTAATGATATCTTCAGCTAATTTGTCAATAGTCTGTCCTGAGGTAACGTCAGGATTATCTCCTTAAATTCATCATCCTATGGAAGCATAATTTGATCATCCACAAAACCTGTTGTTTCAACACGGCTTGTCATGTTAACTTTCAGGTTAGGACATGTTAAAGTGAAAATATCTCTTTAAGTGGTCTTGACATGACAAACTGAGCAAGATGTCTTACAATATCACAACAAATCATCTTAATGTGAAGCTTATCACGTCAGGACGTCCTAACGGGAAAGTTACGGGTTGAAACAACGGGTTATGTGGATGATCAAAATATGCTTCCATATCATCAAGCCCAGAGCCCTGATGTTCCTTTTATCCATTGAATCTCGCTTCACGGGACCCAATACGGCTTGCAGGTTGAAATCTTGCACTTGTTTTGGTTTGCTATTAACGGAAACGAGCCGTTTTATCTCAGAAGTCTGATTATCACACACATTGCGAAATGAACCGCAATAAAACGTAGCCAATCAGGTCAATAGAACGGTGAACATCTGTGTTACTTGGATTCATTCAGGCCTGAATGACACCTTTTATTTGTCATGTGGATGAATAAATGTGCATGTGTTTGCACAACCTAACGATATCTTCCGAAGTCGAGAGCTTCAAGCAGACACTTTTTTTATTATTATCATACGTTCAAATCACCAATATTTTTATAACCATTAAAATGAAAAATAACTATCAGAATAATATTCACTGCTAGATACTCAACACATTAACAAGTGTGGTGATTTTCTATTGTCATATACACTATACTCTTATGCACATAACAAACCCGTTTCTGTGCATATACTTCTTATATTGCCGTTGATGTTCATGAATTCGATAGCCTTACTCCAATTAAAAATATACAATTATTTCCAGGTTGATGATAATTGGCATATATTTCTCCCAAGTGAATACATGTATACAGGCATGTCAATCATAGCCTAATGCCCATTCTGACATCATAAGTTGCATAAAGAACAACGAAAATATATGTATAAGTTACTTCACCCGCCACTCAATATGTCCCAGCTTGTTTTATTTTCAACTTGATTTCACACTTTGTTATTCAATTGACAGAATAATTAATTTTGTGTTAGATTAATAAAACAAGCAGGTGTGGGCTCTGTGCCCGCCTATGGCCCCAGAAACCAACTACCTCTCGACGCTCGGTATCGAATTTTTAGGCTCTCAGAACTGGAAATGTGAAGCAATTCCACGAGGCTGCCAAATAAAGATCCAGCAAAATACAGCTTGTGCAACGTAGAAGAGGGGCAAAACTAGAATATTTATGTCCTATAAATAGATGATTTTGTCACATGCACATGTACATAAGAAAATAATTAGTCTATATAATATATTCCGTATGCAAATTTGCAAATTAATATATCTCAGGGGGAAACAGGAACAAAAGACACAAATAGAAAAATCTACCTAGATGCTGTCTTCAGGGTCCTGAAATTAAAGGGGCGCGCACCTCTTGCTCCCCTCCCCCTCTAAATCCGCATTGCTACACTTAGGTTATACCCAGAAGAAATAAGTAATGCTACTTCAATATTGTCAATAGCAATTACTAGTTTATTTCTCATGAATTATTGAAATATGTAAGAACAATCTCCAAATTATTGGTCCGGCCATGGCCGGAGTGGCCGGAGTGGTGTCTACACCACTGTTAAATTGTGACGTTTTGAGTTTTAGAAATTATTTAGGTTTGATGTGTACCAGTGGGATATAGTTTTAAATTGCACATGGTATTTGAAACCATTACTATCCACCATTTATTTTGCTCCGGATACCAACTCATTGGGAGTGTTTGACCATAGAAAAGAGCAATAGAGTGACCAATAAACTACATTCGTGAGTAGAACATGCCATGTTTGGTTAGTTTCCAGACACATCACCTGCACGCCAAGCTCATGTTTCCACGGGCACTAATTGATTTTGTTACATAAAGACTGAACTTCAATCTGTACACAGGGGATGTGGGAGTGATTTTATGTGGACCAGGGTTGCTTCATTGCAGCGTCTGTTTTTTTTTTCATTCAGAAGATTCACTGTAATCAGGAAAGTGGCAACAATTCAAAGTTATTTATATCATTTTAACACAGTTTACAAGTGCATTTGTCATTTGGCAAGTTCTTCAAGCGCAAAATCTGCATCAAAACTAGAAAGGGAGAGGGGAAAACTAGAAAGGAAATATTATCTCTTGACAGAGACGTGGAGAGAAAACTAAACGTCTGTTGCGTTTTATACCATATTCATACACTAGACGGAAATGAATTCCCATTGGAAAATTGCATTCAATAAGTTGCATTCAATCATTTTATCTGAATATCCACATCCCACACAAAATATGTAAAATGGGTAATTTATTGTGGAAGAATATATTTGCAATCATTGTAATTATCAAACAATATATTCAATATATTATAATGAGTTAAGCTGTGTAGAACAATGACTCTGAAGATAAACGTTTGAGACGAAATGGATTGTAGTGCTTGCCAAAAGCATACCTTGAATGATATTTTCACCCTCGCCCTGATGAGGGGGAGAAGGTATTGCATTTGGGTCTGTCAGTATGTTTGTCTGCCTGTCTGGCGCATAAATTGATTACGAAAACAAATGTTTCGATTGACTTCAAAGTTAGAGGGATGGAGCGGTATGGCAGTGGCTCGGTCCTCCCCAACTTTTGTCAAAATCGAATAAAAATGGTTACTCTGGCAACCGAAAAAGATATAATAAGATAATTGGTTCTAACTCCGTTGCTAATCAATATTATTCTTTAAAACTATTTTTCTTTGGCCAATGCCTGATCGTTTGGTGTACGACCGATGGTCTAAGGACCAAAACTTCGTCTCGTTGCCCAAGATCGAAAATTTTGGACTCTTGAGTGTTCTGAGATTCCAGTTTCTAGTATTTTTAAAAACTGTTTTCATTCAGGAAATGTGCCTCGATAATAGAAACAATACTGTGAAAGTTTACAGCTCCATTTTGAATGACAAGGTCGAGGTCACAGAAAAGGTCAAAATCAAAACGTTACCATAACTCAGCTTGTGTTTTGGATTAAATAATCATAAATCAACCACGAACGCAAGAGAACATTCATCATGGGATAATCGTTACCATTTTGGGACAATCCTGTGATTAAAGTTTCTGTATCCAGACAACGTTCCCATAACAAATGCACTGGGGGTCCAGTATATTATTCTGAGCGCCAATTTTACTCATGCTGGGACTGATTGCCTAAATAACCACGTACAAATGAAGCCAATCTAAATCATTTTGAATCATTAGGTTTACACTGATCCAATTACAAGGAGACCAGCAAGTCACGACAGTCTTGTGCAACGACCTTCAAAATAAACCTTTCAGTCGAACTGCAATTGTGGTACATATTAAAGCTCTTGCGGAGCAATTTTCGCAAGAATAATTAATTCGCAAGATGTTGATATGTAGTATGGTAAAGATGACATGAATGACATGCAGAATCTATTCTGCAAACAGCTACATGTAAATACGTACACATTTTTCCCTTGTTCGTACACATTTTTTCCTTGTTCCAATTTTGTTAAAATGTTGTGATGCTTGGGAAGGATAGCAGAGCTCAACTATAATTTTTTCTGTATGTATGTTCAAAATAAATCAGCAAATATTGGTCACAAACATCCTTATTTTGTTTTTATATGTGTGTTTGCTATTTACGTTGAAGTTGAAGCGCAGATGCCTGTCTAAATGTAGACACACATTTTTAGGTGTGTAAATGATGACATTTTGTTTCCTTGTTTATTGTTTCACTTTTTATTCCCCATCTTATTAGTGTGTTGTGGATTGAAATATGGTTTACACTGTTGGTGGTTTTTAATGTTCACACTCCTGAAATAGCAAACTAACCATAATACATAAAACATAAACAATGCGCAAATCTATCAGAAGGTTCAATACGTGGGCCTTGTGCTTGCATGTCATCAGTAGTAGAATCGGACACATTTCCGTGACTCTCCCGATGTCAGGTCATATCGTCAGGTCTGTCTACTGAATTACTAATTGATATCCCAGGAGGTAGTGATATCAGAAATGGGGCATAGAGGTGCCTCTTCCATCTACCTCATGGATTTCCCTGTAACGAAGACCATGATGTTGGCACACTTGAGAGATTGTATGCATTACATGTTATGAATAACTAATGATATCTTCAGCTAATTTGTCAATAGTCTGTCCTGAGGGAACGTCAGGATTACCACCTTGATTTCATCATCCTATAGAAGCATAATTTGATCATCCACAAAAGCTGTTGTTTCAACACGGCTTATCATGTTAACTTTCAGGTTAGGACATGTTAAAGTGAAAATATCTCTTTAAGTCGTCTTGACATGACAAACTGAGCAAGATGTCTTACAATATCACAACAAATCATCTTAATGTGAAGTTTATCACGTCAGGACGTCCTAACGGGAAAGTTACGGGTTGAAACAACGGGTTATGTGGATGATCAAAATATGCTTCCATATCATCAAGCCCAGAGCCCTGATGTTCCTTTTATCCATTGAATCTCGCGTCATGTGACCCAATACGGCTTGCAGGTTGAAATCTTGCACTTGCTTTGGTTTGCTATTAACGGAAACGAGCCGTTTTATCTCAGAAGTCTGATTATCACACACATTGCGAAATGAACCGCAATAAAACGTAGCCAATGAGGTCAATAGAACGGTGAACATCTGTGTTACTTGGATTCATTCAGGCCTGAATGACACCTTTTATTTGTCATACGGATGAATAAATGTGTGTCACGAATATGTGACATGTTGTTTACTAGATTATTCCCGTACCGGGCTTCACGTTATTGTTGAGCAGTGGCAAGTCCCATTGCGAGTAGTACCCGAAGAGTGAAGTATTATAGTGTGTGTTATTTCAGAGTTGAGTTTAGTTGTATGTATATTATTTCAGTGGAACTCGTGGCAGAGCAATGTATATATGTTATTGCATTCATTTGGTTAATCCTGTTGTGCTTGTTCACGCCTGGTGACCACAGACGCTCACTAGGGTATATAAACTCGAGGCTAATTTGTGTTTGTTACAATGCAACCGGGAGCTCAGCGACTGCACCAGACAGAGGCAGTAGTGCTAGTGCGATGTAGTGCTATGTGATTTTACCAGTATTATGTGAATTGTGTGGAGGACTTGACACTTTCACCGTGAGTACATGTATATGTAAGTATCAATCTGTTACCACATATGTTGGATTTTATCGATAGGTCGGGGATAGGATAAGATAGTTAGGTGGGTTAGGACATGTTGTGCTATTTGTTTGATTTATTTAGCTTCAGGGTCGGGAACCCGATATGATGTAACAGACGTTGTGACAGACGCCTAGAACGGCTGAGCTAGAGAGCCGACAACAGTCATACGGGGAAGAACTACGTGGGAAAACTCAAGAATTCAAGTCGGGTCGCCGCTAACCTCCAAGCAACGCGGGAGCGTCTAGTACAGCAGTTCAAGATTGAAATTATTGTAACGGGAGCAGAGTTGCTCGAAGCGCTATTTTAATATTACACAGCTGTCATTTATTGTACATATTGTCTACTTATTAAACGTTTAAAAATTATATTTGGTTGTCCGAGTTAGTTATTTGTCCAATATATGAGTCCGAGTGAATTAGGTACCAAGAGGTGCTTTATGTCTGACCAGTCACAGAATATCGTGACAATGTGCATGTGTTTGCACAACCTAACGATATCTTCCGAAGTCGAGAGCTTCATGAATTATACAGACACTTTACGTTTATTCGTCCTTCATTGATCAGTTCAAAATGATGGTACACGGCTGTATCGTTAGAGCCAGGCTCATGCTCATTGCTTCATCTGTTTAACGTCATTAATTTGTATTAATTATTTCCATGTATTGTTCGTCCGCTGAAGAACAGTGCAAATGTCACATACGACTGACTCTAAACATTGAGAGCAATTATTATATACATGTAGTTTGTAAATGGTTGTAAATGATATCACTCCTTCACTGTTACTGAAAAAAGTCTGATAGTGAAAAGGATTTCCTACAAACAATGCGAAAATTGTATTTGATCATAACTGAACACCTGAATTGAACAAACTTTATACAAATAAAATGGAACTTCTGGCCGAAAAGTTACACAGTAGCAGCTAGATTCTAAGATTAGACAACGTTTTCCCATGACGTGTTCCATCCATGAAAAAAATGTCAGCCTCCAGGTGACAACTCTTGATTCTGTTGAAGTGTTGATTCTGTTGAAGTGTCTGTGCTTGATTACCTTACGTAGCCTGAAGAACCAGACCAAGGTCAACCATTCAGTGGCACTGCTTGTATGTTGTCGTGGGTTTGAAAGGACAGCATTCTGGAGATCACGTGATACAGTTGTCAGAATCGGGAATAATTAGAATTATTCATTCCATGTTTCTGATGGATCAGTTGCTACTGAGTTTTATCATAATGTATTAATATGTGGCGTTTTGAGTTTTAGAAATTATTTAGGTTTGATGTGTACTAGTGGGATATAGTTTTAAATTGCACATGGTATTTGAAACCCTTACTATTCACCATTTAGTTTGCTCCGGATACCAACTCATTGGGAGTGTTTGACCATAGAAAAGAGCAATAGAGTGACCAATAAACTACATTCGTGAGTAGAACAAGCCATGTTTGGTTAGTTTCCAGACACATCACCTGCACGCCAAGGTCATATTTCCACGGACACTAATTGATTTTGTTACATAAAGACTGAACTTCAATCTGTACACAGGGGATGTGGGAGTGATTTTATGTGGACCAGGGTTGCTTCGTTGCAGCGTCTGTTTTTTTTCATTCAGAAGATTCACTGTAATCAGGAAAGTGGTAACAATTCAAAGTTATTTATATCATTTTAACACAGTTCACAAATGCATTTACAAATACAAAGCATCTAAGTGGCCACATGTTTGTCTCACACTTATTTTCAATCTTATTCTGCACATCCGGTGATAATTAGCTAGCGATATCCTGTCGTGTTGAAGGCAGCACGGTGAGATGTCATCTGATATTTATTGATGAAAGCCCAAGAATATTCACAATGTCATTTGGCAAGTTCTTCAAGCGCATAATCTGCATCAAAACTAGAAAGGGAGGGGGGAAAACTAGAAAGGAAATATTATCCCTTGACAGAGACGTGGAGAGAACTAAACGTCTGTTACATTTTATACCATATTCATACACTAGACGTAAATGAATTCCCGGTGGAAAATTGCATTGAATAAGTTGCATTCAATCATTTTATCTGAATATCCACATCCCACACAAAATATGTAAAATGGGTAATTTATTGTGGAAGAATATATTTGCAATCATTGTAATTATCAAACAATGTATTCAATATATTATAATGAGTTAAGCTGTGTAGAGCAATGACTCTGAAGATAAACGTTTGAGACGAAATGGATTGTAGTGCTTGCCAAAAGCATACCTTGAATGATATTTTCACCCTCGCACTGATGAGAGGGATAAGGTATTGCATTTGGGTCTGTCAGTATGTTTGTCTGCCTGTCTGGCGCATAAATTGAATACGAAAACAAATGTTCCGATTGACTTCAAAGTTAGAGGGATGAAGCGGTATGGCAGTGGCTCGGTCCTCCCTAACTTTTGTCAAAATCGAATAAAAATGGTTACTCTGGCAACCGAAAAAGATATAATAACATAATTGGTTCTAACTCCGGTGCTAATCAATATTATTCTTTAAAACTATTTTTCTTTGGCCAATCCTTGATCGTTTGGTGTACGACCGATGGTCTAAGGACCAAAACTTCGTCTCGTTGCCCAAGATCGAAAATTTTCGACTCTTGAGTGTTCTGAGATTCCAGTTTTTAGTATTTTAAAAAACTGTTTTCATTCAGGAAATGTGCCTTGATAATGGAAACAATACTGTGAAAGTTTACAGCTCCATTTTGAATGACAAGGTCGAGGTCACAGAAAAGGTCAAAATCAAAACGTTACCATAACTCAGCTTGTATTTAGGATTAAATATTCATAAATCAACCACGAACGCAAGAGAACATTCGTCATGGGATAATCGTTACCATTTTGGGACAATCCTGTGATTAAAGTCAATCTGATGACAATCAGTTGGGAATGAAAATATCGCACCCAAGGACATTATTATAACTATAAATGATGCATGTCCAGGTAATCATGTCAACTCCAGCCAACACAATGTCAATGTATTGTTTGAATGCTATTACAAGTTAACAATATTTGACGCCATAGCCACAGCGACAGCAGATTTAAAGATACCCAGAAATATCAGTCATGGTGCTTCTCACAACGGGCCTTGAATTGTTCTACTCTTTGTAGACAATGCCTGCGACATACGTGCTTCTTCATTTTTATGCAGCATAATATTGGTGACCTTTAGTTCAATGGAGCAGGAAAATAGTCCTTACACAATGCATTGTGCTAATGAAAGCTTTTTTACGGACTTTTCTCAATGAATTGTTACTAGAGTAGATTTGTGGTTCAGCAGTATACATAATCGTGTTCTGATCGCTAAATCAGCTGCTCATTCTGGTTGCAGATATCTGCGTTGACCTGGGCCACACAATAGTTGTATAAACCATCAGAATCGGGCTGAAGTGTTTCCAATAAAATAATAATAACGTTGCGTTTATTTGAGCCATAATAATATACGGTATTTCCCATAACAGTTTCCACAATGGATTTATGCATTGTTGTATAGTTATTAATTACATCCACAAACGGAGATGAAGCTCAGAGGGTGGAGGTGAACTTTGTACATGCTCTCACGTTGGAAATAAATCGTCAGCAGTCATATGTCATATTGTCATTACTATGGGTGATATCAAAGGGGCATATCAGAAGGGAAGTGCTATCGTTGCTAGAAGCACCTTAAATCAAACGGCACTCGACAAGCGGAAGAGTTTGGATACTTGACTCCTCTCTTACTCGCAGCAGCCCAGGCGCTTGGGCAGAGGTCCTGGATGTTTTAGACATATATATATATATATTTAAATATGAGGTTGTTTCTTGCCTTTCCAATGAGCGAATCTGGCAATTTACTGTTTATTATACAATCCATATACTGCATTGACCATGTTTATTTATCTCAAGATTGAGTGTCAAAATAATAAAAGCAATGCACAACCCTTCATCTACTGTTCCATGTGTGTATATTACTCTTAATGGGTTCAAAACATTGTGACAACATTGCCTTCAAGTTTTCCTGTAGACATGGGTATTTCAATTTTGTAGTATTTACAAATCGGCGGTGGATACTTCCAGATATCTGTAGCATGTTTGCATCCCATGTCATAGAAAGGCTTTGGGAAGCTGTTTATTATATATCTGGTAGAGATTCAGGCCTCGAGAGGGAACGGATGTGTTCTGGAAACCAACACCAAGCAACACAGTTTTTATTTCGCTCCAATGAAAATATCCTACAGCATGGTCAACAATAAATTACATTGACGAGAAGCCTAGATACTAAAATGCAGGCATCCCCACTACTATGGCTTCCAATCCTTCCTATCAACGTGTTCCCCCATTAAAAGCTTTGTCTCCCTCGAGATACTATCGTAATTCCATACACCTCACCAGACATCTCGCTGAAGCCGACTCATTATTAGGTGAAACTTTATTGAGGCCACCAGGTGCATTCTCTTGCATTTTCTGTCATCAGCTACACGACTCCTATTGTTGGATAGCACGACCATCTTAATTTACAGCAAGCAGATAATCAGAAACAAAATTACAATTCACATTTTAGCGCCGCCATCGTGTCACACAGATAGAAGGCATTGGGATAGTTTTCCCCTGATCTTTATGTTGCAGGAGTAAAAATCTGTGTATTGTCTTTCCTAGGCGATTTCTTAAAAATCGCGCGAGATATTGCATCAAAATTTCTAATGTATGCGCGCATTCAGACATGTATATAGTTTTGAAGTGCATACTTTGTGGTGTACCATGGTGACACAGAGACATATTAACCAAATCGTTTGTGGGGTCGAAGAAAACTTTCACCTTGAGATTTTACATTTGTGATCACTGTTCGATGGATATATACTATTTCTAATTCGAATCGATTTCCTGTGCACAATATCCCATGATAAGCTTTTTTTTTATCAATCCATACCAAGCAAACAGTGAAATAATTGCGATCATTCCGCAAGCATCCATCTCAATAAGTTCAGGCTAGTTATATCATGTGCTTGTTTCCCACGGTAAATCAACAGCAAATACCCAGCTTAATATCAGACATCGGAAGCTGCTAAGCAAGTTTAATTGATGGTTGATTTGGGAATGTTCAACATAACACATCATTGCATTAAGAAATGCAGCCAACTATCAGACAAGATCGGTAAGTATTAGGTAATAACTGTTCATGTTAATAATTTACTGTTGTTGTTTTTTTTTGTTAAACCCACAATGATGTATGGAATGCTACCTCAGCCGTATAACTTATAAAACTATAATTATCTTGTGGGGTTTGAACCCAGCAAGCTATATTTCATCTTTCGTCTCAACAATTTCATCACTGTATTGCTATGGAAAGTACATATTAGGTTTTGTCTCTTGGTATATTAGACACCGGAGATATCTACAAATTGTCATGCCATTAATGGATATCACATTTTATCAGATACTTCTAATCAGATTGTATTATTAATTTCATCTCGAGCAGCCTTGAATAACACGACCTTCTTACCCCGACTCCATTTCACTCCATATTCTCCCTTCTGACGAGGCATCAAATATTCATTAGGTGTAAAACACATTTAAACCTACTGTTGAGTTGCATCGAGTAGATTATGCACCACTATTAGCAATAAACAATGCGTGCTGTCCAGGGGTCTATTTCCCATGGGTGACTCAGTCGTAGCTAATCTGGATGATATCCTAATTTATGCGTGTCCAGATAAAGCAGGTTAGTTTGGTTCACAAAAATTCTAACTAGTGGAATCAAGGCCATTTAATCAGACATGATGGTAGGTTTAAGTCAGTTTAGAGCTAGCTATGGAAAACAATGGTTCTTCAGATGATGAAAATGTTCATGTGGGCAAACTCAAAGTAACTACGAACCGTTATGGCAGTCTGTAATTATAACATCCTGGGTGCACTGAATAATGATAACAAAAACACTGTTAAAATACAGTGAAGACTTTTATCAGTACATAGTATAGCATAAGCACTAATCCTGGTCATCCAGTCAACACGCGAGTTTCTAAGTCGTCTGGCTTATTGGTCATGTTGGCCATTAAGTGTACACCTTTCTGAACCTGATGATATTTTCCGCTGTCGAGAGCCTAAAATGCTGCAGGCACTACATTGATTGATGATTTATTGTTCAGTCCAAAATGATGCAAAACTGATGAGAGATATTTCTCAGTACTCATCTATTTTTGGTCATATTATTATCCTTTATTATGTATTGTCGCTCCATTGGAGAACAAGGCAAATGTCACAAATGACAGGAACTACACATGAGAGACATTACGTTTTCAATGTAAGAATGGACCCTCATCCAGGATTACTGATATCCAGAAACGGCTCTTACAAGAAATGCATTTTGAGGTTTTTTGCGCAATCAATGGTCACTGAATTTATACCTTGCATAAATCTCCCAGTGTTTCAGCTGTGACAGCTATGTCACATTCTCCCAAAGACGTGTTTCGTCTAAAAATTGTCAGCAGGTGACAACTCTGGCACCTCTGTTGAAGTGTTGATTTTGTTGACTCTGTTGAATTATCTGTGCTTGATTAGATTCGGACTCTATTGCACCAGACCAAGGTCAACCATTCAGTGACACTGCTCTGTGTTTTCGTGAGTTTGGAAGGACAGCATTCTAGAGATCAAGTAATGTACTTGAGAGAATTGGAAATAATTAATGTTGTTCATTCCTTGTTTCGGATGGATCAGTTGGTATTATATTGTAACACTTCGAATTCTACAAATTATTATGTTTGATGTCATGTAGGATATCGTTTCGGTTTGCACACGGTACGTGAACACAATCCCTTTAAATTGTCAATCCCTTTAATAAATATATGTTCACTAAAAAGAACAGTAGAGTTACAAATTCAGTACAATCGTGAGTAGAACATGTTAGTTTGATTAGTTCTCAGACACAGCTCAGCACTCAAGGTCATGTTTCCAGCGTGCTAATTGATTAAGTTACATGAAGACTAAAATACAATCTGTTAAACAGGGACACGTGGGTGTGATTTTTTTGTGGAACAAGGTTACTCCGTTGCAGTGTTTCTTTTTTTTCTATTCATAGTCTATTTTCTATGAATAGAAAATTTTTCTATTCATATTCTATTTTCATAGTCCCCGGACTATGAGATTGGATAACGGACCCTGTTTTGTTTGCTCGGAATACTTAATACTGGGTATTGATTCCATGTCTATTCATCACTAGAATACAGTATTTATTTATCCTTGTAAGAATCCTAGTGTACATTTACAAATGTAATGCATGTAACATAATCCTCTTGTACGTGAATGAGTCAGTGAGTGACCACGTGTTTCCCCCACATTTATTTTCAATCTCTTTCACCGAATTCGTTAATATTTCGCTAGCTAACAGTGTGTTGTTTTGAAAGCAGCACGGTGACAGGTCATCTTATAGTTATTTATGAAAGCCCAAGAACATGCACAATGTCATTTGGCTAGTTCTCCACTTGCATAATCTGCATCAGAACTACAAATACAATATCATTCCCTGAGAGAGAGGTCGAGAAAACGCTAAACGTCTGTTGCGTTATATACACTATTCATTTCAACAGACGAAAATGGATTCCCACTCGAAAACTGTATTGAATAGGTTGACTTCAATTAATTGAGCACGGTTTCCACATTCAGACATATGTGTCCATTACAAATAGACTGGGATTCCAGTATACTAATTTGTCGGCCACTTTCTCCAATGTTGCGACTTACTGCCTAACTAACCACCTAATGGAGCCAATCTGATTCATTTCGCATCATTAGTTCAGCACTGAGCCCATTACAGGCAGACCAGTATGGCACGGCAGTTTGGATGGTGCAGATACTAAAGACATAATGAAGTAAAACATAGACATGATAACAGAATGTTTGTCAATCAAGACCCACCATCATATTTTGTGTGGTATGTCTTTATAATAGAAATACAATTATGTATGATATCTTGACATTTGTCAAGCAATCATTGCAAAAATGTGTCAATCTTATGGAATAAAATGAGGAATTTATTGTGGATGAATACGTTTGCAATCATTTCAGTTGTGAAACAATATAGTTTGCTGTTATAAATGTCAAATCACGTGTAAACAGCGCGAACGAGAGTAGTTTGAAAACTGAGGTGAAAATATATCTAATCATATGGACATGGTCAACCATGTTCGGATGCGTCAAGAGTTGCTGGACAAAGTGAAAACAAATAGGGAAACCCTAAAAAAATACGCGAACTCGTTGTGTGTAGTTGTATGTTTGGAAGGTCTTGATTCAAGCATCAACGTAGCATAATGTGCCCCAGCAAGATTGTAAGATGTTTGGAAGGTTTTGATGCAAGCATTAACGTAGCATAATGTGCCCCAGCAAGATTGTAAGTGCTGTATGCGCACTATTGGCCCTAATTGGTTCTGTTATGTAACATATTGATTTCAATCCGTTAGACACGGTTATTGTATCCCCCGAACAAAGTTCGGCGGATACTATGGATTTGGCTTCGTCGTCCGCGTCCGCGCCCGCGTCCGCGTCCGCAGAGATTTTCTTGTGAACGCGCTACAGGCCGCAATTCTCACCCGATCACCATTATTTTTTGCAGGCACATATATAATGATAAGATCCCGACACCAATCGATTTTGGTTGCCGTGGCAACTGAATTGGTCGTTTGGGGACACATTTTGCATTGAAAACAGCCTGTTTGAGACACATGGCTTGTGAACGCGCTACAGGCCGCAATTCTCACCCGATCACCATTATTTTTTGCAGGCACATATATTATGGTAAGATCCCGACACCAATCGATTTTGGTTGCCGTGGCAACTGAATTGGTCATTTGGGGACACATTTTGCATTGAAAACGGCCTGTTTGAGACACATGGCTTGTGAACGCTCTACAGATGGCAATTTTTGACAAATCTCGATAATATTTGGAAGTGTTGTTGGGAAGGGCTGTCACACGAAACCAATCGTTTTCTAGAATGATCATGTAAATATTAATATGTTAACAGCCTAACTTATTACAGAATTTTGAAATATCCATTTTGACATGTACGATCATTCCAATATCCTGTACAATGGAAGGTAATGACACTGGTTTCTTGTTCAGAATGGAGAACTGAAGTTTTCAGTGAAAACAGGACAATATTACTGAATAAGTTAACATTAGTTTTACTAGTTAAGTCTATTATTGTCCACAATAAAAATAGTTAAGACGAGAAACGTTTATTATTAAGCTCAACAAGGTAAAGGTTTTGTCCAGTACAGATTTCATGGGTGTGACTGAATAAGTTAACATTATTTTTAATAGTTAAGTCTATTATTGACCACAATAAAAAATAGTTAAGACAAGAAATATTTATTATTAACCTCAACAAGGTAAATGTTTTGTCCAGTACAAATTTCATTGGTGTAACCGAATAAGTTAACATTATTTTTACTAGTTAGGTCTATTATTGACCACAATAAAAATAGTTAAGTCTATTATTGACCACAATATAAATAGTTAAGATGAGAAATATTTATTTAAGCTCAACAAGGTGAAAGTATGTCCAGTACAGATTTCATGGGTGTACTGAATAAGTTAACATTATTTTTACTAGTTTAGTCTATTATTGACCACAATAAAAATAGTTAAGACAAGAAATATTTATTATTGGGCTCAACAAGGTAAAGATTCTGTCCAGTAGACATTTTATGTCTGTAACCAAATAAGTTAACATTTTTTTTGCTAGTTAAGTCTATTATTGACCTCAATAAAAATAGTTAAGATGAGAAACAATTATTATTGAGTTCAACAGGGTTAAGATTTTGTCCGGTAGAAATTTCTGGGTGTAACCGAATAAGTTAACTTTATTTTTACATGTTAAGTCTATTATTGACCACAATGAAAATAGTTAAGACAAGAAATATTTATTTTATGGGCTCAACAAGGTGAAGGCTTTGTCCAGTAGAGATTTTATGGTGTGATCAAATAAGTTAACATTATTTTTTTGCTAGTTAAGTCTATTATTGATCACAATAGCTTTTTATGAAAACATTGATCAGCTTTTACTTTGAATTTCAACTTGAGACCATGTTTGGCACAAATTATGAATTAAAATATAACTTATGGTGAAAAATTCGATCTGGCTCCAATTTCGTCATCTTGAAATGCAGTTTTGGTCAACTTTTACTTTGAATTACAACTTGAGAGCATGTTTGGCACATATTATAAGTCGAAATATAACTTATGGTGAAAAGTTCGATCTGGCTCCATTTTTTTTCATCTTGAAATGCAGTTTTGGTCAATTTTTAGTTTGAATTTCAACTTGAAACCAAGTTTGGCACATATTATGAGTTAAAATATAGCTTATGATGAAAAGTTCAATCTGGCTCCAATTTCTTCATCTTGAAATGCAGTTTTGGTAAACTTTTAGCTTGAATTTCAACTTGAAACCAAATTTGGCACATATTATGAGTTAAATTATAACTTATGACGAAAAGTTCTATCTGGCTCCAATTTCGTCATCTTGAAATGCAGTTTTGGTCAACTTTTACTTTGAATTTCAACTTGAAACCATGTTTGGCACATACATGTATTATGAGTCGAAATATAACTTATGGTGAGAAGTTCAATCTGGCTCCAATTTCGTCATCTTGAAATGCATTTTTGGTCAAATTTTACTTTGAATTTCAACTTGGAACCAAGTTTGTAAAATATTCAGAGTTGAAATATAAATAGGTGAAAAGATTGATCTATCTGTATTTTCGTTATTCTATCAAACATGTCGAATGGAAATTCATATAAAGAGATTTCGGTGGTGATTTTGAATTCGACCTTCAATAACCTCAGAAAATCAGTGCAGCAATTTTGGTGGGGAAAAGAAAACAGTTGTGACTTGAGATTTAACATTTCTCTGGTAATCTTTTTTAGCCCTTGCTCTAGTTTTTCACACTTGACAGTGATATATTTGGGGCAACAGAGATGATAGGGCTACGGGGGATACACCCAAGCGGTCGTAGGCGACCGGAAGCGTCTAGTTTTGGTATGAATGTTTGGAGCAGGATTGATCAATTGTATCTTTTTTGCTGCGAGGCATTATGTTGTTATATTTGAGAATGGCGGAAATAATACATAACTATTTTGCATTACTAGACAGTGAAACAGTGTACAATTTCAAATGTGATGCATCTAACATAATTCCTTTCTAATACAGAATCAACGCAACGAATGTCCACGTGTTTGCCCCACATTTATTTTTTCAATCCCATTCACTACTTTAATTAAGGATTGATTGCGGGTAACAGACCAAACACTGTGGTGAGCCGCTCTCCCATTCATTTGTAATGTAAACATAAAGGTAACAAAGTCAGCAAGACTACCCAACCCTTCTTCCTGAAACTTCATTAACAGAGATATGTATAGCCATGGATGATGAACCGAGACATGGTTCTATAAAAAGTATCTCAGCGATTGTACAAATTGATGATTATGGATATCACTTTTACACGCGTCAGCAAACAACGCGTAGTATCTTCAGCGTTACAAACAAGCTGTTGTTGTTATGTACGCTTTGTTGTGTGACCATCCAATAATAGATGCATATACGACTTGAATTTCTGCGAGAGGAATACAATAGGCGGATTTGGTGCACCCGAGCGCAACTCACCAGTGAGCTTTCCTAGCATTACTAGTTGTCTGCTGTAAAAAAAGTAATCCTGCCGTTGGGCATGTTTTGAGTGTACCTTGTCTTTTGAGAAATAAGTCACAAAATGACATTCGAAAATGACAATAATCAGACATTTAATCATATTTAGTCAAGAACCAAGTCTCGGTTGGTGATCCCTGATGGCTATAGGTCGCCACAGTAAATTCTGGTGCCAAATGGATGTGTGCAAGTTCATGATTTTGTTACCTTTATATTTACATTATAAGTGAATGGAGAACTGGCGCGTTCAGATTCGGGATTTTACTTGCAATTCGTCCTTAAACATTTCCTAGCTAAAAGTGTGCGTTTGCTTCTGAAGCACTGTAACATGTGATACTATTCATTGCATGAAAACCCAAGAATATTCACAATGTCATTTGATGAGGTGGTTCAAGCGAATAATCTGCTTCAAATCTAAAAACACAATATTTTCCCTTGACAAAGACGTCCAGCAAAAACTTCATTTTGCTATCATACACTCTTCATCACCGACCTAAGAAAATGAATATTTAGTGACAAACTGCAGTAACAAAATTGACTTCAACTAATTTTCTTGATATTCTACATAAATACAATGTTTCCATGACAGGGAATCCATGATAATATATTCTGAGCGCCACTTTTATTAAAGTGATTGCCTGAATAACCAAGTATACCACAGGCACAGGTGAAGGCATAATGAAGTACTTTTCAGATTATGCTCATGTAAGCAGTCATACGCCATACCGCGGATATCAAAGCTGCATATCAGAAGGGAAGTATTATCTTTGCTGAAAGCACCTCAAATCAATCTGCACTCGACAACCAGAAGAGGGTTGATACTTGACTCCTCTCAGCAGTGTAGGCGCCTGGGCAGATGTCTCGGATGTGTTTGACTGGTGTGTGTGCATGTATACATCACAATTATTGGTTTACTTTATTGTCGACTTCACACGAGTGTTTAAATTTTATAATATTTAAATATTGGTGGCAGACACTTCCATCTTTCATCAACATGTATCCATCGATTCCCATATCCTGAATTTCAAATGGCTTTGGTAAGGGATTTAGTTAATATCTGGCAGAGAAGCAGGAGTCACGAGGGAACTTATGTGAGCTGGAAAGCAGCATCAAGTACCATTTATACAGTACAATTTTTGTTTCGAGAAGGACAGGCAGCCCAATGAAAACGTCCACCAGTGTGGCCAACAATGAATAACATTGAGGAGAAGACTAGATGCTAAAAGGTGGAAATAAACACCAATATGGATTCCATTTTTTCATATCAATGTGTTCAAGCATTAATAGCTTTGGTTTCCCAACGTACTATCGTAATTCCATTCATTCCACCAGATATATCAGTTTTTCCAACTCATTATGACTTAAATTTCATTGAGGCGAATAGGGCCATTCTTCTGTACTTCCTGTCATAAAGTACCCGTATTATGGGATAGCGTGGTTTTCTCAATTAACGGCAAGCTGACCATCAGTAACAAAATTAAAATTCGCATTTTAGCGTCGCCATCCAGACACGCAGACAGAAAGCACAGGGTAAATGTGCATATGGTTACCTTTCAGAACGCAACACAATGTGAAATTTCTCCCCTGACCTGAATGTCACAAGGGCGTGAAATATGTCTGTTGTTTCTCTTTCCCGAAGGTTTTGCGAAAATGCTCAGACGAAAGTTTCTAATCTATGCGTGCATTGATATGTAGTTTTGATGTGCATATTTTGTGGTAGACCATGGTGACACAGAAACATATTAACCAGATTTTGTGTGACTGAGGGTATGAGGGTATGAATATTCATTTTACCTGACCGAAACATGTTTTCGGTATCCAATATGGATTCGTGGGGTTGAAGACTTCAACCTTGAGATTTTACATTTGTGATCACTGTTCGATGGATATATACTTTCTTTCATTCCGATCAATCCCATGTACACAATTTCCCATGATTACTGTTTTTTATTTATAAATTCATCCCAAGCAAACTGTGAAATTATTGCGATCATGCCAAAGTGAAGCATTCATCTCAATAAGTCTAGGATTGTTGTCTCATATGCTCGTTTCCCACGGCAAATCAACAGCAAATAACCTTGCTTTTTATAAGACATTAGATGCTGCAGAACCAGTTTGATGGTTAGTTTGGGAATGTTCAACAGAACACATCGTTGCATTGACCAATCCAACCCAATGTAAGGAAAGATCAGTAAGTAATAGGGCATAATTATATCATGTTATTAATTTACGATTGTCTTGGTTTAAGATTGCGTATCGAGTACGATCAACGTAATTCCAATGGTTTCATACTACATGCAAATTTGGTTCATATCTCGGCCGGTTCATAAAAAAACTTACATGAAATTTGGAATATATACTCTATATATCTATGAAACTGACGCGAATAAGAGATTGGAGATTTCATTGATAAATTAGTATATAAATGGAGTTGAATGTTGCTTGAACAAATGTAACTTACGTTGCGTACACGAAGCATTACATGGTGTAGTTTCTTAACTGCAGCGAGTGCCCATATCCGTGATCAATAACCTACCCATGAATTTTAAGTATCCCATCGATAATCATGTCAAATTGATGTGCAAATGTGTATATCTATTGCCATCCCCTGGACATGTCTTGTGCCGCTGGTCAGTGAAGCGCTAAGTACAGATCAGCGGATTATTCGTATGGCAAATACCGTCAATGCTCAGCTGTCGAGAACGTTGTACTCAGGAGTGAGACGATAGGGTTGTGATTTTGGTTCTATAATACACTTAGAAAATATTAGAGTCGCTGAATTCTTTATGTAGTTTGCGGTTGATTTTACAATGTCAACGGATATAGACGACGTGGCCATGCGATTCACAATCAATTTTTTTGCCCAGTGTATTTTCAATGCCGATGATATATAGCATGCTATTTTGAACTCAATCTCCCATCAAGTGATGAGGTAAATCCCAAAACAGGCAGTAGGTTATTGTTCTATGATATATAATTTAACCATAGTCAAGAAACTGTACCCTAAAACGCTGTCAGTATTCCATGTAAGTTACATTTGATTGACGGTGTATAACATTCCGGATCTGTATGAATATCAACTGGGTCTTCAATCTGGCCATTGGACAAGCCTTGTAGTCATGGATAGAACCTACGCAACAATTTTCAGCGCAATCCATTGCCAAACTGCAGAGTTATAGGCCCAAAAAAAAATTCAAGAATTCCACTGGTAAGGCAAAGATCCTGACTGATAAGCATCCTTAACTAACAATTACGTTTGGTGTGCTACCTCAGCCGTGAAGCTTATAATACTTTGACCATCTCATGGGCTTTGATCTCAAAAAGCATTGAATTCTTTATTGGGTATAATCTCTTGGTGTATTCGACATGGAGCAAATTTCATATATTGATGGCATCTAATGGATACCACATTTCATAGCATTCTTTTAACCGGATTATAATATGAATTTCATCACGAGCAGCCTTGAATTACACCACTTTCCCCCACTACATGCCTTGTTCTCCCATCTGACGAGGCATCAGTTATTCATTAGTTCGATAGCAGATATAGGTATACTGTTGGGTTGCATTAAACAGATATGCACCACTATTAGCAAGCCCTGAGTTACACTAAACAATGTACGCATTCCAAGTGCCTATCTCACATGCGCTTATTTTGGATGACCTCTTAATTGATCATCCTAATCAAATTAAACAACTTACTCTGTTCCATAAAATATTATTCTGGAGGCAAATAAACCCATTTACTACTACCAAGCCAATAATTGTCATCTGCTGGCCATTTTGAGGCACATCTAAAGTGAATATCAATAAATA
Source organism: Terebella lapidaria (assembly GCA_949152475.1). Lineage (NCBI taxonomy): Eukaryota > Metazoa > Annelida > Polychaeta > Terebellida > Terebellidae > Terebella > Terebella lapidaria. The sequence goes on along the minus strand of OX424569.1, from coordinate 29,115,539 downwards.
TAATTGCAGCTTGATTTCACTCATGATTTTTTTTAATTTATCAAATAAAGGGATAAATACATCAGCTGTAAATAACCTTGGCCCTATATACCTAATAATAATAAACCGTAAGCTCATGTATTCATTAAGCATGCATTCAATATCATTATAATGAATCGTCCACACAATTTAATAGATCGTTATATCATATCGTTCACATGGTTTCACAAACTGGTCACTCCATATACTTGACAACTGGAACTAATTGTTTGATAAATTGGGTGAACAGTTCATTAAATTCGAGGATCAGTTGAATCAATTGAGGTTTTAATCAGTTGAATGAACGGTTTAATAAAATGGAGAAACTTGTTGATAAATTGAACGAACGATTTTATAAATTGAGTGAACAGTTTATTAAATCGTTAGCTCAGTTTAAATAGCTTCCAATTATCATACAATATACTTGGTGAATTGATTGTGTGAGTAAACGATATATTTATATTAAGTGAACGATTTGTAACATGAGCCAATGGTTCTCTTCTCATGTTATGTCCTAATAGGGGCTCCGAATTACGTTGCCCGAAATAGGACATGAGAAAAGTATTTTGGAGCAAGCTTGACTGAGTTTTCCCGAACACAAGAAATTTCTCTTTCATCGGGACGAACTATAATTTCGTATTTCGAAAATAATTTCGTATTATTTGGTATAAATAATATAATTTCGTAATTAATAAAATATATAAATTAATAATTTCGTATTATTTCGTATAATGTATAAAAAAAATAAGCCCATGAGTATACGTTGACGATTTATGGGATTTTATAAATCTCCATAAATAATTTCGTATTATTTCGTATAATGTATTTTACGTTTGTTATTGGAAATATAATTGGAATCATCAAAATTTGGCTATGTTGGTGGTAATAGATTGATACTTACATTCGTCTTGACCACCACCTACTCATCACATCCATCCGTGGTTTGCATGAGAATTAGCTTGCTGGGATATTTATAATCGAAAAGGAATGTACAAATATGGGAATCAGGATATCAAGTTTGTGGCTAGATTAAGATGGCGCCATGTCACCTCAACTGGCAATTAGTTATTCCATTCGTTTATATATTACAATGCCCTCGGAAAATAATAACTTATTATATCACATTCCTGGGGTCAAATATATTAGTCTATCACATGTTTCACCAGTCAAAACGTTATGATAGTACCTAATGATATATACGTGGCAACCACAAACACCTTCCCGATTTCGGACTATACAACATTCACTTACTGGTGCCATGACGTTGTATCGCATCGGTTAATGCGTACAAATTAGATTACCGGCCAGTGACCACAAGTTGGCTTGGCTTGGCTTGGCTTCTTATACAACTTTTACAGGGTCAACCGACCGCTTCGAGTTACTTGATCACAAAATACATAAACGGAATGGGTTCCAAGACTCGTGAACATGCCTCCTACAATCCTGACACAGTCAGGCAGACGCGGAGCTTGCATTCAACATTCATTATCGAAAAAAAAGTACTTCTAGTAAGTAACATAATAATTACAGTGTAACACTAGCAAAAAAAAAACTCGCAAAAAAGCAAAAGCTGTAGCATACATCAACGCTGCATTCACAGTTACTTTTATGAAGCCTGACAATATAAACATAGTTACCTTCTCAGGATATTGATAAAATCAGAAAAAAAACTTTGTGTAGAGGATCGTGACTGTTTGAATAATAAACACAGTGACTATAGCTTAGTGCCTATCCATATATATATCTATTTGATGTATACAGCGACCTGCGATGCTACCAGTGGCAACGACGTAAACCCATCGATTTGCTGATGACAGATTGATGTAACATGCGGTGTCATTATGCCGTGTTCCCCTTTCAACATAACCAGATTTGTAAGCGGTGAAGATGTTCACACGTTTTTGTAGGACGCATCAGAAGCAATCTTAAGAATGGTTTTCACGCCAACTTGTCTGTTCATACAATGAATTTCCCCAAACGACTCGGTCCAGTAAATCCCTATAACTCACCCCCATATATCGTCAACGTATACTCATGGACTTATTCGCACATGAATAATAGCTTGTGTAAATACGATGGTGTCATTAATCATAGATTATGATACGAACTCTCAATGCATTACAACAGTACTGTATATTGAGCATGGATATCACTCACCATAGTCCTTTCAGGAAAATGCAACTAAAGTCACGTGTTGTCAACCATAATGGGTAACTGGACAAAAATCGAGGTTAACAGATAAAGAGAGGATTAGCTAGTTCAGATGGAAGCTATAACAATCTACGGCCCGTGTAGCGCAGCTTACTATTTCTTCTAAATTCATGAAGATTAAAAATGTGCCAGACGGATTAAATATGGTATACATTCAGTGGGTGAGTAGTATTAACAGAGTGAAGAAGGTGCGCTACTCGGGCCCAATTTACGACACGGGTTCACGGACTACAGTATACTTATTATTCAGCAAAACGGCCGATAGGCTTGATTATGGCGCCCCGTTCGTGCCACAAAAAAGAGAAATTAAGTTTTTCAACTCATACGTATGAGATACTATGTCATACATATGAGATAATAAGTCATACGTATGGTATACTAACACATACGTAGGAGATAATACAATTCCCATATACCCGAGACCGACGTGGAAGTAATATATTCGTCCTCTGTGTTTTCCATCTAAGAAAACTTCGATGTGGTTAGATATTTGGCGCTTATTATTGGTAACTTTGAGAACGCACGAGACCGCAACATTTTGTAAGAACTTTGTCCATATTCCCCGTAAACTGTTAAAATAACTTGGTGAGCCCATCCAACTGTCACTGTAGATCAATACGGTATAAGTTTTAGGTAGCAATTTTCACTTATTGAATCAAAATGCTGAACTTGTTCATGTATATCACCGCATGTAATCGAAACTAACTTTATTAAATATTTCACATTTGGTTCAGAGTCCGTAAAGCATCATCAGAACACTACATATATACTAGAATCACCAGATTCGCCCAATAGCCTGACACGATAGGAGCCAGAGTCGGTACGATCATTATGAATAGTGTACATTGTATTCTTTTAGTCTTCGTATCTTTTACAACGGTAACTCGATACTCTCCTGATGATGTTTGATGACATTATGATATGACATTATGATACATGTAACAGAAGATCATTCGATACGCCACTAGAGTTTTTAGTAACAAGTTTGAATCTTTATTGGATACTGAGAAATGTGTTAACTTGTATTCCAGTTGACGGTCAATAAAGTGATCAGTGCAACTAGCTGTCTTATATCTGTCGGGCGATTACACATATGTATAAGATAAGTATCTCATACGTATGTGTTAGTATCTCATACACATGACATATTTTCTCATACGTATGACTTATCATCTCATAGGTTTGTGTTAATAATTCATCATTCGTATGTGTTAGTCTCTCATACGTATGTGTTAGTATCTCCTACGTATGACTTATTATCCCATACGTATTTGTTAGTACCTCATACGTATGTGATAAAAAAAATTAACTTCATTTTTTTCTGTGGCACGAACGGGGCGCCATACTAGATGGATCTTCGCGTGTTTGTTTTTTTCCAAAACATTATGGTGTGAAACCTTTATATTTGGTTTGTACATTCGTTTTCCGTCCTCCGTGGCCGCACACGTAACCTCTGTTATATTCAATACATTAATATTATTATCAGTCTCTATACTTTCAAGGCCGTCGGCTCCCTGGGTCACAACGTACGGAATTGTGGTCACATCCGTTATGATGTTTTGGGCATTTTGAGATGGTCCCTACCAAAGTGTTCTGCGCTGGTCAGTCGGTTTTGTCCCGGTGCAGGCCTGAACATGCCTATGGCCCTCCCATGATAAATATCCATAAGAAAATAGAGAACTCGACTTTGTTCAAAGAATATTGTTCACCAAATCATTCAGCCCACTAAACCAGTTTTGATCCCTTTCCCAATTTCAATTCATTCAAGAGCACAACTTGTCTCATTCTCTTCAGTATGATCCAATACAATGGCGAATATGCATACTGAATGAACGGACATTAGCAGTGTTCTCCGTTGGTCGTATGCGTTTCTCCAGGCTCTTTGTCTTGGTTTGGTCCCGGAATATCATGACGTCCCGAACTGCGTGACATGAATAGGATCCATTCTCATACAAGGTTGCACTATGATGGTCATCCTCATCTGACTAGCCATCTTATCGCTGATAAAAGAAACATTTCAGATAAGTGATGGACTTTAGATAAGTGATGTTATTGTACAGGCAGCAATCATCGTACATATTCTACTGTACATCTTTACATAATTGACCTATCGCCAAAGCCACCAAAAGTTGTCCGAGTTTCAAAAATTACGTCGGCAAACTTCTCTTTGGCCAATAATAACGTTTTGCAGAGTGCGTCGTAAATGGCGTAAAAAGACTCAGACAAATTGGTTCGGCGATAGGTCAATTATTGTGATTATTATATGCCTACGAAAATGCTACAATGGATTACACAGAGTGCAATCGGTCCGATATATTGCGGTATTGACCGCCTTCATATCGACCTTCGTCGCGCATAGCAACCGACGGTCTTTTGAAGTTTATATACGTATTCATGCGCTGGTGAAATGACGTTTTTTGGTTTTGTAGTACATGAAAATGTCCATAAAATTATTTGCTTTCAGGGTCTAAAATGGCTAGAAAATGTCAGCATTTGTAATCATGTCTCTCCCAAGGGGTATGCATATCATAATGCGGCATATAATAATAAGTTAATTGACTGGATACAGTGTTTGATGCCCTCGGTCGTGTCTGTGCCGCGGACGCACTCGCAAGCTCGTGCGTGCTACGGCCCAGACACGACCTCGGGCCTCAAACACTGTATCCAGTCAATTACCTATAATAACAGATATGAAAATCATTGAATGGGAATTGCATTTCCCCTTTTCCTTGGAAGTAGTGCTCATTTTTGCAGTGGAGCAACGTGTATATTATCGCACGCTACTGTTTATCTCATGCATTGGACACCAGGGCCATGCGTAGGTAAAACCCAGCTGGTACTCGAATTAGACTTTTTTCTTTATTTAAATAAACATATAAATACCACAGCCTGTATTTCTCGTACTTATATTTGGTATCCATTGCTTTTGAAGACCCTGTTTCTGCATCTATGAGAAATGGCATGAAAGTAGGTATCAATCTATTACCACATATACAGGAGATTTTGATGATGCCAATAACAAACGTAAACTACAACATTTTGCAATAGAAACAAAGCCCGACCAAATAGTTTATTCAAAGACACACTGGCGTCATCAGGGGCAGACAGTGTGTTAAATGTAGTTGTTTCTACTGTACACCTGATGGAATTAGTATACAACTGCCCAACAACCTATGAAAATATTTGAGAAATATAAAGATACCGAAACTGGAAATTCCATTCCGCATCGGACATATGCAGTGATGGAGTGGGTAGCTCAGTGGATAAGGCGCTGGTCTCGTAACGCAAAGGTTATGGCTTCGATACTCAGGCTGGACCACTGTGTTATTTCGCAAACATCCTTAGGCAAGGTGTGCACCTTTAATTGTTTATCTTCACTCAGGAGTAATTTGGTTCCGGTCATCCAATAGGATGCTATAGCATGTAGTAATTCTACACTGGGGTAAATAAAGTGCACAGCGCCTTCGAATAGAACTACGTTCTAGACAGGAGCGCTTGAAAAATGTTAACTTTACTCTTTTTTATTTTTACTTTATTTGGTAGCATGTTATTTTTAGATCGTGTTTTACTGATTGTGATAAATACTATATCGTATTTTGTCACATGTGGCAGCACTGCGTTTACATAGTATATGGCTTCAACTAAAGAATATATTTCCCACATTTTTAAGATTCTCAAGTAATGTGCTCGAGTTCCCACAGCTGCAGTGGGAAAACGCGTCACACCCCTTACATGTATGGTGGTGTATTGCAAGTAATGGTCTTAATCCTGTAAGTATCCAGTCATTAGTGCCAGCTAATTAGTGACAGCTTTGGTATAGGTCAATTCGAAATCATTTTACCAAAAATATGCTTTTATTCGAAACATAATATGATTTAATACGTGATCCAATATGATCAGATGGATTTTGTTATGTAATTATTGATTTATCTCACTTTGTGACCCTTGTATCTACCGGTATATCACTGATACAGCACATGGATTTTGACATACTTATGCTGCATTGATCTGATAATAACTAGTACACTATGCGATTGTTTATGTGGTTCGTAGCAAATATAAACAGGTACTGTAGCGAATTTACGACTACGATTAGGATGCTGAAAGCGGTTGACCGGTTTACAGGTAAGTAAAACTAACTAATGTATTCCTATTATCAGGTCAATAAATGCGTTAGGTCAATAAACTATGTATAGGCCTACACTTCAACGGAATACCAATGTGATTATACTTCCTGCTTGAATACACAAATACACCACAGCGTCTAATCACGACGTTATATAAGATCACGTATGTTTATTCACTATACGGTTTACACACTGCAGGTTTTTTTCAAGTCAGAACTCCAAGTTTGACACACGTCAGATCATATCACGATGTCTGGTGGTGAGACCGTGTTGGTGACAGGGGCTGCCGGCTATATTGCCACCCACATAGTGCAGCAACTCCAAGAAAAAGGCTACAGAGTCCGGGGATCCGTGCGCTCTTTGGATAACGAAGCCAAGATCAAGCCAATCAAGGAACTCTGTCCTGATGCCAAGTATCCAATTCAATTGTTTGAGGCGGACCTCTTGAAGCCTGATGGATGGGAGGAGGCCGTCTCTGGATGTCAGTACGTCATCCACACAGCCAGTCCTGTGCCCGCTGAGAACCCTGAAAATGCGGAAGACGTTATTCGACCAGCTGTGGATGGTACACTACATGTGTTGAGAGCTTGCCGTGCAGCTGGTTGTGTCAAACGAGTAGTGCTCACTAGCTCAATTTCAGCAGTCCGCGGTCCATCAAAGAAAGGACCTTATAACGAAAAAGACTGGGTGGATGTTGAGAAAGCTGAAACGTCGTACGACAAGAGCAAGGCTCTCGCTGAAAGAGCAGCTTGGGATTTTGTGGCGGAACTTCCAGAAAAAGACAAATTTGAGTTAGCTGTGGTGAATCCTGGGTTCGTGTTTGGGCCTGTCCTCTGTGGGACCGACCCGACTATTTCAGAAATTCCACGCAGAATTCTACAGAAAGAGATTCCAATGGTGGCGCCACTGAACTTTTTTGCCATCGACGTTAGAGATACGGCAAGAGCCCACATCAACACCATGACAGTCTCAGAAGCTGCTGGCCACCGACACATTCTTGTATCGAGTAATATATGGATGAAAGAGGTAGCAGCAATATACGACAAAGAGTTTGGCCCGCTGGACTACAAGATTCCGAAGTCGGAGGCACCAAAATTCATGCTGAAAATCATTTCGGTTTTCGACAAAACAGTCAAGTTGATGATGCCGCTAATGGGAAAGGTCATAACGTTTGACAACACACGAATGCGCACCATTCTGAACATCGAACCGCTTGATATTAAGCGAAGCTTCATAGATATGGCATACAGTATGATCAGACGTGGATCAGTGAAGAAAACAAAGAAATATATAGCAGTGAAGGAGTCTTCAGAGTGAATAAGAAACTGTTTCTTAGAATTGTGTCAATGTAGACATTGTGTATAATAATGAATTCAATTTACCCTCGCATATTTGTAATACTAATACAACTACATGTATATCATTCAGCATGTTTGATGGAAAGGAGATATATGTCTCAAATGATATAGGATAACACTCAGAAACGTATATGAACTATTCGTTTCGTTACTTTCTAATTCTGGATCTTAGTTGAAAAGGTAGCATATTATGGTAAATCGATTGATTACAGTCGTCGGTAACAAATTAAGTGAAGAAAAACGGCCCCGCCAAAAACTTTCCTTTGTGGCATGTCTCCAACTGTGACAAGTTACACAGTAGAATATATGCCGATGGAACTCGATAGCAGATTTGAGAGTGCATCGTAACAGGTCGGCCTAAACACATATTGATTTATCATTGATATTTGTGTGATTCTAGATGACAATTCGGCCCTGAAAAATCCCGATTTTAACACAATATACCTGAAAGGTTCCATTGGGTTGCATGCGATAAAGTATTGAATAACTAACGAATATACACGTTCATATCAGAAATCTTGCTCAGAGAGTCCAATTACAACACTATGAATAGTGAGAGACCAACTATTATGATCATGATGATGATAATTACGGAAGCTTTACGTCATTGGTCGCCGAATAATCAAAGTGGAATAATTGGTTTGAAATTCGTTATCATTGGCTGGCATTTATTAGATGATAGAGCACCGTTACAACCCCCAAAATACGTCCGGATGACCCTGCAGTTGAACATATCGTAAAAACACACGATGTGAACGAATTGTTTACGAATGTGCTAACATAAACAAAGACATGAATTTCCATATATTGTCGTTATTTGCAACACGAATGAATCAAACTGAATATTTGGGGTTCCATCACTATAATATACCACACATACGTATACGAGTATCAAGGGATAGGGCTGTGTATTTCTCTATATTTTCAGCTATTTTTGTTAATTTTGCATCACCTCATGGGAACTGTTCTGTGCAAAACTATTTTTAAAATCCGATTCTCAATGTCAAATTTAGAAAAATTCGTGTACGCTTTGGAACTTTTGCATTATACAGCAGCTCTGGGAACAGCTGTTGATCACTTTCAACCAGAAAACCAGAAACCGATTATTTCACTTTACCAGTTCGTTACAGCTTGTTGATGATGCCAATATCGGAAAAGTCATAACGTGTCAAATATTAGAACGCGCACCACTCTGTACATTGAACCACGCGTTATCGAGCAAAGCTTCATACATATGGCATGCAGCATGATTGAACATGGTTTAGTGGGGGAAACAAACGAAGTGACCTAAGAAGGTGATACGGGATGAGTTACAGGGGGATATTGTACAAAGTGGTTGGTGGACATAATTCGTAATAGCTACTCCAATTTGCATATGTATATTTTCCTCGTGGTGTGGAAACTGGCATGTGTAAAAAACATACATCAAATAGCGGTGTTGACATAAACATGTTTTGAGTTCAATGAAGTACAATGTCCCTTAGATGTCCTGTTTTATAACTTATTTTTTCCCCCTAAATAGTTATCTTAGGTTCGTTATGGTCACCATCAAAATCCAGCTGTATTGTTGGTAATAGGTTGATATTTACATTAATGTCATCACACATTGTTATCGGCCACATTTGACTGGAAGACTTTCAAAAATAAATTCTACATTTTCACTCTTATTCCAGCAATTTCATCGTTTTTTTGCATATTTATATGGATAGCATCGCGTAAACCAGATTTCAGGTTACCGTACCTTTAGTCTGATAACCTATGACCGTGGCGTTGCGTCCGTCGTCCGTCGTTGTCGTCGTCGTCGTCCATCTACATTTTTATCTTTAAAGTTCACGGCCGAATCGTTCCGAAATTTTGACTAAAAATACTTAATAATGTAAAGTTCGGCGGGCGCCCGCTACAGGGCGTTCGGCACTACCCTACGGAACACTACAACCATGTACAGTCAGCCCGGAACGAGTCCGGCCGTCATACACTACGACATAACATATGCATCCTCACCAACACCTTAACTACAACATGCATATTACACAGTTATGGTAATGTAGCCGTATGTAGAGCCCGAGATGCCATGGGAGCGGCACCACGGAACCCGTACACGTGGGCATGTTGCTGGCCGGCCTCGCCGAAGGCACTGTCACAGAGATGGAACTCTGAGCCAGCCCGACGGTCTGCCAGAGCCTGTGTCACACCACCCCGGGTGGAGAAGAGACTGGCGATCCACAGGGCTTGCGCCCCCGAGTCAGCAACCGTCTCTACCCCAGCCCGGGCCCCCAATGGAAATCGTCCCCAGGGCCCGCGAGGGCCTTACCCAAGACACAGGGACGTAAAGCTCATGGCGAGCCTCTCGTCCTGCCTCTCGGCTTGCTCTGGGACGATCTCTCAGATCAAGCCAATGCTCGCATATATATCGGGCCAAGAGGCGGGAGGAGAAACTAGGTCAAACCATTGTTATAGTTTACTGGGTGCGATTGAGTACAGTGCGTTGCTGGGCAACGCACGCTCCGATCGCGGAGCCAAAACCATCGCTAAACCATCGCGACGATGGTGTCTGCAGATTCGAACTGTCAGAGTACATCCTCCGCCGTATTGAGGGGATCCATGTCCAAGGAGACGATGCTTTGCCACCCTGCGGACGTCCCTTCAATCGGTACAGAGGACGCGGACGTCGACCTCGAGAGAGGTGGCGCACATCCGGAACCACTTGCCATGGAAGGAGTCTCACGTGGGGTCTTAGGCTGGACCACCGACATGGAACTCGAGGAGGCGGTGGTGCCCGACACCACACGTCCCTCCGTCGGACCCGCAGGGACCGTCACTTCCAGCGAGCCCGGGTAATCCTCCTGCGTCAGAGTACCAGAGACTGCAGGGGCGTCGTCCGGACCGGATCAGTTCCGGTGGACGAGCCTTTCCCCTGAGTCGTTGACGGGGCGCGACGCTTGGGGGATGCCACGCGTGTCCGTGCCGCGATCTGCGGCATCTCCGACATGATCATGGTTACCCGGTCCCGATCTTATACTGCTGAAGTTGCCGGCGGTTGGCGGACAGCCTCTGCTGCTGTCCGGGCGGCTTCCGCCGTCTGGTACTCCGCAGGGGTCTGGCCCATGAACGCCGTCAGGCGAGCTGTGTAGCTCAAGCCTGCGGACACGATGCCAGACTGCTTCCAGTTGTCGTCCATGACGCACTGTGCAAAGCGCCACGGACCAAAGTGGAAGATTCGGTTCTTCGACGTCCCTGACGTAGCCATAGACGCAGCCGACCGAGGGGGAATGTATCCAAAATTGAATACAGGCCTGACTTCTTCACCACCGGTGTGAAATCCCTCACCGCGGTGTGCACCGGAGCGGTGAGAGTTTAAGGCCTCTAGACTGGAGAAGTATTTCTCCTCAGGGCTTCGTGAGTAGCACCGTCGACAGACAAACAACTTCACCCAGGGGTAATGGTACCCCGCAATGTGCCGGCTCAGATGGTCGTAGGAAGGATACCTACAATCCCGGTTGAGCGCACAATGCGGGTCCTTATACCCGACCAGGGATGGCGGACAGAGGGGGCAATATACCCCGTCCTCCGTCACGGGTGGTAGCCCGGCACGCTCCTCGTCTGTGAGTGGACGAGACCTTGTAAAAGGCATGTCGGCCGCCATACCCGCCTCCGACGAACGTCGGGTGTACGCGTCCCTGCCATACCGCGCCAGAAACATGTGCCCTTGACGCACACCAGGGAGTTCGGGGCCCATACCAACCCGCAGCCTCTGAATAGAAGGCTGCTCCGAAGACGTCCGTCGCTGTTTGGACGCCCCCGAACGACCACTCAACCTGGGTTGTCGAGGCACACTCTGAGCGCGCTGAGTGGCAGCTTTCTGCTGTTCGTCGCAGTAAGCCTGCCACCCCGCGTCCAGTGCGGCCTCGGACATTTCCGTAGCCCCGTCCTTCTCCGCTTGCCGGTGAAGGAGCTCCAACCGGAGATCTCCCTTCTTTGGCAAGGGCCGCCCTCTATCCACTGGACTGGATCCACTCTCCGCCGCTCAGGACGGCTTTGACTGTCCGAAGGATTTGCCGGAGGAGGTTCCTTTTGGTGCCCTGGAGGGCGCCGGCTTGCTGGAACCTCCCGTACCCCGGTCGGACTTTGCGGAGGTACCGTCCGCACCGCCTCCCGAAGGATTTGGCGCCTTGGTACCCCCGGACTTGGCGGAGGACCCTGACTTGCCGTCCGGCCTAGGCGCCAGCGGGTTGGGCCCTCCGGACTTAGGTCCGGACTGGGGCGAGGGACCACCGGACTTGCGTTTCCGGTGATTCCTCTTCTTCTTCTTCCTCGGCGGAGGAGCGGACGGGTCCTTTCCCTGGTCGGAATCGGACTCGGATTGCCCGCGGTTAGAGGCCTCTAGTTTCTGTTGGGCCTCCCACTGCTTCTGAGCAATCTTCTTGGCTTGGTAGCGGGTGTGTTTGGAGACGGGCGAGATAAACCCGTCATCCTTCCCCGCGGTGTCTTCCGAGCCGGCTCCCTGCTCTGAGGCCGGAACCTGGGATGCAGCTTGCTCAGCCGCATCAACCTGTTCAGCCCAAGACGCAGGTTTGCCCTGATCACGCGGACCAGGCTCCGGAGGTGCGTACACCGAGGAGTTCTCGCCGGAACCGGTGTCCGGACGGCCGTGGCCATCCGGACGGGTATCCGGACGAGTACTCTCATCCGGCCCAAGAGATGCTAGCATCTACGCGGGCCAATGCAACTCAATATCCAAACCAACGGGGCCCACCTCGCTGTAGTCCATCAACGTTTCCACACGGGAAAGCGGAGACGGATCGAGGAGCTTCTTGGCTTCTATTGCAGCCAAGTTGCTCTCTACAACGCGGTCCACCGTGACCACACTCGCGGCACTAGCGCCGGAGTCGGATTCCTCGGAACCCGTATACGTGCCTTGGGAGTCGGCCGAGCGGCCGTCATCCTCAGGCTCAGTTCGTCCCGAGTATGTGTTAACGCGCTCAAGAGACTCATCTCCGGACTGGATCTCACGATCACTGTCCGTATGCACCTTCCCTCCCATACTCTCCCCGTCACTCGCCTCAGACATGGCGAATTCGAGCGCTCTGATGCGCTAAACACTGGGATTCAGATCCGCAGATCTGTCTCCACCAGTGCCGAGTGCTCGAATGACCAGTAATCTCAAGTTACATGGTTTAAATGCATCAAGTGGTAGCAGCTATTTTACACGCGCGGCAGTGCAGCGCGTCGCCGTGGAAACGTCTATTTATAGCATCAATCAGTACAGGCTGACAAACGAATAACGTTTTCTGACAATGGGCCTATACATACACACGCATCTCCCCCCGGTGACTCCTATCACTCCATGTATATGGGTGGCAAAAAATACTGGCCACTCCGGGGGATCCCGCAATTAAAATACGGTAATTAACATCAGTCATTAGCTTTCGCTTCCGCACTGGCAGTCAATGACTTGAAGTTAATCACCACAGCAGGATAGAGATTGTATACAATGTATCAGAAGTCGATCTACTTGTGGATCTAACGAGTATGTCCACCTTACAACAATGTAAATAAAAATCTACACTGTTCGAACCAGTGATGGAAACAAATCCACCACTGTTCGCCTGCTTTTTCATAGATCACGGCAAAACAAGCTTCTGATACACACAACACAATCTCCTACACCCCTCTAATGCACCAGGAAAAAGATATATCACTAAACTTATCTCAATGTACGATTAATTGAGTAAGAATAGCGTTTCCACGGCATGCATGCATACTTGTGGCTTATATAATTCACTCAAGAAATTATAACATGAGATGGAAAATAAACAAAACCACTCCCCATAGCCGCTGGTACGCTTACAAGGCGATCGGACATGCCCATGGCAGCCGGACAGACAATTGGGCGCCCTATGGGCGTTTGCAATGCGCCCACTAGCAACCCCAATGTACAGCCCGACCGCGGAGCGGTGTCCGGTCAAACCCAGAGCCCAAACAAACGACTACCGGAGCGCGGAACCAATAGATTAGGCGCGGGGCCGGCATGGGCCATAACCTCAATGGTTAGGGGGCGAACCCTTCATGCCGGCGCTCAATCTAGAGGATCCCAAACATGGTGAAATCAATAGCCGGCGGTTGTCCGCAGCTGCCCGCGAACAGAGTCCAGGCCGGATGACTACCATATGAAGACATATTGACCTTATCCGATGATAATGAATCCGGATTAAAAGCCACAAAGTATGCTACGCCTGTAAAATACGACCCCCATTCTTTGAAGGAGGCCGGGGAACCAGGTCATTCCGGCCGGACCGTGTATTATAAGGTACGATCCGGACAAAAATGAGCGTCCCCCACTGCTGTGGCTGGTCTGCATGCGCGGACTTAACAGCCGGTCCATTTCGCAAAATGGTAAATGGTTTCCTGCCGCAAGAAACCTTAGTCTACTATAAACAACCTTATAGTAGTGGCTCACGAGGGATAACACACCGAAGTGCGTCATCTTAAAGCGTCCGGAGTGCATCAGTCCTCAGTTCCCCAAATCCGTGGGAAAGCGCTTCTCCCGTAGCGGACTAAATCCCAACCTCGGTCTGGCCATACAAGAGGCTGTCCCGGGACCAAGGGTGTCCGGCAGATCCACCAAAGTCGTCCGGCCAGCGTAGCCGCTGCATTAACTACGCCGGACAGCAGTCGAACTGATGCGGATAAGGTTGCCGCACATCCCTAGCGCTAGAAACTACGGGAGGGCGGATGCGGAGCGGCGGCGTTACGACGCAAAGATGTCCGCAGACCTCAACTCCGGAGATAGCCACCAAAGTAGCTGCTCCCGGAGGAAAGTCGTGCGGATCCTCACGGAACGACCTAAAATCCATCCCTGGTGTGCTAGATGGATACCGCAGACGCATCCGCATGGGCGGAACATTAGTCCCACCCATATCGGGTCGGCGCACGAGGTTTCTGGCGTGGCCGCCCATCATCCGCAGGTGGTGGAGGGAGTGGGGGTACCTGCGGATCGCCGAGATATGGTGGCTCTACGTCCGGACCGTCATCTGACGGATCAGAGAGGTCCGGGAGACCAACCATCTGGCATACACGCTCGTCCGGAGTCCGCGGATGCTGACCGGACGGATCCCCCAAAGGAGCATCGTCCGGTTCCGCATCTTGTACTAGCGGATCCATGACAAGCGGGCCCTCATACTTCTTCAGGTTATCTATGTGAACCACCAGAACCCTATCCTGGTCGGAGTCCCTCCGGATCCGGTAGTCCAAGTCCGTAACCTGCTTAAGTACCATAAACGGGCCTATCCACGGCTTAGCAAACTTGTTGCCGTGCTTAAGCGGCGGATAATAATACCGCACCTTGTCTCCTTCCGCAAAAGCGGGCCTACCCTTGACATGGGCGTCATAGCCACGCTTCTGCCGGATAGCAGACTTATCCAGGCGCGCTTGTGCGAAATCATGGGCGTTCGCCAAGGCACAGCGAACCCACTCAACGTACTCCGGACCGCACTGGGGTACTGCGCCAGTTTCTGCCGCGGTTGGATACATAATATCCACGGGCAGATTGAGCTCCCGGCCGTACAACATCGCGTGCGGAGTAACTCCGGTCGAAGAGTGGACCGACGACCTGTACGCCATTAAGACATACGGGAGGTGGTCATCCCAATCATTCGCACGATCATTAACAAAGGCCGCCAGCATGTTAGGGACAGACCGGTTAAAGCGTTCAACCTGTCCGTCTGACTGGGGCCTGTAGGGGGTGGTACGCGCCTTGGTACTTCCTAGCATCTGTGCTACGCTCCGGAACAGGTTACTTTCAAATTGTGTGCCCTGATCCGAATGTACCTGCTTAGGTACACCATGGTACACTATCCATCTATTCACCAGCAACCGAGCTACCTCATCCGCATTCTGGCGGCGCAGTGGGTACGCATCGGTATATTTGGTGAAATAGTTGGAAATCACCAGGATGTACCGGAAACCACGTGGGGTGACCCGGTGGGTATCCAGTATATCCAAGGCTATCCGATCAAACGGCGCGCCGGCCTTAACCGTGGTTAAGGGGTGGCGGCCAGGAGCCGGAACTCCTTTACAAACGTCCAAACTGCTACCAGGCCAATGAAAGCGCTGTTGTAGCCTATGGACGGTCCTCCGGATTCCCAAGTGACCGGTCACCCGGAGGTCATGCAACTGATGGAGCACTTCTTTTCACAGCTCCGCCGGAAGCACCAACTGCCGAATGGGTGGCAGTGGTCTCGGTGGCTCATAGCTCCGATACAAGAGGCCATCCCTCAAGGAGAGTCTTTCCCACTGGGAGTTAAGAGACTGGGTCTCCTCCCTGTAGGTTTTCCGCTCATCCTTTGAGGGTTTCTGGCCGGCCTCAAGGGCTTTAATTACCGGTGCCAGAGCACTGTCAGCTCTCTGCTTCACAATCAACTGCGCCAGAGTGTTAGGCTCCTCATCCAGCACGTCTGACTGCGCCGCAGCGGCCATCACCACTGGGGGTAAGGACCGCTCATACCTAGACTCGTCCGAGGACGCGGAGGGTACCCACGAGGAGTACACAGCCGGACTCGAGGAAGACTCGCTGGAGCTGAACCGCACCTCCGGCTCAAATACGGGACGCCATCGCCGGTTCTGGCGGGTCCTCGCGCGGAGGTGAGCTCTGGACGCTCCGGCCGCCGTGTTCGCCATGGACCGGGCCTGACCATGGGGTCACCTGTGATGCGGTGGCAGGAGACGGGGCCACCGCTTGCGCGGGAACAGCCGGGGCCGGAGGCATCTGTCTGGGACGGACAGCTACCTTTATCGCAAGGGCGGAGTTGATTGCCTCCTCCATCGATCGTTTTCATGGGTGGCCAGCCCGTAGGAGATGTGGTATGGCTGGCCATCGATGAATTGATCGATTAGTATCGGATCAAACCGACTGGCTTCCATGTCCGGATAAGCCCTCCGGCCGAGTATGCGCAAATTGAAAGCATACTCGGTAACGGATTCAGTCGGTAGGCGGATCCGAGCTTTGAACTCCCGTTCAAACTGCCTTCTGTTGGTCGTCGGCGTGAACAGTAGGCGTAGTTGTTGCCGCGCAACCTCGCCGAAAGTTACTGGTCCCACCGGCAGACACTGCATCACACGGAGAGCCTTACCCTCCAAGCTCCCCGAGAGGATATGCCCAGCTTCGTGCTGGGTCCATCCTTCATATACCGCCGTCCGCCAAATCTGGAGTAAGTAATCCTCCAAATCGGCGTTATCCCCGTTGAACCGCTTCCGCCAGGAAGATTGGTCGGGCGCCTTGTCACGCAGAGAGCGCACCCGACCGGCGGAACCGGCCCTGGGGTTGGCAGTATAGGATGGCAAGGTCCGTGTGCCACCCGTTCCCGCAGCGGAGTCCGCCGGGGCAGACATCCACACAGTTGACATGGGAGCAGGAAAGCTCACGCTTGCCACCGGGTACATTCCCGCAGTCACGCTACCCTGACTTGGTGCGGTCAGGACTCCCGTCGAACCCACTGGGTAGGCTCCAGACGGGGCGGCATAGCTAGCATAGCTAGGGGCCGGAGTCACCGGTTGCCACTGCATGCCCGACGCACCTTGACTGTCAGGATAAGCTGACCACGCGGCGCTAACTCCCGCCGTGGGAAGTCGAAGCGGTCGCCTGTGTGGTGCCTCCGAGTCGCTGAGCAGGCGCGGATCCCTTTGCGGGGACCACCGGCGTCTGCGGACTCGACAGGACTTGAGGCGGAGCCATAGGCCCAACCATCCCCGGAGGGTAGGAGACCGTCGGGTCAACGCTCAGGGTGGACTGACTCTGCTTGAATTGCTCAAGCGCCGTAGAAATCAGCCACCTCTCCCTCTCTGACAAGGACCCCGAAGGGTTCTTGGACTGCGGAGACGGCGAGCGGTCCCTTGGTCGGGTCGTCCCTGTTGGGGCGACCGGGCGCGGTCATAGCGCCCTAGCGGAGCCAACGCACCCAGTGTGTTGGTGAGTTGGTCAACTACACCTGGTGCGAACCGTCCGGAATCCGGACGAGGGGCTCTCGAAGGAGTCCACCCAGCCAGGTTAGGCATCTGGAACTGCTGGTCCACATGTCCGGAGGTATTCGCGCCGGCATTCACTCAATCCCGGACATCCGGAGATGCCCCCTGAGAGAGTGTCGCCTGCCGCAACCCGCGTTCGGATGTAGGCGCAGTGTAAAGCCGTTCCCGGCTCCACCAACCGCGCCTACATCACCGGAGCTAGGCCCCGGTAGCAACCCCTGTTGCGGCCCCGCAGGGCTCGATTCTACGTCCTGAGACGGAGTGAAAGGTGCCGGAGTCGACTCCGCAGGTTGGTCCGTGTCCGTAGACGGGGTCCGGTCAGCAGAGGTCTCCGCACTCCTTTCTCTATCGGCGGAGCCGCCCGAAGGCTGCTCACGGCTGTCGCGCGACCGGGTGTGGTCGCAAGGCTACCACCCTTTCCCTTCCCTTTTTGCTTATCCTTCATCTTTTTATGCGTGTCTGGTCCCGGAGGAGCGGACGGTCCCCAGGGACGAGGGAGCAAGGGACTGTGACGTTAGGCTGTGATGGAACGCCGTCGGGCTGATCCTGGTCACGGCACCACTGTATAGTTCGGCGGGTGCCCGCTACAGGGCGTCCGGCACTACTCTACGGAACACTACAACCAGGTACAGTCAGCCCGGAACGAGTCCCGCCGTCATACACTACGACATAACATATGCATCCTCACCAACACCTTAACTACAACATGCATATTACACAGTTAAGGTAATGTAGCCGTATGTAGAGCCCGAGATGCCATGGGAGCGGCACCACGGAACCCGTACACGTGGGCATGTTGCTGGCCGGCCTCGCCGAAGGCACTGTCACAGAGATGGAACTCTGAGCCAGCCCGACGGTCTGCCAGAGCCTGTGTCACACCACCCCGGGTGGAGAAGAGACTGGCGATCCACAGGGCTTGCGCCCCCAAGTCAGCAACTGTCTCTACCCCAGCCCGGCCCCCAATGGAAATCGTCCCCAGGGCCCGCAAGGGCCTTACCCAAGACACAGGGACGTAAAGCTCATGGCGAGCCTCTCGTCCTGCCTCTCAGCTTGCTCTGGGGCGATCTCTCAGATCAAGCCAATACTCGCATATATATCGGGCCAAGAGGCGGGAGGAGAAACTAGGTCAAACCATTGTTATAGTTTACTGGGCGCGATTGAGTACAGTGCGTTGCTGGGCAACGCACGCTCCGAACTGAAGCGATCTAAAAATAGGCCGTAAAACTGGTTAGCGTTTTGCAAAGACTCCTGCCGCGATCTTTGGGCAAAATCGGCACAATAATATTCTGAGAATGAGGTATTTTTTACTTTTTTGATTTTCGCATTTTTTTCAAAATGGCGGCCATTTTTGACGAAAAATAGCCAATTTTGGACTTTGGCGGTCGTTTTCTCACAATCTGTTCAGTAACTTTTTCTCTTGTTGATTTCTCCTATATGTGCCCCTTTATGTGTATAAGTTACGTTACCCTTGAATCGCTCAAAGTGGGCCATTTTTGCCCATACTCGGCCCAAATGAGACTTTTCCATGTTAAATTATCTTATGGTTTATAATGGGGCACATTTGTCCAAATATCTCATTTAATATTGAGATTAGAGATTAGGAATCAATTGTGGACATATAGGAAATGATATATGCTGACCTTGATATATGTTATATGATATATGCTGACCTTGATATATAAATGATATATGCTGACCTTGAATTTGACCTTTGGGCTTATATTCAAGGTCACATCACAAAATGACTAATATCTCCCTTGTTATCGACTTTACAGCTTAGGAATCAATTGTGAACATATAGAAATAGACGTGAACATATCATGTGCTCAAAAAATGATATGAGCTAAATATTGTCGTGACCCTGATTCCGGCATTTAACCTCATTTTCGAGGTCACAGGACAAGATGGTCAATATCTCGCTTCTTATCGACTTCATAGCTTGGGAGCCAATTGTGGACATATAGAAAATGATACATGCTGAATATTCTGATGACCTTGAATTTGACCCTTGATCTCATTTTCAAGGTCAGAGAACAAAATGGCTAATATCTCGCCTATTATCGACTTTACAGCTTAGGAATCAATTGTGCACATATAGGGAATGCTGTATGCCGAAAATTTTGATGACCTTCAATTTGACCTTCGACCTTATTTTCAAGGTCATATAACAAAACTGTCATTTTATCCTACTTGTTATTGGATTTACAGCTTAGCGATCAGGTGTGGACATATGGGGAATCATATTCATGTTTGCTGGATATTCTCATGACGTTGCATTTGATCAGTGATCCTATTTTCAAGGTCACGGGACAAAATGGCTAATATCTAAACTATAACACAAATATTGTCCGGTAACCTGTCTTAGCCTTCGGGCTAATTTTTCACAGTTATTTGTTACAGTTTATCTGCATTTTGTTCCGAATATAATTGATTGTGAGGGTGAAAATATGTCCCTGGCACACACACGGGAGTTGATATATTGTTCAGCGTGAGTGTACTATAAGTGTTATTATAAGTGTTAATTTGTTCAGTTATGATCACTGGATAGGAACTTTTTCGTACGTAACCTAAGTGTTGAGTCCACGATATTACAACTATTTAAGCAAGACAAACACTGTTTGTTCTTTTGTGGAAACTGCAGCTGAGGTCACATGTTGTCAAAAAATAATCGACAACTCTACGGAAAATCGGAAAAAAAAACTACGAGTGCAATATTGGGGGACTTCCTGGTGGTATGACTCAAGAATGGGGATGATTACACCATAGGGTCCGTCGGTGTTATGATCACCGGGCCTGGTTGACACCAGGGTAGATTCATGGACTGGTAGGGACACCCCCGTGCCATGTCCATGAACGGTTTGATAGGAAGCGTGTGACATAGACCTGTCATGCACTCTCAATCTTAAATGGAACTCGACAGTTGTAAATATATAACGCACGTCATAGTTAAGTTGCACAACATATTTACAAAAATGCGTTCGCCAACAAAAAATATTTTTAATAATATTGGTTCTAATTTCATGTGATTCTAAATATTGGTTATAATTATAAGGACACAACATGAACGATCAATTCTACTTTTGTGCTGCTTACAAATATTCACGTGCACTGAGAACTTTCGTCATTTGATATATTTGAACAATTGCCCTCGAGTAGGAAAACATGAACTGTCATATCAATATCAAATGTCATGCATAACAATCAAATGAGGCACGCGTCAAGGTGGACACCATCGAGCGGTATACCTGATGCCGGTTGTTTTCCTTCGTTGGGAACACCAATTTAAAGTTATCTCGCTCATCAGAACTAGAACTGGCGTATATGTCATTATAGTCGGCTCATTTGAATTCTATCGCGGAACATATGATGTGTTTGGTTGTGTTCCTATATGGTTAATATCCATCGCTTTAATCGGATAAATATAAGGCATTGATTAGCAGTCTTTAACGGATTGCAATGGGTGCTTTTAGGTTACCGAACTAATGGTTTCAATAACCTATTACGGCGTCCTGTGTTTTTCTGTTAACTGCAGTCGAATATTTCTGAAAATCTGAGATTTATGCCTAAAAAAAATAAATCAACAAGGAGGTTTTTTTTCTGGTTTAGTTTTTTTCTGCTTTTTTTTTAAAAATGGTGGTAATTTTCTATCTACATGTAAAACGTGCATGGTGGTCATTTTCTATATCAGAGACCCAACCATTTCCTCGAAATTTGTTTATTTTTTATTCATGTATATATTGACTCCCCATAGATGAGGTGTATCATTTTCCGATACGAAATCAAATCACTACATAACTAATTTTGGTTCTGAGCCAATCCAACTTCTATGTAGTATTTTCCTGGGAAGAGACACAACAATCTGCTGGGTGTTTATGCCCGAGGCTTTGACGACGCTATTAATTATTTCATGTTGCGTGGTGACCACACAATAGGACAATGACAATGGTCTTCTGTGTCATCAATTGGAGTCAATACCATTGATTCGCTGACCTCGTTTCGCATACACCATTGTTTGTACATTTCCAGGGCGTGTTCCCGTATTTACTCTGCTTTTCTAACAAGTATCAATCTCCGTGAAAAAAAATATCTGGAGGTATTGTCAACAAGAAAGGAAATTAATAATAGAAATTACAGAAGGGTTGCTTTTCTCTTTCAGTGACCGAGAGCTTCTCAACTATGTGCTTCAACCTCACACAGACGTGACGGAATTTACCATTTGTTAGATGACATTACATAGTCTAAATATTAATAAACATGATACCAATATGCAAGTATTTAGTATTTGTGAGTGAACAAAATCGAGTCCGTTATCCAATGTCAAAAACTAGCATCAAACAATATCGAGACAATTTTATGGAAGTCCATGAACACTCAATGAACACTCAATGAACACTCACCATAAGAAGGTGAAATCAGGTGTTCCATGAATGATGCCCCACATGTGGCACCCGCCATCGATTGAACAAAATGAAATTAAGAAATTAAAACAAGTAATACTGTGTACTTGATACCCATTTGCTGTACGTATAAAGTAGATCGTGATGACGTCAATATCTTAATATTCTTAACTCCTTAAAGACACATGTATGAATGAGAGGAGAATATACACATTTGTTCATTATTATGTTGTTTTCTCAACTACGAACACAGTCTCTATTTGACAGAATAATTCGGATACTCCCTCTCGGTGTAGTTATTATGAAAAGAATTCGGCATCTTGCTATTGCGATTGAGTTTGCGTAACTCTATCCCAATGTTCCGAAAGGGTTGCTTTTCTTTTCTTATTATATTCGCAAAATAAATGGAGGAAGCGAATGGTACGACGCCTATCATGCATCATACTCAGGCACCAAGACAAAAACCTATTATTCTCAAATCCGTTAGAAAATCGAAACGATACCACGCGCAGACTGTCGAGTCTACCACACGTACAAAACAGCATACTAGTATATACGAGTTTTTAACGTCGTTCGACCGTAACCTGATGCAAATTATGGATAACACATCACTTAGCACTGACACAACGCCATACCAATATTAGTTATTGGAGCAGAGGTCCAGTAACACGGAAATACATACGTTTGTTTTCATGTTGTGTAACACTTCAAGTGTTCAAACGAAAATATTTAGACCTGTCTTTTGTCATTAGAATTGGCCGAATATACATGAACATACTATTCAATACAACAAACCAATATCCCGTGGAAAGAAGTTAGGTTTGAAACACATATCTCATTATTGATAAACTTGTACTAACAGGTGTCCGTTTCCCATGTCATACAAAAGGAAATCCATTCTGCCCCATATCATATTTGGTTGTCGGCAAAAACATTGATCATGACAGTGAATGCTCATTTGAACAAAACTGACTGACGTAAAAAGGGTAATAGCCTAATGTGTGTGAAGTATTTGTCAGGAACCACAACGTACAATAGAACATTAAAATAGAAGTAGAGTGTACATTTCCCCAGAAAGAGGACACGCTATTTAATCTATTTTGTGCTCATATGGCCTGAATACATAGAGTTTTATGTGGACTTTATGTGCACATACTATACAAATATTGACTTTTGGTGAGGTGAATACGTGAAAATATGTACCTCTCGCAAAAGACATATTCACCGAGCTTGCGAGGTGAATATATCTTTGGCGAGAGGTACATATTTTCACGTATTCACCGAAACCAAAAGTTAATATTTGTTTTATTATATAATACATGTGATAAGTTCCTGCAAATACTGAAGCAATGTTTATGTATGACGTGGATGTTATGATATAAACACAATACATTCAAATGTGTTGATTCGAATAAGTACTGCGCCAGTCCAGCAGTCAGGCCTTTGAATTTCAGTTTGATGTCAATTTTTCAGGAATACTATAAACAAACGAGGAATGATTTCTGAAACAAGCTCATTCAATTCACTATATCACTGGATACGCGATACTAGTAAACTAAAAACAAGCATGACAAAGCATTTGAGATGCTCTTTGGCGAGAGGTACATATATATGATATGGACCGATCGGTGAATATCAAAAAAACTTCACCGGCTGGTCCGGTGAATATGTAGTTTTATGCATAGACACGTGACCAGCTTTTAACCAATGACAACGTCGGGATTCTTAGCAGTATATAATAAAGCCTTATATGGGCTGAGCACATACAGCATCCGAAAATCGATTGTAAAATGACAATGTGGAATACAATTTAAAACATACTTGCATTGTTCTCGTAGGTGTTTAATCAATGCGGTATGTTGGTTAAAGTACTAGTAAAGTGAAAATTTGATGTTTTGTTATATGAAAGATCTCATTGATCTGAGCAAAATGGTCTTTACGGTATATCAATATCTCTATCCGTTCAAAAGTTACAGCCATTTGAAACTGCCATTCCGGCACTACATTACAGAAGCCACTTGAAAAGTTCTAGCAACTCATTAATATGCAAATTAGATGCTAATGAGAATTCATGACGTCACGAGGGGAACAAATTTTAATTAGGAAATTTCAAGCCATGATATAATGATTCTTATTGAAGGTTCTGACGATCTGACTAGTGCATATTATTATGTACCATACATAGTCAATATCCATATAAACTCTACTGTTGCTATGGTTACTAGTTGTTCCCTATAGCCGTAGTTACCCATGGTTGCCATGGCCATTAACTGCCAACTCAGTCTTTCCACAGACTTTCTGTCGATTATTTATGAAATGAATTATTATAGATCTCAAGTTGGCACCATTTTTATTTGTGCATACCCTGTTCTAAGTGGGTTGCTGGCCCTAGCAACCATGGTTGCTATGGGCCATACCAGGTCACTGGTTACCTTGACAACAACAGAAAAAGTGAAAACACTGATTATTCATATTAAAATCTGTATAGAATAAGTTTTGATGAATAATCATAACATTAAATGAATGAAAAATACATATCAAAGTACCTAATTAAAACAACTTCCCCCGATGACGTCATGAATATCTCATTTGCATACTAATTAGCTAAATTGTTTTGAAAAAGCAAATTTGCCGATTTCAGTCTTCAAAGTGCTATAACTTTTGAACGGATTGTGATATTTACATGCCGTAAAAATATTTTGCTCAGATTAATGAGATCTTTCATATAAATTCACATCAAATTTTCACTATACTAGTACTTTAAACACCTGACGGTCACGGCTGAGTAGTTTTCTGTATGGTTTAAAATAGAGAAACCCCTCGAGTAACAGGGAGTTATTCAACATAGTCTCGGGCTGCCGCCCTCGACCATGTTGAATAACCCCCTGTTCCTCGGGGTTTCTCTATTTCGTAAAATCCAATGATTTATATTAGTTGACGTTGTGTGTTAACTAAATAGCAACAGCGAAGTTAATGGTGTGTTTGAATGCATGCATGGTAATACTATTGAATGAATGCCCTAAGCGATTCGTCTTCTTATTTGAGTAAAATTTCATGAGTCTATAGCCTGTCTAGCTGTTATCAGTACGTGACCCACATTATGCATTTCTGTGTTCGCCCACCCGTCTTATTATAAAACAAATAGCCTACAGTGCAGAGAATTGTTTTTCTGGCTAGCGGACATATGTGTGGATGGGAAAATTTGTGTGATTAATAACATTAATTTCATGGATTAAATTGCTCCATAATCTCCATATAATAAATAAACAAGAACATATCTATATAAGTATATCCGAGTTCAGACCTTCAATGGTTTTAATGATGTGTATGAAACATATTTTTCATCACATTCTTTCATCACACTTTTATATTCGGAAACTATAAGTTGGCAACCTTTCGTAATTGTTCTGCCAACATCAGAAATTTAGTTCAATTTTTGTTGTTGTGCTACTGTATGCGTATGGTTTACGGTAAACCAACATCGTCGGCTTTGATTCCCGGAAATTTTGACAGTGCGTTGCCTGTACACCGTAGGCGAGTTCTTTATGTTTTTTGCAGCCTACTCTTACACTATTTGGCTCCACCATGACGTTTATATCAAAATAACACACGTTCTCACTCCCAATAATTTTGGAGCGTCAATGCTCCTCCAAATACTTCAGGTACGCTTGACCCTCGTGGAGTCGGGTCCAAATATATTGCAAAGCAAAGCTCTCACAGTATATGCGTTTATTCACAAGATTAAAATGTAAAACCTCATTGAAACAATCAGAAATATCATTATTGAAAGTAATCCTTTTGTTGAGATTGCTATATTTAAAACAAATGATAGCAGGACCGGGGCCGCCCATGCCTACCCTCCATGGGTCTGTTTTTACCCAAACTTAGAAGAGCACACGCTGGCCAATAAGTATTATTGGAAGTGGCAAAGGTAACAAAAGAACTGACAATTTTCCACGTCTAAGGACAGGCAAGTATTTCGATTTTTTTATGTTGGGCGAAGTAGGATATTTCGTACATGTGAAAATATCGAATAATGGTACAGATGAATCTCACGTTTATATCACATTTAGTTCATGTCATGTAATCCCATTTTCCTATTGATGTAAACGCGTCCCATACTATGCTTCTCTGGTCGATAGGGTTTTCTGAAAGGTTCTTCCGAAACTTGTTTTCATCCTTCCCGTGGTGCTTGATTTCTGTTCATTGCCAGCAGGTTGCAAGTCGGACAACGGCCATTGAACCCGGGCACAAACTGCGGAATCACGGGGTGCCAACGACTACCGCTAATTTGTTGGAGTCGTTCATTAAAACATCAACTTGCACAAATCGTGACCGAGCAGAGCGAGTGAACCAGCGTACATTTTGGTTTATCAAAAGAAAGCATCAATGATCAGGACGAAGCCTATATTAAGATCTCTGCTAGTGAATATGTACATAAGTGCATAGTCATGTATACACATCACTATAGAAAATGTAGCATATCATACATAAGTGTACAAATATATACATAAAATACAAATATATACAATTATATACAATTTATTTATTATACAATATACACCTTCTTACATGTTACTTAAAATTATACATATTTATAGTATTTACACTGTACAATTTTTTTACGATGACCTCTGATGCATAAGCAATGTTATGATTGAGTATATGGAGACTGTAACAGAACATCCTAGTGGGTGGTTCGGTGCAGGTGGGAACAACCCCCGGTAACCACTCACAAGATGGACCGTGTTGTATATATATGGAGATAGTTCTTGAGCATTGTATATGATGTATCCAACAATTGATTCGGTGCAGGTGGGACCAACCTCCGTTAACCAATCGTGGATTTATAGACACGTGACTTTCGAGTTAAATGTTTCAGTATTATTATTGTGTTGTATGTGGGTGAGATCAGCAATTGATTCGGTGCAGGTGGGAACAACCCCCGTTAACCGATCGCAGATCTATGTATGTGTGATAACAGAGTGTTGGATGTTTCAGTATGATATTGTGTTGTATCTAAGTATGACCAGCAAATGATTCGGTGCAGGTGGGAACAATCCCCGTTAATCAATCGTTGGGTTATGTGCAGGTAAGGACTAGACGTGAACATAGTGGCGTAAAAATGTGGTATTGAGTATGCATCAGTGTTCACTGAATCCCGGGACGCTCCATGTAATTCATAATTAGAAAAATCGTTTAGTAGATTTGATATATCTATGAACTGCCAGCATATCTTGTAGTCTGGGGTGCGCTCAAGGGCCCCAGAAGCCAGAGCTTTTTTGGTGTTCTGAGGTTGATTCTGAGGTTCTCCTGGCTCTTAACTAACTTGGTTTTCATTCAGCAGATTTCATACCTTTTATATATTTGCCTTTTGACTATACTTTTCATCATTTACTTATTAAGCCCATATCGATCCTGTCAATTTTGCGTGCTTTCTTCCACGCAAAGTGTGTGTGATTTGTCACTTCTCGGTTTAATGTAAACGACATAATAATATATACTTGCATTTTTTGAGAATTTAGATGGAATTGACGATAGAATCATATGATTAAATAATTTACATGTTTTAAAGACATAAGTAAACATTTTGACTTTTTCACTCTTCCCCAGAAGAGGGTGTGGGGTATGTAGCGCCCCCTGACCAGTTATGCTGCCACCCATGCTGCACCAGTACAGAGTGTACTTGCATATCCACTCATTTTCCCAGTTGTTAATAAATATCATTGCAAGTTGAGTCAGATATGGAAAGCCTCGCGCGACGTTCTTGTTATGTTCTTTTTCACCTGCAGGATAACCGTAATGATTTACTCAGTAAATACATCACGCAGATTTTTCATTTTGTCTAAAAGGTCCTTTGGAAATCGAAAGTATATATGTTATAGAGCCGTATTGGCTGATCTATAGTTCAATGCCAAGATACTAGACAAAAACCTCGGGGCCCATTCACACTTGATCTCAGAAAAGTGTGGGTCGGGTGGGGGGTTCAGCAAAAACAAACACCATGATCTCTAATGTGGAAAGTGTAACTAAACCACACTTTGCCAAAAATAATGGGCAACTCGACAAAAATTTGCAGGTAAGAATCAATACACGCATGGACAAGTTCCTCCCAGTAATGGTGGTATTATGGTGTTGAGGGAGCGTGAAGTGAATTGATCTCCGTGAGAGGGAATTTTCTTTCGGTAGGTGGAGACAATTACTCCCGGCGAAAGAGTTGTTACAATAGGAGTTTGCACATTCGAGTTTCTTTTGCTCACCAACGATGAGCATGTGGTTATGGACCTGTATTGATTTCCTTATATGGTCAAAATGAGGCATCAAAGTACTATACTATTTAAAAACTCCCAGTTTCTCCTCCAAATGCACATGTATCACTTTAAAATGTCTCTGTTTTGGTTTGTATAGTGGTATTATGGGTATTCCTCTATGTACATGTGAATTTTCATGTTGATTGGAGCTGTTACTGTGCGCATGAATACATATAAACAAACCGGCCCTTTCTGGGAGTTTGCTTTCTGAGGAATTCGCCAGGTGTCAGCAGCTAACAGTCAAATGCTTGTAGCGTTTGATCTATTCCAACAACATGTGCTGATTTTTTAATATTTTGTAAGTTATATATATTGCTTCAACATACTGAAATTTTATGAAAATTGAAACATTTTGAAAGTGATTTCTCTCATAAAACGTTATAATGGAGTTAAATGGCAATCCTATATGTGTTCGTATACCTAAACCGAGGACATGGAATTTTGTGTATTATAGATTTTTAGCAGGTTTTGTGGCATTTCTTTAATTTGTGTGTGGATAGTGTGTGCGGTATTCATGAATTTTTCACCATTGCAACCATAGTTTTCGTTCACGTGGATTTTTATTACATATGTAGGATTATATCTACATGCTAATAGCGGCGGTGTTTATCCCCCCCCCCTTGAATGCTAAAGACATGGAGTTAGTGCCTTTTTATTTTCTTTATTTTCATATAGTAACCAATATTTCAAATCACTGTAAAATATTATACACTTTCACTGAGGACTACTGGACTCAGACACAGCCTAACCGAAAAAGGTGTCGAAATGGCCACCAAAAATTGAACGGTGGATAATACTAGGTGTCTCTGAAATTCATCACCACAACCTATATAGTCGATCATAAATAAGCTAGGTTAGGCATTGCAGAATGCATTTGGTATATTATTTGCAATTTTGGCACCATATCTGGTCAAGTACGCATTTTTCCGATTTTTTTACCATATTTTTTTTTCGATATTGCCGTAGAACCACATTTTTGACCCCATATGTGTCTCTTGCCGTTTGATCGATTGCAGTCCATCATATAAATGTGTTTTATAAATAAATTTCATACAGCACATAAATTAGTCCCCTGTACAAGGCACCTATGTGACCTAATGTCGGTGATCTCTGGCTTACAGAAACCATATTTTCAACAAATTGTCTACGTTTTTGTGTTTTGTCAAGATTAAAACCTTGGAATTTTTGCTTAATTTAGAAATATACTATATTGAGAGTGTGGTGGTAGCATTTTGCGACATTTGAATACTATTGGTGTAGACAGCAGTATGGTAGAAAGTGTTTGGTGCTAAGCAGCGGGGTAGGACTACCAACTCTTTTAAAATTTTGACATATTTAGTCCAAGGGGAATCAAACTGATGGTAATATATGGGTGAATAATACATTTATCTGAAACAAACCCCAAATTGTCCTTGAGCATGTTTGATCGGGCGTCAAATCAAAATTTCCAAAGAAAATCTCACTTTTTTGTTCAAAATATTTCCTTTCTTAAGTGCAAAAATCACTGTTTTATTTCTTCTCTACAAGTCTTCCTTTTTCACATAAGAGCTCAATAATTGGGGATTATCACCTCTGTATGTGGGGTGTTATAATTGTAAAATGTGAAGAAAATTGCCATTATTTAGGTTATGGACCTGTATTGATTTCCTTATATGGTCAAAATGAGGCATCAAAGTACTATACTATTTAAAAACTCCCAGTTTCTCCTCCAAATGCACATGTATCACTTTAAAATGTCTCTGTTTTGGTTTGTATAGTGGTATTATGGGTATTCCTCTATGTACATGTGAATTTTCATGTTGATTGGAGCTGTTACTGTGCGCATGAATACATATAAACAAACCGGCCCTTTCTGGGAGTTTGCTTTCTGAGGAATTCGCCAGGTGTCAGCAGCTAACAGTCAAATGCTTGTAGCGTTTGATCTATTCCAACAACATGTGCTGATTTTTTAATATTTTGTAAGTTATATATATTGCTTCAACATACTGAAATTTTATGAAAATTGAAACATTTTGAAAGTGATTTCTCTCATAAAACGTTATAATGGAGTTAAATGGCAATCCTATATGTGTTCGTATACCATGTGCGATGGTGTATGTATGTATGCCACGAGGCTGGTGCGTTTTGTGAGTTTAGGACCGGGCGTATTCGTGAGGGGCAGAATTTGTTCAGAATGTTTTTAGTGCAGTCGACGAATTTTCAGACGAAACTAACGACGGGTTGAGTGGTATTTGATGACTTTTGTACGGAAGCAGATACCTTTTGCTTCACCCCGGTCTCGGGGGTATCGGGGAAATGCCCAGCAGATATAAACTAGGAGACGCCCTACCGATTACGCTACGTATTAGAGAGATTATATGTGTTCGGCTGTACAGTTATACTACAATTTCCCCAACCAGGACTATTGGTATTGGAGAGCGTCCATGTGCGGTGATGGACGAGTTTATTTTGGTATGGGGTGACCGGTTCGAGGAAAATTGGAGATGACGCTAGCTTCTTATTTCTGTTGCTTTCAACAACGGTTATCTCCAACATAATTCAGTCATGTACACACTGCGAATAAAAAACAATGGGCAGCACACAGAAAGACTATCGATAACACCCCTTGTGTCAACTACGAAACCATTTACTTATTCGACCGCAACACTGGAATCTGTGAATCACGGTCTGTCTCCTTGTTGAATAGTGTTTTAAACAAACAGACTACAACACCAAACACATTAAATGACTATTTCTCCATATGAACTGAGAAAACAATGATAATTAAAAATTATAGGAAATATCAAGGCCGATGGGCCCCTAGAATGATTCTCCTAAACTGTAAAATTCATTGTGCGGCCTGCGGCCATACTACTCTGTATATTTCTAGAATGATATTGTAATTCCGCTTTTATGACGCAAGTTAAAGAGTTCTGGGCAGTGGTCGCACCGAAAGTATTCGTAATGTACACCATTTTACAGCGATCGTAATCGTGGTCCCCAGGGGAGGAAATTTAACAAGCATGTGAATATGGTTCATGTGAATGTAATATATTTATCAGTAGATCGTAAACGTGTTCATGTGTATGGAAAGTAGCTAATATTTTGCATAAATCCCGTAACCATTCGGTTCATTGTTCACGGTGCTAATCAGGACAAGTTTGGAAAGAATTTACGTAGCACCTGAGACGAAATTCAAGTTTCATTAAAAATCATAACGATCTCAAAGTAACTAGTGATCTGTCATCCAAG
This sequence comes from Terebella lapidaria, assembly GCA_949152475.1. Classification (NCBI taxonomy): domain Eukaryota; kingdom Metazoa; phylum Annelida; class Polychaeta; order Terebellida; family Terebellidae; genus Terebella; species Terebella lapidaria. Next base: position 29,083,866 of record OX424569.1, on the reverse strand, counting down.
AACTTTTGACTATTGTGCGATTTTCCTTTTTGTTGCACATTCTACTCAACAATTACACAACAGTATTCCTTGTAAGATAAAAGCATCAGAACCAATGCACCCAATAAATAGTTCATGTCGGCGCCGGATAATCACACCAAGGATGCATGTTGGATGTGTTATCGATCACGTGCAATATTGATACTTGGCCTACTTTTCAAGGTCATAGCAGGCTTTATTTAGTATCAAAGACATGTCAGCGTCTCTCGGGGGTGTCGCTGCATCGAGTCGATCACGGAGTCGCGCTCGGTGGCTCGCACACTATGAGTACAAATCGTTCAATTATTTTTCTTCTATCCTTCACTAACTATATTCCTGTTGGTTTGTTTATTATTAATTTCTGAAGGGCAGCACGGGAAGACAGCCCACGGCTACATGCTGTCCCCAACAGCATACTATTGTATAATATAAATATATGTTTGTAAAATGATCTGTATAAATTATGTGCTGTTGAAATACACATTACCCCATGGGGTAAGTGCGACCAGAATACCCCTATTAATATTATTATTTTATTATTTTGCATTTTTATTAGTTAAGTTTGGAGCTAAAATACTCATGAAATGTAATACAGGCTTTTACTTATTAAACTATAGTTTAAGAAGAGAATGCGAGTCGTACATACCCCATGGGGTAAGTGCGACCAAAGTCGGACACACCCCTATCGTTATTATTATTATTATTATTATTATTATTATTATTATTATTACTATTAATGGACAAGTTTATTTCAGTATTGACGCGAGTGTCTTCACTTCTGCATCGATCAAAACGCCACGATTTATTTGAAGAAAGTTGAATATGCAAGATAGCTTTTTATTTCTGCTGTTTTAAACACTATTTATCTCTGTCGATTGCAGATTACGTGGATGATATGGGTTCTGATTGTGCCTGAAATGAGGACAATAATCAAAGATATTGAGTTCTTGTCTATATCACCTTGTTAAGTCTGGACCGTAAGGTTTAGCCTCGATAATAGGAGTTCACTTAAAACAATCTCCAACTGAATAAAGATGACTCGATATTATCAATTATGTACTACATGCAATTACATGTATAGTGCGTGCAGTTATCGAAGTAGGCACGGTGAGCACAGTTGCCGTTGGCCGCCAGTTTTATATTATCAGGAATCTGATCAATAGGCTTCAATTGGAATAACATTTATTTTTATGGTTCTTTAAACAAAGAACAGTTTTTGTGTTCACCCATCCTTAAATGTTCTTTTTTGTGTGTTCACTCGGCCGCAAGTAATGGTTCCTATCCAATTTGTCCCCGTGGCCGCACAGGTAAACTTATGTTCTGCTGTTGTGATTCTTGTATCGTATTTACTTGGGCTTCATTAATTGGGTTTGAGCCCTCAGGATAACACACGGAAGAGCACGCACTCATTTCCAGCTAGGTCCTGTTTTATTGTCACCTCCCCCATGCGAGACTACTTGAACGCCCTTTGGGAATCCTATGGACGGATACTCTTCGATTCTGGGTGGGGGGGGGGGGGGGTTGTCTGCCCTTGAAGAGTAAGTACTTCAAACGTTTGTATTAGAGTTAGGCGTATACTTCAGTTAATGGATACATTCTGACAAATATTGTCGTCGAATGGGTCAAAATCTCTCATCACTATCGCCGATCTACGCCAACATTCGTAAGTGAGTGGGATTTGAGAATACATATATCAACATGCATTCAGACAATCCTATCGTTCACTTCGCATGTTTCTTTTGTTTGCCACGATTTTTACTCGCTCCCACAGGGTGGAATGTTAAGAACTATAGTATCGTTTTTAATAGTACTCACGGTTTTTGCAGGCACTTTACCTAGATCCGCTTTACGAACATATTGAATTTCGGGACATTGGAAACGGTGCTGAATTTATGACCACCTTTTATTTTTGATCGCGTACTCGATCACGCGGAACTCGAAAACTCCCCCGTTGTGCAGATGAAGAACAAGCGAATTACGATATATAGGATAAGGTACGAGGCGTAGGTCTTTGGCAATAATAATGCCCGACGCGCGTAGCGCGGAGGGTGTTATTATTGCCAAAGACCGTACGCCAAGCACCTTATCCTATTTAATGCATCGCCCCATTATCGAATAAGACCGCGCACAAACATAAGGATCTCCACATAGGTCCTTATTGAAAATAGGGACCCAGCGCGAACAAAGCAAAGATGCATTAAGAGTGTATAATGAAATGCCTACAATCGATTTGCTATGCGTGATAGCAAAATGAAATGAATCCGCTATTAACTTTAATTAGCGGGTCTAATAAAAGACCCGGTCTGGTGCTCTGCACCAGGTATGATTCTTGTGTATTGTAGGTACTGCATTGACAGAATTTCCATAGCGGTATGAAGCAGACCATGGAACATTAATTAGATTTCCCATTGATTCAATTACAATGGCATGTAGCTTCACTGTCCGGAATAGTTTTCGTCTGAGGATACTGGAAACGATCTTCTTCGGTTGGTGAATAATAAGTTATATTGAGAAACGATATTCCGGATATTGCACCATTGAATCCATATGCGAATTCTTGTAATCGAAAAAATGTAGTACATGTACTTCTGAAGGAAATGTTGGGGATTTTTTTGGCACACAAGCATGCAAGCTCCGCACTATTGTTAAGCTTCAATGTCGAATATTTGCGGACACAAATGACGTATATGAAACCTAAGTGAGATTTAAATGTCTCGTTATTTTGCAGAATTTTCCTGCCAAATTTTCAGCAAATTTGTAAATATTGTAATTGTTCGGTTCAAAATGATCTGAATGTAAATGATTAGAAATTCATCGGAATTTGATAGAACAATTATTGGCACATAGACATATCCGTTGAATAACGTTTTAAAACTGTCAATCAAATCTCGGCCAATCACAACGCAGATATTTATTGTTCACCATATGGTCCGTCAAAAACAATGCGCTGGAAAACTCTGAACCATCGCTATATTATCTGAATATGTCTAGATATTTTCTTCCTGTGTTGAAATATGATGAAAATATAGTGTCATAGTGATACACAATATTGTCGGCATACGATTGTGGTGTTTGATTTGTCGATAGATCCATATCAGGCTGATGTCCAGCTACATTCGGGTCTATTTAGGCTAGCTTTAAGCAAACAATTTGTATTCAAATAGTGAGTAGAATGATATATTTTTTTTTATCTCAACGAAAGCTAATATACTAGATTACTCGTTTATAAAAGCATTCTTCACATATACGTTTGTCATTCAGTATTCACGGAAGTTGACGGAACTTAAATCAATAGGCATATGTACACCCGACAATAATCCGGTGTAGTGCTGTCATCGGTGGCCTAATTTAAAAGCGGACAACGTTCAGCTGGCTGTATTGCGAAGAATGCAATCCAGAAAGCCATCATCAAAGAGAGAAAAGTATGATACACAACATTAATTCAAAGCTTGTGAAAGTATTGCAAATTACCTCCCTCATACTGTCCCTGGTCATGTGCGGTGTGATAGCGTGCAGTGATCGCGCCCGGGCAGTTCACAGGTCGATCGTCAGTTCCATTTAGTGCATTTATGGAATAGGTCTATTGACAATAATTAGTAATGATTATCTATGCTCTAGACCGTTCATTTCACTTGGAATCACTGTGAAAATAACTGGCGATATGTCTGAAATGCTTTTTTTGTAATGTCAAGTTTTTTTTTTTCAGAGAACAATGATGGTTTGCAGCGTTCAAAAAATGCTCGGGAGGCGACACTCCCTATCAGCATTGCTCATGGATATCTTTTCTGGATCTTTTTCTGGATTCTGGATCAGAATAATTTAAACATAAATCTTCAAATATGTTCAGGAATCTAAGAAGTCATCTAAAAGATTTTGTATTTTATTTCCCAAAATAGTAGCTAGCACAACGGTTAAATTCAATGCAAATTCACTCAGTTTGTTCATAGATGTAGCACCAAGACTGTATTTTTGTCAGTCAAAAACTTCATCAAGACATCTGATGAACTTGAAAATGGCGGAAAATTTTGACGGACTTTTGACGGACATAGCGACAATCACTAATGACGTAAGTTTGCGGATAGGTCTATTCTCGACGCTATCATATCGAAGGATGTATTATTGGATGAATACTTCCTGCCGATTGAAGGATTTGAATACTAGTAACCTAAGTTAGTGGGGATTGGGGCATTGATCATGACGGCAGAAAATGTGGCAACTGTTCTGAACTGAGTCAACCGTATACTTTCTTTTTTTGTGTTGCGATGAACTACATAAGAGGTGAGATATGTTCTGTCCTATTTCAAGTGTTACATCACGGAAATATCTATGTTATAATCGAGTGTATGCCTCAGAAGTGCACTCTCAAAAAAGGTTTCAACAGGACACATTTTCAATTTGAAAAATACACTTGATTTTGTATAAATCTTGTAAATATAGGAATCGGAGTATTTTCATTACAAAAAAAAGATTTATGAATATATCTCGAAAAACTTTATTGTACGGTAAACTCAAGCTAAATCTGCCAAAGTGACCACGTGGCAATGCTTGTCCCCAGAAGTACAAAATTACGTCATAGACACGTAATTTTTGGACGAAATTTAGGTGCCCTGAAATAATGAAACCCCGAGGAACAGGGGGTTATTCAACATGGTGTTGAACTATGTTGAATAACCCCTGTTACTTGAGGGGGTTCTCTATTTTAAACCATACAGAAAACTACTCAGTCGTGACCGACAGGTGTTTATCCAACATACAGCATTGTTTAAACACCTGCGAGAACAATGCGAGTATAGTTTAAATTAATGTTAAACAAATGAAACCGGTATCTGTGAAAACTTGACATGTTCAAAATAATGCATTCCGTTTTAGTTTCAGTAGTAAGAACACCAAATTGATCTTCAGTGACACTTGTGATACAATTGGTTTGTGTCAGTCTATACTAATATGAGAGCAAAACGCAAAAATGACATCACAGAAGCATTTATTTTTGTTAGACTGATGTCATTTTCTAGACATAGCCATATTACAATTTAGTGTTAAATGCACGTGCGCATTCGAAGTAAATTATACAGAATTGGTATAATATATGTCGTATGTATATGCCACACAAAATATGTTTCATGACGACATGAGGAAACGGGAACAAAAGTTTACAAAGCACACCCTCATACAAAAATTCGATCTAGATCACGCTATTGCCGATTCTTCCCTCTGAAATGAAATCCTTCCCCCCCCCCCCCCCCCCCCCCCCGCGCCCTTTTGTAAATATTCACAACAATTGTGACATGTATAGCGCGAAGTCGACCGTTAAGTACATCTGACCTTACCGGCGAGCGAACGACTATTAGTGCAGCTCTGACCCACTTATTCACTGAAGCATGTCATTGTCATCACAACGGCGCACATATTTCAAATGTCAAGTGTGTTCATGTACCCGCATGTATTCAGTGACTAGATTGTTAGCTAACACATCGTTAATTGTTGTATATGATTCAAGCGTTGATAGTGCCTATATATAAACAGGTACATTTTCAGCACCAGCATTCAGACGATTCGGACGCGCGCGAGGTAAGTTTTTGTTTTGTGTTGTGGGGTCAAATGGTCTACCTCCAGATACGGCATCACGCATCAAGTGAGCTAACGACAATAGGCAGGCAATAGGCAGAATATTATAGAATGCGACTGGTTATGTAATGGCGCCGGGCCGGGCCGGGGCATGTTACGGGGCGCTATGTTTGCTCATCGTTGCGTCCAAGCCAACTCGTTCATTATCTGTGAATTATAGGAGTGCGCTCGAAATTTTCGAGCTGTTAGAGCAAAGGTAGAATTTAGTGTTGGAAGATAATGGCGCCAACAAGCAGCTCCATATTGATTGTCCCATATGATTCTCGGTTCGTTTAGTAACCGCACCTCATGTCCCAAATTACCCAGGAGATCATGCATGTGACCCCAGTCGCTTATGTTGGCCAGCTTCATGTGGGTCATGCAAAGCAATTGGCGGTAGTTTGCAATTGAATAGGATATTTTACTGTTGTCTGTTTTGAAAAATTATCATGCTTGAAGATGGCGGAAACGTTCAGAAAGTAACAGAACGGTTCACCGCCTCCGACGGTTCAGCTTCAATTTCGTCTGGACGAATCACCGCCAGTGCAGATGCGATGTGAGGTGCAGTTAGCATTGGGCAGACGGCTGGCTGGCTGAGAGTGAAAACTGGACTTGTCACAAAAATAACCTAGATTCTGGATTCGTAACATATCGATTATTTAGGCCTATGAGCCTCCAGTTGTGAAGGAATTTCTAATTCTAGTATTTTTTGGGCAACGATGTCATGAAAAGACAGAAAAGACTATTGAATATCAAGAATATCGATTTCATTTGCAAAATGAAGTACACTGTATAGGAAAGTCATTTTACAGTATGTATGAAATAAAAATAATCAATGAAATACCTGCATTTTATACACAAGATAAAACAGCAATGAGATAAATACAGATCTCGGCAAAAATGACATTGAACTTTCTACATATTGGCCTACCAAGATAACGATTCTACCGGGAAATGTGATATTAATAGTTAGCTAGATGAGATAGTTAGAAACCATTGAAAACTAGTTTACGCTGTTGAGCCCGCCTGCAGGTGCGTATACAGTCAATTGATCTGTGAATCGTCAAGGCGAAACTTCAGGTGAATGGTCCGATGCAGTGAACAGTCCAGCATTCGTTTAGAAAATACCTAATTCCATAAGCCTTTTCTTCCCCGTCGGAGATTAGAAATCTATGTGTGGTATTTGATATATGATCAATGGGTTGTAGACTGGATGCAGTTTGATATCGTATCTAATCAGCGTAAACCATCTAGCCAACGAAAAGTATTATTTTAATGTTTTTCCTTTTCATTCTTGACAATTACTCTTTCATATTGCAGGTGGTACTTTGTTGTGAAACCACGTGACACATCTATAACACACAAGTCGTGATCCACAGAACCAGCAGAATGTCAGGCGTTGAGACCGTATTGGTGACAGGAGCTTCAGGCTTCGTTGCCACCCACATAGTGCAGCAACTCCAAGAGAAAGGTTACAGAGTCCGGGGATCTGTGCGCTCCTTGGACAACGAAGCCAAGATCAAGCCAATCAAGGAACTCTGTCCTGATGCCAAGTATCCAATTCAATTGTTTGAGGCGGACCTTTTGAAGCCTGATGGATGGGAGGAGGCCGTATCCGGATGTCAGTACGTCATCCACACAGCCAGCCCTGTGCCCGCTGAGAACCCTGAAAATGATGATGACGTTATTCGCCCAGCTGTTGATGGTACACTGCACGTGTTGAGAGCATGCCGTGCAGCTGGTTGTGTCAAACGAGTAGTAATAACTAGCTCAATGTCCGCAGTATGCAGTTCATCAAAGACTGGAACTTACAGCGAAAAGGATTGGCTAGATGCTGAAAAGTCCGAAACACCTTACGACAAAAGCAAGACTCTTGCTGAAAGAGCAGCTTGGGATTTTGTGGCGGAACTTCCAGAAGGTGATAAGTTCGAGCTTGCTGTAATCAACCCTGGGTTTGTGGTTGGACCTGTCCTCTGTGGAGGCGACCCTACTAGTTTGGTGATTCCAAGACGGATACTTCAGAAGGAGATACCAATGTCGGCCCCGATGAACTTCCTTTGCATCGACGTTAGAGACACGGCAACGGCCCACATCAATGCCATGACTGTCCCTGAAGCTGCCGGCCATCGACATATTCTAGGCTCGAGCAATATCTGGATGAAAGAGATCGCTGCCATCTACGACAAAGAGTTTGGACCGTTGGGCTACAAGATTCCAAAGGGTGAGGCGCCCCAGTTCATGATGAAAATCGTCTCCGCATTTGACAAAACCGTGAAGATGATCATACCGTTGATGGGGAAAGTCATCACTTGTGACAACACACGAATGCGTACCATTCTCAATATCCGCCCGAGAGACGTCAAAGACAGTTTCATAGATATGGCGTATAGTATGATTGAACGTGGCCTGGTGAAGAAAACAAAGAAATATATTGAAGTGAAAGAGTCATCAAGTAAATGACGGAATATTCTTGAAACTATATACATGTAGCTAATGGCTATATTGAAACTTATTAAAATCCACACGAGTTAATAAATTTGAGACAATATTTGCGTTTCAAGCTTCGGATTATTAAAGCAACGTCACGTTTCATCAGCATTTCCATGCAGCGACGTCGCTTTTGCGTCTCTCAGCGTGGCACGTCTTCACTGAAAAATCACATATTCGTATCACCTGTATGTTGTGTTGTGTTCATGTTAAATATTAGCCCTCATCATTGTCAATATTTAGTTCTATATTCACGACTGTCTCGCGCAATTGACCGTCCGTCGTTTGCAATGTATTTCCACTCCGTTTTGTGAACATCGCAGCACTTCAAATTTACTAGGTACATGTAATTTTTATTCGTCTCAAGTACATTCAATTTATATGCGGTTAGAAATAAGTAATGTTCATATTCAAACATAGGTGGGTCTAGGCTGTTTTTCGTATATTATTTGGACCCAGGTCTCGTATGACAAACGAGACAATCAGAGATTGCAGACCCTCGCCCTTCAGATTTAGTAACTAAAATTAGGCGATAATTGAGAGTTTTGGTCTTAAGACCATCGGTTGTACGCCATACGATTGGGAATTGGCCAAAGAAAAATACAGAAATAAGTTGAAAATTTAATATTGATTAGAACCGGAGTTATAGCCAATTATGTGATTTTCTTTTTTCCGTTGCCATGGCAACCGTTTTCACCCGATTTTAGCAAAATTTTAAAGAAACTGAGCCACTACCATAGCACTCCAGCCTTATAAATTTCAAATCAATCGGACCGTTTGCTTTTGAGTTATGAGCGCAGACATTTGCACTGAAATGTCGCTGGCCAAAAATAACCGAAATCGTGACCACCAATTTTCGACATCAGGCGATAATGGAGAATTTTCGTCGTACGACCATCGGTCGTACACCAAACGATTGGGGATTGGCCAAAGAAAAATACGAAAATAGTTGGAAAAATTAATATGAGGTAGAACCGGAGTTAGAGCCAATTATGTGATTTTCTTTTTTCCGTTGCCATGGCAACCGTTTTCATCCGATTTTGGCAAAATTTTAGAGAGACTGAGCCACTATTATAGTAGTCCAGCCCTATAAGCCGTTTGATTTTGAGTTATGAGCGCAGACATTTGCACTGAAACGTCGCTGGCCAAAAAAATTCGAAACCGTGACTTCCAATTTTTCGACATCGGGCGATAATGGAGAGTTTTGGTCGTACGACCACGGGTCATATATCTGGTGATCAGGAATTGGCCATAGAAAAATACAAAATTAGTTAGAAAAAATTATCTTGATTAGAATCGAATTTATGGTCAATTATTGCAACAGTTTTTGTCCGATTTTGACCAGATTCGAGGAGGACCGAGCCACTGAGATACCGCTTCATCTCTATAAGTTTCATGTTGATCGGACCATTCTCTTTTGAGATATGCGCGCGGACAGACAGACAAACAAACAGACAGACATACAAACGGACAGACCCAATTACAATACCCTCTGCCCCTATCGGGGCGAGGGTAACTACACGTCAATGGAAAATAATGCGTCATAGTATTGTCACATTTGGGCCCAGTGATTGTCAGCATTAGCTCTAAACTTCAGCGTTAGTGGAGCAACTGAAATTTCATACCTATCGATGTGTGGCACTTTCCTGCTCACAACTAACTCGACCTTAAATGTTATTGTAGTATGGCCCGAGTGCGTCAATGAATATTTATCGAATTGTATCAATATTAATGGCCCTCAATCACAAGGTGGTTAGACGTCTTCATAATACACGTGTAGACATTAAGGCAGCTGACACATATAAAACATTGTCAATGGAAAAAGAGACCGGACCCCAGTAACTTTTTCATCAATATCAAACGTCATATCAGACAGCCGTTTTTAGGCACGGTTCAATAGAGTATGTTGGTGGAAACCACCAATACATATATACAATCCCGATGTATTGTTGCCTGGCAAACACGCATTTAAATGGGCGTGAATAACATAGCATGACTCGTTGCATGCCAGTCTTTGAATTCGGTCCATTTGCGGTTGTCACTCTACGTATGGCGTGATTCATCATGTGCGTATTGTCATTCAAATAACTGGCATATAACGATGAACGTGTAACTGGCATACATGTACACATATTTTGCTGTATAAATGTATGCATCGAATTTATTTGAAAGGTCAATGACCGATTCTTGAGAATACTATCATGGTCTTGGTAACTGACCATGATACCCAACTGAGATATTCAGCTGAATGAGAGATTCCTGACATCATCGGTAAAGCCATTTTAATTTGGTACTTTGATATGTATTATTCAGGCATTTAATGCTATGAGTAATCGTCAAAACTTATTCCATATACTTTTGACCATGAATCATCAGTGTGTTCACTTTTTCCGCTGTTGGCAAGGTAACCATTGACATGGTATGGTCCATAGCAACCACGATTGCTAGGGTCAGAATTCCCCTTATATATAGAATACGGTATGCTCAAATGAATACGGTGCAGACTCAATCACTAGATATATATGAATTTAGTTATTTGACAGAAAATTTGTAGATAGCTTGTCTTGGCAGTTAGCGGCGATGGCAATCAGGAGTAACAACGGTTCTGTAGAAGGAATGATAACCATATCAACAGTACAGTTTGTGAGGATATTACCTATTTATGTTACAAAATATTTAGGCATTGGTCAAATAATCAGAACCTTCAGTTATAATAATTATTTTCACAGCTCGAAATAACCTAATAAAATCTGTTCCCCTCATGACGTAATTAACATCTAATTTGGATACTATTGACTTGCTAAAACTTTCTGATGGCTTCTGTAATGTAGTGCAGAAATGAACCTTACTGTAAAAATGACTTTCTTCAGCTTATTGAGATCTTTCATATTAATTTACATGATGCCTGCACTTTATTAGTAATTTAAGTTTCTCAGTACTCAAATTTCTAGTGCTGAAAACATTATCTCATTTTTCTCACCAATTCAATGCATATATCAAATAAATTTTTTTATAGGAATTCAAGAAAAAACATCATTTTTTTTCGCAATCCGGGAATTTTTTCTCAGATCCAATACCCTCCAGGTTCTTTGCCTAATTTTTCTTTACATCGCCAGTGTGTCCCATCCATGCAATAACAAATGAATGGATTAGAATGTGTTTTATTCAGTGTGAAATTTATTGGCTAGTTTGGTCCCGTTTGATGACTGGGGAACTGATAAGAAGTGAAAACTATGTATGTGTTGCAAACACACAAGTACTCAAGTATATGGGCTGGTAAAAATAACTATATAATTTTTGCCTAGTACTTTGTTCGATGCTCCTTATGTTAAGGTCTTGAACACTCAACGCTCCGAATTGAAAAAAAAAACCTTAATCTAAGATGTTTGGCTGTACATTGGTGGTAGTCCATATATCCGCCTTATTATAATTGTAAAATGCAATAGTTTTGAAACGGCGGCACGACAATTTGGAACCGCTACTACCGTATAGACCGCAAGCAGAGTGTGACGACCAAATTGACTGGATATATGTTTTGAGTATGTGTATATTTTTTTTATCAGGCTTTGTGTTATATTAGTTCACAATATGAACATGCTTTGAAAGTAGCCAATTTAAAAAACGATTCCTGGTTCATATCCACAAATTCAATAGCTGAACAAAAAGGAACATTATGTCATCCAGTACCAACAGCTTCTTTACTTTCCCACCCACAGCTTGGTGAATCCTCACGAACACGGAGTATTCCATGTGTTCATGGGTATATCGTATCGTCCACGCATCCATCACATCCAATAACAACACTGGTCTGATGTCGAGCAGGCTCGTAGCTCTGACGAGTTACTTGAGCCAATGCATGTATGTAGGTATGTCCTCGACCTTTGTAACTTGGACTTGGTATCTTCCCGTCCAAGTAATGAAAATTTTTTCCCCTTTCAGTAATCAATGAGTAACTAATTCACTTCATTACAACACCAATTTATTACGCCCAAAAAGCACATAAAGTTGCGCATGGAACCACACAACAACATAAATTGGTGAAGCAACCAATATATAAATGATTACATCGTGTTCTCAGAACGATTCAGTCATCATACAATATGAATTATATACAACTATAAACAACATATCAAACTGTACATTGTCAACCCGTTTTTAAAGATGGTCTCAGAATGTGGAAATAACATTGCATACCAATATGAAAGTTACCAAAAATATTTACATATACTTCGCTATCCTGGTAACACAATTAAGCTTGTAATACATTCATCAATGTGAGCAAATGGGTATTTTTGGGATATCCAAAAATACCGAAAATATTTACATCTACAGTAACAATGGTATCATGATATCACAATCAAGCTGTACGTGCATTAATGTGAACAGATCAGTATATACATTACCAAAATATTATACAATGACATCATATTATCACAATATTACGATTAAGTTTTTATACATTCATCAATGTGAGTGAATCAGTATATATAACTTATATACAAATCACTAGAAATATTTACATATATACTATGGTATCAATATATCACAATATCACAACTAAGCCTGTATGCTTTCGTCAATGTGAGCGATTTGGTTCAGACGAAAAACGTCATTTTCAAAGAGGACCAGCCGTAAACTCTGAAATTATCTGTTTACATTTCATGATAGACTGTCTATCCGTCGGTGTGATGGGTAGACGGATTGTTCTTTGGATGAACTGTGGTGCTTTCTTTGCAGAATAATTTCTTCAATTCCTCTCTGAACCGACGCCCAGACAAACAGTAGGTGAAGAAGTTCACTGACATATTACAGAAATACAAAATGTTTAGAGCCGCAGCAGTTATATCAAGTCTCAGAAAGTCCTCGTCAGTTGTTGCTTGAGCATAGAAATTTGGTGCCTGGTGATAGAATACCGTCAATGGTGTACTAGTTACTAAAAATACAAATGTAACCATCATGAGTACAGTTGTCATGTATTTAACATTCGTGCGGGATTGGTCCTTACTTGAGTTTTTGTTGAAACGAGAGTAAGCTAACTTTATTGCAATGCATATATTACATGTGAACATAATTACTGATGGCAGAGATGATGCCAGAACCAAATCTGTATAACCTATGACCGAGACTATATGTGGATCTTGAATAACACATACGCCATCTACGATTTCGTAGTACCAAGTCAGCCCAATGTCCACTCCTAAACATAGTATGCACGTAATGACAAGCTGTATGACTACAAACTTTCTAGTGAACCAGATTTTGTAGAAAACAGGAGCAAATGTGGCAACCACCCTCTCAGCAGCCACTGAAGTTAGAGTCCAAGCTTCGAAACGAATGAGCCAAAAAATGAAACAATGATACCATTGACACATCCCGTGTGACACATCGAAAGTGGGGATGTCGAAAACGTTTGTCAGCCAAGTGACCATCAATGCAGTGTGAATCAGTAACAGATCGGTGATGGCCAAGACGGTCAGGTAGATGCTGGTCGCCGTCTTGCGCAGAGGTGGTCGCATCATGATGATGGCAGAGAGGATGTTTCCAACTGTGCCGACCACGAAAAGAATCCCTCCTCCGAAGGCCCAGATTTTTCTATCTGCTCGCATCCCTCCGGCTTCCGCAACCATGGCTTCTGTCACGTTTTCCATTCTGTAAAGATTTTTTATTGAAAATCAGAGCGAATAACCCATGCAACTCACTCATAATATAATCACGATACAATAAAAGACCGACAAGGAGGCCCAACGCGTGTTCAATACTGATATCAAAGGAATCCTGGATGGGGAATATTTGTGTCCTGTGAAGAACAAACATTCCCTGATCTGGAGCTTGACAGGAAACCCTATCACGCCCAGTATACATTCCTGACGTTCTAATGATACTCCAACATCCAAACATAGATTAACTGACAAATGATCTAATATCTTTCTTTCAATGAAAATGTTCACATTATATACTGTTATAATACCGCGGTATTACGATTTTCTGATAATTTTATTTAAATAGTGAAATGTATTTTCCGATCAAATATGAGGCGAATAGTTTTTCCTCCGCGGATGAATGAAATTGTTTGCGAATAAATGTTTCATCATACAATCAATGCAAACTTTGTCTACATGGGGGTATTTACGAACCCCCTATTAGTGTTCCTTTCGAGAATCGAACGGTCTCCAAAAGAGTAAATAGTTTGCTCCGCATAGCAAATATTTTCCACGTGTAGCAATCTTTTTTTGTCAGAGCAAAAATCCATACAGAAATGCTTGCTTCCAATAGACAAACTTCATATTTATAAAAAGAATTATTTTCTGGGCTTTGTTGAGAGAATGAAAACGGAAGATTGAACCGTTTTCTATGCAGAAAGAACCATTTCCAAAAGAAGCCTTTGCTCCATGGAGGAAACATTTGTTTCTGAAGCCGATTACTTGATCAGCACGGAAAACCTTTGATGGATACAGCTATTATTCATACTATATAACAGATATTTGTCACGTCGGTAAACTATCTGCTCCTTGGCTATTTGAATATTTTATTTCGATGAAACTTGAAAACAAAGTTCAGGATCAAATCATAAAAGTCAACGTATAAACCAGTGACAACAATTATTCGCATTTTCTATAATTGTCTTCCCTATCTGATAAAAAATTGTAACAATATAAATTGTTGTAGTCGCAATTTCATCGCATAACAGAGAAATAGTTAGTATGTTTTCATTTTCCAGCACAAAATTGACATTTGCAGTTGTTTAAATTTTTTAAAAATCTAAACCTTTGCACCTGACAGTCGCGTCTGCTATTAGGGTATGGTACACACAATATGCAAACAATATTGTCCTGAAGATTTTATAGTGCTATAAGTATTTCGCTTGCACACGACATCGTATTCAATATAGTGTTTCGTGTTACACGAATTAACAGCTCCGGTATCTAGTGGTAAGATGAGATGCGGATATGACGAACAAGCATACTTATAAGCAACTACTTAAATACTCACAATAGCTGTTAATTGGACTTATAGTGTTATTACATATTTGCAAAATCGATCACTTGCATTAGGGCAAAGACATATTCATTTACATATGCACAATTGGTCTAATGTTTGACGGATAATGTGAATCCTTGAAAACAACTTTTGTTCTTTGTCAACAATTTACTGGACAAATAGTGTAGGAAGTTGTTGGTCAAACTTTTACAGTCATTTACTGCATAGCAGTATTGGACCCATATGGGGGAATTAGTTCTGGTAAAAAAGTAAACTCTAACTTCATAATTATTTGTTAATTCATGTAAACTAAATATAACGGTAACTCAAAGTAAATCGGGTCGCCAGCTCGATGAGTGTATAACGCCTCTGGCGTCCCGCCTATGTACAAACATAAGTTGAAAGTGTTATGTTATTCCATTCGTTGTTTTGTTACATAGTTTAAATAAATTCTGTTCTGTTCTGTTAAATAAATTAAATACAACGTGACAAATTTTTTACTCTGGAAATATTTGACCAGAAACAAAATTTCTTCAATTAACTGGAGCCTAATTCACAAACAATTTGAAGCAACTTTAGCCGACAAAATTTAGCATTTATTATGGCAGTTAATAGGTTAAATCTTTAACTCAGTAGACTGAAGTAGGTTTAGAATTTTCTGTGAAATAGGTCCCAGTCGTCCTGAACAATCTCGCATCATACAGTATTGGGAGGCTGAAGCTACAAATATAACTTTGTTTGTATTGATCTTTTACCCCTAGCAACAATTTCTGTGTGAGAAGAACAGGGCAGGTGAGCAAATTCCATTTCTGACAATGGAGTTTTTAATATAAATAGATGAACCGGTCTGCAATTCGTGATACACACCTTCTTCAAGGGTATCAGGCAGTCAACACAATGCTTGGTATGGTGGAGATCCAGTTAAAAACTATCCCACTGCGCAGAAGTGTAATCAGCGAACGTTCATGAGCCTGTTGTCCTTAATCCCGTGCTCTCAAAGAATGGAAGATTCGCAACTAATAAAGATATGCTGATTCGAATGCATATATACAAAACGAGGAATCGTCACTTGTGTGTCCGGTGGGAGATTTGAAAGGGGCAGCTTCCTATTGGGCGAAAGAAGTAATAGATTACCTATATAATCAGTCATGCCTCGGCAAACCAGCTACGAATCCCCCGCTGTGCGAGTTTCAATAGCCGCGGATGACACCCACACAGATCATCTCACTCAGCTCCTCGCAGTGCGCGCTGTCAATCAGTGGCGGATTGCTTCCCGACAATCAATTGTTTGTTGGCTCCTCCTCCTCTGCAATTTCTCTTTGGAGGCTGCTTCTGTGGTTGATCCATTAGTGGCTTCCGTATTCCATCGCAGCAAAACACAACCAAAACATCACCTTTGTATTCTCTCTGAATCAAGATCCTAAACGAAAAGTTTAAACGTTTTACGTCATAGTCAACTGTGAACAAGTAAGCGTCCGGAAATGCAGAAAAATGTATGCGCCGGCTCCCTGTTGCAGAGTGTAGCATGATTTACATTGTGGGGCACCGGGAAACGCAAAGGTGCATGAAAATCGATCCAAAGTGATGTGCTCTACCGCGAAGATATTATCAGAAATCATTTCTACAACATGTTTTTTTTCTAATTTTTCTTTATAAATATGTAAAAGTTCCTCTCATGACGCTCATCCCATTCAGATCAAGTCCAATATAACAAATGGTCGGCAATATCCTCTCTTTCAAACACGACGTGCTCGAGCAATTATCGAGTCATCGACGGAGTCGTGGACTTCACATCCATTCTTAGCTCTCAGGTAGCAAAACTATCAAATTGCTCGAAATATTTTGCGGTTATCCGAATATGAATAAATTGTAAAACCTTTGGGGTTTGTTTCGATCTTTTCGGCTACCATGAAAGGCTACCATGAGATTTCCTTTTTTTGTCGTATTTGATCTTATTATTGCATTCGAATATGTCGCAACAACAAGAGACACACGAAACTGTAAACGCAGATACCCAAATATCCACTGAATGTATCTTTCAATAGCTTCAATTTCCTTCCCGTGTTATTATCTATTTTCAAATTACCTTTAAATTCGAGTTCATTCGTGTTATTATTGCTGATCATGTTAGTAATATATTCCAACACATTATAAGTAGTACTTGGTTTACGTGTTACTGTAGTCGAGAATGGACGGGGTACCGGATGACTCGAATCCACGTCTTCCTCACGAATGTTGAGTGCTATTATTCGACGATCAGTTGCACATCACCTTTGGTATCTCTTGAATGATATCTCGGTTCAGTATTTACGATATGACCGTCTCGGTTGAATGATTTATGTTGGCGAATGGTTGCGTTACCCTCAAAAATGCATGACATTCACGTTTTCAGCCTACTCGTGAGTGCATTTTGTGGTTACCCTCGCCCCAATAGGGGGAGGGGCTATTGCATTTGGGTCTGTATGTCTGTCAGTCCGCGTGTATAACTCGGGAAACAGATGGACCGATCGATGTGAAATTTATAGGATTGAAGGAGTATGGCCGTGGTTCGATCCTCCTCAAATTTTGTCAAAATCGAATAAAAACGGTTGCCATGGCAACGGAAAAAGTGAAAATAACATAATTGGCTGTAACTCCAGTTCTACTTGATATTAATTTTTCCAACTATTTTTGTATTTTTCTTTGGCCAACTCCCAATCGTATGGTGTACGACTGATGGTCGAATGACGAAAACTCTCGATTATCGCCCGATGTCGGAATACGGGGGGAGGGGTGTCACTTTTCAGTTATTTTTTGCCAGCAACGTTTCAGTGCAAGTGTCTGCGCTCATAACTCAAACGGTACGATTGATATGAAATTTATAGGACTCGAGTGCTATTGTAGTGGTATTGTAATTTTGTCAAAATCGGATGAAAACGATTGCCATGGCAACGGAAAAAAATGAAAATCACATAGTTGGCTATAACTCCTTCTAATCAATTCTTATGTGGTAAATTCTCCATCATATATGACCGATGGTCGTACGAGCAAAATTCCCCATTATCGCCCAAGGTCGAGAATGTAAGGGTCATCAGCTGAAATCACTGATTCGTAATATTTCAAGTAGTAATAATTCAGAAACCACTGAAGATATTCAACATAATATCACGCAGTATAAGTCTGAGTGAGCTTGGGGCTTGCGAAGTTTGGAAGGTCAGTGTCAAGAATCCAGGTCGTGGTCAATAACATGGTTAAAATAGAGGTTTCACAAGTACTCTACTTCCATTAATGATTACTTCTCCCATGATTTTTTGTATTTTCCTATGGCAAATTCCCGACCATTTGATATATGACCAAAATACCCGTTTATCGCCAACGTTGAAAATGTGAAGGTCATCAGCTTTAGTGATCAAATCTGAAGGGCGAGGGTCTGCAATCTCTGATTGTCTTTTTTAATTGCATCCAAGCATGAATAAATGCAACGAAACAGCAAATTCCGAAAAAAAAAAGGTTTCATGAAGTCCACGAATGTATTTGTCCCATCTCTGGCGACAATAACCTTGGTTTCCGTTCATAAATGGATGATATCCATACTTTATATAACACACACGTGTCAAGGTAAACAGCGTACACCATTGTGCGTGTCTTTTTGTTGGATTGTCTGTATTCGGGGGATATTTTGGAGGGATAGAGATCATAGATCAACGATAAAACGCTCAATTTCTTTGATCTTTTCAGTCCGATGAAATCCCGACACTGAGTTCAACCAGGACACAACCATTCTCCTCATCTATAATTCACGATGAATTGTCGTTGATCAATAGATGAATAAATAGAACAATAATCAGAAGGAAATGGAGCCATATTCGATAACGAACTGTGGCAGAACGTTCGATAGCTGAATGTTGTAGCGTATGAAATGTGGACCAATCAATAAATATTATTTCATGAGATGATAACATTTTGAGGGTTTAACTGTATTCTTGTACACCTGTAATAGTGTTAGCCTGACAAATGACTGGTTCCTGGTCTGGTCCGAAGTTTCGCTCACTGGCGAATTCAGCACGTGATATGTTGTCTTTCACCCAACGAGGACATTGAACTTGGTGCTGGGTGAGGATTACGGTTGCTGCACCGTGATTCTCAGGTGGTTAGGAGGAAATCAATAAATGTACCCTGCTTGATGCCGCTATAGAAATTTTGACAATGTAGTACATACACCACAGAATACAGGACCGCACTCGGAAATAAATGCATGTATACTTTCGTTGGTTATCCAGAAGGCCCGCCCCTATATAAATCCATCACCAGGCCAAAAGGCCGTATATTGTAGGTAAGAAAATTGGTTTCATATATATTTTTAGAGTTTATCGCTGCTACAAAGTGAACATGTGAAAGATCGGCTTAGCAGAATGTTGTTGATATCACACACTCTTAGATGGCAAGCTGGAGCTGAAGCACTGAAATAGGCCAGCTGCCAAAATGAGTTATTATGAATTTAGTTGTACACCAATGTGGAATGATTATCCAAAATATCAAGGTGCAATAATTGAGTTTAAATAATTTAGTTGTAATTATATCACGCGATGTTTTGGTTGTCATTTTTGTCACAGCCCTAATTTGTGCATCAGCAATGATTTTCACCGAGATCACATCTCCAAGGTGACCGCCAGTGGCCATATTTGAAAAAAAATCATTTTCTTTTCATGCTTTTGTCAATGTCATAAGTTGTGTCCGCCCGGTAGTTCCAGCAAAACCAAGGAACCCATTCAATTAATTTTTGTCAGGGGCTTTGCATTTATGAACTATGAATATTTTACACTTTGTTGGCACCTGATTCATCAACATACCTTTACCAGTTTTGGAAATATGTACGGTATTGATTGATAACTACAGCTCGAGATGACACGCTTTCCTTGCAACTTATGCAGTTATGAAGTTAGTGTTTTTAAAGACACTATTGGCACCACACTCGCTTCCGACCAGTCAGTTTGTGTGTCGTATAAACTACCGAAACACACGTGTTCAAAAGGACACCCTAGCCGCATTATTCACAATATTTCATATATACATTTTTTTCTAATTTACTGCGTCTTGCTATTATTGTGTACTGCAAGTACATTCAATTGTTTCATATGACGGTGCTATCATTACATCTAATTTATCCTTCTAAAATTACATATGTTCAGACGCAAACTGTGATCGAATATTGTAACGTTCAACACTGGCGGAGAGTACATTGTATTTCACACTTTGTATGTCAAACGTGATGATTTCAATTTTTCCATAGTCAATTTCCCTATTTCTAAGCAGCAGCATTCCATTATCACCAGCATATGGTGTGCTTGTTTCTCAACTTATACCCTATTCCAGAGTGGGTTGCAAATAAGAGGACTTTGTTTTCCAGAGCTAGTTGCAAATATGAGTCTTGTTTATCGAAGTGCTCAGCTAGTCTCTAAACTGCTGCAACAAGGATATGTTTTACCAAGACTTATAGCTGCCTTTAAGAAATTCTATGGACGTCATCATGATCTGGTTGATAAATACACCAAATCCATGACTGCAATGCAAGTAGATCTATTTTCATGTTAATTTTGGGGAATTCATGACGGGTGCCACTAGTTGAGCAGGAAATGCTCACTCTTTCGGAACACCTGATTTCACCTCCTAATGGACATTTTTGAGGGTTCATGAGTTTCCCTGTCATTTTTGTTTTCTCTCACTTCTTATGCCTGATATGACTTTCTGTCTCCAGACTGAGCTTGGATAACAGACCCTGTTTTTTTCGCTCGGAATACTTAATACTGGGTATTGCTTTTACGTCTACCACAGCGTACTGAAAAATAATTAACTTTTGATCATTATATGTTCTCCCTATCATAGGATTATATATCATGCTGATACATGTGTGTAAGTATCAATCTATTACCACCAATAGTCAGATTTTGATGATACCAAAAACAAACGTAAAATAGAACATTTTGGAATAAAAACAAAGCCCGACCAAATAGTTTATCCAAAGACACACTGGCGTCATCAGGGGCAGACAGTGTGTTAAATGTAGTTGTTTCAACTGTACACCTGATGTAATTAGTATACAACTGCCCAACAACCTATGAAAATAATTTAGAAATCTGAATAATATGGATTAAACTTATATATGTATAACATGGATATATCTCGGAACTTATATCCATATATAACATGGATTAAACTTTGTATGATAAAATTAAATATTGTGATATTATTATGGGAATGTATTTTTTCACACCCATTGTTTGACGCAGTAGGTAGCATGAAACAACATATACAACTGTAAAATACACAGAGTGATCATGAATCACATGTTCACGTATTGTTTCATGAAAATTGACAAATCCACAAAACCGTAAAACAAACACTTAAGTGGTAATATAAATAAAATGTGTGGTGAACTTGTCCAAAATCTCGAACCTCCCGTGTCATAAACGTTGTTTGAATATAGCGTATGTTTTTCATTTTCATATTTCGGTGAAACAACATATATATTCAAAATGAACATAATTTAAATATAAATTGGAAACGTTCCATTAACCAATTAGCCAATACATAAGGCTGAAGAAGTTCTATTGGGTTCTATTAATACCGGAGTGGCCTCGTCAAAACAAAAGTACCGTTACCAATTGACATTCACTTCACTGTGTTCCCAAACAATGACACGGCAGTCTATCTAGTGCAGAAAAAAACGTAGAATTAATGAACTAATGGGGTGTGAAATACTCATACAAACTTCAACTCGTCCATACAATGGAATCATGTATATTGATTACTGACTCTTATAAACTAATGAGATGTGAAATGGCCATATAAACGCCAACTTTAGTACATAATGGAGTCGTATATTGAACAATTCAGATTTTTAGGTTACCACTGGGTTTGGTTCGAAAACTGATTGGCAAGGAGTTGTATGATCCTCTGTCGTCCGTCGGTTGCATCCGTTCCCATTTATATCTGTAAAGTTTACAGTCCGAAATCTAACATAAGATAATCCAAGAGTGAATTGGTTTTACTGAGGTAAGTTAAATAAAAATCCTCTTCTTTTTAATGGTGGCTGTTTTCGGTTACAATATCTACTTGGATTTTGATGGTCGTTTTCTCAAAATATTATATCAGTAACTTTTTTTTTACTAATTGGTTCTTAACGCCCCCCCCCCCCCTACGTACCCTGTGCATGGCGGTCATTTTGATTTTTCCTAAGGGTCAACTAAAAATATAGTCATTTTTGAAGGCGGCTGTTTTCGGTGACAAAAGTCCAATTGGACTTTCTCAAAACATTATAATAGTATTCTTACCAATCGATGCAAAGGACTCCCCTCACGTACCCTGTGCATGGCGGTCATTTTTATTTTCCCACAGGTCAGCGAAAAACAAATTCGTGATCTGAACACAAGTCACTACATCATTTCGTTTGAGCCATGTCCAGCCAAAACTTATATATATATTTCACTGTTGAATCATTTTGAAATAAGAAAACTTCATACACTTGCTCTATTATTATGTTCAGTTACTTCATTTTGATGCAGAATACTCTTGACATGTACCCGTCAGATGTGAATAAGGTTTGTTGTCATTAAATCGCTGTTCTGCACATGGCAGCACATTTTAAAGATAATTCGGACAAAACAAAATTTTCGTCAGAATTTTTTTAAAATTCGTCAGTTTATGTATGAAGTAGTACTGGGATGATAGGTGGAAACAAATATATATGTCACCGAACTAGTTTTCGAGTTATGATAGCGTTTTGAACATGTGTTTTGTATTAATTTTATAATGGGAGTGAATGGGAAAATGCAAATTTCGATCACTCTTAATGCAATAGAAACAAATCCAGTCGTCAGATTTCACTCATTTTGCGATATGATTTACATCTTTGAAAAATACACGTGTAGAGAAAATAAAAAATATAGGTCACCGAATTAATTTCTGAGATATTGACAAATTATTGGTGAAAAATGAACCAATTAGCCCCATTTTGGCGGGAGATTTCTTGTGACCGCCAGGAATACGTCTTTATGTTTTTTCGCAATCATGGTGAGTAATCGATGTCCCGGAGGAGGACGATATCGGAAGCAGTACGTATTTGCATTGATTTCACGATATTATGGCAGCAGTGCACACCATTGCCAACTACTACAACAAAATATTGTTAATTTTAATTCTAAACGAATCTCTGTGTCGTGTCATGTCATTTAACAACGCAAATTTCTGTGATCATACTACAGAAACCAAGGTCAATCATTGACTTGAATTTCTGGAGTGTACATGTAAGCCTACCTACACTTTTTCGGGCTCAGATGTCCGAACACGTGGCTGTACTTTTTACACCCCAGGTTATGATTGTATGTGAGTGTCAGAACTTTTGTGATCATCAGGACTATTATGCCTACGTCGGCACCAGAGATTTTTTGTGGGTTCAAATTAGGATATAATAGGCCCGTGGTTAAGTGTTTGGGTCGGAACATCGGCTCACCATCTGCTATCGAAAATTTATCAGTGTTTCGCGTGGGTTATTATTGAATACTAGTAGCTGTTTATCCACTAATTCGTGACTCTATTGCTGGAATTTCATTAATATATATTATTACAGTGCTAGTATATATTACTAGCTGAACTCCGTGGCAAGCACACTACCTATCTCAAGGGCCGCTAATCATCACGGCACGCATCTCGAAACGGAGAGCCTAACATGCCGCCTGGTGCTCTCACGATGACTTTCGTTTTGGTAAAAGCCTACAGTTTAGGCCTAGTAAAAGCCTACAGTTTAAGCCTACTCATAGGCCTAGTTTGTCAGGACAATATTGTTTGAATGCGAGCGTTACTTACATAGGATAGGCCAACGACAAAATCACGCGCTCTCACACCAGCGTGACCGTGCTCCTACATGTTCACTCCGAGTCACCTGATCATGAATGCACTGTTATTTTTTTCAGGGTATTAGTTATCAAACTTTAGAATCATACAGCTCAGTATAATAGTGGCAATCAAAAATGTACACGACAAAACTTATAGACTCTGGTTTTGTTCCAGACGTGGATTGTGTTATGCTTAAGTGAGTATGGTGACGCCGTTAACATGCTCAAATGACTACGGCGACTACCGTCACCGTGCTCCTCATCACCGTGACTAGGCCTACATCACGCGGTATTATTCACTTAGAAAACTGTATATTTATTTTACTGCATAGCCTACTGCATAGCCTACATAACCAGTAATCTAGCAGTGTGCTAGATTACTGGTTACTATACGTGATCATTTTATGTCACTTTCTGACGTCATGACGTTTTGATAGAGCCATAATATCGTTCGCTTGGTGGCGCCCGTGGGCCCTGTCCGAATTATCTTTAAACATTTTTATAAGAAAAAACCAAGTTACGTGTTGTTTTGAGCAACTTCCAGGAACTTTTTGCCGACATTGAAAAATGTTTTACACTTGGAAAACTTCACCATTCATGAATATTGCAGCCTTATGTCTGAAACTCCAAGAATACTTCAAGATAGAGCTCGAGTGTTATTACATGCAAATGGGAAGTCAAATAAAGCGATTTCAGATATTTCATAGCCATACTGATAGCTGCCTTGAAGAAATTCTATGGACGTCATCACAATCATGTGCAGTGATTTCGTTTTCACTCTCGGAACTGAACATCCCCACGAAACATACACATATATGTTGATATATATATAAATGTATGTTTTTATATTTGTAATATATCATATATACAAATCTGTCACCAACATGCAGCAAGACCTGTTTGCATGTTAATATTTTGGAATTTATACTGGGTGCCACATGTGGGTCAGGAAATTCTCACTCTTTTTGGAACACCGGCCTTCACCATTGGGAGATTTGTAATGTTTCCTACAATTTTATCTATTCTGCCTGACACTGGGCTTTGATAACAGACATGGGATTTGATAACAGACATGATGGCTTTGTTCGATCGGATACTTTGTACTTGGGTATTGGTTCCATGTTTATGACCATATATTTGACCTTTAAAGACCAAAAGTGCCGGTTCTTTGGAATGAGGCTCTACACCTAACTTTCCTCCAGTGATCTTTCTTAGACTTTGTTCTAATTCTATTCGAAGTATATACATATATATATATATTCTAGGGACATTGATTCTGCGGCACATGAAATTGAATTTATTCAAACAACAAACCAATATTCAATTTCGGAAACATTTGGGGGAAATTCCGAAATGCCTAACATCATGAAAAATCCATGTTGTGAATCATGTTCATATCAAACATCTTGTGAAACGATGCCTTGTTGTGTTTCTTGGTGAAGTTCAGTTCCGAGAGTGATGACGAAATCATTGCACATGATTTCATGGAATTTTTGATAGGCCTATTCCTGATCAATTCGTTTGCACAATGTGCAAGTATATGTGTTGGGCGAGATTTTACTGTGGGCCGAATTCGACGGCCAGCATGTATATGCCCTTTAACGTCGTGTTTTATTATGTGGAACATTTTCGTGGACTCATATATCCCACTTATATATAATTCATACGTGC
Source organism: Terebella lapidaria (assembly GCA_949152475.1). Taxonomy (NCBI): domain Eukaryota; kingdom Metazoa; phylum Annelida; class Polychaeta; order Terebellida; family Terebellidae; genus Terebella; species Terebella lapidaria. Next base: position 29,058,238 of record OX424569.1, on the reverse strand, counting down.
GTGCAGAATCCCAAGTTGCCATATTGCTTTTTCCATAGGCGACAGTAAGGTGAACAGAGCTCCTGAGAAAAGATTGACACTTTATTGACGCGGTGGCACCCTGCGCTATTCAGCACATTTTTGTGACCCAGGACATTGATCAATACTCCTGATTTCATCCATCGGGTATATGCACATATGAAATGCTCCTTATTACTTTGTTTTATTTGAGTTCTGCATAGCATGTGAGCAGCCGTCCGATATAACAGCACGTAAAGCTGTGCACTGCCGTGGATGACACAGAAAAAATTGATCAAAGACGGGGTGGAAATTATGAACGCGGTGATAATTCTCAGGTGGTAATTATAGATGGGGTGGATATAATGAACTCGGTGAATATTGTGAGGTGATAATTTTTAGAAAAGTGCCAAAGTAAGCTCATCAAGTCAGCGTTGGGTTTGAAGACTACGAGTAGGAATACTCCGCTACTATACACGCTGAACATTAAATATATTGAACAGACTATCAATGAACAACAACGGGATATTCCCAAAAATTGTATGCGGCACCAATCAGTGGCTTTAAAATGTTATTCGTATATATTATCTCTTAATACCGTAGATAAAAACACTTTACCAGGAAAAGTCATGCGTCAGTGTGACCATGTCATAAAGTATATATTTGATGACAATTATTCTATTCAAATGAAAAGCAAACGGTTACGAAACAAACACACCATATGCCGGTGACATAGGAATGTTGCTGCTTAGAAAAGGGAAATTGACTATGGAAAAATTGAAATCATCACGTTTGTCATATAATCTAGTTGACAGGTTAGAATCATTATCAATCTCCAACCTCAGGTCTAGATAGTTGGAAAAATTAGCGGATTCTGTAGTATCCTTAATTTCAAGTTCCTTAGGATATATGATATCCAAATAATCACCAAACTTGGGATTATTTAGCGACAATACATCATCTATGTATCGGAAAGTGAAATTAAAATTACATGTTAGTTTCTTAGAACCTCCTATTTGTAAATGTTGGATAAAATCTGATTCATATGAGTATAAAAACAGGTCTGCCAATAATGGTGCACAGTTTGTACCCATGGGAATACCAATAGTTTGTTGAAATATTCGACCACCAAATTCCACAAAAATATTATCAATCAGAAAATTAACCATATTTACCACATCTATTTCAGTATATTTGTATGGGGCATCAGAGTCGCCTTTAACAAAATAAGCGGTATTATATTTAACTACAATATAGTGGTACCGACGTTGTCCCTTTTTAGAGAAAAATGAATTATTGATTAGTTTTTTAAGCTGAGATTTCAGTTCAGAATGAGGTATAGTTGTGTACAAAGTGGAGAAATCAAATGTTTTGATAGACGTTACTTTTGAAAGTGTGTGCGCATGTAGATATTCCAATAAAGATTTGGAATTTTTTAATATCCACATTTGGTTTATACCACTTCTAGAATAGATGGTTTCAGAGTACTTTTGGAGACCCTGTTTAATTTTAGACAATATAGTAGTTAATATTTTAGAAAGGGCTTTGGTAGAACATGATGCTGAACCTGAAATATATCTCTGTTTGTGTGGATTTTTGTGCAACTTTGGGATCCAATATAAGTTCGGTAGATTAGAATCTTTACATGAGGTAGTAATACCAAACGAATGCAATACAGACAAATGATTTGATAAGATATCCTGTTTGGGCACGGTAATGGCTTGGTATGTACTATTGGGATTAGTATTGTTGGCAATACCCAGTTCGTCAAACAGGCACTGTATATAGTATGCTTTACAAACAAAAACAACATTATTAGAAGCTTTATCTGCAGGGACAATGACGAACCTTTCTTGAAGTTTCAACAAACTATTAGTAACCACGGGATCATTGAAGACAGAGCTATATTTAGTACTAACTGACTTTGACAAAACATTGATGCGTTTGTTTACCAATGACCTAATCTGTTTGACCCATTCTGACAGAGAATCAGTTTCTGCCTTTTCTCGCTTTGTCCATTTTCTGGCATGCTCCTCAACTGCATCCATGATTAACTTAAAATTGTATCTCCATGAAAACGACGTGGGCTCTCTATATTTGGGACCTTTGGACAAAATGTCTTTCAATGATTCATTCTCCACTATATTGAGGTCGCCTGAAATAACATGCCCAACTGGATCGTGTATGAACGGAGAGTTAATGCAAGTGCAGGAGGGTGGGTTATGTAAGAGATCATCAATATCCAAATCATTCAATGTTTGTTTGTAGTTGAAAATCTTGGAAGCAACAGATTTGGTATATGAGTAGGATACAGATGGAGCAGCCGTGTCAGTGAAGTATGATGGTACCTGGGACTGAACAGACTTATGATGTAATATATTACCGATGTTAATTGCATCAATACCTTTATTGGCAAATTTTATCTTCAAAAAAGACCGTTTGGGTGGTATATATTCGGAATTCTGTGTTGGCTTATAAAGCCGATGATAAACAATATCCATGATAATGGAATACAGACGAAATTCATAGCTATTGGTATTTCTGATATAGTGGGTAGGACATTGGTCCTCTAGTTCTTTAAGTTTAACATGAGGTATGGCAAATAATTTAGTGCGAACATAGTGCAGTCCAAGTGGTTGTTTCAATATTTCGAGTAGACCATCAAAGGAAATATTATGAATAGATGGTCGATTATAATGTCGTTGTCCATGGCTTCGTTTCCTACGTTTAAATGATGTAAATAAATTCATTACATTGACTGAACTGCATCCTGGGTTTGTCAGGTTTCCCACTGAACTGATATTATCGTTACAGCCATAAGGTGTAGCTGTGCCTAGTTCACGTATCCAATGTTCTTCTCGTTTCCTGCGGGTGGGTGTACTTAATGAGGGACTATTAGTATGGTGGTATATTTTTTCTATGACTCGAACTTTCATTGACAAAATAGAATGGTCATCCTGATTAAAATGTTGATAAAGTAGTTGATTAGAATTATTATTGATGTTGGAACGATGACCATTAACTCTCTTGTTAATGGTCTCTTGTTAATAACTCTCTTGTTAATGCTACTATCATGTGTCAGCCAGAGGGGAGCATTGCATACTTCAAGAAATTGCCTTGCCTACCTCCATCAAAATCACTGTGCTCCCATGTGTAAAAACTGGGCATGAAGTCGAACATGTAATAAGGAACACGATGTGAGATTAGGTAAGATAACCGTACATAGCACGCATCTCGTGTTGAGGCAATTGACACGAAATTTAAGTTGTGCATCAAAACATATGATTGTATTCAGGGGTTTTGCCTTGGAAAGTGTATTGAACACACGTGTATATATTCGTGGATTCTTTTGCACGAATTATTTTATGATCACAGTCTTTCATTTTTCTATTATTTTCTATGATCGTATATTGTAACGATTAACATATCCGGAGGGTACTCCACAGCTTGGTGGAAAATAGTTCACTTTAATCATAATAATATGGTACAATAATCGGAATATATACCATGCTGATACAAGTATAACAAGGATTAAACATTGTCTGATAATATTAATAATATATTTTTACCATCATCGGAATATATACCATGCTAATATAAGTATAACATGGATTAAACATTGTGTGATATTTAATTATCGTAAGATTATTATGGGAATGTATTTTTTCACACCCATTGTTTGACACAATTGATGTCATGAAACGACATATAAAATCTGTTGAGCGATGACGGTTCCCAAGTTGACTTAATGTTTCATGAAAATTGACAAATCCACAAAACCATAAAAAACAAACACCTAAGTAGTAGTATAAATAAAATGTGAGGTAATGTTTTCAAAAAAAATAATTTCGAACATTTGGACTGTTGTCATAAACATTGTTTCAATATATCGTGTGTATTTTCTTTTCCATATTTCGGAGAATCAGAATATATTCATAAAGTATCACCCTAGATACTTATAGTATTTGTACACGCACAACTAACCGATGTCCATACATTAAAGCCCAAGTAGTTTGATTGGGTCCAATTGACACTGAAGTGGCAACCTTAAATCAAAAGTACTATGAACATCCTATTCACTCCGCTGTGTTTACAAAACAAAGATATGGTTTTCTATCTGGTGCAGAAGGAAGGTATGGATAAATGAACTAATGGGATGTGAAATGCTCATACAAACTTCAACTTGTCCATACAATGGAATCATGTTTATTGGCTTTTATAAACAAATGAGATGTGAAATGGACAGACAAACTCCAACTTTATTACACAATGGAGTCTCACAGGCATTTTTTTTTGTATTCGTTTATTATAGTGATTAGTGTATTTAAACACATTCGTACAACAAAAACATCATAATACACCCAGCCTCATAAGGCTTATTAGTCACTTTCATAATGTGAACAAACAAACAAACACAGGCAAGACATGTACAATAAAACCAAACAAACACAGGCAAGACATGTACAATAAAACCAAACAAACACAGGCAGGACATGTACAATAAAACCAAACGATTAAATAAAACTAAATCTTCACTCATTTATACAGAAATTTTCGTCTCATTTCGTATGCTGAATCTATATAATTTGACAGGTACTTTTGACACGTTTGTAATATTACTTTAAATTTATGATTTTCGTCTAAAACTTGAAAATTTGGTACAATCCCGGATGCCTTATCATACAAAAGACAACGTAACTCCATGTACAATTTACAAGATATTACAAAGTGAAATTCATCTTCTATTTCATTGTTGTCACAAAATTTACATATTCTATTTTCTACAGGAGTATTTACAAATCTACCAGTTTCTATATGCAAAGGCAAAATGCCCAATCTTAACTGAGCTAACAGTGATCTCTTTCGTTTTTGTATATGATTAATAATATAACTTTCAGTCAATAATTCTTGCTTGAATGTACAATAAGTTCGTAATTTAGGTTTACTTTTCACAGATGTGAGCCATTCAACTTTGTTACATTGTTTTAACTTTAATTCTACTTCTACAAGATTACAAACATTTTGATTTACATACACATCCTCCATTTGGATTTTTGTACAGATTGATTTAACATCGCTACACCAGTTTGATTTGCACACATTATAGTCATATTCAAAGACATGCTTCGTTAACCGGTCATCACGCATATTAATCAACCTATTCCATACCGTAATATACATTTGTACCTTCTAAATTTAGAACATTCCCATCCCATATCACCTAACATTCCCGCAACTGGTGCGAACCTGTGAACCCCTAAGAAGTACCTCATAGCTCGATTAGTAATATTGTCACAAACAGTAAAATTCTTATATCCCCATATTTCAGAGCCGTAGTCATTGAGGGGAGTGACAGCCGAATTAAACGTTTTTTCATATGTTTTGAAACCAATATCCCTAAGACTTTTATATCTGATTATTACACCACCTAAGGCGCGTCCTGCCGCTTCAGAAAGCCCTTTAGCACATTTATAAAAATTTAAATTCTCGTCCAGTACAACGCCTAGATATTTGTACGAATTAACAACACCGATAGGTTGCTCATTATAGGTGAAATAAAATCTGGTCAAACTTTGTTGCTTAGGTCTAAAGTGTACAACATTAGTCTTATTTACATTCAAATTCAGTTTCCACTTAAAACTCCAATTGGCTGTGCAGTTCAACATGTCTTGCAGATTATTTTCACAATCAGATATTAAAACAATATCATCTGCATATAACAATATGGATATATTTCTTCCATTCACGTCAATACCTTTATTTAAAGTTTTAATTTCTTCCGCCAAACCATTAATGAACAGAGAAAACAATGTGGGGGATAAACTATCACCTTGCCTTACGCCACTATGAGTAGTGAACCAATCAGTAAACGAATTATTGATTTGCACACAAGAAAATGTTTGGCTGTACAAAGTTTTCACCGCATGAAACAGTTTGCCCCGTACATTATATTGCAACAATCGATATAACAATAAATCTCTATCAACATAATCGAACGCCTTTTCCATGTCAATAAAACAGCAATATGTTGATCTTTTTTGGTTCAGTCGATTCCGAATGATGCTGGAAAGCACATATAAGTGATCACTACAAGATCTACCTTTACGAAACCCATTCTGTTCATCCACGAGTATATTTTCATTCTCACAATGCTGTGTAATCCGCTCATTTAGCAGAGATGTATATACTTTAGAAATACAAGAAAGTAGAGATATCCCTCTATAGTTCAGAGGAACGTATGGGTCCTTTCCAGCTCCCTTCGGAATCGGCTTTACAATAGCTCTCGACCATGTTGTTGGTATCACCCCGTTATTATATATGGCTTTGAATAACTTGAACAGAACAAAATGTATACCACATCGTCTTATTACTTCATTTGGAATTTTGACCAAACCGACGGCTTTTTTCTTTTTCAATTTATTTATAACCTTTACAGTTTCATCAAAAGTTATATCTTCATCAAATAAATTGTTATCAACGCTCACATGTTGATTATCACACACATATTGTTGGGCATACTCATAGAAATCATTGTCAAAATTTACATTTTTTCGATTATATAATTTCTCAAACGATTCTTTCCATTCGTCAAGTACAATTGTATTTTCTGTTATCACCTCATTATTCACTTTCACTGCCATTGGTATTGTCTGATTCTTATGGGGTCCTAAACGTTTTAACTGTTCCCAGAACTTTCGAGGGTCATCTTTACAAATAGATTCAATTTCATTAATTTTATGGTTTCTATATTGTCGTTGACATTTACGTAATGTTTTATCAAAAATATTCCTAGCTGTTTGAAATTCTTCCCTGATCAGAGCTTTATTTCTTGGGGGACCTCTATATTTAACAAAAGCTTTTTCTTTTATGCACATTGTTTTCCATAAATTTGTTAGGTTTTCATTCCAATAAGGTTAGTGTATCTTTAACCTTTTCTTTTCTTTCCGTGAATCCAAATCCCTATAATTAAGAAATTTATCCATTTCACTGAAAATTACTTGACACATATTCTCATAAAGATTATCAACTTCAGTTTGATTTGTACATTCAGCTTCTATGCGGGCAATGACTTTGTTTATGTCGTCACGCCAGTTTGTGTTTTGCATGAAATCTTCAGGTAACTCAGACACATTGTAAATTCTATTGGTTTTATGTAATACACATGGACTCTCTGAGCTCTGACCCACATTTCTTGAGCCTAGCGACGACAGGGGATCGATCGACTCCCGCATTGCGTCGCCGTCGCTAGGGTATAAATTGGCAATAACGATTGAATGGTCAGGGGGCCGGCTCAAAACTGAAATAAGTTGATATAAATTATATTTCTGTATTAATTCAGAGGTTGTGTATACCACGAAATTATCATATTTGGACAGTTGGGCTTGGGGCACACATATATAATCAACAACTGAACGACCCCGACCAGATATACAATGGAGTCAATATATTGGAGTCTATATTGAAAAATTGAGATTTGTAGGTTACGGGGCCCTTTCTTTTAAAAACCGACTGGCATGGAGTTGCATCAGCGTCCATTGGCTGCATCTCTTCCCATTTATATATGAAAGTTTTATGGTCATGTTGTTCTGAAATTTAACATCACATAATCCACGAGAGATTTGGTTTTAGTGAGGTATTTTTTTTTTTAAATAAAATATCGTCTTTTTCAAACGGCAGCTGTTTTCGGTGACAAATATCTAATTGGACTTTGATGGTCGCTTCCTCAAAACTTTATATCAGTGACTTCTTTCTAATAATTGATTCATAAGCCCCCCCCCCCCTCCTTACGTACCTTTTCCCAAGGGTAATCGAAGAACAAATTCGTGATCAGAAATCAAGTCACTACAGCATTTTCAAGCCATTCCTAGCCAGAATATATTGAATTTTAATGAACTAAGAAACTTTCATTCACTTGCTCTTTTATTATCCTCTTTATTTTGATGCATAATACTCTTGACTTGTACCCGTTATATGTGAATAAGTTTTGTTGTCATTGAATCGCTGCTTTGTACATGGCGACACATGTTTTAACATTTTGATAAAAAAAATCAAGTCACTCTTTGTTTTGAGCAATTTCCAGGATTATTCGAGATATTGAAAAATGTTTTACACTTGGAAAAATTCACCTACTTCTCCATTCATAAATATTTGATTACATCCAAATGGGAATTTCAGAGATTTCATAGCCACACTAATAGCTGCTTTCAAGAAATTCTACGGACGTGATCGCAATGTGGTTGATAAGTACACTAAATCCGTCACCAATATTCGGCAAGACTTTTTTGCATGTTAATATTTTGGAAATTCATAATGGGTGCCATATGTGGGGGCAGGAAACTATCCTCTTCTCGGAACAAGTGATTTAACCGCCTTATGGCCATATATTTGAGGTTCCGATGTTCCATAAAATTTATTGATTTTGCCTGACACTGTACATACAGATTTGATAACAGACTTGGTTTTGTTAGCACTGATACCTTGTACTTGGGTATTGGTTCCATGATTATGACCTTATATTTGACATAAAAAGACCTCAAAACACCGAAACTGCCATTTCGTTGGTGAAAATCTATTGTGCCTCTACACTAAACATTTCTCCGGTGATCTTTCTTAGACTTTATGCCAATTGTATTCGAAGTTATAGTATATATAATATATAAATATATATTGTGATAACATTGATTCTGCGGGCATGAAACATCAATTTATTTAAACAGCATACCAATGTTCAATATCGGAAACATTTGGGGAAATTCTGAAATGCTTAACAAAGTTATGAATCGTGTTTTTAATAAATATCTTGTGAGAATACCTCTTGGTATATTACGAGGTCATGTTTAGTTTGGCGAATGATAACGAAATCACTGCACCTGATTTCATGGAATTTGGAAAAGCCTATTTCTGATCAATTCGCTTGCCCAATGTTCAAGCATTTGTGTTGGGCGAGATTTAATTGTGGGCTGAATTGAACGGCCTGCATGTATATGCCCTTTAACGTCGTGTTTTATTATGTAGATCATTTTTGTGGACTCATAGATTCCACTTAATATATAATTCATATGTGCGTGCAAAATCCCAAGTAACCATATGGCTTTTTCCATTGGCGACAGTGAGGTGAACAGGATTCCTGAAAAAACAGCGACACGTTATTGACACAGTGGCACACTGTGTATTCAGCACATTTTTTGACCCAGGACATTGATCAATACCAATGATTTCATCCAAAGGGCATATGAAATGCTTCTTATTATTTTGTTTTGTTTGAGTTCTGCATAGCATATGAGCAGCCGTCCGATATAACAGCACGTAAAGTTGTGCACTGCCGTGGATGACACAGAAAAAATTCTTCATTGATCAAATATGAGCCCTAGAGAAGGAAGACTGTTTGGATATCACCTAGGTGGAAATGACATTTTCGCAATCTATGAGCAGATCAGTTTTGAACATAACTACGGAGCTGTTGCTATACAAAATACACAACTGGAATTGAACATCTTAACGATCTGGGAAGTACTTTCGAAAGGCTTGAATGAGGAGTGCAATTAAGATTCTGATTTCAAATATTTTTACCTGATGAGCCATCGACCAAAGTCCGCTCAACTTTGTCCACACGGTGCATATCATTCGGGTGGAAATGGCATGAAATTAGATACATATTCACTGGTGGATATCTGTAAACCTAACACTACCTGTAAGGTAGATTTTATCAATTTCAGGTTTTAACCGTTTTGCCTCAACAATAGTCATATAGATTTACATGTGTAATCGACATACATTTTGTGTTTGCATCAAACTATGACCACGGACAACAGAATACCCTGATGATCTCAATAAAAATAGAATAGAATAATATGAAAGTAACAGAAATTTGGCGCCTTTATGGAAGTATGGATAGGTGGTGGCCAAGCAACAACTACCTGTCTGCACCCGTTATGGAGGTGCAATATTAACCACACGAGTGCTCGTGTGAGTGATGTTTTATCCGCACAGAAACTGCGATGACTCACATGACAAATTCTTAAGTTGATCAAATTTCAGAGCAAACGCTACCTTAAAAGAACAAATCAGGGTACAGTAGGTCTTCACCGTCATTATGATATCTTCCTCTGGTACTGAAAATAAACTCCCAGGTTATTAACTAATAATGAGCAGATCTCGCTCCCGCAGTGATCACACATAACTTAGGCATCGATTCCATTGTTGTGAAATAATAAATGAAAATATTGATTCGTGCTTCAGCAATTAAATGTATCGCATGTTGTGTGACATGTTGCTATACATTAAAATTCATATTCAGGAGTGTACGCACTAAGTACGTTTTGCATTTTGGTGCTAGTATAGAGTGAAACAGAATATTGTGGATGCGAACGTGTCCTCACGAACAGTTCATAAGCTGATATTCCAGAATCATTGTCAATAACGAGACATCTTTCCAGCAACCATCCATCATTACATCCTATTTACATTCTATTATTACAGCTGGTCATCCAATGCTCGGGTCTCACGTATTTATACCACGTTTGCGAAAAGTTATAGTGTTCTCCACTAACTTGCAAACTAGACGAGCAGCTCAGCATTCTAAAATTTCTTTCAAAGTAAAGAAACCATACAATGATGCACCCCCTCCCCCATTTGCATATATTCCTTTTCTCGTTACTTGCAAAACTGTATACTTTGTATTGATTAAATACCAGTTGATGTTGTGCCCTGTAGCTTCATGTATGGTAATACAATTTTAATTTTATCAGTATTTCTAGAGAAGGAAGAGAGTGTGGTTGTGATATGTTGAATATTATGCTACTATCATGTGTCAGCCAGAGGGGAGCATTGAATGCTTAAGAAATTGCCCAGCCTATCTCCATCAAAATCATTGTGCTCCCATGTGTGAAACCGGGCATTAAGTCGAGCATGCCATATGGCACACGAGATTATGTATGACAATGGTGCATAGCACGCATCTCGTGTTAAGCCAATTGACAAGAATTTTTAAGTTGTGTACCAGAATATATGATTGTTTTCAGGGGTTTGACTTGAAAAGTGTATCGAATACACGTGTATGTGTTCGTGTATACTTTTGCACGAATTATTCATAATCACAGACAAAATTTTTCTATATTTTTCTAGAATCGTATATTATAGTAATTAACATTGGCAGAGAGTAATCCCCAGCTTAGTGAAAAACAATTAATTTTTAATCATGATATGTTCTTCTTGTCACAGGATCAGATACCATGTATTACAAGTATAACATGGATACAACTTTGTATGATAAAATTAAATATCGTCAGGTTATTAAGGGAACATATTTTTCACACCCATTGTTTGACACAATTGATACAATGAAACGATATATAAAATCCACAGGGTCACGGTTCCCATGTTGATGTAATGTTTCATGAAAATCGGCAAATTCACACACTTATCAAAATTAGCCCAAGGGCTAAGAAAGGGTACCAGACAATATATATTTTAGATATTAGCCGATTGTTCCATGATCTTGAAAATAAGGTCATTGGTGAATTCAAGGTCACGAGAAAGTTCAGCATATATTATTTGTAGTATGTCCACAATTGATTAGTAAGCTCTGAGGTCGATAATAAGTTAGATATTAACCATTTTGTGATCTGACCTTGAAAATGAGGTCAAAAGTCAAGTTCAAAATCATGGGAATATTCAGCATATATTCATTTCCTCTATGCTCACAATTGATTCCTAAGCTCTAAAATCGATAAGTGAGATATTAGTCATTTAGTCCTGTAACCTTGAAATTTAGGTCAAAGGTCAAATTCAAGGTCATGAAAATAATCTGTATATATAATTTCTTTTATGTTTATAATTTCTTACATAATTGATTCCTAAGCTGTAAAGTCGATAATAAGTGAGATATTGGCCATTTCGTCCTGTGACCTTGAAATTTAGGTCAAAGGTCAAATTCAAGGTCATGACAATATTCAGAATATATCATCACTATATGTTCATAATTGATTCCTAAGCTGTAAAGTTGATAATAAGTGAGATATTGGCCATTTTATCCTGTGACCTTGAGAATTAGGTCAAAGGTCAAATTCAAGGTCATGACAATATTATTTCCTATATGTTCACAATCGATTGCTTGTCTCTAATCTCAATATTGAGTAAGATATTACGCATAATGTGTCCCATTATAAAGCCCCAGAGAATTCAACATGGGAAAGTCCCATTTGAGCCGAGTTTGGGCCAAAATGGCCCTCTTCGAGCGATTCAACGGCAATGAAACTTATACAGGTCACAGGAGTACATATGAGGAGTGTTATGCATCAATAAGAAAAAAAGTTACTGAACAGATTTTGAAAAAATGACCAAAAGTCCAAAATTGGCCATTTTTCGTCAAAAAACTAAAACATACATCCCTCTTGAAACATTTTTAGGCATTTTTGTGCAAAATTCCAGGAAGATTTGACCGTAAACTTTAAAGATAAAATTGTTTACGGACAGACGGCGGACGACGGACGGACGCCAGGCGCAATGCCATGCCAATAGGTTATCGGACCAAAGGTTCAGTAACCTAAAAACAATCATTTAAAGAAGACGGACAGTAAAAAAATTTTCTTGCACAAAAATACTGCTTATGTTCATATGATATGCTACGAAATAAATAAATGTACGAATTCCATCGATATAATGCGCGCTGGCACGATCAAAATGCTGTTCACAGTGCCCCAGCCATGCCGTGTGTTTCAGGTAAAAGAATCGTGACGTCACGATAGGTCATTACGTTTTCCATACCGCTGTATAGATACCTGTACGTTTTCCGCGGCTGCTATGATCACCGCGGTGAGGTCAAAGAATTTTCATGCGATGAGATGGAGTTCATTAAATATTTGCGACACACCCATTTTTGGGCAGAAGGATATGAAAATTTGCCACCATGTTCAGGAGAGTATATAGATGACACTGTTATGGCGAAATATATTGTTAACCTGAAAAATATGCACAGTCCATGCCCTAACATGGTCTCTAATCGGAAAATATTTCAAGAGGGGTGATGAGTTATAACCCACAGGTAAATATGTGCTCATCAGAATTTTCTCAAAATTTGTCTGATTATCAAGTGATATGTGTAGATTGAAATCGTAGAATAAAAATTGGGGGTAACCGCGTTGGATTTGTTGCAAAACACATTCGAAAGAGTTTAGCTATCCTACGAATTCCGCCATATTATTAATTTCAAATTGAATTAACAGCCCCAGAAAAAAATCCATACTGTAAAAACTTATAAAATTTAGTATACATGTCCAGTGGATTGTACACATGTAAAAAATAAAAAAAAAATTGGGGGTCACTGCGGCAGAATTTTCGCAATCTGCATTTTAATGTTGTATGTCGGACTAGGATCGTGCGCCCGTTTGCCACCAAAACGTCAGAGGTTTACCTATCGTGACGTCACATCATTCGCTGGAAGCTTCTTGAAGGGAGTCTCCACTACAGAGCACCCACAGGGCAACAGGATGCATATTCATTGAAAATATTGTTGCTATCATTTATAACTCATACGACTCTATCATATAAGGAAAAAATCCTGAATATTATTTTTTCACCGTCCGTCGCCTTTAAGTGATAGTATAAATAAAATGTGTGGTAATGTTGTCCAAGATCTCAAACCTTTTCACATTTGTCATAAACATTATTTCAATATATTGTATCTATTTTATTTTTCATATTTCAATGAATCAACCTATATTCAAAACATACATAATTTAAATAGTATTTGTAAACGCACAATTAACCAATGTCCATACATTAGGCTGAAGAAGTTCCGCTGGGTTCTATTGATACTGAAGTGGCCTCGTTAAATCAAAATTACCATGAACATTTGCCATTCATTCCGCTGTGTTCAGAAAAGTGGCAACCTCAAATCAAAAGTACCATGAACAATCCTATTCATTCCGCTGTGCTTACAAAACAAAGATATGGCTTTCTATCTAGTGCAAAAGGAAGGTATGGATTAATGAACTAATGGGATGAGAAATGCTCATACAAGCTTCAACTCGTTCATACAATGGAATCATGTATATTGATTATTGGCTTTCATAACAAATGAGATGTGAAATGGCCATACAAACTCCAACTTCACTACACAATGGAGTCTATATTTAACAATTCAGATTTTTAGGTCACCAAACAGTGGGTTCGAAAACCAATTGGCATGGTGTAGCATCTGTCGTCTGCATATGTTCCCATTTTTATCTGTACAGTTTATGGTCATTTTTATTTCTGAAATCTACCATAAAATAATCCAAGAAATAGTTGGTTTTGTGAGGTATTTGTTTTTAAAAATCGTCTTGTTTTGAATGACGGCTGTTTTCGGTGACAAATGTCCAATTGGACTTTGACAGTCGTTTTCTCAAAACATAATATCAGCAACCGGTTACTTTAGTTTTTCAGCGGGTCAGTAAAAAATCAATTCATGATGTGAAATCAGGTCAACACATCATTTGTTTTGAGCCATTTCCGGCTAAAAAATATGTATCTTTTTTGCGGTCGAAATTTTGTTGAACAGCAAAATTTCATCCACTTGCTCGGTTAATAATGTGCAGTTACTTTATTTCGATGCATAAGACACTTGACCTGTACCTGTGGTATGTGTATAAGTTGTGTTGTCCTTGAATGACTGGTCCGCACAATGGTGGGAAATAAAAAAAACGTTTTGGTAAAAGTCACATTTTGTTTTGAGCAATTTCCAAGAGTTTTTCACGCTATTGGAAAATTTTTTGCATTTAAACAATTTCACTTATTTCTCCCTTCATAAATGTTGGAGCTCTATTGCTCTAAAATTCTAGAATACTTCAAGATAGAGCTTGACTATTATCACATCCAAATGGGAAGTCACATGTAGCGATTTCAGCGATGACTATGAATTTGACTATGAGCAGTGGCCCTGTCGTGGCTCTACACTGAACAAGTCTCCAGAAACCTTTCTTAGCCTATATATATATATATATATATATATATATATATATATATATATATATATATTCACTGGGTCGGAGCTTGCCCATGATTCTTGTCGAGTCAACTCGGTAAAAATATTTCCTCGCAGGGACATTGCTCGGCAAAAATCTCTAATCACAGGGGCATCTGAAAGCCCATGCGACAAAAGCTTTTGCCGAGCAAAGCCCCTGCGAGGAAATATTTTCACCGAGTTGACTCGTCACGAATCATGGGCAAGCTCCCACCCAGTGATATTAGGAACATTGATTCAACATCATTTTAAAAATACTAATGTTCAATATCGGAAACAAATGGGAAAATTCTGAAATGCTCAACATCATGGAAGTGCTATGTTGTGAATCCTGTTTTTGATAAACATCTTGTGAAATGATGTCTTCTTGTATTATTTGGTAGTGTCCAATTCGGACAGTGTTAACGAAATCACTGCACATGATTTCATTGAAATTTTGAAGGACATTTTCTGATCAATGTGCTTGCTCAAATGTGTTGGGCGAGATATTCCTGTAGTCTGAGTTAGACGGCATGTATGTATACGCCCTTTCACTTTGTGTTTTATTATGTAGATCATTCTTTTGGACTCATAGATCCCACTTATATATAGTTCATATGTGCGTGCAAAATCCCAAGCAACCATTTGACCTTTTCCATTGCCGACAATAAGGTGAACAGGGTTCCTGAGAAAAGCGGTTTACGTTATTGACACAGTGGCACACTGCGTTACTCAGCAGATTTTTTTTTTTTGTATAAACTTTATTTTCCGATTCCCAAACACGCAAAAGCGTATATCAATGGGTCTCAACAAAAACATGGAAAATTGAACAAACAATGGAGTCACACACAAGATCGTATCAGAGTATATTTACATAATGGAAGAACGAAATGAACGATGAGCAATGATGGATGGACAATAAATAATTGAGAGGATTAATGAATATGGAAAGTTCATGATTGGAATCTATCGGTTTCCAATACAAAACGAATCACTGCATTGATTGAAGCACAGTTTGCTTCGAAGGGAAGTTCGGCACTGCCATTCAGTAGAATATAAGGATCAGTATAGGTATTGTCGATATTGGCAAATAGCCTTCGCCGTGCATCGCTGTATAAGGGACAATATAAAAGAAAATGAGAAAGGTCTTCTTTATAGTGGCCACAACGACACGATTGCGTATCAATAACGTGTAAGTTTTTACACAAATCATGATTTAGCGAGCTGCACCCTATTCTCAGACGAGATAAAATAATATTGACATGGCGTGCGCCTACATAAAAAAGTATGTTAGACTGTGGGTCTCTATGCTTCAGCATGGATTTAAAAGAAATAATAGTGTCAATATTTCTATGCGCCAAGGGCAGCGAATTCCATTCTCTAATCGTATTGTGAAAGAATGAGCTAGTTGAGCATCTTAGGCGAGCTACGTTGGAGCTGATGTCACCAGCTGATCTCAAGTTATACGCGGAGCGCTCTCGCACGGTAGATGGTATGATATTGGACAAGTAAGGTGGGCTTAAACCGTTAACAATTTTATAGAACAGACATAATCTGTGTCGCCTCCGTCGTTCTGAGAGCGGGAGCCAGTTAACGTCTCTCATTAGTGCTGACGTATGACACCGAGCGGTTGCACCAGTTACAACTCTGGCAGCCTCTAACTGCAATCTGTCAAGCTTGGCCAGATCGGACTGCGTGGCACCGGCCCACACAACATCGGCGTATTCAATCGTGGGTCGAATAATCGACATATAAAAGAGCTCCAAAGATTTTCGGTCAAGTCGGAATTTGAAAGTCTTAAACAGTGAAAGGAGTCTGTTGGCTTTATCATATATTTCATTGATGTGAGTAGACCAAGATAAATCTCTAGTGAGAGTGACCCCAAGATGCTGATGTTTTTTCACCTCCGTAATTATCTTCCCATCTAATATGACTGGCGGGTGTTTAATTGATGTTTTCTTAGTGGAAATAAGTAAAGATTCGGACTTAGAAGCATTGAATGAAACTAGCCATTTTTTGGACCAATCATTTATCGAGGACAAATCAGTATTAATTTTCAGTGCTGTCTGGGTTGCATCATCGACTTCAATGAACAATGAGGTGTCATCAGCAAATAATCTTATATGACAATGATTGACAGCAAAAGAAATATCGTCTATGAATACTATAAACAACAAGGGCCCAAGGACAGAACCTTGTGGCACCCCCAGCACATATATTGGACCAAGCAGAACATTGACCATTTATAACAACGCGTTGCCTCCTATTTCGTAGATAATCAGTAAGCCATAGCAATAATTCGCCCTGAACCCCATTTTTCTTTAATTTGAATATTAATCCCTCGTGCCAGACTTTGTCAAAGGCTTTAGAAATATCGAGGAAAACAACTCGGACTTCTTTATTTTTGTCAAGGTACTCACAAAATACGTGGTACAACTCAATTAACTGAGTAACAGTGGAGCTACCTGGTGTAAAACCAGATTGCCACACGGAAATGAGGAAATTTTCTTTGAAATACCTATATAATGATTTGAAAACTAGGCGCTCCATAGTTTTCCCAACTGCGCTTAAAAGCGATACTGGTCTATAATTTGAGATAATGGCTTTGTCATCTTTCTTAAACAACGGAGTAACGTTCGCCAGTTTCCAATTACTGGGAACTTGACCAGCCGACATAGACATATTGAAAAGTTTGGTAATACTGGATTTAATTGCCGGTGCAGACTCTTTCAACAAGCGGGGGCTGATTCCATCAGGACCAATAGATTTGTTTGGGTCTAACGACAGTAAAGTATTTTCAACCTCCGATTCTCCAAATTGTAAATAGCTTAGATGTGAATCTGTTCGCATAGGATAATGAGCAGGTAGTGATGCACCCGTGGAATCTAAAGAGGAAGCTTTCACAAAATATTCGTTAAAGGCTTGTGCTTTTTCTCGGTCACAATCAATATAAGTCCCACCATTTTCAAGGGTGGGAACGCCGCGTGATGGCTTTTTCATAAAATTGTTTGCTAAACCCCACCATTTACTAGGATTTGCATTGACATTAGTCGCGATATCGTCATATAGTTTTCGTTCATATTGCGCTCTGCATTTCTTGATAGCCGAAAAATATTTGTTCCGCGAGTCTCGAAAAAACTGCCAAGCTTCCGCTGTATTATCTAATTTCGCAATTTTGTGTGATCTATTTTTGTGTCGCTTTAACCTGCGCAGGTAATTATTATAAAACGGTTTGTCGTGTGGTCGAATTGTTACCACTTTGTTCGGAATGTTCGCGCGAGCGGCTGACAAAAAACTTTCAGACCATCTCTGTTCGGCTACATTGATATCATCGGTATTCAAACACTCGTCCCAGTTGATAGTATTCAACTTATCTACAAACCCCATATAATCGCCCCTTCTGTAATTCCATATCAATCTGGTGAAAGCGCTATGTTTCTTCACCCGAAAATTTATCCACACTGCGACAGTATGATGGTCGTTATATGACACTGGATCAAGTACATTTGCTTTGTTAATAACCTCGGGACAATTGGATATTATTTGGTCGAGCTCAGATGCAGCGTTGTGAGTTACGCGTGTCGGTTCATTGATATGTTTACACAGTCCAAAGGAATCTATGAAATTCAGTAATCGAAGTCCCGCATTGGTATTGGGGTCGGCATTTAGGTCACCCATAATTAGGCATTGGTGTAAATTGAAATTACAGGCCCGTGCATAGCTATCATGTAAACAATCCCAGAATTCAACTTGTTCGTCCGTTCTGTATGCAACACAGACCATCAATTTGTTATTACCCGAGAGCACCTCTAGCCACATTTGCTCAACATTGTCAGACTCTAGATCGACGCGGCGTTTCACGACCAAAGCATTCGAGACCCACGCCAGCAAGCCTCCACCCCTGCGATCGTCTCGACAACGAACTATTGGATCATGGAAACCAGGCATTCTGTAAGTACTAATTCGGTCAGGTGTCACATCACCTGTGCTGAGCCATGTTTCGCTCAAAGTAACAATGTCAAAATTATGTATTAGATCAGATTTAATATGGTCCAGTTTGTCCAGACAGTGCTTAATGCTCCTTATATTAGCATGGCAAAGAGACAACTCACTGGACATACTACAACAAGAGTGATTGTGTGAGTTGTTTCGAGGTCCGGGGTGCAGCTCAATATTACCAAAACAACTCAGGATATTGAATAGTACTAGCAAAACAAACAACAGCAGGATCGGGCTGCAAACTAGCCCAAGTTCAATTGTTGGTGCACGTGACTTGCCATATTTTGCATATCCAAAACAAACCGAACAAACCCCTAAAAATGTTCCGATTGCAGCTCTATATTGATCTAATGAAATGCCCATCGGTTATTTCAATGAGATGAATTATGATGAAATTGAAGATTATTCTACAAAACTTGAATAACACGTCCCTGTGTGTAAATCCTCTGTTGATCAAGTCAAACATGGAAAATTGCTGCTCAGCACAATTATGCAAAATATAGACATGTAACTCTTGTTCAGCAAGGATATACATATTTCTCACAAACTTTTTCTTTGTGTGCTTGTAATATACCAAAATAGAATATAATAAATGTGGATACAACATTTGAATATTATAAATTATGTATGTCTACAAACTATATCAGAAACATAAATAGGAAATGTATTAGGCAAATATTTTAACCTGCATTCAAGATGATTATAAACATGCATGAAAGTGCATGAAAATGATTGATCACCAATCTATAGCACACTTACTTTGTGTAAAGTGAGATGACATGCATACAAATATAAACCACATGACTTGCAAAACTGATGTGAATTGACATCAGTTGTTTGTTTCAATAATGTTAGCCTATATCAAGTCCTATAAGTCTAAATACATGCAACAGTTGAGTGTAGTATAAAATTGACTTATTAATTACAACTTGGTAAAGAAAGAAAGAAAACCCTGCTAATTACCAATCATAGCATGCTGAATGGTGATCTGGCCAAGTAAACATCATTTGGATATTCATGTGCATATATGAAAATGAAATTCATAATTTTGTAATAATAATTCTACTCAAACAAAATATGTAAATCAGTATAATACCCATCATATATGAACAGGAAATACAAGAAATTGTTCACAAAATAAGCATTGATGCTAAGTGAGATGATGGACCAGGACCAGAGATTGTTGCATAAATTCCTGAAAATGACATGATTGCATGATATGGAACATTCAAAGTGAAAAAGTGTATACCTGCAATTATCAGTATCTCTAACACATATCAAAACATTCAGTTGATAAGGCAAGATAATTTGAAAGTGAAAATCTGATCTCACCACCAGGATCACTTACTCATGAATATGCATGTGTATATTAGAAACTAAAAATTCACATTTCAGAGATAAATTCCCAGTAAAGAATGAATCATCTCACACACATAGACATATACACTTTCAGGATGGAATTCATATTCATGTATGCAACACAAGTTTACACAATGGGTAACTTTTAATTGGTCATTAAACATTTTCCCAACTACATCAGACCTATACCACAACTGTCATGAGTCACCCAGTATAACAAATAAGGGTAAAATGCCATCAGTGTAATATGATAAGTTAACAGGGTCACTTTCACAGTAAAGTATCAGTATCACATACTATATATTTACACATCACTAGATCAGAACATCTTGCCTTTGACACACAATTTGGACATTCCAGTTCTCTTTTTGTTGGAAATTTTCAACAAGATAATAGATAAATTATTCATTTAAACATTTATGCACTTCTCATTTGTCTGTTTCAGGAATGTGGAACATGGCTGAGACACCTAGCAGAGTTCAGACCTGACTTCCTCCAACAGGTGACCCATCATGTTTTTCCCTCTCCATGCTTTGGGATCATGGACTGATGGATCTGTTTGATTGAGCCCTATGCCCCAGTAAGTGTCATAGGGACTTGCTTCAACCAGCACCTTGGATCCAGTATCATGCAGGATTGACATCAGATCAGGATTCTGCATAAACTTATGCATCAAGGCATTTTTTACTACTGAATGAGACTTCTCATTCCACACCTTACTCTTGAAGCCAGCCACAGTTTTACCCAAGGACTTAGCCTCTGCTGGATCTGATGTTTTGATGATCCTGGATGCTGTCTTATTGTCATGGAATAAGAGGGCCTTACAGTGCATTATGTATTGTTCTGCAGAGCTGTACTTGACCCCTTCAACTGTGAAGTTGGCAGGATAATGGTTGGAGAGTGGAGCATGTTTTGACCAAAAAAAGACATGTGAATCACTTGATGTTGTGGCTTTTGTCTCAGGAGAGGCCCATGGTGGGAATTTGTCAATATCATCAACTCCATAACTCACCCCATTGAGGAACACTCTATCCTCTTTGAAGCGGATATTGAGTTTTTTCATGTCTTCACTAGAGAGGGTTGATCGGTGTTTGTACAACGCGTTCACATATGGATAGAGGATACTCCGGTTTTGCTCCACCTGAGGGGCGTACACTTTAGAGAGCCGTGTCCCACGTTGGAGGTTCCCTCGCAGCGCGAAGACCCGTTCGAGGTCTGGATAGTAGTGGAAGCGTGCCCTGATCGGACGTGGCTTATCCCCAGGATTACTTCGCCCCAAGCGATGGATACGGGTGAAAAGAATTCCTCTCGAATCGCGAATACCCATATCGTCGAAAAGATTCCAGAGAAGCTCTCTACAGTCCTCGTCTTGGGATTCAGGTATGCCATAGAAATTCAGCGATTCGCGTCGACTGTAATTGTCCAGATTGAGAATATATGATTTCAACTGCTTTACCTCGGTTTTCAGGCTGTCAACTTCTTCAGTGAGTGACTTGACATCCTCCTTCACTGCTCGGACTTCTGTAGTAGCAGTGTTTGCTAAGCTAGCTGCCTCCACGACATCGTTTTGCATTGAAGTAAGTTTGGCAGCTAAAGGGGCCAGCTTCTCGTCGAGCTTCCTGTCTAGCAGAGATTCAAATGCCTTGAGCGATAATGAAGGTTCGCACGATTCTGGCGACGTTTCAACTTGAAAATATTGTCTTTTAAGTGTTTGTTCAGAGGCCATTTTCGGAGATAATCAATACCTGACACCAATCAAGCGAAATTAACAGCCACCAAGAATATCCTTGCCTCTGTATTGAAATATTGCATAAATTTTGCTGAGCAGCTAACTTCCAGTGTATTTTACATGTCAGCCATTTTTTGAAGATTTTTTTGTGCCCAGGACATAATACCCCTGATTTCATCCCTAGGGTATATGCACATATGAAATGCTCCAGATTACTTTGTTTTGTTTGAGTTCTGCATAGTAGAGCAGCCCTGTAATATAACGACGATATTAAGTAAAGCTGTGCACTGCCGTGGATGGCACATACAAAAAGTATTAATTGATCAAAAATGAGTCTTGGAGAGCAAAAACTGTTTACATATCACCAAGGTGGAAACGACATGTTCCCAATCTATGAGCAAATCAGCTATGAACATAACTACCGAGCTGTTGCTATACAAACTACAAAACTGGAATTGAACATCATAACGATCTGGGAAGCACGCTCGAAAGGCACGCATGAGGAGTGCAAATTAGGATTCTGATTTCGAATATTTTCACCAGATAAGCCATCGACCAAAATCCGCTCAATTTTGTCCACACGGTGCATATCGTTCGGATGGATCATATCGTTCATGGCATGAAACTAGAGACATATTTACTGGTGGTTAACTGTAAACCTAACAGTACCTGTATGGTAGCTTTTATCAATTTCAGGTTTTAGCCGTTTTGTCTCAACAATAGTCACAACTTTACATGTATAATCGATATACATTAAGTGTATGCATCAAACTATTACCACCGACAACAGAATACCCTGATGACTCCAATGAAAAAGAACTAGAATAGAATAATATGAAAGTAAAAGAAAAATATGGAGGTGCAACAATAACCACATGAGTAATCGTGTGAGTGATGTTTTATCCGCACAGAAACAGCAATGACTCACATGACAACTTCTTGATATAATTTCGGAGCAAACGCTACGTTAAAAGAACAAATAAAGGCACAGTAGGTCTTCGCCGTCATTATAATATGTTCCTCTGGTGGTGCAAATAAACTCCCAGTTTATTAAGTAATAATGAGCAAGTCTTCCTCCCGCAGTGATCACATGCAAGTATCAATCTATTACCACCAATACAATCAGATTTTGATGATGCCAATAAGAAACGTAAAATACAACATTTTGCAATAGAAACAAAGCCCGACCAAATAGTTTATCCAAAGACACACTGGCGTCATCAGGGGCAGACAGTGTGTTAAATGTAGTTGTTTCTACTGTACACCTGATGGAATTAGTATACAACTGCCCAACAACCTATGAAAACAATTTAAAAATCCGAAACTAACCCCATGGAATAGATACATGACAAGTACAAAAGTACCCAATCACAAGCCAGAAGGCTACTGAGTTGATGGTATCCTCGGGGACAGATTTAACGTCCGCCAGCAGTGACACCGACTCAGTGGTATGAATGCAAGTATCAATCTATTACCACCAATACAATCAGATTTTGATGATGCCAATAAGAAACGTAAAATACAACATTTTGCAATAGAAACAAAGCCCGACCAAATAGTTTATCCAAAGACACACTGGCGTCATCAGGGGCAGACAGTGTGTTAAATGTAGTTGTTTCTACTGTACACCTGATGGAATTAGTATACAACTGCCCAACAACCTATGAAAACAATTTAAAAATCCGAAACTAACCCCATGGAATAGATACATGACAAGTACAAAAGTACCCAATCACAAGCCAGAAGGCTACTGAGTTGATGGTATCCTCGGGGACAGATTTAATGTCCGCCAGCAGTGACACCGACTCAGTGGTATGAATGCAAGTATCAATCTATTACCACCAATACAATCAGATTTTGATGATGCCAATAAGAAACGTAAAATACAACATTTTGCAATAGAAACAAAGCCCGACCAAATAGTTTATCCAAAGACACACTGGCGTCATCAGGGGCAGACAGTGTGTTAAATGTAGTTGTTTCTACTGTACACCTGATGGAATTAGTATACAACTGCCCAACAACCTATGAAAACAATTTAAAAATCCGAAACTAACCCCATGGAATAGATACATGACAAGTACAAAAGTACCCAATCACAAACCAGAAGGCTACTGAGTTGATGGTATCCTCGGGGACAGATTTAACGTCCGCCAGCAGTGACACCGACTCAGTGGTATGAATGCAAGTATCAATCTATTACCACCAATACAATCAGATTTTGATGATGCCAATAAGAAACGTAAAATACAACATTTTGCAATAGAAACAAAGCCCGACCAAATAGTTTATCCAAAGACACACTGGCGTCATCAGGGGCAGACAGTGTGTTAAATGTAGTTGTTTCTACTGTACACCTGATGGAATTAGTATACAACTGCCCAACAACCTATGAAAACAATTTAAAAATCCGAAACTAACCCCATGGAATAGATACATGACAAGTACAAAAGTACCCAATCACAAGCCAGAAGGCTACTGAGTTGATGGTATCCTCGGGGACAGATTTAACGTCCGCCAGCAGTGACACCGACTCAGTGGTATGAATGCAAGTATCAATCTATTACCACCAATACAATCAGATTTTGATGATGCCAATCAGATTTTTGATGATGCCATAACTCAGGCATTGATTCATTTGTTGTGAAATAATGAATGAAAAGAATGATTCGTGCTTCAGCAAATAAATGTATCGCATTTTGTCTGACATGTTGCTATACATATACAAAAATACGATTAAGCACAACACAATATTATTGCAAGACGACTCTGAGAGTTTGGGTTATTTCATGTAATGCCTGAGCAATGATTATGAGAGTAGCATTATTAAAATGAATATGTTTACACCTATGTCTACAATGAAGGTGTCTACAAAGTTTACGATAAATATGTTTACAATGAATATGTGTACAATGAATATGTTCACACTAACTACTTTCCAAAATACCAAATATGTTGGTGCTACTATAGATTGAAACAGAATAACGTGGATGCAAATGAACATGTCCTCATCTGCAGTTCATTAGCTGATATTTCAGAAACATTGTCAATAAGGAGACATCTCTCCAGCAACCATCCATCATTACATCCTATTTACATTCTATTATTACAGCTGGTCATCAGATGCTCGGGTCTCACGTATTTATACCACGTTTGCAAAAAGTTATAGTGTTCTCTACTAACTCGTCAAACTATACGAGCAGCTCAGCCCTTTAAATTTTGTTCAACCCTTTGCATGTATTCCTTTCCTCGTTACACGCAAAATTTTATACTCTATATTATGCCAGTTGATGTTGTAACCGGGCAGCTTTATGTATGGTGATACAATCTTATATGTATCAGTATTTCTACAGAAGGGAGAGATTACGGTTGATATATGTTGAAAATTATGCTACTATCATGTGTTAGCCAGAGGAGATCATTGCATACTTCAAGAAATTGCCCAGCCTATCTCCATCAAAATCATTGTGCTCCCATGTGTAAATCCGGGCATGAAGTCGAACATGTAAGATGGAACACGATGTGAGATTAGGTAAGATAACCGTGCATAGCACGTGTCTCGTGTTGAGCCAATTGACACAAAGTTTAAGTTGTGCACCAGGACATATGATTGTTTATACACCAATACATACACGCTCAATACATACAATACCCTTTGCAAGGCAAAACCCTTGAAAACAATCATATGATCTGGTGCATAACTTAAAAATTCGTGTCAATTGGCGTGTATTTGACCTTCAAAAACCTTATAACACCAAAACTGCCGTTTTGTTGGTAAAAATCTATTGTGGCTCTACACTGAACATTTCTCCGGTGATCTTTCTCAGATTTCGTGCTGATCGTATTCAAAGTTAATAAATATATATTCGGGTAACATTGATTCTGCGGGACATCAATTTATTCAAACAGCATACCAATGTTCAAATTGGATACCAACGCCCATGTTCAAATCGGAAACATTTGGGAAATTCTGAAATGCTTAACAAAGTTGTGAATCGTGTTTTTAATAAGCATCTTGTGAAAAGATTTTACTGTGGCCTGAATTCGACGGCCTGCATGTATATGCCCTTTAACGTCGTGTTTTATATGTAGATCATTATTGTGGACTCATAGATCCCACTAATATATAATTCATAAGTGCGTGCGAAAAGTTACCATAAGGCTTTTTTCATTGGCGACGGTAAGGTGAACATGGTTCCTGAGAAATGATTGACACGTTATTGACGCAGTGGCACACTGCGTAATTCAGCACATTTTTGTGACCCAGGACATTGATCAATACCCCTGATTTCATCCATAGGGTATATGCACATATCAAATGCTCCTTATTACTTTGTTTTGTTTGAGTTCTGCATAGCATGTGAGCAGCCGTCCGATAACATCACCTGAAGCTGTGCACTTCCGTGTATGACACACGACAAAAATCCTCATTGATCAAATATGAGCCCTAGAGAAAGAAAACTGTTTACATATAACCTAGGTGGAAATGACATGTTCACAATCTATGAGCAAATCAGCTATGAACATAACTACGGGGTTGTTGCTATACAAAATACACAACTGGAATTGAACATCAAAACGATCTGAGAAGCACGTTCGAAAGGCACGAATGAGGAGTGCAATTAGGATTCTGATTTCAAATATTTTTACCTGATAGGCCATCGACCAAAGTTTGCTCAATTTGGTCCACACGGTGCATATCGCTCGCTTGGATATGCCATGAAGCTAGAGTCATATTTACTCGTGGTTATCTGTAAGCATAAACTGTATGGTAGCTTTTATCAATTTCAGGTTTCAACCGTTTTGTCTCAACAATAGTCATATAACTTTACATGTTTAATCGATATACATTAAGTGTATGTATCAAACTATTACCACCGACAGCAGAATACCCTGATGACCCCAATAAAAAAGAACTAGAATAGAATAATATGAAAGTAAAAGAAAATTGGCGCCTTTATGGAAGTATGGATAGGTGGTGGCCAAGCAACAACTACCTGTCTGCACCCGTTATGGAGGTGCAATATTAACCACATGAGTACTCGTGTGAGTGATGTTTTATCTGCACAGAAACTGCAATGACTCACATGACAAATTCTTTAGTTGATAAAATTTCAGAGCAAACGCTACCTTAAAAAGACAAATCAGGGTACAGTAGGTCTTCACCGTCATTATGATATGTTCCTCTGGTGGTGCAAATAAACTCCCAGTTTATTAACTAATAATGAGCAGATCTTGCACCCGCAGTGATCACACATAACTTAGGCATCGATTCCATTGTTGTGAAATAATAAATGAAAATAATGATTCGTGCTTCAGCAATCAAATGTATCGCATGTTGTCTGACATGTTGTTATACATGTACATATACACAATTACGTTTCTATACAACACCATTTTATGGCAATCGACTGATAGCTTGGGTTATTTCATGAAATGCCTGTGCAAAGAATATGATAGTTGCATGATTACAATGAATATCTTTACAATAAATATGTTTACACCTATGTCTACAATGTGTACGATAAATGTGTTTACAATCAATATGTCTACAATGAATATGTTAACACTAACTACTTTTCAAAGTACCAAATACTCATATTCAAAAATTCATATTCAGGAGTGTACGCATGATTGACATACTAAGTACGTTTTGCATATTGGTGCGAGTATAGATTGAACAGAATATCGTGGATGCGAACGAACAGTTCATAAGCTGATATTCCAGAATCATTGTCAATAAGGAGACATCTTTCCAGCAACCATCCTTCATTACATCCTATTTACATTCTATTATTACAGCTGGTCATCCAATGCTCGTGTCTCCAGTACTTATACCACGTTCGCAAAAAGTTATAGTGTTCTCTACTAACTCGTCAAACTATACGAGCAGCTCAGCCCTTTAAATTTTGTTCAACCCTTTGCATGTATTCCTTTCCTCGTTACACGCAGAATTTTATACTCTATATTATGCCAGTTGATGTTGTAACCGGGCATCTTTATGGTATGGTAATACAATCTTATATGTATCAGCATTTCTACAGAAGGGAGAGATTGTGGTTGTCGTATGTTGAAAATTATGCTACTATCATGTGTCAGCCAGAGGGGAGCATTGCATGCTTCAAGAAATTGCCTTGCCTATCTCTATCAAAATCATCGTGCTCCCATGTGTAAAACCGGGCATGAAGTCGAACATGTACACGGAACACGAGATGAGACTAGGTAAGATAACCGTGCATAGCACGCGTCTCGTGTTGAGCCAATTGACACAAATTTTAGGTTGTGCACCAAAACATATGATCGTTCTCAGGGGTTTTGCCTTGGAGAGTGTATTGAATACACGTGTATATATTCGTGGATACTTTTGCATGAATTATTTTATGATCACAGTCTTCATTTTTCTATTATTTTCTATGATCGTATATTGTAACGATTAACATATCCGGAGGGTACTCCACAGCTTGGTGGAAAATAGTTCACTTTAATCAATATAATATGTTACAATAATCGGAATATATACCATGATAATACAAGTATAAGACAAGTATGATACCAAACACCAAACAATCCGCAAGACTAAACTCAGAATCCATGGACAAAATTTACACAATCGGTATGTTAAGGTTAGACAAAAATTCAAAATTGGTAATCAAGGTCCGAGCAATTTGAATATCACAGACATCCGGCGAAGCCAAATGTGAGATCAGGTGTACCAGTAAGAGTAAGCTTCTCTTGCCTCGCATGCGACACCCACTGTGATATCCAAAATAAATGCCATCGAGATGAAGGACATAGTTAGGTTATAATAACGACTCTACAAGTACCAATCAACATGATGTGATAATATCTCCCATCATCTGAGTTACAGAAAGACCGAAATGGTCTATTAATTCCTGATGACGACCATAAAACTTCTTAAAGGTCGACTGCAATCTAGGTCTCAAATAGCCCTGCTTTAATAACTTATCAGTTAGCATTTTGGCTCTGGCTAGAAAATCTTGGTAATTTGAACATGCTCTAGCATATCGAATGAGTTGAGACACATAGACGCCATACGCAGGAGCTGCTGGTATGTTACTACTCAGTACTGGGAAATTTACGATGGGAAAATTGAAGTCATCACATTTGTCACATAATCTGGTACATAGATTGTCATTTTTGTCTATTTCGAGGTATAGGTCAAGATATGCTGCAGACTTGGAGGAGTCTGTGGTGTCTTTAATTTCCATTGTCTGATAAGATTAATAATACACTTTCACCATCATCGGAATATATACCGTGTGAATACAATTATAACATGGATTAAACATTGTCTTATAATTGATTATCGTAAGAATATTATGGGAATGTATTTTGTCACACCCATTGTTTGACACAGTTGATACCATGAACATGATGAAATGACATATAAAATCCGCAGAGCGATGACGGTTCCCAAGTTGACGTATTGTTTCATGAAAATTGAGAAATCCACAAAACCATAAAAAACAAACACTTAAGTAGTAGTATAAATAAAATGTGTGGTAATTTTTCCCAAAATCTCGAACCTTTGAACATAGTTTCAATATATCGTATGTATTTTCTTTTCCATATTTCGAAGAACCAGACTATATTCATAAAGTATCAGCCTAAATACTTTTAGTATTTGTAAACGTACAACTAACCGATGTCCATACATTAAAGCCCAAGTAGTTCGATTGGTTCAATTGACACTGAAGTGGCAACCTTAAATCAAAAGTACCATGAACAATCCTACTCATTCCGCTCTGCTTACAAAACAAAGACATGGTTTTCTATCTGGTGCAGAAGGAAGGTATGGATCAATGAACTAATGGGGTGTGAAATGATCATACAAACTTCAACTTGTTCATACAATGGAATCATGTTTATTGATTATTGGCTTTTATAAACAAATGAGATGTGAATCGGACAGACAAACTCAAACTTTATTACACAATGGAGTCTATATTGATCAATTGAGATTTGTAGGTTACGGGCCCTTTCTTTCGAAAAACGATTGGCATTTCCATCCGTCGTCCATCGGCTGCATCTGTTCCCATTTATACCTGAAAATTTTATGGTCATTTTGTTCTGAAATTTAAGATCAGATAAACCAAGAGAGAGTTGGTTTTAGTGAGGTATTCTGACAAAAAAAATTTTCGGTGACAAATATCTAATTGGACTTTGATTGTCGTTTCCTCAAAACCTCATATCAGTAACTTCTTTCTGCTAATTGATTCATAAGCCGCCCCGCCCCCGATCTCCCCCCCCCCCCTCCTTACGTACCTTTTTCCCAAAGGTCATCGAAGAACAAATTCGTGATCAGAAATCAAGTCACTACAACATTTTTAAGCCATTCTCAGCCAAATTATATTGAATTTTATTGAACTAAGAAAATTTCATTTACTTGCTCTTTTATTGTGTTCTTCATTTTGATGCATAATACTCTTGACCTATACCCGTTAGATGTGAATAAGTTTTGTTGTCATTGAATTGCTGCTTGGCGGCACATTTTTAAAACATTTTGATAAAAAAAATCAAGTCACTCTTTGTTTCGAGCAATTTCCAGGATTTTTTGAGACATTGAAAAATGTTTTACACTTGGAAATATTCACCTACTTCTTCATTCATATTTGATTACATCCAAATGGGAAGTCGTTTGATTTCAGAGATTTCATAGCCACACTAATAGCTGCTTTCATGAAATTCTACAGACGTCATTGCAATCTGGTTGATAAGTACACTAAATCCGTCACCAATATTCAGCAAGAATTTTTTGCCTGTTAATATTTTGGAAATTCATAATGAGTGCCACATGTGGGGGCAGGAAATTTTCCTCTTCTCGGAACAAGTGATTTCACCTCCTTATGGCCATATATTTGAGGTTCCTGATGTTCCATAAAATTCATTGATTCTGCCTGACACGGGACATACAGATTTGATAACAGACTTGGTTTTGTTAGCACTGATCCTTTGTACTTGGGTATTGAAAACTGCAATTTCATTAGTGAAAATCTATTGTGGCTCTCTACTTTAAACATTTCTCCGGTGATCTTTAATAGACTTTTTGCCAATTGTATTCGAAGTTAATAATGTGATAACATTGATTCTGAGGGACAAGAAACATCAATTCATTTGAACAGCATACCAATGTTCAATATCGGAAGCATTTGGTAAAATTCTGAAATGCTTAACAAAGTTGTGAATCATATTTTTAACATCTTGTGAAAATACGTCTTGGTATGTTACTTGGTCAGGTTTAGTTTGGTGAATGATAACGAAATCACTGCACCTGATTTCATGGAATTTGGAAAGGCCTATTTCTGATCAGTTCGCTTGCCCAATGTTCAAGCATATGTGTTGGGCGAGATTTAATTGTCGGCTGAATTGAACGGCCTGCATGTATATGCCCTTTAACGTCGTGTTTTATTATGTAGATCATTTTTGTGGACTCATAGATCCCACTTAATATATAATTCATATGTGCGTGCAAAATCCCAAGTAACCATATGGCTTTTTCCATTGGCGACAGTGAGGTGAACAGAGTTTTTGAGAAAACAGCGACACGTTATTGACACAGTGGCACACTGCGTATTCAGCACATTTTTGTGACCCAGGACATTGATCAATACCGCTGATTTCACCCAAAGGGCATATGAAATGCTCCTTATTATTTTGTTTTGTTTGAGTTCTGCATAGCATATGAGCAGCCGTCCGATATAACAGCACGTGAAGTTGTGCACTGCCGTGGATGACACAGAAAAAATTCTTCATTGATCAAATATGAGCCCTAGAGAAAGAAGACTGCTTGGATATCACCTAGGTGGAAATGACATTTTCGCAGTCTATGAGCAAATCAGTTATGAACATAACTACGGAGCTGTTGCTATACAAAATACACAACTGGAATTGAACATCTTAACGATCTGGGAAGTACTTTCGAAAGGCTTGAATGAGGAGTGCAATTAAGATTCTGATTTCAAATATTTTTACCTGATGAGCCATCGACCAAAGTCCGCTCAACTTTGTCCACACGGTGCATATCATTCGGGTGGATATGGCATGAAACTAGAGACATATTCACTGGTGGATATCTGTAAACCTAACACTACCTGTAAGGTAGATTTTATCAATTTCAGATTTTAACCGTTTTGCCTCAACAATAGTCATATAGATTTACATGTGTAATCGACATACATTATGTGTTTGCATCAAACTATGACCACGGACAACAGAATACCCTGATGATCTCAATAAAAATATAATAGAATAATATGAAAGTAAAAGAAAATTGGCGCCTTTATGGAAGTATGGATAGGTGGTGGCCAAGCAACGGTGTCTGCACCCGTTAAGGAGGTGCAATATTAACCACACGAGTGCTCGTGTGAGTGATGTTTTATCCGCACAGAAACAGCGATGATTCACATGACAAATTCTTAAGTTGATCAAATTTCAGAGCAAACGCTACCTTAAAAGAACAAATCAGTTTACAGTAGGTCTTCACCGTCATTATGATATGTTCCTCTGGTGGTGCAAATAAACTCCCAGTTTATTAACTAATCATGAGCAGATCTTCCTCCCGCAGTGATCACGTAACTCAGGCACATTGTTGTCCATTGTTGTGAAATAATAAACGAAAATATTGATTCGTGCTTCAGCAATTGAATGTATCGCATGTTGTGTTGCTATACATTAAAATTCATATTCAGGAGTGTACGCACGACTCACATACTAAGTACGTTTTGCAAATTGGTGCTAGTATAGAGTGAAACAGATTATTGTGGATGCGAACGAACATGTCCTCATCAGCAGTTCATAAGCTTATATTCCAGAATCATTGCCAATAAGAATAAGCTTTCCAGCAACCATCCATCATTACATCCTATTTACATTCTATTATTACAGCTGGTCATCCAATGCTCCGGTATCCTGTATTTGTACCACGTTTGCGAAAAGTTATAGCGTTCTACACTAACTCGTCAAAGTAGTCGAGTAGCTCAGCATTTAAATTTTTTCTCAAAGTAAAGGAACTATACTCTCACGCACCCCTCTGCATGTATTTCTTTTTTTCGTTACACGCAAAACTTACTCTATATTCATTAAATGCCAGTTGATGTTGAAACCGGGCAGCTTTATGTATGGTAATACAATCTTAAATTTATCAGTATTTCTACAGAAGGGAAAGATTGTGGTTGTTATATGTTGAAAATTATGCTACTATCACGTGTCAGCCAGAGGGGAGCATTGCATGTTTCAAGAAATTTCCCAGCCTATCTCCATCAAAATCATCGTGCTCCCATGTGTAAAACCGGGCATGAAGTCGAACATGTAATATGGTAATATGGAACATGAGATAAGACTAGGTAAGATAACCGTGCATAGCACGTGTCTCGTGTTGAGCCAATTGACACGAAGTTTAAGTTGTGCACCAGGGCATATGATCGTTTATACACGAATACATGCACGCTCAATACATTCATACACTTTGCAAGGCATACCCTTGAAAATAATAATATGTTTTGGTGCATAACTAAAAAATTCGTGTCAATTGGCGTGTATTTGACCTTCGAAAACCTTATAACACCAAAACTGCCGTTTTGTTGGTAAAAAACTATTGTGGCTCTACACTGAACATTTCTCCGGTGATCTTTCTCAGATTTCGAGTTAATAAATATATATTCGGGTAACATTGATTCTGCGGGACATCAATTTCTTTAAACAGCATACCAATGTTCAAATTGGATACCAACGTCCATATTCAAATCGGAAACATTTTGGAAAACTCTGAAATGCTTAACAAAGTTGTGAATCGTGCTTTTAATAAACACTGTAGACAAGCGGTGGCGCGATAAAATAATTTCGAACGGGCTTGGTGATCAATTTCGAACGGTTGATGATCAATTTCGAACGGTTGGCGATCTATTTTGAACGGTCCACACATTAAGGTAGATGAAAAGTATACTTGTCTGATGTTTATGTCACAAATATTTATATTAACCACCTCGGTGAAACTTTATCGACCTGTCGAATGCTTTTGAAGCGGGAGTTTTTATGATTGTTAATTAATTATTTTTGAGTGGCGAGAAGCAGTATACTTGTCACTGATATGTAATGTCGTTATTAGCGTGTGTAAACGTTTGATGGGTCAGTTAAATTGAACGTGTACCTAGACATAGCTAAAGTGAATCACGTTATGCTGTTTGATTGATGCATATTCCTCAAAACGAGCCCGAATCAAGTAAAATAGAAAATTTGAATGTGGTCAATTTCGAACGCTCATAAATGACAGGCGGATAATTTCGAACGGTCATGCGAGTAATTTCGAATGGTTTGTTGATGGCTCTGCTAAACTATTTCACCGTGAAAATTGTGTATGTATTGTGATTTCTTTTGACTTTTGTTTCTTGGGTGGGGGGTTGGGTGTTGCAAATATTAATAGGGTAGCCATTATTACTTTTCATTACTTTTATCTCTCGGATTAGCTTATGACAAGCCAAAGCTCTATTTGGTGTTTAGCATAGAAAGGAGTATATACATACACTGTACATGACACTGTAAAATTGATTAAATGCATATATGTTGAGCATCTAGCCACCTCCCCTTCCCCCTCTCCTCTCCAAGTACATGGGGAGATCAGTCTAGTAGTACGGGTGGGTAAAAAATATGTCTGGAAAAAGCATAATCATAATACATATACAATGAGAAATGTATAAAATTCTTGCTCAGTTTTGTCCAAAATGGAGATGTGAGAAGGATAAAAAATGCAATGTATAATTTATTGAAAGTTTAGAACGAAAACGGATGTACAAACTGGGTAACTGATGTTCGCATGATGTTGTGTCTCACGGGTTTGGGGTGTGTGATATTTTCAGGGGGTAGGGAATAGAGAACTATTTGTGACAGTATTGTATATGTATGTACATTTCGACAAAGGGTAACAGATTTTGCATAATAAAAATGGTGTTCAAAATTGTCTGAAAATTTAAAGTTAAACTACTACCGGAATTACAAAACAGAACTGACTCTAGAAAAGTATTTGTTTATTACTTTGTATATTGGAAACACAGATTAATATCTTTGGCCAGATTTCGATGTTCAAATAATAAACTTGCTATAGAAAAGAGCAGGCACAACAAAACAAGATGCACGCTTTTGTCAGTATTGTAAATCAGTAAATAATATCAATTTAATAGAGTATGAATGTCATTTTGTCCTAATTTGCCCACTATATAATGATTTAAGATAGAAATACTTAAACAAATTCATTGTACCAAACTGTAACACAGTAGCATGCTTTCAATTTATTATGTCACACAAGAAAGATGAATGTATCAGACGTTTAGCTGCCTTTATATATAACGCTGAAATTACTCATGATAAATACCATTACTTGTGATGTATGCTGTATTTTATTTGTCTCAAACCACGATATATTGTATGTTTCTACGCATATGGGCCCGTTGGCCTTGGTGAATAAATCATAATCGGTATCCGCAAGCACTATCCCGTAGTAGTGGAATGTAGCTGTATATGCATGAATTATATATATATGCACATACAGGTCAACATGCCGAAAAGTTACATACGCTAGGGAGTATGACCAGCTCATTTCGGTCCTTCATATAAGACACTGATAATGAATGCTCTATCGATGAATGTGACAATATATCTAATGAACATTATACTGTTAAAAATTCCGCCTTCAACCAGCATAAAATATCTTTGAATGGACGATGGTGTCCCATCTGATCCCACAAAGTCGTAGTCATCACCATCTTCATCCATTGGCGTTGGTACATCTTCAACCACCAGTCTCTTAGACACACCTGGCCTTTCTGGGTGTTGACAAATACCTTTGCTTAGGTATTTTTTCAAGGGGCTTCCTGTGTCTTAAGTCTTTTGTCTGAATATCAATCAACCCTCTTCAACCGTGCAAACATCGCTTGGCAAATCCTTTGCCACACATTTGTAGTACAAGGCTTATAGCCTTTATTATCTTTGCACAATTATGCTAATTCTCATTTCCACTTGTTCTATGTCATCATAAGGAATTCTGGTGTTACAGTGGTAACACCAAAAATTGGCCATGATGACGCCGATAGAAATCTATAGAAAACATTATACAGGATGAATAAAATATTTTTTGAACGTTCGAAATTGATCGCCTATGAAAAATAACCGTTCGAAATCAACACCGCCCGTTCGAAATTGATCCCTTATCAACATTATTCTTATCACGATGATAGCATCTTTATCCTTTGATCTCCATACTTCAATTTTTAGACATAGGTTGTGGGCCATATGCGCTTTGAAAATCATCAATATACGATAATAAAATTGGTCTATATATTACGCAAATTGTCAACAAACTGGAATCATCAGGAAATACAAAATGACTTGTGTTTCCACGTCTACCTGGAAACCCTCAACTGCTTACAAATGACACACGATTATTTCTTTGTGCCCAAATTGAAAGGTTATGTCTATATGAATTTACTCACTTTTCACCCTGTTTCAGTGTGCGGACCGTTCGAAATTGATCACTAACCATTCGAAATTGATCACCAACCGTTCGAAATTGATCACCAAGTCCGTTCAAAATTATTTAACCGCGCCACCGCTTGTCTACAGTGAAAAACATCTTGTTAAAATAAGTCTTGGTATGTTACTTGGTCATGTTTAGTTCGGAGAATGATAACGAAATCACTGCACATGATTTCAACGAAGATAGAAAGGCCTACAATGTACAAGCATGTGTGTTGGGCTAGATTTTACTGTGGCCTGAATTCGACGGCCTGCATGTATATGCCCTTTAACGTATATGCCCTTTAACGTCGTGTTTTATATCATGTATATATGTAGATCATTATTGTGGACTAATAGATCCCACTTATATATAATTCATAAGTGCGTGCGAAATCCCAAGTTACCATAAGGCTTTTTTCATTGGCGACAGTAAGGTGAACATGGTTCCTGAGAAATGATTAACACGTTATTGACGCAGTGGCACACTGCGTTATTCAGCACATTTTTGTTACCCAGGACGTTGATCAATACCCCTGATTTCATCCATAGGGTATATGCACATATCAAATGCTCCTTGTTACTTTGTTTTGTTTGAGTTCTGCATAGCATGTGAGCAGCCGTCCGATAACATCACGTGAAGCTGTGCACTGCCGTGGATGACACAGAAAAATAATCCTCATTGATCAAATATGAGCCCTAGAGGAAGAAAACTGTTTACATATAACCTAGGTGGAAATGACATGTTCACAATCTATGAGCAAATCAGCTATGAACATAACTACGGGGTTGTTGCTATACAAAATACACAACTGGAATTGAACATCATAACGATCTGGGAAGCACGTTCGAAAGGCACGAATGAGGAGTGCAATTAGGATTCTGATTTCAAATATTTTCATCTGATAGGCCATCGACCAAAGTTTGCTCAATTTGGTCCACACGGTGCATATCGCTCGGTTGGAAGTGCCAAGAAGCTAGAGTCATATTTACTGGTGGTTATCTGTAAGCATAAACTGTATGGTAGCTTTTATCTATTTCAGGTTTCAACCGTTTTGTCTCAACAATAGTCATATAACTTTACATGTTTAATTGATATACATTAAGTGTATGTATCAAACTATTACCACCGACAGCAGAATACCCTGATGACCCCAATAAAAAAGAACTAGAATAGAATAATATGAAAGTAAAAGAAAATTGGTGCCTTCATGGAAGTATGGATAGGTGGTGGCCAAGCAACAACTACCTGTCTGCACCCGTTATGGAGGTGCAATATTAACCACATGAGTACTAGTGTGAGTGATGTTTTATCTGCACAGAAACTGCAATGACTCATATGACAAATTCTTAAGTTGATAAAATTTCAGAGCAAACGCTACCTTAAAAGAACAAATCGGGGTACAGTAGGTCTTCACCGTCATTATGATATCTTCCTCTGGTGGTGCAAATAAACTCCCAGTTTATTAACTAATAATGAGCAGATGTTGCTCCCGCAGTGATCACATAACTCAGTATCACATGTTGTAGGACATGTTGCTATACAATAAATTTCATATTCAGGAGTGTACGCACGACTGACATAGTAAGAACTTTTTGCATGTTGGTGCTATTATAGAGTGAAACAGAATATTGTGGATGCGAACGAACATGTTCTCACCAGCAGTTCATGAGCTGATATTCCAGAATCATTGTCAATAAGGAGAATCTTTCCAGCAACCATCCATCATTACATCCTATTTACATTCTATTTTACATTCTTTTATTACAGCTGGTCATCAGATGCTCGTGTCTCCTGTATTTATACCACGTTTGCGAAAAGTTATAGTGTTCTCCACTAACTCGCAAACTAGACGAGCAGCTCAGCATTCTGAAATTTCTTTCAAAGTAAAGAAACCATACTATGATGCACCCCCTCCCCCCCTTTGCATGTAAGTATCAATCTATTACCACCAATACAGCCAAATTCCGATGACCCCAATAACAAACGTAAAATAGAACACGCTGCAACAGAAACAAAGCCCGACCAAACACCCCACCAAAAAAAAACAAAAAAACACACTGGCGCCATCAGGGGCAGACAGTGTGGCAAACGTAGCCGCCCCCACTGCACACCTGATGGAATTAGTATACAACTGCCCAACAACCTATGAACATAACTTAGAAATCCGAAACAAACCCCATGGAATAGATATATGACAAGTACATAAGTACCTAATCACAAGCCAAAAGGCTACTGAGTTGATGGTATCCTCGGGGACAGAATTCACGTCCACCAGCAGTGACACCGGCTCAGTGGTATGAATGTAAGTATCAATCTATTACCACCAATAGAGCCAAATTCCGATGACCCCAATAACAAACGTAAAATAGAACACTCTGCAACAGAAACAAAGCCCGACCAAACACCCCACCAAAAAACACACTGCGCCATCAGGGGCAGACAGTGTGGCAAACGTAGCCGCCCCCACTGCACACCTGATGGAATTAGTATACAACTGCCCAACAACCTATGAAAATAACTTAGAAATCCGAAACAAACCCCATGGAATAGATATATGACAAGTACATAAGTACCGTAGGTCGATAATAAGTGAGATATTAACCATTTTGTGATCTGACCTTGAAAATGAGGTCAAAGGTCAAGTTCAAAATCATGGGAATATTCAGCATATATTCATTTCCTCTATGCTCACAATTGATTCCTAAGTTCTAAAATCGATAAGTGAGATATTAGTCATTTAGTCCTGTAACCTTGAAATTTAGGTCAAAGGTCAAATTAAAGGTCATGACAATATTCAGAATATATCATTTCCTATATGTTCTTATTTGATTCCTAAGCTGTGAAGTCGATAATAGGCGAGATATTGACCATTTTGTCCTGTGACCTTGAAAATTAGGTCAAAGGTCAAATTCAAGGTCATGACAATATTCAGAATATATTATTTCCTATATGTTCACAATTGATTCCTGAGCTGTAAAGTCGATAATAAGCAAGATATCAGCCATTTTGTTCTGTGACCTTGAAAATGAGGTCAAAGGTCAAATTCAAGGTCACGAGATTATTCAATATATATCATTTCCTATATGTTCACAATTGATTGCTAGTCTATAATCTCAATATTAAGTACGATATTAAGCATAATGTGTCCCATTATAAGTCCCATTTGGGCCGAGTTTGGGCCAGAATGGCCCACTTCGAGCGATTCAACGGCAACGAAACTTATACACGTCACAGGGGTACATATCAGGAGTGTTATGCATCAATAAGAAAAAAAAATACTGAACAGATTTTGAGAAAATGACCAGAAGTCCAAAATTGGCCATTTTTCGTCAAAAAACTAAAAAATACATCCCTCTTGAAATATTTCTAGGCATTTTTGTGCAAAATTCCAGAAAGATTCGACCGTAAACTTTAAAGATCAAATTGTTTACGGACAGACGACGGATGGACGACGGACGACAGATGGACGCCAGACGCAATGCCATGCCAGAAGGTTATCGGATCAAAGGTTCATTATCCTAAAAACAATCATTTAAGTGATAGTATAAATAAAATTGTGTGGTAATGTTGTCCAAGATCTCAAACCTTTTTACCTTTGTCATAAACATTATTCCAATATATCGTATGTATTTTATTTTTCATATTTCAATGAATCAACCTATATTCAAACATACATAATTTGAATAGTATTTGTAAACGCACAATTAACCAATGTCCATACATTAGGCTGAAGAAGTTCCGCTGGGTTCTATTGATACTGAAGTGGCCTCGTTAAATCAAAATTACCATGAACAATTGCCCTTCATTCCGCTGTGTTCAGAAAACACAAAGATATGGCTTTCTATCTAGTGCAAAAGGAAGATATGGATTAATGAACTAATGGGATGTGAAATGCTCATACAAACTTCAGCTCGTTCATACAATGGAATCATGTATATTGATTACTTTCATAACAAATGAGATGTGAAATGGCCATACAAACTCCAACTTCACTGTACAATGGAGTCTATATTTAACAATTTACTTTTTAGGTCACCAAACAGTTGGTCCGAAAACCAATTGGCATGGTGTAGCATCTGTCGTCTGCATCTGTTCCCATTCATATCTGTACAGTTGATGGTCATTTTTTTCTGATATCTACCATAAAATAATCTAAGAAATAGTTGGCTTTTGTGAGGTATATTTTTTCAAAATCGTCTTGTTCTAAAATGACGGCTGTTTTCGGTGACAAATGTCCAATCGGACTTCGACAGTCGTTTACATAATATCCGCAACTTTTTCCACTAAGTGATGTATAAGATAACCTCTGGTTATTTCAATTTTTAAGCGGGTCAGTAAAAAACAATTTCATGATGTGAAATCAGGTCAACACATCATTTGTTTTGAGTCATTTCCGGCTAAAAAAATGTTTCATTTTCGCGGTCGAAATTTTGTTGAACAGCCGAACTTCATCCACTTGCTCTGTTATTATCCACAATCACTTTATTTTGATGCATAAGACACTTGATCTTCACCTGTGGTATGTGTATAAGTCTTTTTGTCCTTGAATGACTGGTCCGCATAAGGTGGGATTTTAAAAAAAACATTTTGGTAAAAGACCAAGTCACATTTTGTTTTGAGCGATTTGCAAGATTTTTTCACGCCATTGGAAAATGTTTTGCATTTAAACAATTTAACTTATTTCTCCTTGCATAAATATTGGAGCTCTATTGCTCAAAGTTCTAGAATACTTCAAGATAGAGCTTGACTATTATCACATCCAAATGGGAAGTCACATGTAGTGATTTCAGCGATGAATTTGACTATGAATTTGACTATGAGCAGTGGCCCTGTCGTGGCTCTACACTGAACAAGTCTCCAGAAACCTTTCTTAGCCTATATATATATATATTCACTGGGTGGGAGCTTGCCCATGATTCTTGACGAGTCAACTGGTAAAAATATTTCCTCGCAGGGTCATTGCTCGGCAAAAATCTCTAATCACAGGGGCATCTGAAAGCCCATGCGACAAAAGATTTTTGCCGAGCAAAGCCCCTGCGAGGAAATATATTTCGCGAGTTTAATCGTCAAGAATCATGGGCAAGCTCCCACCCAGTGATATTAGGAACATTGATTCAACATCGTTTTAAAAATACCAATGTTCAATATCGGAAACAATTGGGAAAATTCTGAAATTCTCAACATCATGGAAACGCTATGTTGTGAATCATGTTTTTGATAAACATCTTATGAAATGATGTCTTCTTGTAGTTTTTGGTAGTGTCCAATTCGGACAGTGATAACGAAATCACTGCACATGATTTCATTGAAATTTTGAAGGACATTTTCTGATCAATGTGCTTGCTCAAATGTGTTGGGCGAGATATTCCTGTAGTCTGAGTTAGACGGCATGTATGTATACGCCCTTTCACTTTGTGTTTTATTATGTAGATCATTCTTGTGGACTCATAGATCCCATATATATATACTTATATATATAATTCATATGTGCGTGCAAAATCCCAAGCAACCATTTGACTTTCCATTGCCGACAATAAGGTGAACAGGGTTCCTGAGAAAAGCGGTTTACGTTATTGACACAGTGGCACACTGCGTTATTCAGCAGATTTTTTTGTACCCAGGACATCACTATCCCTGATTTCATCCCTAGGGTATGCACATATGAAATGCTCCTGATTATTTTGTTTTGTTTGAGTTCTGCATAGTAGAGCAGCCCTGTAATATAACGACGATATTACGTAAAGCTGACACATGCAAAAATTCTTCATTGATCAAATATGAGCCTTGGAGAAAGAAAACTGTTTACATATCACCAAGGTGGAAATGACATGTTCCCAATCTATGAGCAAATCAGCTATGAACATAACTACCGAGCTGTTGCTATACAAACTGGAATTGAACATCATAACGATCTGGGAAGCACGCTCAGAAAACTGGAATTGAACATCATAACGATCTGGGAAGCACGCTCGAAAGGCACGCATGAGGAGTGTAATTAGGATTCTGATTTCGAATATTTTCACCAGATAAGCCATCGACCAAAATCCGCTCAATTTGGTCCACACGGTGCAAATCGTTCGGGTGGATCATATCGTTCATGGCATGAAACCAGAGCCACTGGTGGTTAACTGTAAATCTAACAGTACCTGTATGGTTGCTTTCATCAATTTCAGGTTTTAGCCGTTTTGTCTCAACAATAGTCATATAACTTTACATGTTTAATCGATATACATTACGTGTATGCATCAAACTATTACCACCGACAACAGAATACCCTGATGACCCCAATAAAAAAGAACTAGAATCGAATAATATGGAAGTAAAAGAAAATTATGGAGGTGCAATAATAACCACATGAGTAATCGTGTGAGTGATGTTTTATCCGCACAGAAACAGCCATGACTCACATGACAACATCTTGATATAATTTCGGAGCAATCGCTACGTTAAAAGAACAAATAAAGGTACAGTAGGTCTTCACGGTCATTATAATATGTTCCCCTGGTGGTGCAAATAACTCCCAGTTTATTAACTAATAATGAGCACAACACAATATTATTGCAAGACGACTCTGAGAGTTTGGGTTATTTCACATGAGCTATCTATTTCACATTATTGTTGTGCTTTGTTTCTATTGCAAAATATTGTATTTTTCGTTTGTTATTGGCATCATTAAAATCTCACTGTATTGGTGGTAATAGATTGATACTTACATT
The DNA here is from genome assembly GCA_949152475.1 of Terebella lapidaria. NCBI lineage: Eukaryota > Metazoa > Annelida > Polychaeta > Terebellida > Terebellidae > Terebella > Terebella lapidaria. The sequence continues at coordinate 29,014,931 of OX424569.1, read as the reverse complement.
CATGTAATGCCTGAGCAATGAACATGATAGTAGCATGATTACAATGAATATGTTTACAATGAATATGTTTACACCTATGTCTACAATGAATGTGTCTACAAAGTTTACGATAAATATGTTTACAATGAATATGTCTACAATGAATATGTTCACACTAACTACTTTCCAAAATACCAATTACTCAATATTCAAAAATTCATATTCAGGAGTGTGCGCACGATTGACAAACTAAGTACATTTTGCATGTTGGTGCTACTATAGATTGAAACAGAATAACGTGGATGCGAATGAACATGTCCTCATCAGCAGTTCATTAGCTGATATTTCAGAAACATTGTCAATAAGGAGACATCTTTCCAGCAACCATCCATCATTATATCCTATTTGCATTCTATTATTACAGCTGGTCATCCAATGCTCGTGTCTCCAGTACTTATACCACGTTTGCAAGAAGTTTTAGTGTTCTCTACTATATAACTCGTCAAACTAGACGAGCAGCTCAGCCCTTTAAATTTTTTTCAACCCTTTGCATGTATTCCTTTCCTCGTTACACGCAAAATTTTATACTCTATATTATGCCAGTTGATGTTGTAACCGGGCAGCTTTCTGTATGGTAATACAATATTAAATTTATCAGTATTTCTACAGAAGAGAGATATTGTGGTTGCCGTATGTTGAAAATTATGCTACTATCATGTGTCAGCCAGAGGGGAGCATTGCATGCTTCAAGAAATTGCCAAGCCTATCTCCATCGAAATCATTGTGCTCCCATGTGTAAAACCGGGCATGAAGTCGAGCATGTCATATGGCACACGAGGTGAGACTAGGTGTGATAACCGTGCATAGCACGCGTCTCGTGTTAAGCCATTTGACACGAATTTTAAGTTGTGCACCAGAACATATGATTGTTTTTAGGGGTTTCGCCTGAAAAGTGTATTGGATACACGTGTATATATTCGTGGATACTTTTGCACGAATTATTTTATGATCACAGTCTTCATTTTTCTATTATTTTCTATGATCGTATATTGTAACGATTAACATATCCGGAGGGTATTCCACAGCTTGGTGGAAAATAGTTAACTTTATTCATAATAATATGTTACAATAATCGGAATATATACCATGATTATACAAGTATAACAAAGATTAAACATTGTCTGCTAAGATTAATAATACACTTTTACCATCATCGGAATATATACGATGTGAATACAAGTATAACATGGATTAAACATTGTCTTATAATTAATTATCGTAAGAATATTATGCGAATGTATTTTGTCACACCCATTGTTTGACACAATTGATACCATGAAACGACATATAAAATCCGCAGAGCGATGACGGTTCCCAAGTTGACGTAGTGTTTCATGAAAATTGACAAATCGACAAAACCATAAAAACAAACACTTAAGTAGTACTATAAATAAAATTTGTGTTGATGATTCCCAAAATCTCGAACCTTTGGACTCTTGTCATGAACATTGTTCAATATATCGTATGTATTTTCTTTTCCATATTTCGAAGAACCAGACTATATTCATATAGTATCAGCCCAAATACTTATAGTATTTGTAAACGCACAACTAACCGATGTCCATACATTAAAGCCCAAGTAGTTCGATTGGGTTCAATTGACACTGAAGTGGCAATCTTAAATCAAAAGTACCATGAACAATCCTATTCATTCCGCTGTGCTTACGAAACAAAGACATGGTTTTCTACCTGGTGCAGAAGGAAGGTATGGATCAATGAACTAATGGGGTGTGAAATGATCATACAAACTTCAACCTGTTCATACAATGGAATCATGTTTATTGATTATTGGCTTTTATAAACAAATGAGATGTGAAATGGACAGACAAACTCAAACTTTATTACACAATGGAGTCTATATTGAACAATTGAGATTTGTAGGTTACGGGCCCTTTCTTTCGCAAAACGATTGGTATTTGCATTCGTCGTCCATCGGCTGCATCTGTTCCCATTTATATCTGAAAATTTCATGGTCATTTTGTTCTGAAATTTAACATCAGATAATCCAAGAGAGAGTTGGTTTTAGTGAGGTATTCTTTGGCGAAAATTTTCTTCGGTGACAAATATCTAATTGGACTTTGATGGTCGTTTCCTCAAAACCTCATATCCGTAACTTCTTTCTGCTAATTGATTCATAAGCCCCCCCCCTCCCTCCTTACGTCCCTTTTTCTCAAAGGTCATCGAAGAACAAATTCGTGATCAGAAATCAAGTCACTACAGCATTTTTAAGCCATCAGCCAAATTATATTGAATTTTATTGAACTAAGAAAATTTCATTTACTTGCTCTTTTATTGTGTTCTTTATTTTGATGCATAATACTCTTGACCAGTACCCGTTAGATGTGAATAAGTTTTGTTGTCATTGAATTGCTCCTTGGCGGCACATTTTAAAAACATTTTGATAAAAAAAATCAAGTCACTCTTTGTTTCGAGCAATTTCCAGGATTTTTTTGAGACATTGAAAAATGTTTTACACTTGGAAATATTTACCTACTTCTTCATTCATGGGAAGTCATTTGATTTCAGAGATTTCATAGCCACACTAATAGCTGCTTTCAAGAAATTCTACGGACGTCATCGCAATCTGGTTGATAAGTACACTAAATTCATTCATTCATACCAAAGGTTGTATTATATGATCATTCTAGTAATTTTTCGAGGATGTGGTTAATTTATTTTCCCAAAAATGTTTTCCTTGTTTATTCATTCATTCATTCATTCATTCATTTATTCATTCATACACTCATTCATTCTAAAGGTTGTATTATATGTTCATTATAGTAATTATTCGAGGTTATGGTTAATTTATTTTCCTAAAAAGGTTTTCCTTGTCTACCACTTTTGTTATTCATTTTGGTTCTTGTATATATATGTTTGTGGAGAGCCCCTCGATTAGCTAAGCTATTGGGCAATCCAATTTAAATAAATACGTTTAAACTAAACTAAATCCGTCACCAATATTCAGCAAGACTTTTTTGTATTTTATATTTTCGAAATTCATAATGAGTGCCACATGTGGGGGCAGGAAATTTTCCTCTTCTCGGAACAAGTGATTTCACCTCCTTATGGCCATATATTTGAGGTTCCCAATGTTCCATAAAATTCCTTGATTTTGCCTGACACGGGACATACATATTTGATAACAGACTTGGTTTTGTTAGCACTGATCCTTTGTACTTTGGTATTGGTTCCATGAATATGACCTTATATTTGACATTAAAAGACCTTAAAACACCTGCCATTTCGTTGGTGAAAATCTATTGTGGATCTCTACTTTAAACATTTCTCCGGTGATCTTTAATAGACTTTGTGCCAATTGTATTCGAAGTTAATAATGTGATAACATTGATTCTGCGGGACAAGAAACATCAATTCATTTAGACAGCATACCAATGTTCAATATCGGAAACATTTGGTAAAATTCTGAAATGCTTAACAAAGTTGTGAATCATATTTTTAACATCTTGTGAAAATACGTCTTGGTATGTTACTTGGTCATGTTTAGTTTGGCGAATGATAATGAAATCACTGCACCTGATTTCATGGAATTAGGAAGAGACTATTTCTGATCAATTCGCTTGGCCAATGTTCAAGCATATGTGTTGGGCGAGATTCAACTGTGGGCTGAATTCAATGGCCTGCATGTATATGCCCTTTTAACATCGTGTTTTATTCTGTAGATCATTTTTGTGCACGCATAGATCCCACTTATATATAATTCATATGTGCGTGCAAAATCCCAAGTTATCATATAGCTTTTTCCATTGTCGAGAGTAAGGTGAACAGGGCTCCTGAGTGACACGTTATTGACATAGTGGTACACTGCGTTATTCAGCACATTTTTGTGACCCAGGACATTGATCAATACCACTGATTTCATCCATAAGTTATATGCACATATGAAATGCTCCTGATTACTTTGTTTTGTTTGAGTTCTGCATAGCATGTGAGCAGCCGTCCGATATAACAGCAGGTGAAGCTGTGCACTGCCGTGGATGACACAGAAAAAAGTCTTCATTGATCAAATATGAGCCTCGGAGAAAGAAAACTGTTTACATATCACCTAGGTGGAAATGACATGTTCGCAATCTATGAGCAAATCAGCTATGAACATAACTACGGGGTTGTTGCTATACAAAATACACAACTGAAATTGAACATCATAACGATCTGGGAAGAACGTTCGAAAGGCACGAATGAGGAGTGCAATTAGGATTCTGATTTCTGATATTCTTTCCTGGAAACTCATCGACCAAAATCCGCTGAATTTGGTTCAAATTGTGGTCCAAATGTGTGGTAGCTTTTATTAATTTCAGGTTTTAACGGTATTGTCTAAACAATTGTCATATAGTTTACGTGTTTGCTCAATATACATTAACTGTATGTATCAGATTATTACCACGGACAACAGAATATCCCAATGACGCCAATGAAAAACACCCAGAAAAGTATAGTATAGTATAGTATAGTATAGTATAGTATAGTATAGTATGTTTCTGACTCAGGCTCATTTGGATCTTCTTCATCAGACTCTACAGTGTCTTTTCTGCTATCGCATCCGGTTGTATAGTTGATGATCTATAATCATCATATTTTCAATCTTGATTTTCCCAGTGGCGATCCAGTCGATTTTTAAGCAATTGACTGTTTTTGCCGATTTAACATTTTCTGGTAGTTTGTTCCAAGTTCTTGCCACACGAAGTGCGAAAGAGATGCTCCGTAATTTGGAGTTTGCTGGCTTGGGGTATATTTTCAGCGGATTTCCTCTGAAGCCTGATCCGGGTGCTACACTCATCTAAGTTCAGCGGTCCAACTGGAAATTGGTCTTATAGTATTAAAAATAACGTTATGTCACGAGCGTTCACATTATGGCGTAGGCGATAAATGGGTTTGTTCACATTGATTCCTGCAGGGGATATTTTATCTGGAAAGTGATGAATATGGCATGAAAATGGAAAGGCAAAAAAATATATTTATTGGTAATTGGGGAGAATTGTAAGGTGATGATGTACACATACCAATCGGGTTTCAACTTGTATCCTTGATATCTTTTGAACACCCCTCCAAATTTTAATTTTCATGCGCAGCATTTCTTTTTCTCAAATAGTAGTACACAAAAATTTACTAGTAATTAACCAAGTCAACAAACCGAATATTTTTTTTTGCTCGGCTTGATGATGACAAAAATTCGTAACTTGCCATATAAGGATATTTATTTTGAGGTTTCCATATTCCATGATGTGATACTCCTGTGTGATTGGTTAACTAAGGAGCGTGCTGCTTCAATATCATGGATATACGTTCGGCACTGACAACGGGCATGTAATGTCAGAAGATAGATTTGTTTGCTGTTTTTTTTATTTCATTCAATAAAGATATTGACGACCCCTAAAAGGCCCCTCTCACATGTTTGTTCGAAGAACATGTACACCCATCATACTATTCATCCATGGCATGTCATAGCATGAGGTTTGATATACCCGTATATTTTACGTGAAACGACGTTGTTTCCCCTGGTGAGTTTACGTCATAGAGAGCAGACCGTTTTTCCAAAGAAATCTTGGGACAGATTTTGTGGTGATAGATTGATACTTACATTTGAACAGACACATGGCAATTACAACATCATTTATTTTCTTATAAATGATTGTAAATGTTTGTTATTACACCTTGTAAAACATCCCCGTGCCAGTATATCGCCGCCACTAAAATGTGACGGACTCGTACCTAATTCCATTAAATGTGGTTATGTTATCGAAAATCTTTTAGGACCGTTTTTCCAAAGGTGAGTGTATATCCTTCCATAGGTGAAGAATATCTGTTGCATATGTATCAAAGACCCCTGTTTATATTTTGTACACTTCAATCATATCCCCTCTAGTGCGCCAAGGGTTGGCAGTTTTAGTTTCTAAGTCGCTCTGGATAAGACAGATTTTTCAATCCAAGAATTTGCTTTGTTGCTCTACGTTGTACCCCTTCGGTCATGTCTATTTGCTTCATTGACGTCGGTGCCCATGTGGAACTTCCACGGTCCAGATCTTACTAATGCCTTGTACGATGGTAGGAAGGTTTTTTTTTATTATGGTACTGGAATGATTTTCGTATCACTGCAAACATTTGGTTTGCCTTTTTCACCTTTTCTCCAATGTGTTGCTCAAAGTTAAGATCTTTACCCAGGGTTACTCTGATATCTTTTTCTTATTTTTTAACTTGCTTGAGAGTTGTGTTGCCGAGTCTATATTCATGGTTTCTGTGTTCTTTTTTCCCGTTAATTTCCAATCAATTGCATTTTTCTGGGCGGAATCTTCATAACCATTTCTCACTCCATTCCATCATCTTGTTTAGGTCATGTTGGAGTTGTATGAGGTATTCAAGCTCAGTTGTCGTGTTGAATACCTTGGTATCGTCAGCAAACAGGAAGACCTCTGATCCTATTATGTCCAGTAGATCGTTAATCAATATTCATTAATTAATATTACGAAGAGAAGAGGTCCAAGTACTGACCCCCGGGGTATTCCGGATGTTACATTATGCCATTAGGAATTTCCCCCTTTACTTCGACAGGTCGATTTCTATTTCTCAGGAAGCCTTTTGTCCAGCTGATAATTTGTTCATTTATTCATAGCATAGACATAGAAGAGAGATGGACTGCCAACTTCAGTATCACTCTCTCTGTTTCTAGTCATTGAGCTTGAGGTCACACAAGGTCAGAGGAAGAGGGTAGTTACACTTCCGTTGTCAACGTATAACGTCATATTGCCATTGTTCATTACTGACGATCCTCAGAGTGTTGACGTTACGTACAGTATTCGACGTTTTTTTTACAATCCAAATTTCCCATAAAACTTCAAACCGGAAATAAAGTACCCAAATGGCCGAAAGCTCAAAGTCACGGAGGTCGAGTTGGCAGTCCATCTCTCTTCTCTTCTATGTCTCTCTTCTCTTCTATGTCTATGATTTATTTGATATCCCTGATTTTGTTGATGGGGACAGAATCAAATGCTTTTTGATAGGCAGTGTACACATCTTCCTGATATCAAGCCATACTGCATATTTGTACGAATTTGTTGATTTTCATGTGCTACATTATTTGTTTTCTTACGACTTTTTCCATCACTTTGCACACTACAGTTGTCAGACTCACCGGTCCATAGTTATTGGCACTACAATTGTCCCCTTTTTGTGTATTGCTGTTTGTTCTAGGGATTTGTTGAACAAAAGCGTGAGTGGCCCCGACAACGACTCTGCAGTCTCCTTCAAGTAACGAGGGTGGACACCATGTTAGCCTGGCGACTTGTCGATTTTCAGTTGCTTGAGCAATTTTCTACTTCCTTTCGTATTGTTCTCCTTTCCTCTATTGGTACTTCTGGTATTCTACATTCTATGCTGGGTGTGACCAGTGATGGCTCGTCAACAAACACGGTACTGAAAAAGTCACCAAAAATGACAGCCTTTTCTTGATTGTCATCAGTCCTTTTGTCATTTCCCCAGTACAGTTCGCCTATACCCTCCCGTGTTTTCGATTTAGATCTGATGTATTGCCAGATTATTTAGGGGTTAGATTTAGCGTTTGGTACAATAACACTTTCAAATTGCTTCCACAGTCTTCTTTTTTCGGTCTTCTGGATCTTTCGTTCGATGGCCTTCCTAGACAGCTTGTTCTTGATTTTTATTTTCTCTAAGTTATCTGCATCAATGGGAAATGACCAAGTTCTCGACTGTGTGGATTATAGTCGGTACATGCTGGTGTTCAGAGGCACATATTCCGTTTGCTTCAGCAGTTTGTCCCAATTCCAGTTGTTGACATTTTCATTTTTCTGTGCACAATTTCCTTTAATGTAGCATCTGATGTTTCTGTTCCCATTCCTGGACATTGTGTTTTTTCTGTTTTCTATCATGTGTTTTTGCATTAGTGAGGATCAGGTCGAGATTTTGTGGAGTGCTTGTTCCACGCCATCTTGTCGGCTGTTCTACGTGCTAGTATAGGAATGAGGTCTGAATGCATTCAAGAAACTTATATTCCTCAGTATTTGTCGAGTTTCCAGTTGTGTTCATTGTCTGTCAGTTTATTCCTTTAATAGTCGCCCATTAATACAATATGGGTGTATCTTGTTGTTGCAGCGTCCGTCATCAATTGTCGCAATTGGTTGTGGCGTTCGGGGTTGTGGTTTGATGGGGATCTGTTTATCAAGCCTATTAAGAGTGTTTCCCGATTGTTTAGATTGACCTCTGCAAAAAACGATTCGTCAAATTGGGTTTTCATTTTGTTTTCCATGGTCTCCAGCTACAATCTTTTTGGCTCCCTTGGCTCTTTTCACAGAGGAGTATACCAGGTCTCCATGCAGATTCACCAGTAAGGTAGCTTCTTTTGCTGACTTTTCCGCCAAAAATTCATTGAGTTTATTTATGACAATCTCCAATCTTCTTTGTTGTCGTTTCCTCAGCAGTCTTCCTCGGTGTGGGATATATATTCGTTACAATTATATCTTTTATGTCTTTGCACAGGTCCCAGACTTGAGAGAAGCTATCGATCTTTTTGTGTGATTATGTCCTCAATCTTGTTTATTTGTGATACTTCCTCCTTATTCCTTCACAGTTAAAGCAGCTGCCTTCGAACCAGTCAATAGTTTTTGAAACCTATATTTCATACTAAATATGCTAAACTAACTGAATGAAACATATTCACATCAAACGTAATGTAAATAACCTGTCCTCAGGGAAATTTTGCTCATTTGAACAGGCGGTTCTCGCGTAAATACAGGAACTGTATCCATCACACGCAGATGTAAACGAAGCATAGAAGAGCGAGATAGACTGAGAGTTCCACACACATCATGGTATATCACTGATTATTTTCTCACAACTACACTATACATGCACGTACGAACTGGAAAATGTACTTGATTTGGACTTTTAAGCGTGATTTGAGCATTTGTTTACATTCGGGTTTGATGGATACACTTCGTTTGTTTATTTACAAAACCGGTACGAAATGGGCACTAAAACGGATGAGAAGACAACTCGGACGAACTGTAATCGTCAAAATCATTGAGCACACCTTTTGTTATATTGCATTAGATGGGTTTGACAAAAACTTGGTTTTGAAAAATATATTGCATACATTCGAAGGCAGCAGCTTTAAACTGCATATACCAGCTGACAACAAGACTATAGTTTTTAGCCACTATAGTTTTTATTTATGTGATCAGTGCGGGTTCATCCAACAATTTGTTTACATTTGCTCCTTCAATGCATTTCCTAATGGATTTAGAACAACCCAGTTCAATGTTCTGACTAATTTCCTCTGCGAGCCCTCGTTCCGAGAATCAGCAAGTACAATAATCAGATCGAGCATTTTTATCCATGTCTATAGGCCGTGTACTTCTTAGAATGTGCCAAGTTTGTTTATGGTTGAAGGTTCTGACACTTTCTCCTATTATTGTCACTCAATCTTCTGATGTGAAGAAGTGTTTGGAAAGTCAGAAATTGTGCTACAAATTCTAGATTTGTTCAGATTTTCAAACTAGTCCTCTGTATTTGTAAGTAAAAGATAATTGACACCTGTCTGCACCCTTATGTGGGTGCGCTAGTCACCACAGAGCGCAATTGTTGTGTGAAAGGATGTTTGCGCAGTCATATAAGCTGCCAGGATTTACCTCGTAAATCCCTGATGAAATTTACCAGAGCAAACACTTCATTAAAACAACAAACTGAGGTAAAGTAGACTGTATTTTTGGCGAGGACCTGCTGTCTTCACTAACATAACGTGTTCGATGTTGCGAAAAATTAAAAAGATCAAGAAACTAAAAAATACCTCCTTCTCGAATTATTTTAGGGCAACTTTTAAAGAAACCATACTAAGATGCACTTGATATTCCATTTCTATTTACACGTGAAATTTTGTACCTGAGCTGAAATGTGAGCCGATGTTGCAACTGGGCAACATCTTTATGTATGGTAATACAATTCTAAATGCATCAGCAATGCTAGAGAAGGAAGAGAGTGTGGTTGTGATATGTTGAAACTGATGCTACTATCATGTGTCAGCCAGAGGAGAGCATTGCATGCTTCGGGAAATTGCCTTGCTTACTTGCATCAAAATCATTGTGCTCCCATGTGTGAAACCGTGCAGGAAGTCGAACATGTGATATCATGTAATATGAAACACGAGATAATATTAGGTAAGAAAACTGTGCATAGCTTGCATCTCATGTGAAATGTTAACCCAATTGACCCGAATTTTCAAGTTGTGCACCAGGAAATCATACCAATATATGACTGTTTCCAGCTGGTCTTGCCTTGGAAAGTGTTTTCATAACATTTGTTCGTCCCCGGGGATAATTTTTTTTTACATTTGTTCGTCCCCGGGGATTATTTTTTGTATACTAATACCATCAGGTGTACAGTAGAAACAACTACATTTAACACACTGTCTGCCCCTGATGACGCCAGTGTGCCTTGGGATAAATTATTTGTTTGGGCTTTGTTTCTTTTGCAATATGTTGTATTTTACGTTTGTTATTGTCATCATCAAAATCTGACTGTATTGGTGGTAATATATTGATACTTACATTCATACCACTGAGTCGGTGTCACTGGCGGACTTTAAATCTGTCCCCGAAGATACCATCAACTCAGTAGCCTTCTGCCTTGTGATTAGGTACTTATGTACTTGTCATATATCTGTTCCATGGGGTTTGTTTCGGATTTCTAAATTATTTTCATAGGTTGTTGGGCAGTTGTATACTAATTCCATCAGGTGTACAGTAGAAACAACTACATTTAACACACTGTCTGTCCCTGATGACGCCAGTGTGTCTTTGGATAACTTTGTTATTGACATCATCAAAATCTGACTGTATTGGTGGTAATAGATTGATACTTACATTAATTTTGTACACTGGAGAAGTGACAACACACTACTCATGGCTATAAAGCATATCCTCGATACATTATTCAAAACATATACATATTTCCTTAACAGACATAGATGTGTATACATGACATGAATTGACATTCATCGAAACTCATTAGAACGTTTAATTCCACTTTTATTGACCTAATGAACTCTGTTCTCCTATAATTATCTGAATTATTCAGTATTCTTCCCTGTTTCCACACAATAATCCAGCTCCGTAATGTTGATAATGGAAACAGAAGAAAAAACCTACAGTCTTCAAAATGTATATAATTCCTCCCCCAAACAGCCTCACACCTCTTGAGTTGAGTTGACGTTCACTTTTTTCACCTCAATGATAAACCTAACTAGCAAGTCGATGTCAATTTATTCAGTAACAAAACTACAGCCACGGAATTTCTACTGCAGAAAAGCTCTTCCCTGCAGAGACGGTTTCGTCTTTGTCCTCCTAAGGGCTGGGAAGGGTTACTGGAGAAATGTTTAGTGTTAAACCACGATACCAAAATTGCTCATTGAAGGTCAAATTTTAGTTCATCAGTACATTCACCTTATACGACTTCCCACTTGAATGTGCCAATATTCAAGCTCTATCTTGAAGTGTTCTAGGAATTCAACACATACAGCTTCCCGTGTCCAGGGAAAATAGGATGATTTTTTTGCGGGAAATGCCTCGAAAACGATTGGTGACTGGATTTGGAACGAACATTTTTTTTCGTCGACCCGTCAAAAAACCAAAATGACCTCCACACGCAGACTGGCGATTCAACGGTAAGGAAACTTATACACATCACATTGGTGCATATGCACGTGGGTCAAGCGTATCTGAATTATTCAGGGGAACATTGGCACCCCGTGAATTATTGGGAGTGGAGGTGTGAGATCTTTGGAGGAAACGCGACAGTAGGTTGCTAAAGCACTGGGTGGGAGCTTGCCCATGATTATTGACGAGTCAACTCGATAAAAATTCTTTCCTCGCAGGGGCTTTAATCGGCAAAAATCTTCTGTCGCATGGGCTTTCAGATGCCCCTGTGATTAAAGATTTTTGCCGAGTCAAAAGCTGATGCTTTAGTATAATCTTACTGTTGATACCTTCGGATATAAGGTACTTTTGATTGTTTATATGAGCAAAACCAGATTACTTTCACCAGAAACCCATAAGAGATGGGTTTCTGCTTACCTTTGTGCAGATAAACCTTTACCATTGAGAAGAAAATGTGAGTTTGTTCATGAAATTTTGATCTGGTATTGACCCTATTCCAGTCTTTGTTGTTGCATTCTCAGCTGTACTACCGGTAAAAATAATGTAAACATGATTTATTCATACGGAATAGCCCACAACCGAGGCCACGAGGGGATTTCCTCGGGGCAAGAACTTACCAGTGCAGAAGATATATTACAGTATACATATACTCTGATTTTTCTAACTTGTTTACACTGTTTTTGACGATATTTTCGCGATGCTAAATGTTATCGTTCTACAAATTGGCACACTCCATCTGGGAGCCAAACGGCTATTTCCTACCAAATTTCAGACTTTTATCGCTAAAATTTGAAGAAGTTGGCAATCTAACCCAATGTTAAATTTCAGCCCAAAACGGGATCTCGAGAATCTGAGCATATTCGAGGATTTGGTCCTGCTTACATCCATCAGGATTCAAAATATTATTTTGGACCAGAAATCACATTCGGGGTGTATTCCAAACAAACATGTTGATTACGAAAGATTGCACTGCTACAAAATCGAGCAAATTCACAAAATTGTGTGCGGACCCAGAATTTAAATGACAGGGCTAAATTTAACATTTGGGTAGATTGCCAACTTTTTCAATTTTCGCGATTGAAACCTGTAATTCGGTAGAATATTGCCGTTTGACTCCCAGGTGAAGTATGCCAAGTTATAGAACGATACCGTTTAGCATCGCAAAAATATCAGCGAAAAACAGTGTAAACGAGTTAGAAAAATCAAAGTATACATGTATATACAGCGGTACAATTCAGGCAAATTTAAGCAAATAGTGTAATGTATCTTCACATAATCAGATTGGATATTTGTCAGTTTCGATAAAATCAAAGTTACACCTGTGTTTATTCAGCCTACTCAGCCCAAGTCAAAGGTTTATTCGTACATTGCATATCAAGGCTACCCGTAGCAAAATAATACACTCATAAATTGGTACCTTTTGGATGATGCCATAAAACATATGATATGTTCGGTTATACTGATGTTGGTATCTATGGCTACAACCTTGGTGCAGGTGAGCTAACTAATGTTTGTTGAGAGAGTATTGAACTAAATTATTCATTCATGACTATTTTCTTTCATGAAATACAATGAGCTTTGCTTTCCATTGTTAAATTCTAGGCTGCCTATCTCTTATTTACTTTGCTCTTGTAACACATGTGAACTGAAGCGGCCTCGAGTCATTCATAACAGGACATTGCAATAAATAATGAAATCTGTGTGTACAGGATATTTCTGGAAAATGACTTGTCTTTCTGTGTGATGTTTTTGTTCGAATCGTGGAAGGTGCTATTATTTATTCAAAACATGTTGCACGATGACGGATTCTTCCTTTCACGCTCGACGAATTTTGTATTGGCAACTGAAGTAAATACATTGATTTGTAGATATTGGTTCTTGCCTTTCTATAGCTACCGAAGTATATGTACTCAAACAAATGTGATCGACGGTACGAACTGATTGCTGGTTTCTAAACCTGGTTGTCGTTATGATGTGTGTCCTGGTTTGAGCGCAGTTTGAACTAAATGTGGAACAAATTGGGATACTCCTCGTGAACAAAATACTTATGAAATGAGCCTTCCATTATTGCAGTATCACTGTCCTGTCGATTCGCATAAACACACAATTCACAAATAGCTGATTTAGCAATGGAGCCCCGGGGTATGTTTCATGTAGATACACCTCAAATTTGCAACATAATCACGGGTTGGAAACTTAATGTGAGGACTTTGTTGAAAACTCAAAATTACCACCAAGTACATACGGCTCACATGTGAACTATAAAAGGGCTGCCAAATTCCAAAATTGGGCATATTTCACCTGAAACGGCGGACAATTTGAAAGACTGGCGAAAAACAAAGATTACCACCCTCTTGGATTGTTGCTCATCAGTTTTGTTAGAAATCATTGATGTTTTCTGGAAATTAAATTTTTTTTGATCAATCTTGTACAAATTTAACAAAGGTTTTGTGAACATGGACTTGAAGAAGTTGATGACGGATGATGTACACTTCTCCCGAGGTGAAGTGGATCATCATGCGAGACGATACTCAATAACCGAGAGAACAGCCGCCGTTACCATCATAGCGTGTTCGTTTTTAGCCTGGTGCTGCAATCATTCGAGTTGACTGATGACTCGCAGTCCGCAAATGACCAAACACGCTAATCAGTCTAAAGTTACGTCCGTATCACATCCGAGATGACACAAAGTCGGCGTAAATCTATCGCCCACATACAACTAAAACTTGTGTAATGAAAACCATTTCATTTTTTCATTGGAACGATAAAGTTAATGCATGTCTTTTTGAGCTTATCAATGTGGGTATCGTCACATATCATGATAGCAGGGATGGTCCAAAATATTTTTTTTTGGATAAAATAATCCATTATATAATAGGTCTAACAGTCGTGTGGATATATCTTACTTGGTGCACTGGAGCATTTTAATGCATCACGGCATTGTCAGCCTAGTACCATCGATTGTTGATCTTAAATTACATATTCCATTGTTAGTTGAGTATTACTAAATGGAATAATATATGATCTGTTTACATGAACCAATGGAATATTTCAGGAAAAATATACTCCTGCTGAAGAGGACTATACTCGGATTTTTCTAACTCGTTTACACTGTTTCCGCTAATATTTTTGTGATGCTAAACGCTATCGTTCTATAACTTGGCATACTTCACCTGGGAGTCAAACGGCAATTTTCTACCAAATTTCAGACAGCTAACGCGAGAATTAAAAAAGTTGACAATCTACCTCAATGTTAAATTGCAGCCCACAACGGGATCTCGAAAATCTGAGCATACTCGAGGAATTGGTCCTGTTTACATCCATCAGGATTCGAAATATTCTTGTAACTTTGAACCAGAAGATATACAGGGGTGTATTCTACACAAACATGTTGATTTTGAAACATTGCTCCGCTACAAAACCGAGCTAATGCACAACATTGTGTGCGGGCCCGGGAATTAAATAATAGGGCTAAATTTAACATTGGGGTAGATTGCATACTTTTTCAATTTTCGCGATAGCTCTATGAAATTTGGTAGAAAACTGCCGTTTGACTCCCAGGTGAAGTATGCCAAGTTATAGAACGATAACGTTTAGCATCACAAAAACATTAGCGAAAAACAGTGTAAACGAGTTAGAAAAATCCGAGTATAAAACTTGTCATGAGAAATGGGTTCGAGCCCGATCCTGGAGGCGCCTAAACATGGTCATGTTCGTAAATCCGTATTCCGTTTCCTCTAATGATTGACTTTCATATATATGTCATATCATATACATACATATATATCTATGAATATAAATATAAGGCAATGTTAAATGATATGATATCGGTTTGATATTGTTTCTAAACGAGAAGTTATTCATGTAGGTTTTTCTATTCATTTCATCATAACATCTAATAGCTTGACTGTTGTTCTGATATATGATAATATTCAATAATGTATACATGGCTCATTGCAGAAGATAGACCAGAAGTCCAGAAGACTCTTACTTGCAAAATATTGTTCTGCTGAAAACTCCTTCGAAATTACAAATTTGCGTTTCCCATTCCGACATTGTGTAATGACTGGGTCACTAGCGGTAAAAAGCGGTAAACATATATGGATCATACAGGTGCTCAGGTATAGACTTACATTGAAATGTAGTCTATATGATTGAATATATGTTGTCCACATGTTATTAGTCATAACGGTTATCTGCCATAACCTATGGTCTGAAACCTAGTCAAGTTATCATACTTATACAATATTTACCAAACCTCAATATGCATGTAATTGCACGCTCATTGTTCAGGGGTACACCTACTTCCTACTTGATCATTCACATAAATCACGACCTGTCATGCTATGAAAATCTAAAAGTACTACAAAGAGTTTGAGGAGGACCGAGCGACTAACACACCGCTTCATCCCAATAAATTTCACATCGATCGGACCATTAATTTCCCGAGTTATGCGCGCGGACAGATAGACAAACAGACAGACAAACAGGGAGACAGACCCAAATGCAATACCCTCTTCCCCTATCGGGGCGAGGGTAATCATGAACAAATTATTTTTTTTTCTGCAGAATACTTCAGGCAAACATGACATAGAGATACTATTCGTAGCCCACTGCTCCTTCTCCTAAAAAGGTAGCAATGCACATCGGGTTCTTTTTCCCCAAAGCTTATGTAATATACATGTTGTCGATATAAAAATGGTTATGTGACATAATGATGGCATGACGCAGTGATGGCTGTAAGTATCAATCTATTACCACCAATACATCCAGATTTTGATGATGTTAATAACAAACGTAAAGTACAACATTTTGCAATAGAAACAAAGCCCGACCAATTAGTTTATCCAAAGACACACTGGCGTCATCAGGGGCAGACAGTGTGTTAAATGTAGTTGTTTCTACTGTACACATGATGGGATTAGTATACGACTGCCCAACAACCTATGAAGAAAAATATATAAATCCAATACGAACCCCATGCAATAGATATATGACAAGTACATAAGTACCTAATCACAAGCCAAAAGGCTACCGAGTTGATGGTATCCTCGGGGACAGATTTAACGTCCGCTTTATATCCTCGGGGACAGATTTAACGTCAGATTTAACGTAATAATCTATTACCACTAATACATCCAAATTATGATGATTTCAATAACAAACGTGAAATGCAACATTTTGCAATAGAAACAAACCCCGGCCGAATATTTCATTAAAAGACACACTGGCGTCATCAGGGGCAGACAGTGTGGTCAATGTAGTTGTTTCTACTGTACACCCGATGGAATTAGTATACAACTGCCTAACAACCTATGAAAATAATTTCACAGGGAGGAACCGTTTGTCTGATTCTATGTGCATTATTCTGATTCTATGAGCAAATTGTCTGCTTCTATGGGCAAATAAGCGAGTAAGCAATGGGGCACCAGTAAAACATGCTGGATCAACGACAAATTTCTCAACACAATCTGATGGCACATGTTCTATTTACTCCATAAATCATTACAGAATATGGACTATGTTCAGTTTCTTATGTAGTGTTCACCGTTGTTCTTACATTTGTCGCACAAAAGTGGAACGGCCAAGTGGTGGAGCAGTTATCCATGATAAATCACCAACTGCAAAGCGTCCACACTGACCTACCTGGGTATTTGGACAAAAATTAGTCCAGTTGACATTGTGATTGTTCCTGGACGTGAAATCAGCTACCTAATCAAACAAAATTGATCATAGATTAAAAATAACAGAAACAAACCTAATTCTTTGGGACCAAACCTGATTCAATGGGTTGGTTTATTTGATAACCATGGAACTATGGGCTAAGATCTGTCATCCATATTACTGACCTTCTAGAAACAGAACATAAAATCAAGCTTCAATACATATTTATTCAGGATCAACATCGAGAAGCTCTTAGTTCCATATGCTATAACACCAACCTACCCATAGAATCAGGTTTGATCCCACAGAATCAGGTTTGTTTCTGTTATTTTCATTCCATGTCCATTTTTTTGGATTACGTAGCTGACTTCACGTCCAGGAACAATCAAAATGTTAACTGGAATAATTGTCGTGCAATTGTGGTCAAGATATCCTGGTAAGCAACTGAAATTGCTTTTTCTTTGGTGATTTATGGTGGCTAACTGCTCCACTGCCTAGCCGTTCCACTTTTGTGCGACATATATATGAAGAGCGATGAATACCACGTAAGAATCTGAACATAAGTCATATTTTGCAATGATTTAAGAAGTAAACAGAACATATGCCATCAGATTGTGTTGAGAAATTAGCCGTCGATCCGCATGTTTTACTGGTGCCTCGCAGCTTACTTGCTTATTTGCCCATAGAATCAGACAATTCGCTCATAGAATCAGACTTTTTGCCCATAGAATCAGACAAATGCACATAGGATCAGACAAACGGTTCCTCCCTGTGAATTTAGAAATCCAAAACAAATGCCATGGAATAGATATATGACAAGTACATAAGTACCTAATCACAAGCCAAAAGGCTACTGAGGTAATGGTATCAACTAATATTATGGAAACCATACATATGATACTTATGGTTTGGGGCAATATCATAATGCATCCATACATGTTTTGAATAGCATATTGTATCCATAATATTTGAACGTTATGACGAGATTCAATAGTGCATCCTTAAATGTTCTGAATATCATAATACACGAGGAATGTTTTGAATGTATGATATTTTTAAAGTGGTCATGTGAATATTGTTTCCCTATTTCGTTTCAATTAATTAGTTTTCCATTTTTTAAAGGTCAATTTTGAGTATTTTTTGTTTGTTTGTTATTTTCGTGTTATTTTTAAGATCTGGTTTGTTTTTTTTATTATTAGGTCACCAAACCTATGGTCCGAAAACCTATTGGCGTTGCGCCCATTGTCTGTCGTCTGTCGTTTTTTTTTCATTGAAATATTCTTTTTATATCCAACACCAAAGAGACAAACCCAATACAACAAGACTTTTTCTTCGGTTTTTGTTTCACAGCACACATCTACTGTGTATGTTATTTCTGCACACAACAAACAGGCATACAAGAAAGCTATGCACAATTAGCATAACAGTGGTAGATCTAAACATAAGCTGAGACTCACTACACAACGCTTCAATATTCAATGACTTCATCTATTGGTTCGTCTTCTGGATCTAAGATGTCAGCGAAGATATTATTGTTTGATTGTCTTGATATGATGTTTCTCTATCAAAGAAATTGGTGCTTCCTCAAAGTTCTTGAAATTCATGTCAAAACGAAACATCGGTTGTTCGATCAACTCCTGAGCTGGTTCCGGAATGGATGCGAAGCCGGAGATCATCAGGGCCGCTACGTGAGTGAAACGGCCTTCACGTATCTGCTGCGTGGTATCATGAATGTTCTAGAAATGAAAACTGGTTTGACGCTAATGTACAAAACCATGCTGAAGATTTGGTCATTTGATGAGAAAATGCATCATCCACATCGAAATCACGGAAAACATGGAATAATACATTGGCAACTTTGAGGAAGCACCGATTTCTTTGAATGTAGCATAATGTCATCACAATCTGTAATTGTCAACCGCATTTTCAATTTCGCCATGATTCCAACTTCTTTGGAATAGACTTGGGGAATCCTCACGCATTGAGGCGAAGCCGGAGATCATCAGGGCCGCTACGTGAGTGAAACGGCCTTCACGTATCTGCTGCGTGGTATCATGAATGTTCTAGAAATGAAAACTGGTTCGACGCTAATGTACAAAACCATGCTGAAGATTTGGTCATTTGATGAGAAAATGCATCATCCACATCGAAATCACGGAAAACATGGAATAATACATTGGCAACTTTGAGGAAGCACCGATTTCTTTGAATGTAGCATAATGTCATCACAATCTGTAATTGTCAACCGCATTTTCAATTTCGCCATGATTCCAACTTCTTTGGAATAGACTTGGGGAATCCTCACGCATTGAGGATTCCGTTTTAAGTGACGTCATGTCGCCAGATGTATGGTTGCCTATGGAGACAATGCGCAGCGATATTGATCCACATGCTGGTTTATTTTGCACTTGTGGAAGTCTGGTTTTGGAAAAGAAAAACAAGAATCCTGGTGATATTTCCCGGGATTTGGATAAGAGAAAGGTGTTACTCTATGTAGGCTAGGTCGGCAATTGCGATCTGAAACTGAGCTGAATTGATAGCGGTCTTGTTAGCGTCATTTTATATAAAAAAAAGACTGGTACTGTCATGCTCTAGAGTGACGGAAATATTTTCAAGGACTATGACTGCACTGTCATACCCAATCACCGGCTAAGCCCCGATTTGTTGTTGTTGAAAGGTGACTTGCACATCCTAACTTGCCCAATCTAATATTGATTTAAATGTAACCTATAATTGATGCTTCCTAGCCTATACGAAATTTTTGGTTACGTTATGATATTGGTCCTAGGCGTTGCACCACCTAGCGATATTAGAGCTAGCATTTTGAATTCCCATAGCCAGTTTAGGGCTATGGGTTTAGGGCTAAACATTATGACGTATCCTAGTGAATGACATATAACCATGACGACGTCGAAAACTCCACCCTGATTGCCCCCTTACTATTCGTTTCTGCAGTTTTATTTCACAGCAGAAATCCACTATATATATCCATTTTATAATCGCTATATATACAATACATACATGTAAGACAAATATATACACATGTACAATCTACATCGTAATTGTTCTACACTCTTATATTGGAACAATGACATGGTTTTGCTGGGCGTTATCATCATTTCCGGTCCAGCTGAAATTATTTATAGCCTGATAAGGTTCCATTACAGCCCGAGCGTAGGAGCGTTGTATTTTTTTTGGTCGCTGAATGACCAATGCATGCAAGAAAAATATATAGCATATGAACAGTGCCTAATATACAATACCGTCATCCCGTGTGTCATGGGCGGCTGTGTGAAGGAGTGGGTGTGAGGTCTTGAGCAGTTATAGGTACGGTGAGTATATCAATTCAGCAAATCATACATGGTCGGGCGACTGACCGGCGGCATAATTGTTCTCAGACAGTTGTCTTCTGAAGTAGGTGAAGACATGTTCCATCCAGGTTCCTGTTGTAACGCCCTTCCATCCACGAATGATCCTGCACCATTATGTTATTTGAAATAAGTATGACAATGTAATTGAAATACATATGCAGCGTTATCCCCTGAATATCCTGCACAAATACCACACTGTCCGACTCGTGACTGTAATATCGTCACCTCATGATGTGCCACCTGTTGTGTTTGCTGAGGATGACTGAAAATATGTTACGCCTTATCGGGATTCCAGAAGCCTATATGTTCATAATCAAGGAGATCTAACAAAAGTACTTTCAGGATTGCTCATATCTATGGCACATACATTTTAAATGAACAAATGTATGTTTAATATATTCCTAGGCATTTCCTTGGGAGTATATACCATCAGGTTTATTTTCCTTTTTGATCCAGCATTGAATAATAAAAAACACACTTTCTACAAGTAACAACAATTTATTGTGCACACAACACACAAGCAATAAGCGGTACAACAACTGTAAACGATGATGCAAACAAATACATGAACAACTAAAAATGGATGTTACCCCCATATGCCCCAAAACACAAGTCCTGCAAAAATACAATATTTTCACCAGTAAGCCTATTTTTCCATGATGTCACGAATACACGTTTTGTCCGTTTTTTTTAAAATTCATTTTCACCGAGTAGAATAATAACTTAACGAGTAAGATATTCATCAACTCGAAATCCAGATACAGATCATTCTAGATTCCTGATCATAATGACGATTTCAATAATTGCATTTGTGAGCATCAAAAAAGTTCCAATCTTTCTAATAAGTAGGCAATGACGACTCATTATTGTTATAACATCAACTGATACGCTGTTTTTTTTCTCCAGTCCAGGGATATACCTCAACTCTTTTTGTTATATGCTATAACTAGCTAAGCCGATACATGAAATTGGTATTTTGTCATTTCCAATCATTGGAGGTCAAAATCAAGGTCAGCAACGAAATCACTACATGTGACTTCCCATTGGTATCTGCCAATGTTTAGGATTCATCTATAAAAGTTAGACATACAAATGTATAACCATAAGGCGGTAACCTGAAAAAATTGGAGTTTTACTTATTCACTCTTTCATTGTTAGCCTAGAGCTGATAGTTGCCTTGATTCAGTATAGTACATACATGTATACATGCGAAAAACATCCGATGAGAAGTCCGATCTACAGTCCCCGTCCGAGAGAATGCCGCTCGATGGGGCGGATGTGATGCGACAATCACAAATCAATAGTATAGGAACAATGTTTGGCGAATACATTTACACCAAATTCTGAAAAGGTTGCCGTCAGGTATCTGGATTGATTACATTATAATATATACATTATTGTCAATATGTGGTATCACAGACAAACCTTGACACAATGCAATGTCTCTCATTTTGACAGGAAATGGATAAGAGAGGCAGAGTAGGTCATTGAATCACACCAAGATCAGAACTGGCGACAGCATACACACGTAAGACGTTATGACATGTATGACTTATACAGTGCTCTTCATCTTGTATAATGTGCATACAGATGGTAACACATGTGAGACGTTATGACATGTTTGTCTTTTACAGTGCTCCTGATCTTGTATACATAAATATACGCTGGTAACACATGTGGGACATTGTAATGTGTTTGCCTTTTACAGTGCTTTTGATCTTGTCGCTTGACACTGAGTGTGTAAAGAATCCAGACCACACATTCTCGACATCAAGCGATAATGGGTAGCTTTCGTTGTATAATTCCTGGCAATATACTATACAAGTATTATACAGTGAAGAAAAAAAATGTTTGAGTGACCAGCGAAAATCATGGAGTTTGTGAGCCTTTTTTTCACTGGGCCTATACACTTGGGGGGGGGGGGGGGGGGGCATGAAAAGTTGCGGCATGAAAACGCGACAAGGTCTCCGCGTAACAGAGATAGTACCACATTTCAAACCAACACCGTCACGCGACCTTTCAGGGTGGTCATTTTGCCAGATAACCGGAGACAGCGCATCAGAAATTGACCAATGAAAGAATGATTTCAAGAACCAAAGTTATTGGCAATAAGTAATTTACATTTTTTTGTTGTAATGACATATCTGAGCTCCATTCCCATAAACGTCAGGTTGATCGGACCATTCATCATTCGAGAAAAAACACATATACAGATATAGATATGGACAGATGCAATTGCAGCCCACCGCCACCCCCCCCCCCCCCCACCCTCCCCCTTAATCAGGGAGAGGATAAAAAAAAATAGATCACAATTACCCAGCTGACCAGCTCTCGGTTAAGCTGTAAAATCCCAATATAAACTCAACCAGTCTGATTGGTGTCAGACGACTTTGGAAGGACTTTGTTGTTTTCTTTGCAAAATAATTTCTTCAGTTCCTCTCTGAAACGACGCCCAGACAAACAGTAGGTGAAGAAGTTCACCGAGTTATTTGCGAAATACAGTATGTTGAGTGCTGCCGTAGTTATATCAAGTTTCAGTATCTCCTCTGGGGTTTCAGCCTGGGCATAGAAGTTGGGTGCCTGGTGATAGAATACAGTCAGTGGTGTACTAGTTACCAAAAATACAAATGTAACCATCATGAGTACAACTGTCATATATTTGACATTTATGCGTGATTGGTCCTTATCTGACTTTTTGTTGAAACGAGAGTAGGCTAACTTCACTGCAATGCATACATTACATGTGAACATAATTACTGAAGGCAGGGATGATGCCAGAACTAAATCTGCATAAGCTACCATTTGGCCTATGCGTGCATCTGCGAAAACACACGCGCCATCGACGATTCTATAGTACCAAGTCACACCCACGTCCACACCAGCACTTACTATGCCAATGATGACAAGCTCTATGACTACAAACTTTCTAGTGAACCAGATTTTGTAGAAAACAGGAGCAAATGTGGCAACCACCCTCTCAGCAGCCACTGAAGTTAGAGTCCAAGCTTCGAAACGAATGAGCCAAAACATTAAGAAATGATACCACTGACACATCGGATTTGAGATATCGAGTATAGGGATTCCGAAAACGGCCATCAGCCAGTATACCATGAATGTTGTATGTAGTATTATCAGATCCGTGATGGCCAAGACGGTCAGGTAGAGGCTGGTCGCTGTCTTGCGCAGAGATGGTCGCATCATGATGATGGCAGAGAGGATGTTTCCAATTGTGCCGACCACTAATAAGGTTCCTCCTCCATAGGCCCAAATTTTTGTATCTGTTCGCATCCCTTCTGCTGCAGCAAGCACGGGTTCCGTGGTATTCATGTTGATGGTATTCATTCTGTGGATGAAGATGAATATCATCGACAATCACGGTTTTTGAGAACCATCCATTGTTCAGATTGGTATGATATCAATTTGTTTTCAAAATCAGAATTACCAATTCATAAAACACAATAGAATTGTTATCAGGGACAAGAAAGATAAATCCTGGTGAGTAGTGGTAGGGCAAAACATGGAGAAGGAAAGCATGTTTCACGAAGAACAGACATTCCTGTCCCAATCTGGAGCCTAACAGGCGTTATTTATTACGTCGAGTTCATGATTATGACTTTTTGTCGCGTGATGTCCTAACACCTTGACAAACATTAACTAGCTGAAAGTCAAGTGCCTTTGGCTAATCAATAATGATAATTAACCTAATGATACATTATGATTCGACCACAAATATTATATGTGCATAGTTTCTATAATTGTGGTTTCTTTATGAATTGCCAATTTGCACGATGCAATGATCCCAATTGCTGTTGTAATAATTGACATTATATGCTCATGCTCGAAAATTGTTGTTACATGCTTGATCGAGTGCATTTTCTCATAATTCAGACCCGTTTTCACCCTTAAAATGGTTCGAACATCCTTAATTTTCGGAGCCATACTCTTCTGGTGTTGTTCTATCTCTGAGCAAAATTTGAGATAATCCGTTTAATAAAGGAGTGTTAAGAGGTCTGTCAAATTGAGCGTCAAATGCCGCATACAAAAAGGTCTGCGTTCATGGTAATTTCTTTGATCCTGTTAGTGTTTCTGACCTCTGGACACTTCGAAATTGTCATATATGTGATGCCGGGACCTGCTAGCATTGCCTTGAGAAATCAAATCCTTGCATATCTTGATGCTGGGCTGCAACAAGGAGAGATCGCCAGATGCCTCTGGTTATCCAGACGAACTGTAAACAGTACGTTCCGGAGACGTGCAGCAACCGGAAGTGTGAGTCCTGGTAAATCAACGGGCCGGCCCTGTATCACCTCAGACAGGGATGACGGCAGAATAGTTGTTATTGCCCGCCATAACCGCACAATGTTATCCAGGTCGATCGCAGCCGAATTCCACGCAAGACGTCTGATCCGGACTTCTCGCCAGATCGTGAATCTCGCGCGGAGGATGGTCAGGAAACCACGGCGACGGTGAGACATCGGGACAACAGACTTCAGTGGGCACAGACGTATCAGAATTTGATGGTGGCTCACTGGATTCACGTTGTCTTCACCGACAAATCCAGGTTCCTGCTTTACCCCCTCCGCAAACGTGTTGGGGAGGAACGACTTGATGAAAATATCCAGTTGAATGTGGCAGCAGGTGAAGGTTCGGTGCACAAACAAGGGCCCTTCTGTGCAAGTGGTGTCAGCCTGTTAATCATCCTGGATCAGAACGTGACCGGCGCCGTGTACAGGGACATCCTGCAGAACCAACTGCCTCCATAGAGGCTGTTCTAATACAATGTCAGACTCCAACAAGATAGCGCACCAGCTCATAAAGCTCGTATTGTGCAAGGATTCCTCCAACAACGAGACGTTCGGGTCATGGCCCATATGATTCCATATATACAATCAACAAACACATAACACGATATTCCGGGGGGGGGGGGGGGGCGGGGAGGGGATCGAATTTCACCTGTCTCGCAAATTTAAAACACATGTAACAACCATTTTGAGCATGAGTGTATGTACATAAACCAGCAATGGCCATGTTCTATCCCACATCAAGAAACTGATATGTTTTCTTGATGTGGGATAATTTTGATTAAATGACATTTAAATTTGATTAAATGAAATCTTCAACATAATTTTGATTGAACTGATATAATCAAAATCTAGTTGAATTGGTGATAATAGGTTGATATTCATGACATTTTTGAAAGCTGGGCTCATTCTACTGTACAGCTATGCTTATTCAATCATCAACATATTTCTTTAATAATATTTCTAATTATATATTAGTGTCTTACATCACACGTGTAAGAACCGTCTAACTGATATTGTGGTGTGGTAAATTTGCGAGATTTGAGAACATATATAATGTTGAATATACAACTGCATATTATATTTGAACGAGTGTTAATCTCTTACATGGTGATATCATATAAATACTGACTGAGTGTATATTGCACAGTGGATTATTCCCCAAGGGAGAGATTGTAGCATTGCATCCCGGAGATAATAATCCGCTGTGAAAATATACACACAGTTCAGAATTTTTTTTTACTATACCGAATGTCTGTCCTGGTGAAACAATTTTGATGGAAAAGCAATTGTTCCTCACCGTAACAATACAATACCGACTGGTCGCTATTATTCACTAACGACTGGTGGGAAGTGCATGGCGAAATACTTCCCAGCTCTCAACCAATCAGAGCGTCGCTTTCACGCATGAAGTAAATAGATTGAAGTTACAAAAATGTTTAGACTGAGGCTACAAAAATGTAATGCATATGGTATGACCGATTTGGTTTTCAAGTGTAATTTTACAACGCTTCGTAGGCAAGATTAGTTCCGCCATAATATTTATATTATCTTATCATCACAAATAGTTTTACGTGGTCACTGGACCGGGAAAAGTATGTTCAAAGTACAGCATCCTGCTCCTGAAATATTCATGTGATGAAAACCGAGTTGCCAGAATAGAACGCAAGAATTTATTTAAACATTGTTCTGTTTATACAAAAATGTTTGTCAGGCATGAATGTCAACTTTTGTTGATTAAAACAAACGATACTGTACTCTACACTCGGATGTACTCTTCATTTATTGTATCTATGTTTTAAAAAAATAATCCAACAAACAAGTTTCGACGTCTACTCTCATGCAAGGCATTGCGAGATATTATAATTAATTCAATATTATTGTAGTTGCAATATATAGTATAGTCAATAGAGTATTTTATATATCTGACATCATGATACGCACCTTTCATATGAATATTAGACATACAACACTGCCTGGTTCCACGAAGAACAGTTTCATACAGATTCCACTGAACTGTCAAAAGTGTATTCAACAATCACCGCCTCACTGAATGTCATTGGTTCGCTTACGGTGTTGTCCTCAAACGCGCACTTTCTGAGACTGCGCTAGTCGTCAATGACAGTAATACAAGAATTATTTTGAACGCATCTCACTTCACAGAGAGCACAATTATCATTTACCCGGGGGAGGGGGGGGGGGGGGGTGAAAATTACAGCTTCATGTTGGCGACAGAAGAAATGGAATAAGCCACACCCTAAATAATTATTCATGAAGCTTCCAATGCTGCGGGCTTCAATGGCGTCCAACGACATCCGCATAGACAGTGTCACGCGGCTCCCTATAGTTCGTGCTGTCAATCAGTCGCAGATTTCTTCTGGACAATCAATTGAAATTCTGACTCCTCCTGGTTTATTGATTAGGCTGCTCTTGGGGATCTCCTTTATACTTTCTGTATACTCTTCTATGTTGATTATGTTTTCAATATGAGTTACCATAACAGAAAACAAAACACTGTTTCAGGTCATATGCTGACACGGGGATAGGTAATCGTAGTTACGGAATCATTTCCCAAGTTAATATCTTCTGTTTCTGAAAGATATTTATCAGTTTATTCATATATTTCAATGGAATAAGTTTGTTTACATGCTTCAATGAAATAAGTATTGATCAGTTTATTCAAATACTTCAACGGAACAATTGTTTATCAGTTTATTCATAAGTTGCAGTGGAATAAGTATTTATAAGTTCATTCATATACTTCAATTAAAAAAGTATTTATGAGTATATTCGTATACTTCAATGAAAATAAGGAAGAGCAAATTGTATGCATGAATGAATGTCTATGTTCGTCATACCGTTTTATCTTGTTCATAGTGACTAATAAGCCATGTGTGGCTGGAAGCATAATATTATAATGTTCATGTCAATATATTTGTAGTCTTCCTTGTTACATGTTTTGGCACTATAATAAAAGAAATATATACCAACATATATTTTCCCTACAGGGCAATATATGTCAAATAGATGTTCATTGCAGCTCTGTGTGGCTGGAAGCATAATACTATAATGTTTATTTCAATATATTTGTAGTCTTCCTTGTTACATGTTTTGGCACTATAATAAAAGAAATATATACCAACAAATATTTTCCCTACAAGGCAATATATGTCAAATTGCTGCTCATTGTCGAAAAATGTGACATTTTGTACATAGGTTTTTTTTTATTATTATGCAGAAATCACCTTGAAAACCAACAGGTTCCAACTCAGAATTGAAAAGTTGAACATTTAAAAACAAGAACAAAGTTTGACATAGAAAGATGACCTTGGTGGCAAAATAAAGGAATGTTCTCAATATTCAGGATATGTAATGCAATAGTTCTAAAAAAATCCTATCTGAAATAGGATCCACGATGGTCGGCTTATGTTATAAGAATCTTGACAAAAAAAGAGAGTTTTCCTGTCACTTTTGTTCTCTCACTTCGTATGCCTGATATGACTTTCTGTCCCCGGACTATGAGATTGGATAACGGACCTTGTTTTGTTTGTTCGGAATACTTAATACTGGGTATTGATTCTACGTCTATAGCAACAGGACCTCGGTGGCAAATTTCAAGGGTGAAGGTAATGATATATTACAGCTATAATTTGGTCGATAACGAGATACAGAATGTTCCACTGCTTTTGATTTTTTTCTATAACTGGTATTCGGTAATCTATAATAATTGAGTGTTAATGATTGTTAAATGAGTGTCAAATTTATTTGATTGCTCAACTATCATATTTGACTACATGACTAGCAATAAAGTGAAAGTAAACCTCTCCAAAATCACAATGAATCACTTTGGGCAGGATGAAAATCGCTGACATGAAGTGGTTTCTGGATGGTGCGACACTCAATGAGGTGAACCAGATAACTTACCTAGGAGATATCCTCTAAAATACCACGCGTAAGCAGAAGCACGCGCCGATCAGGTCGTTGTGCATTCTATGCTCTCGAGGGCACTGGTATTTGTGGTAATGGTATCAGCACTGAAACTTTGTTACAATCATATCCCTCAGATTACAATTGAGCCGGCGGTAAAGTCTGGCCTACATGTATTCAACACAATGCAGGCTAATATTGGTGCGAACTACGAATTACATCCACTCTTCATATGTCCTAGAGTGAACTGTGTCGACCTCGGTAGGAATTTCGAAACGTGTTCACATCAAAAGTTTGTGCAAGTTTTAACCACAACTCCATTATGAGAAAGTTGGTTGGTGGTAGTTATCAAGGCAGACTACCCTTGTCGTTCGTGCTTAATGACATTTTCTATCACTTGTCGAAGTTAAGAACCTCTTGTAAACATCCGGTGGAGGATGTTCATACCAGGAAGCAGCAATTTTCAGGTATATGGGTTGATTATATGCTAGCAATACGTCAGAATATGTGTTTCGTACGATTCCTACAGTTCTTGCCACATATGTTAGTGGAGGAATAATTAACATTCACATATATTCGAAATCTTCTAGTTGCAAAATATTGTTGACAATGAATTGTGTTTGTTAGCAAGTATTAACGAATATCAAGATACATCAATAAAATTTATGTTATGAAGTTCATGTTCAATCGCAATTCTGAATGGGAACCAAATTATATTCCTTGACTCTAAAAACCTATAATAGCACCGCTGTCAAATTTATGTCTCGGATAGATATAAGAATACGTTAAAATATTTTATTCTGCACACTCTACATATTTTCAACTACTCCATCATATTTCACTACAAGATAATGAAAATACGGTTTGTAACGAATGTCATGTTTCTATATCAAAATTAGATTCAGATGGCCAACTTTGGAACCTTTTGTGTGTTAGAGTGTATCTCAATGAGATCGGATGCCGCATTCCTCAGAAATCCCCCAGAAACGACAACTTGACCTTACATTCTTACAAATCTTCTGAGTTGATTCAAGTCCATTTTCGTTCATTTTTTGGCTCATGATCGTACTCTGATTGCTTTGTGCTACGGCGCACCAAATACTCTGATCAAATAATTTGCTCTACTTCTGGTACGTGTAGACTTGCGAGCACCAAATATAAGTAGTTACAAACCAAAATATACAAGCATATACTTGACGCAGAGCGAGTTGTTGATGCTGAAGACATGACATGTTGTTTTGACTTACACATGCGATTATTTGATAGTCAATTCATACCAGTCATTTGACATTTTTGGAAACCTCCTTTGCCAACCGGTTGAAAAAAAAAACTTGATAATTCTGATATCATTATTTAGCCATCATATCAATATCAAGTAATGTAAAGTCTGCTCATCTAGATTCTATCCTGGATTGTGAAAAATTGCCGTCGATGAATATGTGAAAATACTATGACAATAATCAGTACGGATCGTTAAACATATTGAATGACGAACATTCGTCCATAGCAGAATGATGTCTTGTTTGATGATCCATTACCTTGATAACAAATAGTGTTATGTGAGTCGGCAATAATTACCTCAATTAAGTGAACTGATCGTGTGTGCGGAGTGAAAACTTCGTTGTTGCATCTCTGATCCGATCGTAATAGTTTCTTACGTAGTTTTCCTTGCGGAGTTTCAGCTGTCAATTACTGTTTGAGAAGGTGTTGAACAAACTATCGACAACGAAGAAAACAAACGTGTGTGGGAAGTTGAAGCTGCATGGCCAGATCATTGTATTCAGGGCCACAAAGTACAGATGAGCTCAGTTTGATATTTACCTGCACAATACGATACTTCACTCATTTTATTGACTGTATGTACACATGAACTTACCACTTCATATGTATTTCATTACTCGGTTATGCCTCTTAGTAGCGAATCAATATGAACATATTACTTATGCATTTGGCCTGTTACTGCGGAACTTGAAAGGATTCGCGTGGCATTTACATTGCTCCTGCTCCTTTATCGGATTTGTCTTATGCAACTCTCTCTCTCTCTCTCTCTCTCTCTACATCACGAGATCGTCCTCCGCGCTCATGTCAGGCACACTTTTCTGAACAGTGCATGTTTTTCACTCTTTCTAGTATGTAATTTGATATGTCGTACCTGAAGATCCTTGGATGAGCTATGAAAAACTAACAATCAAGTACTATTGTCGAACGATGCTGATTCATTATAAATAATCTTCTCTTGGAAAGCATCTACAAGATATCACGTGGGCAGGAAGTGACTCAAAAACTACAAGGGATATATACTATGATTTTTCTAACTTGTTTACACCGGTTTTTAACGATATCTTTGCGGTGTTGAATCGTATCGTTCTATAACTTGGCATACCTCACCAGGGAATCAAACGGTAATTTCCTACCGAATTTCAGACTTCTATCTCAATAATTGGAGAAGTTGGCAATCTACCTCAATGTTAAACTTCAGTCAAAAACGGGATCTCGAGAATCTGAGCATATTCAAGGATTTGATCCTGTTTACATCCATCAGGAATCGATGTATTGTTGTAATTTTAGATCAGAAGACACATTGGGGTGTATTCTACACAAACATTTTAAGTTCAAAAGATTGCACCAGTACAAAACCGAGCCAATGCACAAAATTGTGTGCGGACCCAGAAATCAAATGACGGGGCTAAATTTAACATTGGTGTAGATTGCAAGCTTCTTCAGTTTTCGTGATGGAAGTCTGAAATTCGGTAAATAATTGCCGTTTGACTCCCAGGTGAAGGATGCCAAGTTATAGACTGATAACATTTAGCATCGCAAAAATATCAGCGAAAAACAGTGTAAACGAGTTAGAAAATCAGAGTATATATCATCATGTATTGATATTACAGCTTAATTTCGTTGAGAATGTGTGCAAATTGCATGATCGTCAATGAGGTACTTTCGACACTGACAAATCAATTGAAGTAATATTGTGACTATGACAATTCCTCCATGAACACTCTCATGGGGAAACCGTCCATGTATATTAAAGCTAGTGCTGTTGACACGTTTTGGCCACTTTACTGTTCAACACTAGTCAGCGCTGGTGAATATCAATTGTATCAATAGACGTGGAATCAATACCCAGTATTAAGTATTCCGAGCAAACAAAACAGGGTCCGTTATCCGGGGACAGGAAGTCATATCAGCATACGAAGTGAGAGAAAACAAAAATGACAGGGAAACTCATGAACCCCCCAAAATGGCCATTAGGAGGTGAGATCAGGTGTTCCGGAAAGAGTGAGCATTTCCTGCCCCACTAGTGGCACCCATCATGAATTCCCCAAAATTAACATGAAAATGCCTGATGAAATCGTGAATATAAAAAGTATCAGAATATATGTGTCTCAAGTTTTTATACACAGAAACATGCAATAGTCCGTAATTTCCTATAATAACCCAAGATATTTCATAAGGACCAGTGCATCATTCTGAGATTGTCATATACAAATGCTGAGATATTTTGCTGTCTACAAGATAAGTTCTGAGACAATCTTCGAAATTCCTGATAAAGATTTATTGTGACGTGATGATTCTTCATTGTATTATTTTGTATATATAATTCGGTAATGACCTTGATTGTAAGAGCACGTGAGTAAGACTATTTTTGAGAATTACAAAGAGCTATGGAATTTTTTTTGAGACAGTCCTCGAAGGATTTATAGTGTCATGAAGATTTTTTAAAAATAATTTCCTGTTTATATATGTAAGAAAATAATGACTATTCTTTGATTGAGAGAGCAGGTGAGTATTGAACACGTGTAGTGTGATCATATTACCTATCCAGAACACAATCATATGATCGTCAGGGGCCAAAGAATAGTTGTAAAGGACTATGTGGCTCATTTTGTGTCCTGAGTGAAGATATTCCATTGTGATATTACGACCAGTAAAGTTTCAATTGTCTTGATTTTTTCATTTTGTTCTTCTTCACTGCCTCTCTCTGAACTTGGATGGTACAGCAATTCGCGTGAGAAAAATCACTAAAGAAACAAAGTATTTTGGACAGCTCAGAGAGAAGACACACTCTCGGATGACACTATTTCATGGCACACTAAAATATGGCAAACGATATCAGGGGTCATTGTAAATTTATGGAGATGGAAAAAGCTTTCCACTGCATTGAAGTACATTAGTCGAATTATCATAAATTTCCCCACTTGGGAGTTTCACTTATGGATGTGAAATTTACTACCCTGGGCCGTACATTAATCAAATTTCATTTCAGAATATAGCATTCTTTAAAAAGGTCCATTTTGGACCTGGATTCATGTACATGTAGCTATGAATATTTTACAATTTTGGTACATAGATATTCTTTTGGTGATGCCTAGTCACAGTTGTAGTCACAGAGTTTTGTTGTGGATAATGTAGTAACCAAGCTTCAAAACTGCAAAACATAAAAGTAATGGATGTGGAGTTCTGAAACCTGCGTTGTGATGACATACTTCCCTCGCAAGGTAATTACCCTTTATCCAGATAAATACCCTTTATCGAATATAATATTACCACCCGACTTGCTTTCGGATGACAGGTTCACACAAGTGCTCTCAATTCATATGATTTTTCAGTGTGCTCCTACACGATGTGGAACACATCGGTGAGAAAACTTTGGCAAGTCTCAACTGCACTATTCTGCACCACTTCCCAAGTGTTCTCCTTTTACTGGTATAACATTAGGCTAACTGAGATTTTACACGAATGCATTGTAAATGTACATACTCACCATCAGTCTCGATACCATGATTTTATTACTAAATAGATACTATAAAAAAAAGTATGCACAGTTATTGCCATGAAGTTGTTATTCGTCTCAAAAGTTACTTTCTGTAAGCAAAAAAGTACTACACATTTCTTTGTAAGACAAGATATTACATTTCCCCCACTAAATGAAAACATAAAATTCACCAAGATCAGCACATCAGCTGAAGACTTCCACTGGTTTCAATGACAATGGCATGGATTCTTCTGGTGCAGTAATATGCATTTCCATTCACGTTACTTATTATGCGGAATGGATATGTCAGTTTCTATGTCAGTAACATTAAATACTCACACTGAATTTTTGCGCGGATGTTTTGTGAGAAGCAGCTTACATACATCATTTGGAGGCTTGCGTAAACAAAGACCAAGACGAAAGACCGTCAATTTCCAAAGACAATACCCATCAACACATTACCAGTCGCAAGGTTCTTTAGGTTATAACGTGGACCATGCTACATGGATAACATGTTTTCACAAATGATCATGAATAGCATCATATATATCCGCAATAGTACTTGAATGTACGTATCGAACTATCACCACTATTGCAACCAGATTTCGATTATAACAATAACAAACCAAGACTGAATTTTCGGAATAAAAACAAAACAACACCAAATACGTACAGCCAAAACCCCACTGGTGTCATCAAAAGAAATAGAAATCCGAAATTGTTATTATCATGATCTCCTTGAGACCATCGATTATGTTGATCTGATAGGGGTATCCCACTGCCATAGTTGCGCATTTTTTTAAAAAGAGAGTGAATAACGTTCGGAATTATTAACAATTACATGAATTTTAGAAATACAAAATTCGGAAAATTGTGGTAAAATGAGCAATAGAAACCAATGTCAAAAACTTACAACCACTATATATACACAAACATTTAAATATATGAATATCAGACGTATATTATTTTGGGAGTACATGTATCTGAACAATATGATTTCCCACATCTTTTATAGCATACATAGACGTGGGATCAATACCCAGTATTAAGTATTCCGAGCAAACACAACAGGGTCCGTTATCCAATCTCATAGTCCGGGGACAGAAAGTCATATCAGGCATACGTAGTGAGAGAAAACAAAAATGACAGGGAAACTCATGAACCCCCAAAAATCAAGTGAGTACACATCTGTTTGATAATGTCTTTTTCCCCCAATTAATATGACCATAATACTCATGGATAGGGGCTGGTATCTTGGTACCTAAATGCGATAACTTAACATACACATTGACCTTGCTTGTTCATCGGACTAACAATTTATCAACTTCACACGAGCAAGTGTCCTTCTGGATCAATCATCCAGTGGCAGGTGATTTTTCTCTCCTACAAAGATACTTAGAGAAACTCCCAATACTCTCCCTGAATTATGCACTTCAGATTGTCGTAGATGGGAATCAATGGCTGGGTATAGAAAGGCCAACTATCCATTACTATTGTCCAATGATGTTGATTTATTCATTACCAAATAACACCCACAAAATAATTTATTGTCGGCAGGAAGTGACATAGACATATACAAGGTGGAAATCAATATGTTTTGATGTCACAGCTTAATTTTTCTCTGTTGTGGAAATTGCATAATTGTATATATTGTATTCTTTATCACCAAGTGCATTGATCCCCATTTTCAGATAATACAACTTTTAAAATATTATCAGGTAGTTCTAAAATTTCCTGATCCTTATTTTTCTAGAATTTGTTTTCGTGCAACTGTGATAGAAATTATGCATACTTCAAACTTGCTCTTTCACTGATTTATTGAGAAGGCATAGAAATCACAGGTGTGCATATTGGTGCGAATAATTGTATGGAACACCACCGTATTCCCAGGGGCCAAAAGATGGTTGACAAGACTTGTAACTTCCAATAAATAACATCATAAGGTAATACTTTTAAACGAATGCACTGATTGACAGTTTGTGATATACAACTGCTACATGACTTTATTTTAGATTTTATTCGAGCTACAAGAGAACTTACGACACTCCACTGAATTCCTGATAAAGGTCATGCACATTTCAGATTAGTAATTTTTGTATATGTAAGAAGATATTGATAATTCTCTTGATTGTGAAAACATGTGAGACAATTTTTGAGAATTACAAAGAGCAGAAAGAGAAATTTTGAGACAGTCCGCAAAATTTCAGATGAGATTTCTTGTGTCATGACGATTTTTTATTGATAATTTCCTGTATATGTGGGAAAGATCAATGTATGTAATCATTTTTTAGTTCAGCGAACATGTGAGTATTGAACACGTGTAGGGTGATTATACCAGTAACTGCTATTCAACAGCACTATATGATCGATATTTCATATTGTGGATAAACGTTCCGTTATGATATTACGACCAGTAAAGTTTCAGTTGTTTTGATTTATTCATTTTGTTTTTTGCAGTGTTTCTCCCTGAGCTTGGACAGTCCAGACATATTTGTGTGAAAGAAATGCACTAAAGACACCAAGAAACTAAAGAAACAAAGTAATCTGAACGCCTCAGAGAGAAGACTCACTCTCGGATGATACTATCGCATGGCACACTAAAACACGGCAAACGATATGACGGGTCATTGAAGATTTACCTATTTGGGAACCTTTTCATGACATTAAAGAACATTAGTTGGATTATCATAAATCAGTGGTAATTTTCTTCACTTGGGTACATACTACATGGACATCGTCCATTCATTGTCGAAACATCATTTGGCAGATTCACATAAACGAAATATCAAAGTTTCCATATATACAATCATCAAACACATAACACGATACTCCGGGGAAAAAATATTGCTTTTTTACCAATCTTACGAATATAAAACACTTGTAACAACCATTTTAACCAAGAGTGTAAAGCATAGGAGAATGTAACATGGGGAAGTCCCATTTGGGCCAAAATGGCCCACTTCAAGCGATTCAAGGGCAACGAAACTTATGCAAATCACGAAGATACATAGTCGTATGCATGAATTAGAAAAACAGTTACCCAACAAATTTTGAGAAAACGACCGTCAATGTTCAAAATTGGCCTTTTTTCGTAAAATATGGTCGTCCAATATTTCTCGTCAAATATGGCCGTCAAAGAATTCGAAAATAAAAAATACTTCCCTTTTGAAATATTTTCAGGCATTTTTGTGCAAAATATCAGAAACATTCCATCGTAAACTTTAAGGATAAACAAGTGAATGGATAGGACTACTTCGACAGCTCATATTATAAATATCATCATGACACTTTCATATCACTTTTGCCATATAATATGATGATGTTATTTCCAAATATATAATATAATATAAATTTACTCACTTGTTGAAATGAAATTGTTCTTCATCCCGCTGAAGACTTCCACTGGGTTCACTTTTAATGGCATGGATATATCTGGTGCAAAGTCGGGGCATGGCGGGATTGAACCTAATGCGGTGTGAACGAGGTCATTCAATCCTAGAGTTAAATCGATTTGTAAATCTAAATTGGACATTTGGGATTTATACTACGAATTCTCTCCGAAACACAATATACTTAGAGTTGACAACAAATCAATCAAATAGATCTCATATACATATTATACCATGAAAAGGTTGATTTATTTCAAGATCACCTCAAGTATAACTCGCAGTTAACACTGGAATTTGTGCAGTAATATGTTGAGTGGTTATTGTCACATATTCAAATTCGATAAAATTAGCCCAAAGGCTAAGGTAACCCGACAATATATGTTTTATATATTAGATATTAGCCATTTTTCCCTGAGACCACCGTCAAAATGTGGTCTCTGGTCAAACTCAAGGTCAAGAGAATATCAAGCATACACGTTAATGGTGTATATCTTTCCTCATGTGTCCACAACTGATTGCTAAGCTGTAAATTCAGTAACAAGAAAGATATTAGCAATTTTGTGCTATAGCCTAGAAAATGAAGTCAATAGTCGAATTCAAAGTCATCAAAATAATTAGCATACATCATTCCCTATATTTGCACAATTGGTTCCCCATGCTGAAAAGTCGATCAGAAGCCAGATATAAGCCATTTTGTTCTGTGACCTTGGAAATGATATCAAAGGTCGAATTCAAGGTCTTGGCAATATTCAGCGTATATCATTTTCAATTGTGAACATTTTTCAATGTTCACAATTGATTCCTAAGGTGTAAAGTCGATATTAAGCGGGATACTGTCCATCAGTATACTAGCGAGCATGAAGTTTTGAATATGATGAAATGGGCACTTTATTTTGCAGCAATTAACGAAACCTCAAAATATGGCATTTATATTTTTCTCGGAATCTCTTCAAATCTACACAATACAACCTTCACGGAATTATATTGATACGACAGTCAGTTGTGAACGGGCAAAAGGGGTAAAAACGCCACAGTCTCTGTTTTGATTTTCTACCCGGCACGGGTGACAAGGTACCCAATGCTATGTGGAAATTTAGTTTATAGCGGATTTTCCTGTTGGAAGCAGCTTAACAAAATATTTCACCCAAAAATGTTGCTTTGCAAGTCGAGTACTGGGGGCAAAGTCAACAAGTTAAATTGATGTAGCATGTTCAAATAAATGATAGACAAGCTATCGTACAAATTTTTTATTTTGCTTCGCGAATTTACATGGGTATGGAATTTTGGGTCTGGAAAGTCCTTGATTTTGTCATCCACAGAAGTGTGGGAACCATGTGAATATAATCGCAATATGTCATGACGACAGAAGTCCAGACTCAAAATAAACTTCCCATTCCCCGCACGGAATTCGAACTACGCACCCACAAGAGGCGACACATGTCTACAGTAGAAAATAATCAGTAGAAAATAATGTATAAAAACGAATATTCATATAGATTTGATGCTCATAAACCTGATAATGATACTCACCTGCCAAACAATCAAAAACAATTTTGACGTTTCTGTTGGCCAATCCAGCTACTTTCAATGTTTAACCACTAATGAAGATTGATTCGTTTGTACCTTGATCGTTGGAACTAAAAGGTGTATCCACATAATACCTAATTACCTGTTATATGGCTTGATAGTACCTAGTAATGGCATCACTCACGAGGAATATAACGCACATTGAGTCTCACATAGAGAATACAATCCAATTAAACACAACGCGCTAGTTACTGACAAACTTGCGTACAAACTTTTTATAGGATGGACTCATCTCAGGGCTTCTCAATTGCCATGGTATAATGTATAAAAGTGTCATGTCGCCGTTTCAAGCCTGCGTGAACAACAGACAAATATACACTCTCTATGCCCCCCCCCCCCCCAGAAGATCTGGCGTATTCAGTAACAGTTTGTAGGAAGGACAATCAATCAGATGTCTATTATATTGAGAGTATGATTCACAGACTTTGATACTGCAACTTTTTTTGGCCTTCTTTCGTGTGTGCGTGACATAAATGTGCCCTTCTGATGATTTATTGGAATGCTTGGAGATCACAGGTGTGTACTGTGATGAGAATAATTGTCTCGAACACCACCATACATATCTCAAGGGGCCAAAACATGGTTGACAAAGACGGTATAGTAGCATTTATTATATGCTCTGAGTTAGGACATTTTGTTACGATCTTGTTGTTTCTCCAGGAGGTAAGACGGTTCGAAACATGTTTGTTTAAGACAAATGTGCGCAGATTCAAGGTCATCAGAATATTTGGCGTGTGACATTTCCTATATGTCCATCATTGATTCCCACACTATGAGGTGAATAAGCGAGATATTAGCCATTTCGTCCTGTCACCTTGAAAATCATGTGAAAATAAGGTCATCGGTCGAGTCGAGGTCACGAGAATATTCAGCATAACACTGACAATTGAATTGTCGGTCACCCACGTGAGGTACAGATGAATAGGTCAGACATGCAGCACTGTACATTATATTATTTTGAGTTTGACCACAATTGATTCCTGAGCTGTAAAGTTGATAAGTGAGATATTAGCCATTTGTGATCTGACCTTGAAAGTTAGGTCAAAGATGAAGTTCAAGGTCATGAGAATATTCAGCATACATCAGTTCCTGTTCGCAATTGATTCCTAAGCTGTGAAGTCGATAATAAGCGAGATATTAGCCATTTTGTTCTCTGACCTTGAAAATGAGGTCAAAGGTAAAACTAAAGGTCACAAAAAATTCACCACATATCATTTCCTATATGTTCACTATGGATAAGCTGTACAGTTGATAAGTGAGATATTAGCATTTTGTGCTCTGGCCTTGAAAATAAGGTCAAGGTCAAATGCAATGACATCGAGATATTCAGTGTATATCATTCTCTATATGTCCGCAATTAGTTCCCAAGCTATAAAGTCAAGGTATAGCCTTTTTGTCCTTTGCCCTCGAAAATGACACAGCAATTTTTCCTACATGTTGACAATTGATCCCTAAGCTGTAAAGTCGATATAAGCGAGATATTAGCCATTTTGTCCTGTGACCTTGAAAATGAAGTCAAAGGTCAAAGTCAAGGTCATGAGATTATTCAGCATAATATCATTTCCAATATGTCCACAATTGATTTCTTCAATATTAGGTGAGATGTTTGGAAAAATGTTCCCCACTATAAAGCAAGGGCGATTCAAGGGCAATGAAATAGATGTGGAATCAATACCCAGTATTTATACACATCGCAGGGGCTCATATGACGAGTGTTATGTCCCAATAAGAAAAAAAAATTACTGAACAGATTCCGAGAAAATGGCCGCCAAAGTCCAAAATGACCATTTTTCGACAAAAACGGCTGCCATTTTGAGAAAAAAGACTGAAAATAAAAAAATTAAAAAAACTTATTTCCCTCTGGAACTTTTTTTTTAGTATTTTTGTGCGAAATTTCAGAAAGATTCGACCGTAAACTTTAAAGATAGAAATATGAACGGACGGACAACGGACGCAAAACCATTACAATAGGTTATCGGCCCATAGATCCGGTAACCTAAAAAACAATCTCTTGGATGTCACTGTTCCATGCCAATCTGGAACAAAGCAAACGAGACAATCAGAGATTGCAGACCCTCGCCCTTCAGATTTAGTCACTAAAATTAGGCGATAATTGAGTTTTGGTCTTAAGACCATCGGTTGTACGCCATACGATTGGGAATTGGCCAAAGAAAAATACAAAAAGAGGTTGAAGATTTAATATTGATTAGAACCGGAGTTATAGCCATTTATGTGATTTTCTTTTTTCCGTTGCCATGGCAACCGTTTTGTGAGCCACTACCATAGCACTCCAGCCCTATAAATTTCAAATCGATCGGACCGTTTGTCTTTGAGTTACGAGCGCGGACATTTGCACTGAAACGTCGCTGGCCAAAAAATAACCGAAATCGTGACCCCCAATTTTTCGACATCGGGCGATAATAGATAGTTTTCGTCGTACGACCATCGATCGTACACCAAACGATCGAGAATTGGCCAAAAAAAATACAAAAATAGTTGGACAAATTAATATTAAGTAGAACCGGAGTTAGAGCCAATGATGTGATTTTCTCTTTTCCGTTGCCATGGAAACCGTTTCCATCCGATTTCGGTAAAATTTTAAAAGGACTGAGCCACCACCATAGCACTTTTGCCCTATAAATTTCAAATCGATCGGACCGTTTGCCTTTGAGTTATGAGCGCGGACATATGCACTGAAACGTCGCTGGCCAAAAATAACCGAAATCGTGACCCCCAATTTTTCGACATCGGGCGATAATGGAGAGTTTTCGTCGTACGAGGATCGGTCGTACACCAAACGATCGGGAATTGGCCAAAGAACAATACAAAAATAGTTGGAAAAATTAATATCAGGTAGAACCGGAGTTAGAGCCAATTATGTTATTTTCTTTTTTTCCGTTGCCATGGCAACCGTTTTCATCCGATTTTGGCAAAAATTTGAAGGGTCTGAGCCAGCACCATAGCACTTTTGCCCTATAAATTTCAAATCGATCGGGCCGTTTGCCTTTGAGTTATGAGCGCAGACATTTGCACTGAAACGTCGCTGGCCAAAAAAAAAATCGAAACCGTGACCCCCAATTTTTCGACATCGGGCGATATTGGAGGGTTTTGGTCGTACGACCACGGGCCATATATCAGATGATCAGGAATTGGCCATAGAAAAATACAAAATTAGTTAGAAAAATTTATCTTGAATAGAACCGGAGTTATGGTCAATTATTGATTTTTACATTTTCCGTTGCCATGGCAACAGTTTTTGTCCGATTTTGACCAGATTCGAGGAGGACCGAGCCACTGAGATACCGCTTCATCCCTATAAGTTTCATGTTGACCATTCTCCTTTGAGATATGCGCGCGGACAGACAAACATACAAACAAACAAACATACAAACGGACAGACCCAATTGCAATACCCTCTGCCCCTATCGGGGCGAGGGTAATGACATGATTACTCATTATGAGTTTGGAAATAAACTGTGGTTGGGAAGGCTTTCTATAGCATTAAGGCAAATTGAGTTTACGTGATGAGTGGTAATTTTCATCACTTGGGACATTCACGTATGGGTGTGATATTTTACAGACAGTGGTCGTACCATGATTACCCTCGCCCCGATAGGGGCAGAGGGTATTGCAATTGGGTCTGTCCGTTTGTATGTTTGTCTGTCCGCGCGCATATCTCAAAGGAGATCAACATGAAACTTATAGGGATGAAGCGGTATCTCAGTGGCTCGGTCCTCCTCGAATCTGGTCAAAATCGGACAAAAACTGTTGCCATGGCAACGGAAAATGTAAAAATCAATAATTGACCATAACTCCGGTTCTATTCAAGATAAATTTTTCTAACTAATTTTGTATTTTTCTATGGCCAATTCCTGATCATCTGATATATGGCCCGTGGTCGTACGACCAAAACTCTCCATTATCGCCCGATGTCGAAAAATTGGGGGTCACGGTTTCGATTTTTTTTTGGCCAGCGACGTTTCAGTCCAAATGTCTGCGCTCATAACTCAAAGGCAAACGGTCCGATCGATTTGAAATTTATAGGACAAGAGTGCTATGGTGGTGGCTCAGTCCCTTTAAAATTTTGCCAAAATCGGATGAAAACGGTTGCCATGGCAACGGAAAAAAAGAAATTCACATAATTGGCTCTAACTCCGGTTCTATTTGATATTAATTTTTCCAACTATTTTTGTATTTTTCTCCGGCCAATTCCCAATCGTTTGGTGTATAACCGATGGTCGTACGACGAAAACTCTCCATTATCGCCCGATGTCGAAAAATTGGGGGTCACGATTTCGGTTATTTTTGGCCAGCGACGTTTCAGTGCAAATGTCTGCGCTCATAACTCGAAGGCAAACGGTCCGATCGATTTGAAATTTATAGGAATAGAGTGCTATAATGGTGGCTCAGTTCCTTTAAAATTTTGTCAAAATCGGATCAAAACGGTTGCCATGGCAACGGAAAAAAAGAAAATCACATAATTGGCTCTAACTCCGGTTCTACTTGATATTAATTTTTTGAACTATTTTTGTATTTTTCTTCGGCCAATTTCCCGATCGTTTGGTGTATGACCGATGGTCGTACGACGAAAACTCTCCATTATCGCCCGATGTCGAAAAATTGGGGGTCACGATTTCCGTTATTTTTGGCCAGCGACGTTTCAGTGCAAATGTCTGCGCTCATAACTCAATGGCATACGGTCCGGTCGATTTGAAATTTATAGGGCTGGAATGCTATGGTAGTGGCTCATCCCCTTTCAAATTTTGCCAAAATCGGGTGAAAATGGTTGCCATGGCAACGGAAAAAAGAAAATCACATTATCGGCTATAACTCTGGTTCTAATCAATATTAAATGTTCAATCTATTTTTGTATTTTTCTTTGGCCAATTCCCAATCGTATGGTGTACAAGCGGTGGTCTTAAGATCAAAACTCTCAATTATCGCCTAATTTTAGTGACTAAATCTGAAGGGCGAGGGTCTGCAATCTCTGATTGTCTCGTTTATATTGGATTACGGCGTCTCTGACCTATTTTGGTCAGGTGCTATGCACTAAGAGCCTTACAAAAATTACACTTTATCAGTATCTGGTATTTCAACTGGTTTCAGCGAACACTGAGTAAGAGTTGGTAACAATAACACTAAGGATTGTGTTGTGGAAAACTTTAGTAGCCAAACATTAAAAGTCCAATATTATAACAATCGAATTTTGTTCACGATGACGTACTTTGCTGACATTTCCAATGCTTACTCTGTCTTCAAATATTATAATACTCCCAATGTTCCAATGCTATTCTGCACAAATATTTTCCTGTCTTTGATGTATTGTGCTTCACTACTAACTGCGATGGTTTAATGTCTCATTATCCCAAGAG
This sequence comes from Terebella lapidaria, assembly GCA_949152475.1. Taxonomy (NCBI): domain Eukaryota; kingdom Metazoa; phylum Annelida; class Polychaeta; order Terebellida; family Terebellidae; genus Terebella; species Terebella lapidaria. The sequence continues at coordinate 28,970,844 of OX424569.1, read as the reverse complement.
TGCATTGTAACTGTGGCTTATGGCCATGGATGTTGATTTGGTCATGTATCCATTCTCTATCATGGCGTTACTATCAGATCACACTAACGGAGTAATTGTCAAACATATCAAGGTGCAAGAAGTGTAGTAGCGTAACGTAATATGTATAGTGCTTGAACATTCCTGTCCAGCATACAAATGTACAATGTACTATTTTTCAGATATTATTCACTAAAAAATACATGATATGTGCTGTTGCCATGGCAACGGAAAATGTAAAAATCAATAATTGACCATAACTCCGGTTCTATTCAAGATAAATTTTTCTAACTAATTTTGTATTTTTCTATGGCCAATTCCTGATCATCTGATATATGGCCCGTGGTCGTACGACCAAAACTCTCCATTATCGCCCGATGTCGAGAAATTGGGGGTCAAGGTTTCGATTTTTTTTTGGCCAGCGACGTTTCAGTCCAAATGTCTGCGCTCATAACTCAAAGGCAAACGGTCCGATCGATTTGAAATTTATAGGGCAAGAGTGCTATGGTGGTGGCTCAGTCCCTTTAAAATTTTGCCAAAATCGGATGAAAACGGTTGCCATGGCAACGGAAAAAAAGAAATTCACATAATTGGCTCTAACTCCGGTTCTATTTGATATTAATTTTTCCAACTATTTTTGTATTTTTCTCCGGCCAATTCCCGATCGTTTGGTGTATAACCGATGGTCGTACGACGAAAACTCTCCATTATCGCCCGATGTCGAAAAATTGGGGGTCACGATTTCGGTTATTTTTGGCCAGCGACGTTTCAGTGCAAATGTCTGCGCTCATAACTCGAAGGCAAACGGTCCGATCGATTTGAAATTTATAGGAATAGAGTGCTATAATGGTGGCTCAGTCCCTTTAAAATTTTGGCAAAATCGGATAAAAACGGTTGCCATGGCAACGGAAAAAAAGAAAATCACATAATTGGCTCTAACTCCGGTTCTACTTGATATTAATTTTTTGAACTATTTTTGTATTTTTCTTCGGCCAATTTCCCGATCGTTTGGTGTATGACCGATGGTCGTACGACGAAAACTCTCCATTATCGCCCGATGTCGAAAAATTGGGGGTCACGATTTCCGTTATTTTTGGCCAGCGACGTTTCAGTGCAAATGTCTGCGCTCATAACTCAATGGCATACGGTCCGGTCGATTTGAAATTTATAGGGCTGGAATGCTATGGTAGTGGCTCATCCCCTTTCAAATTTTGCCAAAATCGGGTGAAAATGGTTGCCATGGCAACGGAAAAAAGAAAATCACATTATTGGCTATAACTCTGGTTCTAATCAATATTAAATGTTCAATCTATTTTTGTATTTTTCTTTGGCCAATTCCCAATCGTATGGTGTACAAGCGGTGGTCTTAAGATCAAAACTCTCAATTATCGCCTAATTTTAGTGACTAAATCTGAAGGGCGAGGGTCTGCAATCTCTGATTGTCTCGTTTATATTGGATTACGGCGTCTCTGACCTATTTTGGTCAGGTGCTATGCACTAAGAGCCTTACAAAAATTACACTTTATCAGTATCTGGTATTTCAACTGGTTTCAGCGAACACTGAGTAAGAGTTGGTAACAATAACACTAAGGATTGTGTTGTGGAAAACTTTAGTAGCCAAACATTAAAAGTCCAATATTATAACAATCGAATTTTGTTCACGATGACGTACTTTGCTGACATTTCCAATGCTTACTCTGTCTTCAAATATTATAATACTCCCAATGTTCCAATGCTATTCTGCACAAATATTTTCCTGTCTTTAATGTATTGTGCTTCACTACTAACTGCGATGGTTTAATGTCTCATTATCCCAAGAGTGCATTGTAACTGTGGCTTATGGCCATGGATGTTGATTTGGTCATGTATCCATTCTCTATCATGGCGTTACTATCAGATCACACTAACGGAGTAATTGTCAAACATATCAAGGTGCAAGAAGTGTAGTAGCGTAACGTAATATGTATAGTGCTTGAACATTCCTGTCCAGCATACAAATGTACAATGTACTATTTTTCAGATATTATTCACTAAAAAATACATGATATGTGCTGAACATAAATGTACGGTGCTGAGAGAGGTGCGTCTACAATTGTATTCTACGGGAGTCAAATTCCTGTCGCTTATCGGGTGACACTTCTGGAATCAAGATAAATTAAAAATATGACTCACCCAATAACTAGACACTTATTACCTACCAACGTCAGCACGAGGCTCTGGGCTATCTTTACGATGCAGGATTCTGGTATAGAGGGAAATAATTAAATGGATTGTAAAAATGGTCATACACTGTTCTCATAACGTGGAGTCTTGATTGAATAGATGGCATTTGTATTGGCTTTTATCCGTAAATTGCAATATATTGATAGTTCACAGCAAATCCATACATTGACAGGAAAATACACAGTAGACCCCACAGAATGATCCTACATGGAAGAGTTCTTGAGGTATTAACTATTCAAGATTTCTTCAGAATCAATCCCAGAAATTCATCTCTGATATCATAACTGATAGTCCCCTAACGATGGCTGTACATGTATAACTCACGGAGGGTCATGTGAGGGTAGACGGTGTTAACCCACGGACTACTCGTAAAGGGGTATTTTTGGCTTAGTCAGTTGGCACACTGTGCAAGTGTGTCAACTGGGAGAGATATTGTTTTGAAAACAATTCCAAGCATGGCAATGCCCCCTGCATGCTGTGTATTGTTGTGTAGGTCGTTATACGTGGAAACGTCCACCTCATATAGTGTATAATTTATTAGCAGATACGATTCCTATTCACCAAAGGGCTGTTCCGTGTAGTACCATCATATAAAGAGAGGTGAACAATCTATGGCACATTGACATATTACGTGATTATTGATTGTTGCTGTTGCCCAGAACAATAATCAGTTATTCCGATGTTAATTAACAGGCATATAGACATAGGGAATGCACTTACTGAATTTGTTCTGTTATATTTCTGCACAATATGATCATAGCGGGCTAGTGAAAAAATAAAACCCGGCGACAAGCTTCGCCACAAATATGAAGGGCGTACTCGACATTATGAAGTAAACACACTATATAAGTTATGCTGAACTCAAAATAACATCCAATTTCTAATTCCATGAAATATTACACGTGGAACAATGAGCAATAAATGTGTAATTGGCTTATATAAAGTAGCAAGCATAGTGATATTCAAACAGCTATTGGGAAGAATACCAAAACTTTCTTTAAGAAGAAACAACTACTAGAAGATCAACTACCACATAATAGATCACTATTTTGTATTTTTGTGTGTAGAATGCACACCCCACAAAATGAATTTGTATCAATTTCGGTATAAACAAACTCAACAATGATACATATACTAAGCTAAGTTCAAGCATGAAAAGGTCATCCAGAACTGACTGAATAATTATGAATATTTGATGAACGATGACACCAAACCTAACACATTACACATAGCCAAACTATTATACATGAAGAAATTTAGTCACTGAATTCAGTCACGAACACTGAAGGATATTCAAATGAAATCTCACGTTTTATCGTTTGGTCACTGAACTCAACGCCAGTCCAGCATGAATTTTCCATATACTTTTCCTTTACTTCCTTCATTGCATTCGTCTTATACATATATAATAAATATAATATGAAACTATTGATGGGCCTTGTAGTGACTATATGATCAGTGTAACATTCAGAAGAAAACGCCCAGAAATGTTCATATCTGACAAATATCGACATGAATCTGGTGATATTAGAAATCAGCTGCCCAACATCGGATAACATGTAATTTGTGTGGATCACTTCCGTTCGCCAATCAAGCTACTCCCATTGTATGACCACAGACGCACATTGATTTATTTGTCTGTACATTGGTCCTCAGTGCTGGACGATATACCTGCATTTACCTAATTAACTGGTATAGGGCTTGATGATGCCTCGTGTTGACGTCCTTCTGGAGGAATTTAATGATTACAACAAAATCAGGCCAAATGTAGGTTCTCCAGGATCTCGAGAATCTCGAGCTTCTTCCCTCAAGCAAATTCCTTATGATATTTTCACAAAAGCTGTTTATATTCTTAATAAATATAATTGTATGTTGTTACTCAGGAACTTTGATTCATTATACTAAAGTACTTTAATTATAAATGTCTATAATAATAAACACGGTTTATATCCACAAATTCACTCATCTATTTTCATTTATTTTATCCATATGGGCTTACCTGCGTTTCTCCTCATCAACTGAATGTTTCCATTTACATGCTTCATTACCACGTATCGGCGACTAGCAACTTTGTGTGTGTGACAGGACACGAGAATAATTACTAGCAGGTGTACATTTACTAATGCTAGACATGTCACGAAACATACACGTAGAAAGGCTGGAATGACGTCTTAAAATAATATAAATAAGGCCTGCAGTGACAAGTCGCTCTCATTGGACCTTGACTTATACAAAATGTACATGCTAGCCTGTCATTAGACCGACGTAAACATATCGAAGGGACCAGTTCGTTATCTAATGAATGCTCTATAACAGATATAGATCTAGACAGAGTGCGAGAATCAAAATAACAATTTGAACCACGTAATACAGTAATTTGTCTGAATTTTTGCCAAACACAGTGTTGATTTAGGATTGCGTGTTTACGCGGACCTTAAATCAATACAACCGTTGGTTCGGGTCGAGTCTTTTATTTCATTACATCAGGTGGCATAAAACGGGAACTGGATGCTCGTCACCAGCCGGGAGACAGCTTCTGCGAAGTAAACCATCCCTTTCTCTCTTCGAAATAGCTATTTTATGTTTTTATTTTGCGTACGGTGTATCGGAGATACGTGACAGATACCATGTTGGTGTGTTGTATAGTATTACATTATTTTATCGCGCCTTCTACCTCCTACCTTTGTTGTACCATAAGTAAAGTTTCAAGTACAAATCATTGTCGAGCAATAACTGATTATTCGATTCCAATAGTTCAACTACCCACAATGTGGTTATCCACCTGTACATGCGCATGTGATATAATAGCTAAATCGGGGGCCAATGTCGGTTTTTTTTATTAATAACATATATGACAATGTAATAAAAGTTATTAAGACTTGACGTATCTAGTGATATTTTGCAGAAGGTTCATTTTATTGAGAGTATTAGCACTGTAAGATATCCTCCACATTTTAAAGCCTCTGTACACATATACAAATGAGTGTATATTTGGGTTCAATAATGCCTCTTCGTACCCATCCATTATAAACATAAATGCTGTGGCACATAAATCGGTTCACTTGGCATTTTCATTGATCCTGTTTTTTCAGCGGATGTCTCTCATTGCTCTCACTATATTCTACACATAGTTGCAAGTGCTCTTCCGATTCAATCTTCAGGCCTCAGGTAGATTTTCATATCTGCAATGGTACTTGGGGATACTATCAATATTCTCTTTCTAAATTATGTAATACGGAGCATCTAACATGGAAATCCCTGGCTATGCTTTTGGAGGACAATATTGCGTAATATGGTAAAACGATGCTGATTTATTTATCACACGGAACTTCTTCTTGAGCAAGTCATGCAGAATATATTGTGTGGGCAGAAAATGATATGGAAATGTATAAAAAATGTATAAAAATTTTCTTGAAGGTAGCGCTTGTTTTTGTTTTGTTGAACATATATGCACCGTATTTGTCGATAGGGTACCTTAATATGGTATTTTAAGGTACGCAATTCGAAATTTGAGATATAAAATGGTTCTAGGGATTCAAGCAGTTCTCATAATACCATAGGCATTCCTTATCCCATGAGTATTTGTTATTTTAGCAGGCATCAGTATTACACAGATGAACCTTGATGAGAACAGCTATCCAGAACTCCATCATATCAAATCCAGAGGCCAAGCGAGGGTTGGCGAAGACGGTAAGATACATTCATGTGCAGCGATTGACAAAAACGGAAATTATATATGATTTCAGCGGATTCTGAAACGTTACAGATAACATGATGATTTGCTACGAGTTTAGATGAATGTGGACTTACGGAAAACTGTCTGTAACACTAAGGTACATAAATCGAATTCACGTGATTCAGTGGTAATTGTCGTCACTTGGTATGTGATTTTCCACAGCTCCGGGATGTACATTATCCATTTTTCATCGGATTACAACGTTTCTAATTCTTCTTTGTCAGATTTATGTGAAATATAAGCATGGAGCATTTTATAGAGATTGGTCGCCATGTTAACCAGAAAATGGGTGTGTTTTATCAGACGCAGCTTATAGACACCTTGTGGAAGTTTAGATAATCAGAGAGGACAGGGCAGATCTTCAGTTTCTGAGGATGTATGAACTGGGTGACTCATTGTTACCATGTCTCCCAAATGGTCCCATCGATTTGAAAGTTGTTGGGATGAAAAGGCATGGTACTGGCTCGGTCCTCCTCACGTTTTGTCAAAATCGAATAACAAAAGTGAGAATGACATAATTGGCTATTATTTATTTTTCCAACTAATTTATTATTTTTCTTTGGCAAATTCAAGATCGAATGATGTATGACCTACACTATTCAAACTCTTTCATCGCCCCATGAATATTTATATTGAATGAATGCATAATAAGTATTATCAAATATGTTCTATTGAGGTTTTTTATTTTTCATCGAGCTGTGGGATGCCTCTTTGGATATATGTTCAAATATCAGTTTTGTGCGATCATTACTTTTTGTTTCAGAGGTTTTTACAGTCTGTTGAGACTTCAATCCCACAGCTCAGAACCATATAACTGATATTGGCATTTGTATTCTCACGCATTTTTCTGTGGTTCTGAAATAAAATCTATCTCTATCTATCTATCTAACTCGAACATTTGGGCCGGAGTTGGTTATATTTATACCACTTTGAGGTGTTTCTAGATTCATTGCCGTATCGTTGAGCCAGTTTTCAATTTTTTAAAGGGCATTCGTTCAAGAGATGTGCCTTGCTCTTGGAAAAATACAGTGTAATTCTACCGCTCAAGGTCAAACGACAATCTGAAGGTCACAGAAAATGTCCAAATAAAAATTCGCAATAACTCTTCTTATAAAAATAAAACATTTTCTCTGTTGTTTTTTTATATTTTTGTGTCGCCAATTCCCCATCATTTACTATATGACCGATGGTCGTACGATCAAATGTCCCATTTATCGCCCGAGGTAAAAAATGTAAGAGTCATCAGCTGAAATAATCGATTTCAAGTATCAGTAATTCCAAAACCACTGACGAGATTCAGTGGAATATTAAACATAAAGTATGCAACATAAGAGGACGCTTGCGAAGTTTGGGAGGTCAGCATCAATCATTCAGGCTATTGCCTAAAATATAGTCAGAATCGCAATACCTACTGCTGTTAATGATTATTTGTCCTATAATTTTTTATTTTTATGGCCAATTCCTCACCATACAATGTATAACGCATGGCCATACAACTATAATTCCATATTATCGCTCAAGCTCGAATAGTGGAAGCTATCAGCTGATATGACTATAGTGACTGAATCTAAGGGGTGAGGGTTTGCAATCTCTGATTGTCTGGGTTTTTTTAATTCAACGACATGCCTGTTAATTTTTTATCCATTTTCTATCCAAGAAACACAGAATAGACACACAAGAATTACTTCCGATAATACCCAACTTTATACTAATTATGATGTACACTATGATGTTTTGTATTTTTTTCGAATTTTTCACAGAAATCAATAAACCTGAATAATGTAAATGCGTGATGCTGTTTACATCAAACTAAGATACCAAAAAAAAAAATTTTCGAAATTATTTTCCTCAAATTAATATTGCACATTAATTCGTGGTATAAGCTGCAGAGAGTTGTTAACAAAACGAAAGCCGCTTATTTGATATATTGTAATAACACTCACAACACAACATCCTAAATTATGCACCGGTAAATTATAACAAGATTGTCACTGTTTCTAATTTCTATTACAGGATTATTTCCTACGTTACACATTACATATCACTAACAATGAAATATATACTATCAACACTATGGTGACTGGTACATGTCATTATTTTTTCCCCAGATATCCCTCATACAATGTGAAAAAAAAAACACCAGGGGTATGTGGTGCGAATAATGATGATAACATGGATTCCGTACTGTACAATAAACTCTTCATTTTATAGGAATAATATCTCGGCATGCATGTTCACATAATGCACGTGAATTGATTGGAAACAGAAACAGATAGAGAAATGAATAGAGACAGGACCATTCAACAAGTCTTTTTCATCGAAAATTCTGTGGGACTCATGCACTAGATGTTTTCACTGCTCGAAAAGCCTCAATCATCTTCTCAACAACTAGAGAAGATAAACAAAGGTTTCGTTATTGAAGTGGAAAGTGCGGGAAGTCATGTATATGATCCTCACAGTCGAAGTTGATTGCCAAGTGTTTTTACCCACAGCCTCCAACAATATAAATGCATTATAGCGATCGCTATTGAGGAAGTCTTTATGATATTTTACGTCACAGTGCCGCTGAGACATAACACAAGGTCATGGAAATATTGATGGAAAGGCCAAACAAATGTTCCTTGCATTAAGGGTCCGTGATCACATAGAGAGTTGAATAAAGGTGTTCTGTAATTACGGAGATCAATGAGGAAAACTTCACTAACTGCTTACCATGCTGAGTTATCCGAATTATCATGCTACCGGACTTTAGATCCGATAACCTATTGGCATGGCGTTGCGTCCGTTGTTGGCTTCGGTGATTATTTTCATGAATAAACTTCAGGATCGAGTTTTTTTTTCCAAAAATACAGAACAAATATACCAAAACTATTCAAAAAGGGTTGTATCTTTTACTCTTGATTTTGTCTTTTTTTTAAATTGTTGTAGGTGTGAAATGACCGGTAACATTTTTGTCATGTCACCCTGCCTCAAACATATCACCTACCATGTACTGAGCATCTGATGTGTTCCCTAAAAAGTAACATATTTGTCTTAACCTTGCAATGTCACGTCGCTCCGACTCATTAATACTCATTAATACTAATCAACATAATATACCTATCGACATCTGGTTGAATGGCATGATCTGGTAGCGTCATAGGTGAGTAGTGAACCTCTTGTGCATCTCCCGGGGATATCAGCATTCATTCGTCCTGGGAGTTCACTGTGGTTTTCCCTGCCTAGTTGTAAGTTTTAACCGTTATTCTGTGTTTGATAAGCAGGTGAACAAATTACTGACATTGGTGAACACGCTGCATGCTATGATGTATATGCTATCATTAGCAGAGTAAGAGCCAAGGCGCCGATTTTTACCTTGGCAGCTATTTTAAATAGCAAAATAAGGTATCAAAACCATTGTTAAATATCTAAGAAGTGGCGGCTATGAGCTTCCGTAGCCTCGCTCTCAGCTGATACGTAAGGAAGCATATTTTGATCATCCACATAACCTGTTGTTTCATGACGACTTGTTGTGTTAGCTTACACAACAAGACGTGTTAACGTGGAAATATCACGCCAGGTTGTCTTGACATGATAAACTCAGCAAGATGTCTCACAATATCACAACAAGTCATCTTAACGTGAAATTTATCACATCAAGACATCCTAACGTGGAAATTTATAATGATTAGATGCCATCATATGTAAAATATCACAACAAACATCTTATCATAATATTTCTCACGTTAATGTGTTGATATCTTTTTCACATTGTACATATTATGACATCTAAGCATGATAAATTTTTACAGTAGGACGTCTTGTTGTGATAAATTTCACATTAAGTTGACTTGTTGTAATATAAATGAAATTGTGAGACATCTTGTTGACTTTATCATGTTAAGACAAATCAACGTGATATTGTCACGTTAACACGTCTTAACCTCAAAGATAACAGGACAAGCCATGTTGAAACAATGGGTTATGTGTATGCTCAAAATGTGCTTTCATAGTTACATTTTATCTGGCCGTTCAAGTCCCACACAATATGCCGTTCAAACTGGGTAAAGTACACTATTCTGAAAATAAAACAGTTGATGAAGTTTTATTAATATAAGGCCAGCGGCCCATGATATCATAGTACAAGGTGATATATATGCGGTACCAACCACAAACAAGTACATGCATGAAACCAAAACTGATTTGTCGGTCCATTAGTATGTATACGTTATGATACGCTGTGATATGCTCCGTGCATATTCATAGCATCATGTAAAGTAATTGCTCGGGCTTTGACACACTGTTTGTTTGACATTATACAGTGAATTTTTTGCTCACTGGTGAAGTATTTTACAATAAATTTAACACGTAGGTTTGTCTTATAGTCTGATTGGTAACTCACTATTGAGTATGTAAACAATATCGTCAGTCATAGTTGAATAATTGTATGTTATTAGTCTCTTTTTTGGAAATTTTTTTTTCGGAAATTTCTTGGTGAACCTCTCTAACAATCTGTTTTTCGGAAATTATTTTTATCACACACTATAAACTACAATGCTATAGGACTCCAAAAGGTGTGATAACCTTTTCTGTATCACTCTACTTCAAATATAATCTGTATCTACTGAAACTACTTTTTTACTGTACATTACGTAAAGCCCATTTTTATGTAAAAGAACAATGTTATATACGTAAAGTAACCTAGCAACCGAGAGTTACTTTCCTAGCTCAGACAGAGAGTATAGAACACTCTGCTTGTGGTTTTTCGGACATCACCAGCATATTCATGAATATTAATTTAATATTATTATATTAATGATCATTATCAATTTTCGTATGATAACGACAGTATCTATAATTATGTCTGAACAGTTGTGTGTGATAAAATAAAAACCACGCTCGTGTGTTTTCCGCAAAAAGATATCGGTCTCGTTTGGTCTGGCGGATAAACACAGAATACACTCGTCCTTCGGACTCGTCCATCCTGAATTCATCCGCCAGACCAAACTCGACCAATATCTTTTTGCGGAAAACACACTCGCATGGTTTTATATATGTATACTAATTCCATCAGCTGAACAGTAGAAACAAACACATTTAACACACTGTCTGCCCCTGATGACGCCGGTGTGTCTTTGGATAAACTATTTGGTCGGGCTTTGTTTTTATTGCACAATGTTGTATTTTACGTTTGTTATTGGCATCATCAAAATCTGACTCTATTGGTGGTAATAGATTGATACTTACATTGGTAAACCTGTCTAGTTAACCTCTCTAGCAATATTAAGAAACACTGAATAATCACGCAAACTCTATAATATATGATGCAATCTATGATATTACATATTCTGAATTTGTTTAACCCAAGAACTCAACGAAATTAAAATTGATAAATCGTGACATGCTCTTTATATCAAATCAAGATACCAATTTACCAAAAGATGGTTTTCTATGTGTATGCGTTACATGTAACTAATCAGATTCATATCATTTTTCAAACTCGAGACAGTTTCGGTTGTTGCAGGAAATTGCTTGCCTACATCCACCAGGGATTTTGCGCGACCAAGAGTGAATTGCTTCATACAACCTGAAAAGATTGTACGGCGTGTGATCAAACCAGTTATGATGCCAAGCATGTGATATCTTTCATTATTATATAGATACAACTTGACACAGAGTATGCAATTATGCGCCAGAAAATGATACCAATACATTTGTTCTGTAACTTTTGCGGAAGTCATCCCAAGGACACGCTACTACAACAAATTAGAATATACTATTGACACTATAGTATCCGCATACCCCTCATCCAAGGACACAAATGAACGCCCGGTGTAATGAGAATAATAGTGATGACATATATTAAACACTATACGATAAACTTTACATGATATGCAAATAACTGTCTCGACAGGAACTCATGTTCATATACACTGTAAGCACATTAATTGAATGGAGAATGGAGGAATATTCAACAAAGCAGAAGCAGACAACAATACGAGACAATCAGAGATGACAGACCCTCGCCCTTCAGATTAGTCACTAAAATCAAAGCTGATGACATTTGCATTTTCAACGTGGGCGATAAGCGGGGATCTTAAGCATACGACAATTGGTCATATATCAAATGGTCAGGAATTGGCCAAAGAAAAATACAAAAATTATGGGAGGATTAATCATTAATTTAAGTAGAGTTTTTGCGATTTCTCTATTTTGACCATATTCTCGACCACGGTCTGAATTCTTGACACTGACCTTCCAAAATTTGCAGGCTCACTCAGATTTGTACTGTGTAAAATATTCTATTGAATATCTTCAGTGGTTTCTGAATTATTACTACTTGAAATATTACGAATCGGTAATTTCAGCTCATGACCCTTACATTCTCGACCTTGGTCGATATTGGGGAATTTTGATCGTACGACCATTGGTCATATAGCAAATGATGGAGAATTGACCACAGGAAAATACAAAATCATTAGGGAAAAATAATCATGAATATAAACGAAGTTATTGCAACTTTTCCAATTTGACCTCTGCTGTGACCTTGACCTTGTCGTTCAATATTGAGCTGTAAAATTTCACCGTAATGTTTCTATCATCAAGACACATCTCATGAAGAAAAAAAGTTTAAACAGATTGATAATTGGCTTTACAATAGGGTCTCGAATCTCAGAACACTCACAAATAATAAAATCGTGACCCCCAAATTTTCGACCGTGGGCGATAATTGAGAGTTTTGGTGTTAAGACCCTCGCTTGTACGCCATACGATCGGGAATTGGCAAAGAAAAATACAAAAATAGGTTGAAATTTTAATATTGATTTAGGAACCGGAGTCATAGCCAATTATGTGATTTTATTTTTCCTGTTGCCATGGCAAACGTTTTCATCCGATTTTGACAAATAGGTGCAAAATGACCGGTAACATTTTTGTCATGTCACCCTGCCTCAAACATATCACCTACCATGTCCCAACAATGTCCCTGATGTGTTCCCTAAAACGTAACATATTTGTCTTAATCTTGCAATGTCATGTCGCCCTGACTCAAGCATAGTAATTAATATTAATCAACATTATACACATATCGACATCTGGTTGATAGACATGATCTGTGGCGTCTTGTGTGAGTAGTGAAACTCTTGTGCATCTCCCGGGGATATCATCATTTACTCGTCCTGGGGCTTCAATGTGGTTTTCTCTGCCTATTTGTAAGTTTCAACCGTTATTCTGTGTTTCATAAGCGTGTGAATGTAAGTATCAATCTATTACCACCAATACAGCCAAATTTTGATGATTTCAATGACAAACATCAAAGACAACATTTTGCAATAGAAACAAAGCCCGACCAAATACTTTATCAAAAGAACACTGGCGTCATCAGGGACAGACAGTGTGGTAAATGTAGTTGTTTCTACTGTACACCCGATGGAATTAGTATACAACTGCCCAACAACCTATGAAAACGATGAAAACATTCTCTGATGGGCTAGTTTTGCAGTACATATACCCGCACAATATGAAATCTCATGAACACAATAATAATGGATTTGTTGATTTGTAACTTCTGTGATTTCGTATTGTTATCGTTACTTTGTTATTCAAAGTTCAGAGCAAACTCCAAATATGTTCAAACACTCATTAGACATTTGCCTCACCCCCAGAGGGCACGTTTTCTATGTTCGTTCGAGTCCCACACAATGTGCCTTTCAAACTGGGTAAAATTTCAGCTGAACTATTCTGAAAAAAAAACAGTTGATGAAGCTTTATTAATGTAAAGCCAGCGGCCCATAATACAGAATGGTACAATGTGATATATATGCGGTATCAATTGCAAACAAGTACATCCATGAAATCATAACTGATATTTCGGCCCATTAGTATATATACGTTATGATGCGTTATATGCTCCGTGCATATTCATAGCATCATGTAAATAAATTGCTAGGCCTTTGACACACTGTTTGTTTGACATTATACAGTGAACATTTCGCTCACATGTGAAGTATTTTACAATACATTTTACACATAGCTTTGTCTGATAGTCTGATTGGTAGCTCACTATTGAGTATGTGAAGAATTTCATCATTCATAGGTGAGTAATTATTAGTCATAGGTTAGTAATTGTTGTGGAAGAGAGGTTCTTTTGTTTACAGTAGTTGAGAAGTTATTTTTTTTCGGAATTTTCCTGGTAAACCTCTCTGGCAATCGCGGATAAGGAACACTCTATAAACTCTATGCTATATAATGATGCAATTATGAAACGGCATATTCTGAATTGCTTGCAGACAATAAATCAACAAACATAGAATTGATGAAACGTGAGATGCTCTTGCTCTTATATCTAATCAGGATACCGAACTCTTGAAATTGTCTTGAAATAGTAGACGGTATGCTTGCGTTACATGTATTTATTAAAATTAATATCATATTTCAACATGATATGGACAGCATCGCATGCAACAGGAAATTGCTTTGCCTACCTCCGTCAGGGACCTTGCGCGCCCACGTGCATACGTCTGAAAATACAACCTACGAAGATGAACAGCGTGTGATTAAACCAGTCATGATGCCAAGCATGTTACATACTTAATTATTAGATACAAATTGAGTCTGCAATGATGCACCAGGAAATGATATCAATACAAGATTCGTTTTGCGACATTTGTTCTGTAACTTTTTCGGAAGTCATTCCAAGGACACGGTACTACAACAAAGAAGCCCATACTATTGACTCTATGGTGGCTAATATACATATCACATTTCCCCGCACATCCCTCATCCACGGGGACAAAATGAACGCTCGTTGTATGACGAGAATAAAAGTGATGACACATATCAAGCACTGTACGATAAACTTGTAATAATATGCGAATAATATCTCGGCAGGAACTCATGTTCATTTATGCCCATAAATGGAATAGAGACATGATCTTTCAACAGGTCTTTTGTTCAAATTTATGAGGGGCCTCTACAAGTGATGCTTCGTTGCTGGAGATGCCTCGTTCATGAACAACGGGTTCTCATTATTTAGCAGGAAGTTTGGGAAGCCAGGAAAATAATCATTGCGGTAGAAATTTATATTTTAGGTTTTTTTCCGCAAAGCAGTCAACAATATAAATGCATCATAGCTATATTTACAGGAGAGGGACTTAGAGTGTGGAGTAGCATACACTCGGTGGATGTAGTTTATGACTGCCCGACAGCCTCTCAAAACAGTTGAGATTTGAATAGGAGGATGGACATGACCACTTGAGTACCTAGTCACAAGCCGAAAGGCTGATGTGTTTATGCATTCAATCACTTATTCGTGACATTGAATATGTTACGTTACCATTGAAGATATTATAACATAACTGATGATGACATAATTTAACTGAAAGGTTTGGAAATGCCCTTTTGTCCCAATGTTTACGATCATTCTATTCCGCAAATTCCTGATACAACATTTGCTATACACTGTAGTTATGAAATGGTCGGAAAAGAAAATGAGAAGTTTGTTCATTAAATGTTGATTGTCGATTGTCTAATATTTGTTGATTTGTTGATTGTCTAATATTTTTCAATAATTGTCAACTTATTCAGTATGTACGAACACATATATTATGTTCGTGAATGGGTGATGTTATGCATGGATATTGCACCTGAAACTGAGATTTCAGACAAAAACAAATAATTAGTCAATAATCAGAAAAGAATAAAAACTCATGTGATATGAATTTCATTGGTTGACGTGAAAAATGATAATTAATGCAACTCTTCCATTCTACTTGGTGAATACCTGGTGAATACTCAGTCACTATCAGCTCATATCAGTGGAAATACGGCTTCATTGCTCATTTCACACGTGCGTGCTCACGAGTATTGATGGAGCTGACAGGCAATTTCCTGAAGGGAAGGATTCCCTTCCTACAAATGAAAACAGAATTTGCACGTGTAAATGAGAACTGTGAATAATGAGGAACGAACTTGTTTCCATGTGTAGTGAAACTAGATGTCCATCTCTCCGAAAATAATAAAGGCATCATGATTTTCAGAATAAAAGATGAGAATACTCAGAATTTGTGAACAGCAATACATTCGCTAGCAACTGCGATAAAGGATAAAACAAATAACTCGATGATGCTGCTTATCGTACTTTGTTGTGAAATTGATAACTCAGAACTACAGAAATATACTATGTAGTTATTATATATGTACAGCTTTTCCACAACCAACGATATATGTTTTGATGCTAAAAGATCACTTAATATTATTTGTCATCAAAGTCTGATTGTAGTTTTGTAGTGTTTCGGTACATACATTAGTCGAATCAAGATATATTCCCTAAAAAAATCATATCGCAATTGATCACGTGTGGGGCCCACGTCGGGCCCACGCGGATACAACTTGACACAGAGTATGCAATTACGCGCCAGAAAATGATACCAATACATGATAATCTTTGCGACATTTGTTCTGTAACTTTTTCGGAAGTCATCCCAAGGACACGCTACTACAACAAAGTAGCATATACTATTGACACTATAGTATCCGCATAGCCCTCATCCAAGGACACAAAGGAACGCTCGGTGTAAAATGAGAATAATAGTGATGACATATATTAAACACTATACGATAAACTTTTCATGATATGCAAATAACTGTCTCGCATATCAAGTGACCCCCAAATTTTCGACCGTGGCCGATAATTGGGAGTTTTTGTCTTAAGACCATCGGTTTTATGCCATAGGATCGGGAATTGGCAAAGAAAAATACAAAAATAGGTGGAGAATTTAATATTGATTAGAACCAGAGTTATAGCCAATTATGTGATTTTATTTTTTCCGCTGCCATGGCAACCGTTTTCATCCGATTTTGACAAATAGGTGTAAAATGACCGGTAACGTTTTTGTCATGTCACCCTGCTTCAAACATATCACCTACCATGTCCCAACCATGTCCCTGATATGTTCCCTAAAACGTAACATATTTGTCTTAACCTTGCAATGTCATGTCGCCCCGACTCAAGCATAGTCATTAATACTAATCAACATATACACGTATCGACATCTGGTTGATAGACATGATCTGTGGCGTCTTGTGTGAGTAGTGAAACTCTTGTGCATCTCCCGGGGATATCATCATTTACTCGTCCTGGGGCTTCAATGTGGTTTTCTCTGCCTATTTGTAAGTTTCAAATAGGATATGTTTTACCAAGGATATGACAAGGATATGTTTTACCAAGACTTATCGCTGCGTTTAAGAAATTCTATGGACGTCATCATGATCTGGTTGATAAATACAGCAAATCCATGTCTGCCATGCAATTAGATCTATTTTCATGTTAATTTTGGGGAATTCATGACGGGTGCCACTAGTGGGGCAGGAAATGCTCACTCTTTCCGGAACACCTGATTTCACCTCCTGATGGCCATTTACGGGGGTTCATGAGTTTCCCTGTCATTTTTGTTTTCTCTCACTTCGTATGCCTGATATGACTTTCTGTCCCCGGACTATGAGATTGGATAACGGACCCTGTTTTGTTTGCTCGGAATACTTGATACTGGGTATTGATTCCACGTCTATTTCAACCGTTATTCTGTCTTTCATAAGCGTGTGAATGTAAGTATCAATCTATTACCACCAATACAGCCAAATTTTGATGATTTCAATGACAAACATAAAAGACAACATTTTGCAATAGAAACAAAGCCCGACCAAATACTTTATCAAAAGACACACTGGCGTCATCAGGGACAGACAGTGTGGTAAATGTAGTTGTTTCTACTGTACACCCGATGGAATTAGTATACAACTGCCCAACAACCTATGAAAACGATGAAAACATTCTCTGATGGGCTAGTTTTGCAGTACATATACCCGCACAATATGAAATCTCATGAACACAATAATAATGGATTTGTTGATTTGTAACTTCTGTGATTTCGTATTGTTATCGTTACTTTGTTATTCAAAGTTCAGAGCAAACTCCAAATATGTTCAAACACTCATTAGACAATTGCCTCACTACCAGAGGGCACGTTTTCTATGTTCGTTCGAGTCCCACACAATGTGCCTTTCAAACTGGGTAAAATTTCAGCTGAACTATTCTGAAAAAAAAAACAGTTGATGAAGCTTTATTAATGTAAAGCCAGCGGCCCATAATACAGAATGGTACAATGTGATATATATGCGGTACCAATTGCAAACAAGTACATCCATGAAATCATAACTGATATTTCGGCCCATATATATACGTTATGATGCGTTATATGCTCCGTGCATATTCATAGCATCATGTAAATAAATTGCTAGGCCTTTGACACACTGTTTGTTTGACATTATGCAGTGAACATTTCGCTCACATGTGAAGTATTTTACAATACATTTTACACATAGCTTTGTCTGATAGTCTGATTGGTAGCTCACTATTGAGTATGTAAAGAATTTTATCATTCATAGGTGAGTAATTATTAGTCATAGGTTAGTAATTGTTGTGGAAGAGAGGTTCTTTTGTTTACAGTAGTTGAGAAGTTATTTTTTTCGGAATTTCCCTGGTAAACCTCTCTGGCAATCGCGGATAAGGAACACTCTATAAACTCTATGCTATATAATGATGCAATTTTGAAACGGCATATTCTGAATTGCTTGCAGACAATAAATCAACAAACATAGAATTGATGAAACGTGAGATGCTCTTGCTCTTATATCTAATCAGGATACCGAACTCTTGAAATTGTCTTGAAATAGTAGACGGTATGCTTGCGTTGCATGTATTTATTAAAGTTAATATCATATTTCAACATGATATGGACAGCATCGCATGCAACAGGAAATTGCTTTGCCTACCTCCATCAGGGACCTTGCGCGCCCACGTGCATACGTCTGAAAATACAACCTACGAAGATGAACAGCGTGTGATTAAACCAGTCATGATGCCAAGCATGTTACATACTTAATTATTAGATACAAATTGAGTCTGCAATGATGCACCAGGAAATGATATCAATACATGATTCGTTTTGCGACATTTGTTCTGTAACTTTTTCAGAAGTCATTCCAAGGACACGGTACTACAACAAAGAAGCCCATACTATTGACACTATGGTGGCTAATATACATATCACATTTCCCCGCACATCCCTCATCCACGGGGACAAAATGAACGCTCGTTGTATGACGAGAATAAAAGTGATGACACATATCAAGCACTGTACGATAAACTTGTAATAATATGCGAATAATATCTCGGCAGGAACTCATGTTTATTTATGCCCATAAATGGAATAGAGACATGATCTTTCAACAGGTCTTTTGTTCAAATTTATGAGGGGCCTCTACAAGTGATGCTTCGTTGCTGGAGATGCCTCGTTCATGAACAACGGGTTCTCATTATTTAGCAGGAAGTTTGGGAAGCCAGGAAAATAATCATTGCGGTAGAAATTTATATTTTAGGTTTTTTTCCGCAAAGCAGTCAACAATATAAATGCATCATAGCTATATTTACAGGAGAGGGACTTGGAGTGTGGAGTAGCATACACTCGGTGGATGTAGTTTATGACTGCCCGACAGCCTCTCAAAACAGTTGAGATTTGAATAGGAGGATGGACAAGACCACTTGAGTACCTAGTCACAAGCCGAAAGGCTGATGTGTTTGTGCATTCAATCGTTTATTCGTGACATTGAATACGTTACGTTACCATTGAAGATATTATAACATAACTGATGATGACATAATTTAACTGAAAGGTTTGGAAATGCCCTTTTGTCCCAATGTTTACGATCATTCTATTCCGCAAATTCCTGATACAACATTTGCTATACACTGTAGTTATGACATGGTCGGAAAAGAAAATGAGAAGTTTGTTCATTAAATGTTGATTGTCGATTGTCTAATATTTGTTGATTTGTTGATTGTCTAATATTTTTCAATAATTGTCAACTTATTCAGTATGTACGAACACATATATTATGTTCGTGAATGGGTGATGTTATGCATGGATATTGCACTTAAAACTGAGATTTCAGACAAAAACAAATAATTAGTCAATAATCAGAAAAGAATCAAAACTCATGTGATATGAATTTCATTGGTTGACGTGAAAAATGATAATTAATGCAACTCTTCCATTCTACTTGGTGAATACCTGGTGAATACTCAGTCACTACCAGCTCATATCAGTGGAAATAGGGCTTCATTGCTCATTTCACACGTGCGTGCTCACGAGTATTGATGGAGCTGACAGGCAATTTCCTGAAGGGAAGGATTCCCTTCCTATAAATGAAAACATAATTTGCACGTGTAAATGAGAACTGTGAATAATGAGGAACGAACTTGTTTCCATGTGTAGTGAAACTAGATGTCCATCTCTCCGAAAATAATAAAGGCATCATGATTTTCAGAATAAAAGATGAGAATACTCAGAATTTGTGATCAGCAATACATTCGCTAGCAACTGCGATAAAGGATAAAACAAATAACTCGATGATGCTGCTTATCGTACTTTGTTGTGAAATTGATAACTCAGAACTACAGAAATATACTATGTAGTTATATATGTACAGCTTTTCCACAACCAACGATAGATGTTTTGATGCTAAAAGATCACTTAATATTATTTTTCATCAAAGTCTGATTGTAGTTTTGTAGTGTTTCGGTACATACATTAGTCGAATCAAGATATATTCCCTAAAAAAATCATATTGCAATTGATCACGTGTGGGGCCCAATTAGCGCACCTTACTCTGTTAATACTACTCACCCACTGAATGTATACCAAATTTAATCCGTCTGGCACATTTTTAATCTTCATGGAATTTAGAAGAAATAGTAAGCTGCGCTACATGGGCCAGGTGTGGTAACTAGCCCCATATTATTGGATATATATGATGTACGATGACGGCCATTTTTAGACTTCAAGTTTTCGTTCATGGAAATTAGGCGAAAACACGAAGCGAAAAGTCGAGAATACGAAGCAAAAACTCGAAGGTACGAAACGAAAAGTCGTGGTCTGAAAAAGGTCGAAGGCGAAGTCCTGAACCAAAAAGACTGAATCGAAATTACATTTCGTTATTTCGTTTCGTAATTTTGCCTTTTCGCTTCGTGTTTCCATCATTTCGCTTTGTAGTTTCGTTCTTTCGATAGTAATCATCGGGTAATTATATACATCTGTGCAGGTTCATACTGTGAAACTATGGTGTACGATGGCGGCCATTTTGAGTTTTTGTGTTTACGCCCATGGAAATGAGGTGAAAATACGAAGCGAAAAGTCGAAGTCATGAAGCGAAATCATACAGCGAAAAGTCGAAAATATATTTTGGTATACCACTTCATAATTTCGCCTTTCCGCTTCGTACTCTCGAGTTTTGGTTCATGATTTCTTGTTCTCGCTTTATTTTCAAGGGCGAGAACACGAAATGGTAATATGGATGCCATCGTACACCATAAATTTATAATATTACACACACGCGGGACATAAGGAGGGCAATCCCCTAGTCATTTTTACAAAGTAGACGGACAACGAAACATAGTATGATATTCAACGATATTGCTTTATTTTTGGACTCAAATAAGACCAGTTTTAAAGCGCTGTGGTATTCTCATATTGACACTGTTATGTGAAGTGTGTGCACTTTGTTTTTCATCATAATAGATAAGTGCTACGGTATATTGTACCAGGGGTACTTCTTTATTAATTCGAGAACAAGAATTCCAAGGCAGCCGTTTTTACATGGTTGTAATCGGTGTCATAAAAACGTTTGTGCTTTCATGGTATTGTTCGTGTTTTATTCATATAATGTATCCACATAACCTGAGACTATGAGGTTCCATCAAAATATGAACATGTGTATGTTTGATGAATTTTTAATTAGATGCGATTCCGTTCTCTTGATATCCAAAATTCAAGAATCCGTTTGTGGAAATATTCACATGAACTACGTAGTCGATATAATACAACGAAAACTCCCCCACATTAACAACTTTTATGTCTTTTATGACTTTAAATGTCATGTCGATATCTGTCTTATCAGTTACCTGTAAGTGAAGAACAATTTCTAATTACCAAGTTTTAATATACATGAAACGTTGCCTACTACGTGGACATGAGATTCGCCATTGCTCCGAAATCAACACATCCGCCATAAACAACATGTCGGTATCCACTACAAAACCTCAAATTCATGTTCATGGGGTTGCGAGATGAAAACCATCATGCTATCTTGCTGTCTAACATAGGATTTAAAAATGAAAGAGTTACATCCGTTAGTTAATCAAGCTATGTCTGTTGATTGGTAGCTAGTGAAGAATGTTTCGTTTGTTCATTTATCAATTATCATTTATCACGGATGTACGTAAGAGCAAGATAACTCTTATATGGTTTCACAATACCTCGTAAGGAACTCAATCCGAGTGAATACAATGCCAAATGAGTCCTAAATAGTGATTACATCTCAAGTACACATTAATTACAGCTAAAAGCTCGCCTATCAAGTTTTAATGCATGTTTTAATGCAAGTTTTAATTCCCATATTCCGTTTCTCATCCTGCGTTAAAGTATAGAAATATTTTAATGTCAAGTGGAACCAGTTGCATGGGTATTGCGCCTTTTTCTCTCTCAAAAGATCGGGACATCCTGTAACAATTTACAGAAGGGCCAATTTTTATTTTTTTTGCAGTTAATTAAGTTGAGATTATTTTTATTGATACATCCTAAAAGAGTCCAATACAGAATATTTTATGTATTGATGATTCAATTGGAAATGGTGTACCTGTCATTTCCACCTTATATAGTCTGTAAACATTTTAGCGCAGCTTTTTTGTTCCATTATGGCAAATGATTTTTTCCTTGCCGAGCTCTTTGTGGGAATAAAACAACATAGAAAGTTCAATAAGGGTATTTCGATAGTGTATACATGCTGCGGATAGGATGTGGAGTATTGATTAATGTTATGACATACCACTTTGTGCTGGGTAACGAAATGTGCCAATAAAATGTCACAGTTCACTTATTCAACCACATTTACCTTCCATTCGTCCAAAGAAAGTCATGTGGCAATTGTATGCTCTAAAAACCACGTATGGATTGGGTCAACAAATTCCAAGAAACACGAGTTACACAATAAAGCACAACTTGGAAGGGCATATATATACATGTCACTGAAATCAAAACTGAGGTGTCGCCTAATTCACATATTTTCATAATGGGCAAGATAATAAAGGAAAAAAATTGTATGTTTTATTAATTTATAAACTTTATCTGTTAGTCTGTTATCAATCATAGAGTTCAGTGTCGGGCATCATCGAAAAATATTGTTGACGAACTTCACGAAAACTAGTAAGAGGTGAAAACAAGTGTCCCAGAAAGATGATCATGTGAAATTTCAGATCAACTAGACGCTTCCGGTCGCCTACGACCGCTTGGGTGTATCCCCCGTAGCCCTATCATCCCTGTTGCCCCAAATATATCACTGATGTACATTGTGAGTGTGAAACCTTTCAAGTTTATTGAAGGTCGAATTCAAGATCACCACTAAAATCACTGCATACGAATTTCCATTTCGACATGTTCGATAAAATAACGAAATTACAGTCAGATAAAAGTTTCTTTGACAAACTTGGTTCCAAGTTGAAATTCAAGCAAAAGTTGACAAAAACTGCATTTCAAGATGACTAAATTGGAGCCAGATCGAACTTTTCACCAGAAGTTATATTTCAAGTCATACCATGTGCCAAACTTGGTTCCAAGTTGAAATTCAAAGTAAAAGTTGACCGAAACTACATTTCAAGATGACGAAATTGGAGCCAGATCAAACTTTTCACCATAATTTAAATTTTAATTCATAATATGTGCCAAACTAGGTTTCAAGCTGAAATGCAAGTAAAAGTTTACCATATCTGCATTTCAAGATGACGAAATTGGATCCAGATCGATCTTTTCACCATAAATTATATTTTAATTCAAAATATGTGCCAAACTTGGTTTCAAGTTGAAATTCGAAGTAAAAATTGACTTTACTGGTAAAAATAATGTTAACTTATCCGGTTACACCCATGAAATCTCTACTGGACAAAACTTTTAAATTGTTGAGCTCAATAATAAATGTTTCTTGTCTTAACTATTTTTCTTGAGGTCAATAATAGACTTGACTATTAAAAACGATGTTAACTTATTCGGCTACAGCCATGAAATCTCTACTGCACAGAAGCTTTACCTTGTTGAGCCCAATAACAAATGTTTCTTGTCTTAACTATTTTTATTGTGGTCAATAATAGACTTAACTAGTAAAAATAATGTTAACTTATTCGGTTACACCTGTGAAATCTCTACTGGACAGAACCTTTACCTTGTTGAGCTCAATAATAAATGTTTCTCGTCTTAACTATTTTTATTGTGGTCAATAATAGACTTAACTAGTAAAACCAATGCTAACTTATTCAGTAATATTGTTCTGTTTTCACCAAAAACATCAGTTCTGTATTCTGAACAAGAATCCAGTGCAATTTGCTTTCATAGTACAGGTTATTGGAGTGATCACACATGTCAAAGTAGGTATTTCAATTGTTGTAATAAGTTAACCTCTCAAACTTATTAATATTTATTCGATCATTCTGAAAAACAATAGGTTTCGTGTGATGGTCTTTCTCATTGAGCCTGTGCGATTTTCATCATCATTCATCGAAAACTCCCACCCGTAGAGCGTTCACAACCCATGTGTGTTAAACAGGCTAATTTGAGCACAAAATGTTACGCCAATCGGCTATTTTGGTTGCTATGGCAACCAAAATCGATAGGTGTCGTGATCTCACCATAAGACATGTCTATATAAAATATTATCAAAATCGGTTGAGATTTGCAAGCTGCAGCGCGTTCACAAGAAAGTGTCTGTGGCGGCGGCGGCGGCGGTGGCGGCGGTGGCGGCGGCGCGACGATCGTAAATCCATAGTATCCGCCGAACTTTGTTCGGGGGATACAATTAAACAAATGTGTTCAATGTTTTGTTTTGAGATCGCCAGTCACTCAACATGGGACGAAGTTTGTGATGGACGACGATTGCGCTGAGTGGCAGGTGGAAAAGGGCGCATTGTGCTAAGCGGCACCGGAACTTAAAGTAACTTTGTATTCCGCTGATGCCACCCTGCATGTTAACAAATTGCTCACAGGCCTGATTCCATGTGTTCATACATCCATGATTCATTGGTCCATTTGTGAATATATCTACATAATAGAGTGCTTACCTGATAGAACAAGGGGAGTACTCTCCTTGAACCACCTAACGACAATAATCCATTATGTAGTCTCTGAATAACACTTTGAGTTATGGGTTATCTTGGAGGCCAAGGCTGATCTCGGATTACTAAAGAAGCTTCCAACGCTGAAATTATCAATGGGGCCCCATATACTGACTTGGGATTCGCCATGCACACAATAATTACCTCATCAGTCATTAATGACCGACGAGTTCTAGCAAAACACTTGGCAAGTTGCTACACATGAGTATTTGACATAATTACAGCATAATGCCGTGGTCAAGATGTTTGAATTTGGTTGAGAAAAAAAAACATGGATAAATAAATAAAACCATGAGAGTGTGTTTTCCGCAAAAAGATATCGGTCGAGTTTGGTCTGGCGGATTAATTTAGGATGCACGAGTCCGAAGGACGAGTGTATTCTGTGTTTATCCGCCAGACCAAACGAGACCGATATCTTTTTGCGGAAAACACACAAGCGTGGTTTTTATTTTATCACACACAACTGTTCAGACATAAATTTAGATACTGTTGTTATCATACGAAAATTGATAATGATCATTAAGATAATAATATTAATTTAATAATATTCATGAATATGCCTGTGATGTCCGAAAAACCTCAAGCAGTCTTCTACACTCTCTGTCTGACCTAGGAAAGTAACTCTCGGTTGCTAGGTTACTTTACGTACATAACATTGTTCTTTTACGTAATAATGGTCTTCACTTAATCTGCGGTAAAAAATTAGCCCAACGGCTGAAATAGGTTACCGGACAATTTTTACATGTGACCATAAGATATAGCACTCAAGGTCATCTGAGGTCAAGTTCAAGGTCACCAAAAATTGTGCCATATATGGCTTCCTATATGCTCATAATACAAACCTAAGCCACTTTATAATGGCCACTTTGTAATGGCCATTTTGAACTTTCAAGGTTATCGAAGGTCAAATCCAAGGTCACCACAAAATATTATTCAAACATATTTTGTGCAAATGACAACTGCTGTTAACATTGAAAATCCCCATCTCGAGCCGAAATGGGGAAGATTCAAAATGGCCACCGAGAGTGACCCAATCCAGAACTTATGTCCCGAGTTCAAAATCAAGCTCCGTTTCGCTCTACGACTCACCGTTTCCGAGATACTGCCACTTTTCGTGGGAAACTCTAAAATCTAAAATTGGGCCAGGCCAAATTCAACGAACACGGGGTTTGTGCTGTACTATGTGCTAGTCATATAGATTTTCTGAGCCCAATTAGAAAAAAATTCATCCAACAGATTTTGTGCGAATGGCAACTACATTTCACATGGGAAATCCCTATCTCAAGCCTAGACCGAATTTGCAAAGGCCCATGGATCGGCCCGAAACAAGGTCCGGAGATATGGACCCATAGAACATTTTATGAATTACAGCAATATTCATCAAACAGATTTTTCCCAGCGTTTGACAACGCAGACGCCGCCGACCGACGGAAGCCGGACGCTACCTGATGACAATAGCTTATCGGACCTTTTGTCCGGTAAGCTAAAAACATCGTGTCTTTACGGACAAATACTATTAAACAGCCTGGAAGGAGATAAAAAGGAATTGAAGAGACACATCATTTAGAAGTACTTGCCTTCATCAGAACTGTTTGGTTCAAGTTCTTCATCAAGTTCATCCTGTTCGTTTTTCTCATCTTCAATCAGTTCTGTAAAATATACAATGCTAATGATGAGCTGAGTGTCCAATGGAAATGGGTCAGAACAATTATACACCATCAAATATCATCATGAGCACTGACATCATGTTGACATTATAATATTTACCGTTTTCATCAAACTTGATAGTGTCATAGTTTGCGCCCTGTTGTACGTGCACGGTATTAATCAGATGGAGAACCTTGGATACTTTTGCAGCCTGTAAAAACATCATCAGCCAATCTGTAAAATTTTCTGTGGACCAAGAGGTCATGTCCAAGGAACCGAGCCAACTGATCCTGATCTACTTCAGACAGGTTCAGTGTTTGACACATGGTAGCTAGTTGCTGTCGGAGCTTAGTGGATCGCAGTCGTTCTGGGTATTGGGCTCCACATCTGGAGGAGAAGGTCCTCAAGCAGTCCGTTCTTCTGTATGGATGTCGGAAGTCTCCTGAAATATATTATATTGAACATTCTAGAACACTAGAAAACATCAGCTTCATCTGTTTATAACGAATTACATAATGCTAGTGCTATACTTTCATGATAATTAAAAACCACAAACTACTGAACTGAAGTGTTTTTTGTATGCATGTAATACCTGGCTTGGCGAACAGCAACTCACTGGTGACACCAACAGCTTTTCTGCACTTTAGAAGCAGCTTTCGGTGACGCAGGATGTGTGTTGGGAGAAGAATCGGTACCTTCCTTCCCTTCTTGCCTCTAGTCTCGATCCTTTTGCGGGCTTTGGCGAGGAAGACCTCAAACTTCGTCAGGGAAGCTGCCAAGGAGTCGCTGTCCAGCTCCAGGTCATAAAACAACAACACCTGGATGACTTCATTAAACCTGCTTGTTCTGGTCCCCTAATCAAACAAAAAATCTCCAAAATTAATCAAAATTGGGTACAAAACGTGACCAAACATTTGGTGGAACACTATGAGAGCTCAATTCAAAACCTTTTGGCCCACATTTCCTCTTTAGGTTTATCAGATTCGGACATTGCAAATTCGGTAGCTCTCGTCATTCAGCAGGCTAAATCTCATTTCGGCAAAAAACTTCAGGCTTCCACCATCCAGAAATTCAAAACCTCTACTCTTCCAAATTCTAACTCTCAATCAAAACCTCAGACTTGCGAGGTAAAAGGTCACAAACACCCACTTAGTAATTTCTTCCCATGTAATATATCCTATCGTGGTATGAGATTCCCTAGCCTTGAGCACATCTATCAGTATCACAAAGCCCGGTACCATGACTGTCAACACCTAGCCAATCGGATCCTCAGGGCTCCCCATGCAGGAGTGGCCAAACGTTTGGCTAGTGAAATTCCTAGCCTGTCCCCATTCTGGCATAAAAGTAAAAATGGAATCATGCGTCAACTTCTTCAAGTTAAGTTTAATTCTTGCAAATTGTTCCGTGACACTCTGATGGGTCTTCCTGAAGGGTGTCACATTGTCCATCCAGTTCCTGACAGCCACTGGGGTGTTAACCGTCATGGTCAAGGCTCTAACTTCTTTGGCCGCCTCCTAATGGACCTAAAACGTGCCAACTCTCCTACTAACAATCCTAAACCCTCTCGCTCTTCACCTCCATCTTCAAATAACACCCCTCCCTCTGTGTCCACTTCTAACCGCTTCCAACTCCTTGATACCCTCTCTAACCCTCCTTGTCTATCATCATCTGATGATTGGCCACCTCTCTCTCGCTCTTCTCCTGATAACCGCCTTAGTGCCACGCCCAAACGGCGTCCGCGCTCTCCTTCTTCTCCTGAACTCTCACCCTCCTCTCTACCCAAAGGCAAACGCACTCGCTTTGTCTCTCCTAAAACCTCTCCTAACACCACTTTCCATGTCTCTCCTTCCACTATCAGAGGACCCAAAACTCTTTGGGCCCTTCCTAAACTAACCTCCTCCACTGTCATCCTCGGCTCTTCTAACCTTTCTCGCATCACCAAATCCCCTGTCACTGATATCCAAGTTGTGTCTTATCCTGGAGCTTTGTTCAACCATCTAAGAATGATGTTCACGGCCTGTAAAAAATCATTTGATGCCCCCCAAAACTTAATCTTAAGTGTAGGCCTGAACAATCGAAGCTCCAAACCAAGTGTTACTTCAATTCCAGAACTGAGGAATATGCTCAGCAGTGCTTTCCGAATCTTCCCCCACTCCAAAATTCTCATTCCAAAAATTAACTACTCAGACAATCTTCCGTCTGTAGAGAAACGCAACTTGGATATGATTAACAGGGCTTTGGATGACATGAGTTCACGTTTCAGCAATCTCACAGTTGTTAAACAGTTGGATCCAATCAAGTTTTCTACACAGACAGATAACATTCATTGGACTGAACAAACGGCCAATGAAATGTTGAAATTCTGGCTCAGTCATTTAAACTAAATCATTCTGAGAGTCCACCGAACTCCAGTACGACTAATAATGTTGTAAACCTTTCCAAATTTACACTTTCGGACACACAAATCGCTCTTCTAAATCGTGGTTTGACATTTGTTCCCACACCCAAAATAACATTGGATCCAATTAAACAAGCTGTGCAAGATTTTGGTAGAAAACTCAAACTTCAAAATTATTTTTCTCACCGTCCAAATTCATTCACAAATAGATCAAAATTCACTCCAAAATCTACCTGGACTCCACCGAGTTCCATGATTGACAAGCCCGTTTTAGATTGCATTTCGGCAATATCTAAGGAAATTGAAAACTTGAAAATTCAACCAGATACCAAAAACCTAACAAAAATGGAATATAAAACTATAAAGAATTTACAAAATAACGTAGACTTGGTAATTAAAAAAGCAGATAAAGGTAGTGCAGTCGTAATTATGGATAGGCAAAATTATATTAATGAAGGCTTTCGTCAATTATACAATCCAGCTCATTACAGAGAAATTGACACTCCTCTTTACCTAGAAAATTCAGCAAAAATAACAAAAATTTTAAAAGGATTACGCAATTCTGGATGCCTTTCTGAAAAAGTATTCCAATTTCTTTTACCACCAGAACGCCCTCGTCAAAGAAGATTTTATATGCTACCTAAAATTCATAAACCCAAAGACTCCTGGCCAATTCCAAATGTAATGCCTCCAGGGCGCCCAATTGTTTCGGACTGCAGCAGTGAATCTGAAAAAGTAGCTATGTATATTGATTCATATATAAAAGATCAAGCAAATAAGCATCCGTCATATATAAAAAACACGTATGACTTTTTAGATAAAGTTAGAGGGCTTGAACTAGATCCAAATTCTTTACTAATCACTTTAGATGTTGAAAGTATGTATACTAATATAAATCATGAAGAAGGTATCCAAGCAATTAAAAATGCATTCCCGACTTTGGCAAACAATGAACTATTCAAAGGTATAATAGAATTATTGGAAATTTCACTTAAATGTAATGACTTTGAATTTGACGGTAAGACATTCCTACAAGTTTCAGGCACAGCCATGGGTCAGAAATATGCACCTCATTATGCAGATATTTATATGGCTGAATTTGAAAAGCAAGCTTTACAAAAGTGTCCATTCAAACCAGATTGCTATTATAGGTATTTAGATGACATTTTCCTCATTTGGCCACATGGCATTTCCAAATTTCACCAGTTTCTCGAAATTTTCAATTCTCATAGGGCATCAATCAACTTCAAAGCTGAAATTAGTACTGATTCAGTTAATTTTTTGGATACTACTTTGTTCAGGAGCAAAGAAAACACATTAGAAGCAAAAGTTTTCTTCAAGCCAACGGATACTCATCAGTTGTTGCATAAGCTCTCTTTTCATCCAAAACACACTTATAAAGGACTAATCAAGTCCCAAGTTTTTCGATTTTTCCAAATTTGCTCATATCCAGATGATGTTGAATCAGCTTGTCAAATATTATTCAAGGCACTTTCGAAACGTAACTATTCAAAACGTTGGCTTCGCAAAATCAAGAATGAAACATTGAGAATTTTGAACAGTGAGGAAAGACTAGGTGCTGATTTTCAATTGCCCACTTCCAGCTCGTCTGGCTCAAAACCTTGTAATTCTAGAAAATGTCAGACATGTCATTTAGTTCCAAATTGTCAAAATTTCTCGGGATCAGTTTTTGAACAGACCTACTCAATCAACTCAGCTTTGGATTGCAACTCAGAAAATATAATTTATCTATACACTTGTAAGCTTTGCGAAAAACAATATGTAGGTGAAACCGGTAAATCACTCAAATTCAGAAACAATCGTCACCGTGCTGCAATAACTAGCTGCAATGAGGAAAATGCATTATACAGTCATCTATCTAAATTTCACAGCAAAACTGAATTTTCCATTGAATGTTTTTCTCTTTTACCAATTGAACAGGTTTCCGATCTTGGTGATGAACTTTTAAACAAACAATGGCGACTTGAAAGGGAATATTGTTGGATTGATACTCTAGGCACTTTCGAACCTCATGGCCTCAACGTTCAAAAATTTACAAAGTATGACCCTTTGAACAAAAGTAAAAATAAATTCGACATGGTGTATATAGTACCCTTCTCAAAAACAGGTACTCTTTCAGCCCAAATTGTTAAAAAGCATATGAAACAACTCAACAAAAATACTGATGGTGATATTAAAATAGCAACAGCTTACAAGAAGCATCAAAATCTTAAAGAACTTTTAGTCAGAAGCAAACTTAAATAATCCAACAAAATTTGTTCAGTGTCGCTCATTGAATTTTTATTGCTGTTTTATGTTATGTGTTACTCTTACAATTATCTTGTGCCAGTGCATTTTTTATACTCTCCAAAACATTGTTCTTTTACGTAATAATGGTCTTCACTTAATCTGCGGTAAAAAATTAGCCCAACGGCTGAAATAGGTTACCGGACAATTTTTACATGTGACCATAAGATATAGCACTCAAGGTCATCTGAGGTCAAGTTCAAGGTCACCAAAAATTGTGCCATATATGGCTTCCTATATGCTCATAATACAAACCTAAGCCACTTTATAATGGCCACTTTGTAATGGCCATTTTGAACTTTCAAGGTTATCGAAGGTCAAATCCAAGGTCACCACAAAATATTATCAAACATATTTTGTGCAAATGACAACTGCTGTTAACATTGAAAATCCCCATCTCGAGCCGAAATGGGGAAGATTCAAAATGGCCACCGAGAGTGACCCAATCCAGAACTTATGTCCCGAGTTCAAAATCAAGCTCCGTTTCGCTCTACGACTCACCGTTTCCGAGATACTGCCACTTTTCGTGGGAAACTCTAAAATCTAAAATTGGGCCAGGCCAAATTCAACGAACACGGGGTTTGTGCTGTACTATGTGCTAGTCATATAGATTTTCTGAGCCCAATTAGAAAAAAATTCATCGAACAGATTTTGTGCGAATGGCAACTACATTTCACATGGGAAATCCCTATCTCAAGCCTAGACCGAATTTGCAAAGGCCCATGGATCGGCCCGAAACAAGGTCCGGAGATATGGACCCATAGAACATTTTATGAATTACAGCAATATTCATCAAACAGATTTTTCCCAGCGTTTGACAACGCAGACGCCGCCGACCGACGGAAGCCGGACGCTACCTGATGACAATAGCTTATCGGACCTTTTGTCCGGTAAGCTAAAAACATCGTGTCTTTACGGACAAATACTATTAAACAGCCTGGAAGGAGATAAAAAGGAATTGAAGAGACACATCATTTAGAAGTACTTGCCTTCATCAGAACTGTTTGGTTCAAGTTCTTCATCAAGTTCATCCTGTTCGCTTTTCTCATCTTCAATCAGTTCTGTAAAATATACAATGCTAATGATGAGCTGAGTGTCCAATGGAAATGGGTCAGAACAATTATACACCATCAAATATCATCATGAGCACTGACATCATGTTGACATTATAATATTTACCGTTTTCATCAAACTTGATAGTGTCATAGTTTGCGCCCTGTTGTACGTGCACGGTATTAATCAGATGGAGAACCTTGGATACTTTTGCAGCCTGTAAAAACATCATCAGCCAATCTGTAAAATTTTCTGTGGACCAAGAGGTCATGTCCAAGGAACCGAGCCAACTGATCCTGATCTACTTCAGACAGGTTCAGTGTTTGACACATGGTAGCTAGTTGCTGTCGGAGCTTAGTGGATCGCAGTCGTTCTGGGTATTGGGCTCCACATCTGGAGGAGAAGGTCCTCAAGCAGTCCGTTCTTCTGTATGGATGTCGGAAGTCTCCTGAAATATATTATATTGAACATTCTAGAACACTAGAAAACATCAGCTTCATCTGTTTATAACGAATTACATAATGCTAGTGCTATACTTTCATGATAATTAAAAACCACAAACTACTGAACTGAAGTGTTTTTTGTATGCATGTAATACCTGGCTTGGCGAACAGCAACTCACTGGTGACACCAACAGCTTTTCTGCACTTTAGAAGCAGCTTTCGGTGACGCAGGATGTGTGTTGGGAGAAGAATCGGTACCTTCCTTCCCTTCTTGCCTCTAGTCTCGATCCTTTTGCGGGCTTTGGCGAGGAAGACCTCAAACTTCATCAGGGAAGCTGCCAAGGAGTCGCTGTCCAGCTCCAGGTCATTGGTCAGTCCCTTCTCCACATTTCCAACTTCAATGTGATCGACATCACCGCACCTCTTCCTGTTGAACAGAATAATTTCTGTCAGCAAGATCTGTGCCAGGTCACCATATTTGGACAAATCACCTGCTTCCAATGCAACACTGGATGAATCCGCCTCAGCTTTTAAGTAGTTTTGGAGTTTGATGATATCAGCCGTAATCGGTAACATTTGTTGCTTGTTGTACTTGTTTGTTTCGAGTGTTGATAGTGCGTCACATGACATCCTGTCGGCCCACTCGTCTTCATACAGCTCCATGAAGAGTTTCAGGTTGCTGGCTCTATCTGTATCTCCGCCCACTACAGATTCTGTTTTGAGAATTTTGGCACATTTTTTTAGACTGTGGCCCAACTTCAGTGCCAGGGAAGGTATTTTGTAGCAATGGTTTTCTGCATCATACCCGGCAACAGATTTCACAGCCGATAGCAGCTCTTCCCAGTTACTGCGATTCAAACAATCTTCTATGCTAGTGAGGGGCTTGGGTTCGAGCTTCTTGGCTACTTCTATGAGACGCCCAAGTTCCCGCAATTTCTGGCTGATGTACTGGTGATTCTTCAAGCGATGCCCGTATTTCTCGTACAACCTGTTGCCAAATTTAATTATCGTGCTGTCTCCCTCGATGTATGCCTTGATCTGATCATCAGCCATTCGTAGCAGCACATTCTCATGCAAGCCTTTCCTGGAGGCTTCAACAGGCAACAGCAGTTTTTCATTGCGAACTCCTTGGGACTTGTCTCGCTTGTCTGTATGTGTGTTATGGAAGCACCTTTTCTGGTGCTTCCATAAGTTTGCCCGAGAATACATGCCGAAACAGAATTCACATGGAATAAGGTTTCTTCATGCTTCCTCTTGTACTTCGGAATCAGCATGCCTTTCTTCTGCTGAATCACTTGGAAATTATGCTTGAAATTTCCTTGATTCATAAGCACGTTCCAAGCCCTTCTCCTTTCCTTGGATCCTTTCTTCAGGTTCAGAATGCGTGCGACATCTATTTCCTCTGCGTGTTTTCTTTCGAGATGACGTGCCAACTTTTGTTGTGGTGCATCACAGAATCCACAAAAGCTCACATTCTTAGATCCTGTTTGGACAAAAACCTTATCTTCTCCTGGTGTTGGAACTGTTTCTGAACATACAGAATTCGATCCATCTTCGTGCAAATCATCTCCGTCCAGCAGGTTTGTGACAGCTGCGGAGGAACCATTGTTGAATCTACCATGATCTACTTCCCGATCAGCAAGCAGACTTCTACATGTTCCAATAGTGATATCATCTTGTTCACTGTCATCGTCATCGTCATTCATATTGCTGTCGCTCGAAGAGGGATCATCACTTTCTATGTAATCTGGGTCTTTCAAACTATCATCTTCCATTTCTTCATCGGCCTCACTTTTAGAGGAGCACTTGTTGTAGACTTCAGGAGCGTTCAAACTTTCATCTTCCATTTCTTCATCGGCCTCTATTTCACTCTTAGAGGAACACTTGTTGTCGACTTCAGGAGCGTTCAAACTTTCATCTTCCAATTCTTCATCGGCCTCTAGCTCACTCTTAGAGGAACATTTGTTGTCGACTTCAGGAGCGTTCAAACTTTCATCTTCCAATTCTTCATCGGCCTCTAGCTCACTCTTAGAGGAACACTTGTCGATTTCAGGTTCGCGCTCTTCCTTTGACAAATGTGCATCCTTGACTCCATTCAGGTCATCATGGGCATGTTCTTTCAAGATGAAAATAAATGCAGAATGATTTGTTAGGAAGGGATGTGGGCAGAAACAACTGTTTTCACCTGGGTTATTTACAAACTCGTACATACTTCTACCTGGTTCTAGTGTCTTTGAACTCGTTGGTGGTGTCACTTGGCTTGGTGAGTCTAGGCCTTCTTCCACAGAGTTTTGTACTATTTCTGAGAAATTGAAAGCAAAATAGACCATGAAATGTTCTGAAAGACTCTCCTTA
Organism: Terebella lapidaria; assembly: GCA_949152475.1. Taxonomy (NCBI): domain Eukaryota; kingdom Metazoa; phylum Annelida; class Polychaeta; order Terebellida; family Terebellidae; genus Terebella; species Terebella lapidaria. Next base: position 28,935,412 of record OX424569.1, on the reverse strand, counting down.
AACAACTAGACATCAAGGCCTGAAGATGCCTTGGAGCATTTCTGTTTCCCTCTAATATGAACCGTTTCTGAGAAATGACTGAAAACTGAAAATGCCGACTCAGCAAAAAAAATTCTGGCCCACATCCAAGTTCATCCAAAGTACATGTACCCCTAAAGCATGTTTTCTAGGGACGCGAGTCCGAATTTCGCTCAACGACACACCGTTTCTGAGATACAGCCGAAAATTGAAAATGCTGACTCAGTAAAAAAAAATTTATGGCCCAAGGCCAAGTTCAACCAAAGTACCCCTAAGGCATGTTTGTCAAGGGTCGTTTCACTCTACGATGCACCGTTTACAAGATACATGTATGGCCGAAAACAGAAAATGCTGATTCAGCAAAAAAAAATTTGGACCAGAGCCAAGTTCATCCAAAATACCACTAAAGCATGTTTGTCTAGGGCCGCGAGTCCAAAAATGAGGTCCGTTTCGCTCCACGATGCACTGTTTCCCAGATATAAATCAAGCCTCAATGGTGACTCACTGAAAATTCGTTTGAGTCATAGGTCATTCCATGGATTGTCCCCAAAATCAATCGGTTTTGATGAAAAAAATAGGCTTCTTCTACATAATATTTGTGATTGATGGTGAAAATTTGACAACAATCCATCAAGGCAAACTCAAGGTATCATCCGGAAACAAAGACCACGGAAGAATCAGAAGAAGAAGTAGAAAAAAAATTAGCCCAAGGGCTAAGAAAGGTTACCGGACAATATACATTTTAGATATTAGCCTTTTGTCCAGTGACCTTGAAAATAAAGTCACTGATAGATTCAAGGCCATGAAATTTTCAACAAATATATCACTTCTAGTATGTCCACAATATATTCCTAAGCTGTAAAGTCGATAATAAGAGATATTAGCCATTCTGTGATGTGACCTTGAAAATGAGGTCAAAGTTCAAGTTCAAGGTCATGAAAATATTCAGCATATCTCATTTCCTCTATATTCGCAATTGATTTGTAAGCTGTAAAGTTGATAATAAGCGACATATTAGCCATTTTGTTCTCTGACCTTGAAAATGGGATCACTGCTCAAATTCAAGATCACCAAAATATTCAACATACATCATTTCCTATATGTTCACTATGGACTTCTAAACTGTAAATTCGATAATAACTGAGATATAAGCCATTTAGTATTCTGACCTTGAAAATAAAATGACTGACCTTGAAATTTAGGTCAAAGGTCAAATTCAAGGTCATGAGAATATTCAGAATATATCACTTCCTATATGTTCACAATTGATTCCTAAGCTGTAAAGTCGATAATAAGCAAGATATTGGCCATTTTGTCCCGTGACCTTGAAAATGAGGTCAAATTCAAGGTCACGAGAATATTCAGCATATATCATTTCCTATATGTTCACAATTGATTCCTAAGCTGTAAAGTCGATAATAAGCGAGATATTAGCCATTTTGTCCTGTGACCTTGAAAATGAGGTCAAAGGTCAAATTCAAGGTCACGAGAATATTCAGCATATATCATTTCCTATATGTCCACAATTGATTCCTAGTCTCTAATATCAATATTAAGTGAGATATTAGGCATGATGTGTCCCATTATAAAGCATAGGAGAATTTGACATGAGAAAGTCCCATTTGGGACCCGTCGAGAAAATGAAAATGGCCGCTACGTGCTGTCTCCCTCGATGTATGCCTTGATCTGATCATCAGCCATTCGTAGCAGCACATTCTCATGCAAGTCTTTCCTGGAGGCTTCAACAGGCAACAGCAGTTTTTCATTGCGAACTCCTTGGGACTTGTCTCGCTTGTCTGTATGTGTGTTATGGAAGCACCTTTTCTGGTGCTTCCATAAGTTTGCCCGAGAATACATGCCGAAACAGAATTCACATGGAATAAGGTTTCTTCATGCTTCCTCTTGTACTTCGGAATCAGCATGCCTTTCTTCTGCTGAATCACTTGGAAATTATGCTTGAAATTTCCTTGATTCATAAGCACGTTCCAAGCCCTTCTCCTTTCCTTGGATCCTTTCTTCAGGTTCAGAATGCGTGCGACATCTATTTCCTCTGCGTGTTTTCTTTCGAGATGACGTGCCAACTTTTGTTGTGGTGCATCACAGAATCCACAAAAGCTCACATTCTTAGATCCTGTTTGGACAAAAACCTTATCTTCTCCTGGTGTTGGAACTGTTTCTGAACATACAGAATTCGATCCATCTTCGTGCAAATCATCTCCGTCCAGCAGGTTTGTGACAGCTGCGGAGGAACCATTGTTGAATCTACCATGATCTACTTCCCGATCAGCAAGCAGACTTCTACATGTTCCAATAGTGATATCATCTTGTTCACTGTCATCGTCATCGTCATTCATATTGCTGTCGCTCGAAGAGGGATCATCACTTTCTATGTAATCTGGGTCTTTCAAACTATCATCTTCCATTTCTTCATCGGCCTCACTTTTAGAGGAGCACTTGTTGTAGACTTCAGGAGCGTTCAAACTTTCATCTTCCATTTCTTCATCGGCCTCTATTTCACTCTTAGAGGAACACTTGTTGTCGACTTCAGGAGCGTTCAAACTTTCATCTTCCAATTCTTCATCGGCCTCTAGCTCACTCTTAGAGGAACATTTGTTGTCGACTTCAGGAGCGTTCAAACTTTCATCTTCCAATTCTTCATCGGCCTCTAGCTCACTCTTAGAGGAACACTTGTCGATTTCAGGTTCGCGCTCTTCCTTTGACAAATGTGCATCCTTGACTCCATTCAGGTCATCATGGGCATGTTCTTTCAAGATGAAAATAAATGCAGAATGATTTGTTAGGAAGGGATGTTGGCAGAAACAACTGTTTTCACCTGGGTTATTTACAAACTCGTACATACTTCTACCTGGTTCTAGTGTCTTTGAACTCGTTGGTGGTGTCACTTGGCTTGGTGAGTCTAGGCCTTCTTCCACAGAGTTTTGTACTATTTCTGAGAAATTGAAAGCAAAATAGACCATGAAATGTTCTGAAAGACTCTCCTTAAACAACTAGACATCAAGGCCTGAAGATGCCTTGGAGCATTTCTGTTTCCCTCTAATATGAACCGTTTCTGAGAAATGACTGAAAACTGAAAATGCCGACTCAGCAAAAAAAATTCTGGCCCACATCCAAGTTCATCCAAAGTACATGTACCCCTAAAGCATGTTTTCTAGGGACGCGAGTCCGAATTTCGCTCAACGACACACCGTTTCTGAGATACAGCCGAAAATTGAAAATGCTGACTCAGTAAAAAAAAATTTATGGCCCAAGGCCAAGTTCAACCAAAGTACCCCTAAGGCATGTTTGTCAAGGGTCGTTTCACTCTACGATGCACCGTTTACAAGATACATGTATGGCCGAAAACAGAAAATGCTGATTCAGCAAAAAAAAATTTGGACCAGAGCCAAGTTCATCCAAAATACCACTAAAGCATGTTTGTCTAGGGCCGCGAGTCCAAAAATGAGGTCCGTTTCGCTCCACGATGCACTGTTTCCCAGATATAAATCAAGCCTCAATGGTGACTCACTGAAAATTCGTTTGAGTCATAGGTCATTCCATGGATTGTCCCCAAAATCAATCGGTTTTGATGAAAAAAATAGGCTTCTTCTACATAATATTTGTGATTGATGGTGAAAATTTGACAACAATCCATCAAGGCAAACTCAAGGTATCATCCGGAAACAAAGACCGCGGAAGAATCAGAAGAAGAAGTAGAAAAAAAATTAGCCCAAGGGCTAAGAAAGGTTACCGGACAATATACATTTTAGATATTAGCCTTTTGTCCAGTGACCTTGAAAATAAAGTCACTGATAGATTCAAGGCCATGAAATTTTCAACAAATATATCACTTCTAGTATGTCCACAATATATTCCTAAGCTGTAAAGTCGATAATAAGAGATATTAGCCATTCTGTGATGTGACCTTGAAAATGAGGTCAAAGTTCAAGTTCAAGGTCATGAAAATATTCAGCATATCTCATTTCCTCTATATTCGCAATTGATTTGTAAGCTGTAAAGTTGATAATAAGCGACATATTAGCCATTTTGTTCTCTGACCTTGAAAATGGGATCACTGCTCAAATTCAAGATCACCAAAATATTCAACATACATCATTTCCTATATGTTCACTATGGACTTCTAAACTGTAAATTCGATAATAACTGAGATATAAGCCATTTAGTATTCTGACCTTGAAAATAAAATGACTGACCTTGAAATTTAGGTCAAAGGTCAAATTCAAGGTCATGAGAATATTCAGAATATATCACTTCCTATATGTTCACAATTGATTCCTAAGCTGTAAAGTCGATAATAAGCAAGATATTGGCCATTTTGTCCCGTGACCTTGAAAATGAGGTCAAATTCAAGGTCACGAGAATATTCAGCATATATCATTTCCTATATGTTCACAATTGATTCCTAAGCTGTAAAGTCGATAATAAGCGAGATATTAGCCATTTTGTCCTGTGACCTTGAAAATGAGGTCAAAGGTCAAATTCAAGGTCACGAGAATATTCAGCATATATCATTTCCTATATGTCCACAATTGATTCCTAGTCTCTAATATCAATATTAAGTGAGATATTAGGCATGATGTGTCCCATTATAAAGCATAGGAGAATTTGACATGAGAAAGTCCAATTTGGGACCCGTCGAGAAAATGAAAATGGCCGCTACACGCAGACGGGCGATTCAGGGGCAACGAAACTTATACACATCTCAGAGGTATGTGAGAGCAATCTTTTGAAATAATAATCTCAAAACTGTCTGAACAGTTTTTGAGAAAATGGCCGCCAAAGTCAGAAATTGGCCGTTTTTCGTCGAAAAGGGCCGCCATTTTGAAAAAAATGCGAAAATCAAAAAACCAAAAAATAACCCCCTATTGAAATATTTTTAGGTATTTTTGTGCAAAATTTCAGAAAGATTCGATCGTAAACTTCAAAGATAGAAATGTGGACGGACGACGCCGACGGACGACAGACGCAACGCCATGCCGATAGGTTATCGGACCATAGGTTCGGTAACCTAAAAAGTAGTTTCGGCCCGATGTCGCTCAGCGAGTGATACAGAATATATTTGAAGTAGGGTGATACAGAAAAGGTTATCACACCTTTAGGAGTCCTATAGCATTGTAGTTTATAGTGTGTGATAATACACATTTATTTACGCCTCCAATGCAGTAGTGTTTCGCCTGCACTCTCATATCGATATGAGAATATGATTAATTTTGACAGAAAATCAATTTTTTAGTGGATTGATTACTATGTACGTTGATGGAAGCAAGTGAGAATGATAACAATAATAATTATTGAAACATTATTAGAAATAATTATATCATAACCTCAATTACTTTGAAACAATTATGTTTTTAAACCAAAAACCCCTCGAAATCAGATAACCCTCTGATCAGATAATTTCCGAGAAAACAACCGAAAACTGAACTTTGGTCCACTTGATCCTAGATTCCAAGCCTTTTGAATGATTCAAGGCACTCTCTCTTTCACGTAATGTCGAGGACCCCAATTAGCATGTTTGAAACAAAAATCTCATAGCTGCTTGAGCAATTTTGAGAAAATGGCCGTCAAAGTTTCAAAATTGGTTATTTTTCGGGAATGACCATCATTTCGAAAAGAAAAAATCGAAAATAAAAAAAGCTAAAATGAATCTCCCTCTTGAAATATTTTATAAATATTTTTGTGCAAAATTACAGAAAATAGGTTATTGGAATAAATTTCGGGTAACATGCAAAAAAATAAATACAAAACTGGATAAACATTCACAATGAATGCATTTACCTACCGATAAGTAAGATCAGTATGTCACTACCCAACACATGACTGGAGCTGTTTACAAAGTATTATATCCACTAGCCAATCAAACTTTTTTTACTACTGACGAAGATAACATTTTCTATAAGTGTATGTTAATTTATAGGGCTCAAAGAGTTACAAGCATCATGTGTGCACTTTTTCCAACTTTTTGCCATTTTCGCTTTGGAATATGGTTACATTACCGTCATGCTCAGTCAGTGTTGTGTATATCTTGATACAAAGCGATATCAGCCACTTGCATACATGTATGTTAGAACGCAAGAAATTGCCAGAAGTTCCTTACCATCTTCAACCAACTAGTTCAGGTAAATCTGAGTGGCGCAGAAAACAATGGAAATCCAGCTCCTGGTACTGTCACGAATTTGATTTATTAAACTGGTTCACCATATTTTGTTTTAGTCATATTTACTGAGACGATTAGGCATAGATATCTGATTTCGATTTGAAAAATATAAATTATTCAGACTTTTGAAGCATGGGATATTTTCATTGCTTCCTAACCGGTCTCTTTATATGCAGGCCGACAGTACTATCTTGGCATACGAACACATGTATCTGTTGATATCGGGTATCTGGAAACAGTTTACAGGGAAGACATTATTTGGGCAGTTGTAAAAGTCGAGTTTTTTTTCAGAAAAATTGATGATTCCAGATAAGTATCGAAGCAATTCTTTTGATTTCTGATACTTCAGAAATCGTGCACCTGTAGTTCCCATTGTGCTCCTGTAAGTATACACTTCAGCGTGGTATCTGTCGAGACCCTTCATTATAATTATCAAATGAGTTTGTCACCCTGCCAACCACAGCTTCAATTAATATCCAATTGTTAATGTCCATCTACTTGTATAATATGCTCTGTGGAAATCATAACATAAGAGGTTCAATGAGGGTATATTCCTATTGTGTAAAGCCTGTGGATAAGGAGGATTACTGATGAAAGTTATGGGTAACAACAATGTGTGGAATAGCGTACTGTTCGAATGCGTGGAAGTAGTGTCATATTTCACGTTATTAACGCTATCCTCATCGAGTGGTGAATAAAAGGAGAATTATAGGAATACAATGTCATACCCTTTTTTTTGGAAGTGGGAAAATGTGAGAGTTATTTATGTATGGTATCAACAATTACACAAACAAATAGTTACACAATAACACAAGGTGTGGAGAAACGGTTTATATGCGTGTAACTGAACTCAAACTTCACGTGATTTTGTTTGCATATTGTATAATCGAATTAGGAAGAAAATATACTGTTATGAATTCTATGCATTCCTTTTCTATGATTTCTGCGAGAAGGCGATAATGCAATGATTTTTGCCGAGGTTCGCACACAGGCCTTCAGTAGATATCATAATACAGTATATTGATCTTCAAAGTTCACACATACCACTGTTCTGTTTATCACATACACTGACCTGAATTGTCTATACACATTCATTGGTGAACAATCTTCAAAAGGAAATTTAAGAGTTAAGTGTTTGTGTTCTGATCCGCACCGAGTGCGATCAACACTACTGCATAGTATGTAAGTAAGTATCAATTCATTACCACCAATACAGCTAAATTTTGATGATTTCACATTGCCATGATCTTACAATATGACCAGCGATTGATGTGTTGAGTGCAGGTGTCCTTGAATATTGTTTACAATTTGAAGACAAAGGACTGCACGGATTTTGTAGGTTTTACTTTTCTCGTGCAGGTTTTAAAAGCAACCAAATACGAAGATTTTCAGGACACCTGAGTCAAATTCCAGGATGTGCCAAGCCAATCATAGCATTCCAGTGTTCCCATGGAGGTGACATTAATCTATCAATCTTGACTTTTCAAAATGAATATTGTTCTCTTTTTGTTAGTGGCCTGCCAAGCACAAGGAATGATGACATTTTGGGCATATTTAAAGAGAGAGTGAGAGAGAGAGAGAGGGAGAGAGATGAAACTCACCTAGCTTGGTAGGCCGGTACATTACTCAAAGTCTCAGGAATAAATGTTGAGCAATACAATTATGATCGATATCCAGTACATATATCAGTGTTTTTTAATTAGTATTACCTATTACCAATAATAAAACCAAATTTTGATGATACTAATCACTAATAACAACCCTAAAATACAAAATGTTTGGGTAATTCTAATGACACAGAAGTTCTCGACACAGAAATTACACTGAAGTGTTTATATACAGGTACACCATGGAAATGACAAGTACACAATTTCTGAAAGAATGAGCCATGGATTTAGTCCCGACTTGTGAACTGCTAACTGACACCAGTCAGATTATGCGACTGTTGTGGATTTAAATACTATAAATTATCCCATGTTTGTTCACGGAATACGGAATTATATGTACGTCAATACTAAACTTCATCTGTCAATGAAACACGCTTTTTGGCCGTAGTTTTGTTTTGGATAATCGAATCACCTTGAAATTTTGTGTGTCTTAACGTAGTCCGCTACAAACAGTGAGGTAACGAAGAGTCAAAATTTAAAGGTCATTTTTTGAATATTATCTCTTCAAAATGACATTATTTTATAGAGTAAGTGATCAGCATCTCAATACTGAAAAGAAAATAGGGGGTCACCGTGCTCGTTTTTTCTACATATTCGATCAAAATCACACATATTTACCTAAAATGACATAAATTCTGGCATTTTTGCACATTTTTCGGTCCATATTCACATCTTGCATCGTGTTTTCCGTGCGAACGGATACGGTGATATTCTCTTTTCAGTTTTAGGATGCTGAACAGTTACTCTATAAAATATATCATTTTGAAGCTCTAGATTATGTTGATACAGGTATTTATTTTAGAAAACCCTTTGACCCCCTTCCCTCACTGTTTGGAGCGGACTACCTTAATTGGGTGTCATGCCGTAATTTTTCACCAAAATTCAGAATTCTATCTCAAAAATTGAAAAAGTTGGTAATCTACCCCAATGTCGTTATTTCTGTATGGTGCACAGAAAAGCGCGAGAGAAATTTCAAACCACCACCGCTCACGCAACAGACGGTCTGTCGGCTAGTAATCATCTCTATTATTTCTGAAATCATGTCTTGGTTCATGATCAATGGGCATAACTAACTGTGCTGACCGTCTCTTACTCTGGTATCCAAGGTGAACTGCGTCGTTAGCAGAGTGTTATTTCCTCAAGCTTGTGATGCTACAAGTAGAACTGTAGATGATTAATAGTGGTATTATTGATTTTGCAATAATTACCTCAGTTCAGTAGACCTATAGACAGTATGTTCATGGAGGACAATGTGTTGTACCCATCGCCTCTCCAGTTATGTACCAAGTAACCCAGATGCTACCTAACAGAATAGTATTCATCTATCCACTGCGGTCCTCACGTCTGGACGCTTTGTCATGTCTTATGGAATGATCAAGCACAATCACTGTATCAGATAGCATATCGTCTGCTATAAACATACATATTCACAAACAAGCCACCGAGCAGCAGGCATGTGTAGCAGCCTATATTGGGACCGCGGCTAGTTCACGTGTGCAACACGTACATTCTGTAGTCATAGTCATGTAATGTATACGACAGGAGAAACAACATTTCATGAAGATATGTACCAATGAATCCCAATATACAGTTGTATACATATCATATTTACAGTAGTTACAATGTAGGTTCTGAATCTTTTCTCTTCGAACACCAATGCCTAGGTATAATCATGGAACAAAGTATTGCGAGCGAATAAATAGATGAAAAAAAAAAAAAAATTTTAGTGAGATAATTTTTATTCATGAATTTTCAGAAAAAGTGGTTGAGTTTGAAACATGGTTGAATTCGATTAATTCATATTCATATCTTATTTGTTCAAAGATCGTTCACATGTCATTTCCATGCGCTGTGGTTTGTAAACATTTTACCATATTTTCTGTGTCAAGCACTTCCAGTATAATTATTAAGTGATTTTCCCCGTCAATGTCCATGATACACAACTTCAGAGTATACCCATATGCTACTGGTTGGCTACTGATGTATATTTTATACTTTCTGTACAATAATAACCGAGGAAGTTTATTGAGGGTATTTCTATTGTGTACATCCTGTGGATGATATGGATATTGATCAGTGTCATGGGCAACAACAATGTGCTGAATTACGTAATGTATCTGTACGTATTCCCCTCGAATTTTGAACAGAGAGGTCATACATTGTATATGGTAGTTGAAAGTGTAAGCATTTATGAATATTATATCAGTGCCATCAATACATTCTAAGAGACACAAGTTACTTACCAACAAATATTTTGGAAGGTCACGTACAAGAATGTCACTGAATTCAAACGGATACTTCACAAAATTCACATATTTGAATATTGTGCAAGCAAAGTAATAAGGAAAACACCTTCATTAACACCATGCATACCCTTTTTTTGTGATTCCTGCAAGAATGCGAAAGTGTACCGCTTTGCCGGTGTCTCTAAAAAAGCTGGGTTGCAATTGTATAGAAACTGCAGAGATTTGCAAAATAATTATGTGTGTCTATTGTTTCCTTGAACGACAGGTATGGGGGATTGTAATAGCTCCATCTGGATATCATTCAGTGTACTATTGATCATCACGTTAGTGCATGCTGAGTTTTTTATGAAAAGCCCATGCACGCAGACAATCTAGAAGATATTGAGAGCTTTTAGTAAATGACCTGTTATATTGACAACATATTTAAGCGTTTCTCGTGTACCCTTTCATTTTCAATATCCCATGACCTGATTTGCCCATAGACATCTCACAACAACCATTGGTCAACACCATGTAAGTGGAAATTTGAGGAGCACGGTAGCGAATTTCCGTCATCTCACAAAGTGTAACTATGAGGCCTCATCCGGATATCATTCAGTGTAGTGTTGATCATCACGTCAGTGCATGCCGCGCTTTGTGAGAAATCCATTAAAGCTGACAACCAAAATGATCTTCAGGGATTTCGGTAAATGTCCTGATATATTGATCACAGGAATAAGCGTTTCACATGTACCACTTTTTTGTTTATCATATACAATGACCTGATTTGCCCATAGACATGACACAACAACCATTGGTCAACATCATGTAAGTGGAAATTTGAGGAGCTGATTGGGAAAATCTGAGCCGCGACTTCCCAAACGCGATCATTCGCCACGAATTACCGTCGTCTCAGAATATGACTAGTTACGTGGGTGTTGAGTGCAGTTTTCATTAATGATAGTTTTCCTTTTGAAAAAAAAGCCAGTTTTTTTCCCCAGGACAATATTTTTCGGGACAACCAAATTCCACGATTTCCTGGACAACATAGTCGGAATTCAAGGTTTCACAGAACAGAATTTTCGGCTGACAAATGTGGATATGCAGGGCGCCGGAATGTCTGCAAGATGCCCGCCCCTCAGATAATCGGCCGATTTATACATATTCGGTCTCCGGTAGGGTAGGTCAGTATTTCTGTAAAATCTTGAAATTTTCATGGACACGGTGAAAACGCGCAATCGTAGGTGTATATTGCGGTCATCGGTGGAAAATGCCTGGTGGTTTCATGACGACTCGAAAGATATGGGAAAGATTCCTGACAAACTATCACCCCACATCGGCCGGCGACCCGTGCAACTGTCTTTTCTTACCCAAAGTCAGTTGCACACTCGGCGGTCAAACATCTCGGAGTGGACGGTGAACAATCAGCAAGATACACTGTGTGGAAAACCATAATGAATGAATCGAAACATAAAAAAATTGGCGCATTAGTGATCCAGCGAAGATCTTAACCAAACCTTCCCATTCCGTGCACACGGCGGCACGTGCGTTCTTCTTCTTCAACCATTGGTCCACCACTATGTTGGTCTCATACACTTTATACTGAATATGCCATTTTTTCACACGGAGTTAAATACTATACGGAGTACATTAACAAAGACATTTTCTCGATTTGTCTGACACAGTACTTTGGGATTGGATAACGTTCTTCTTATCGCTTACAATACTTTGTATTTCGGTGTAGGGTCCATAATTTGATTGGAACATTGCTGTTGCAGAAGACAATAATGATCCGAACGCACATTGCAAATACTGTAATACTATGGATACAGAATTGGTGTATTTTTAACGAAATGCTGTTTTCCCGTGTCGTATACATGACTGTGACTACATTTCATACATGTACACGTGCCCCAGCCGCGATCACAATATAAACTGCTATAAACTAGTATGTTCTCCCACAGGCCTGCTATACACCTGCTGCTCGGTGCCTTGTTTGTGGTCAATATGTCTGTTTACAGGAGAGAATACGCTATATGATACAGTGATTGCGATTGACCATTCCATAAAAGCTTTATCTCGATAAGGCGTCCAGCCGTAAATACAGCAGTGGATAGATGAATACTAATCTGTTAGGTAGCATCTAGGTTATATGGTACATAAGTGGAGAGACAATGGGCACAACACATTGTCCTCCGAAAACACTGTCTTTAGGCCTACTAAACGCAGGTAATTATTGCAAAATCGATAATACCACTATAAACCATACACAGTTCTACTTGTAGCCTCACAAGCTTAACGAAACAATAGTTTCTAACGACGCACTTCACCTTGAATACCAGAGTAAGAAATTTTCGGCACAGGTGGTTATGATCAATAGTAATTAATAACTGAAAGGAGATGTAGATATGATTATTTGCCAACAAACCTCTTTGTGGCGTGAGCGGCGGCAATTCGAATTTAATGTCGCGTTTTGACTCAGAAATAATGGCGTGTATTGAACCCATCATACAATCAACTCAGTAGCCTTTTGGCTTGTGATTAGGTACTTATGTACTTGTCATACATTTATTCCATGGAGTTTGTTCAGGATTTCTAAATTATTTTCAATAGGTTGTTGAGCAACTGTACACTAATTCCATCAGGTGTACAGTAGAAACAACTACATTTCACTCAATGTCTGCCCGTGATGACACCAGTATGTCCTTGGATAAACTGTTTGGTCTGGTTTTGTTTCTATTTCAAAATCTTGTATTTTACATTTGTTATTGGCATCATCAAAATTCATTTTTTGTTGGTGGTAATAGATTAATATTTACATCCACAACAGTTGCATATCTGACTGGAGTCAATTCCTCGCGCTCATCGTTCATTAGCATTTTGACAGAATCGAACATAAATATGAGTTAATTTAAATAGAATAATTATTATATACCTAAAATATCTGGTAATATCTCTGAAACATTCCATGACAATTTTATCACTCCACAAAGTCCAGAGTTTCGGATGATTCCAAAAGAAGATCCATGATGTTGACGGCTCATTCGTTCAGAAATCGTGTACCTGTGATTTCCATGGTGTACCTGTATATAAACACTTCAGCATAGTTTCTGTGTCAATATCTTTCATTATAAGTATCAACTGAATCTGTTCCTTTGCCAACCACAATATTACACAGCTTCAAATAATACCCAGATGGTACTGCCTGTCTACCTATATAATATGCTCTTTGTGTCAAACACATCAGAGGAGGTTCAATGAGAGCATTTCTGTTGGGTATATCCTATGGATAAAATGAGGACTGTTGATGAACAATGGGTAACAACAATGTGCTGAATGACGTAATAGGCCGATGTATCACAGAAGTGTCCTATTTTACTTAGTTGACCCTATCCCCATCAACATCATTTGAGTGAGAATTAAGTTAATTATGTTAAAATTGTTCTGATTGGCGAGTACAGTGGCGAATGTGTGAGTTGAGTTCCCCTTTGAAGACAATAGGCTGCACGTTTTTGATTTCCTGGTTATTTTTGCCGTAAGCTGTTACATCAACATAATAATATTATGTACAATGCAATGGCGTTGTATGATGATGAGTACACTAGAAACCATAGAGTATTGTAACCATTATAAACAAAACAAATTAACTCAAGGGCTAAGAAAAGCTACAAGAGAAAGGTAGAGTTTTGCACAACCACTCTCTTTTTTCCTCACATGGCTGTTTTGACCTATCAATGGCAAAAAGAGACATTTGCTGGATATGACTCATAATAGGTCATGATTTGAATTCAGATCCAAACATTTTTCCACCTACCCACCAGAAAACCGAAATGGCCACCACTCGCAGACCATTTCAAGGGCAACAAAATAAAGGAATATATGGGGAGTCTCATGCATCAGTTAGAAAGAAATTATGTGATTTTTTTTCCATTTAAGAAGAAAACGCCAACATCGTAAATTAGGGAAATGTCAGAAATTAGAAAATGAAAATCTCCTAGAACTATTTCGTCGTATTTTCGAGCCAAATTTTTCACCGTGTGACGGTGTTGTCCTACCAGGGCCAAACCAGGGCCAAATGGCTGGAAATGGATCAGAACAAATAACGGCTTGAATGTAAACACAAACATATTTTTTTTTTCCACCAACCCGTCAGAAAGTGAAAATGCCCACCATGTGCAGACCAATTCAAGGGAATCAAAACTTAGATACTTGTGGGGAATCTTATGCATCACTTAGAAGAAAATTTATGTGACAGTTTTTTATTACAAAGAAACGTCAATGTCAAAAATTAGGCATTTTTCGTTGAAATTGACGACCATTTTGAAAAAGAAAACCTAAAAAGAAACAACCGGACATTACATTTAATAACTAATTTAACATGTTTAAAGGTACATTGAAATATGCTAATATATCTCACTACATAGTATTGGATACACTATCTTGCATTGTTCCATGAAATGTTAATGCATTGAGGATCATTATTTGAGAGAATTTTTATTTTCCGTATGCTTATTACTACAAACTTACAAGGTCTTCTTTTATGCTCATTTAGTCATGGAGCAAAACGGTCATTGTCATCTAGCATGGCAGCAAGTTCCTTCAGTTCCTGTATAACATGTAAACAGATCCATCATACAATTAAATTTCGAATTGGTTTACAAAACAATTTGGCAAAATACTAATATATCTTATCACAAGTAATTTTATCTAACACACATCCAATAATCAGACCTATAATGAAAAGCAATTCAAGCAGTTCACGTCTGGGTGGAATCCCTGTATTGGACAGACGAAATTGCTGTAATCTCTCAACGTTGATTCTCCAGGGAGTTTTAGGAAAGCAGTTGATCTCAACGTGCGATAAGCCTGGGGATTTTGTGAGTGCAATTTGTGAGTGCAACAATAATGCCAGTCGATTCATCATTGGACGCCCCTAATAATGAAAAAAACAGGTCATTTTAGTCATACTGAATTGAATTTGATAATACAACAATAAAACAAATTAAGAGCCACAGAAATCAATAATTATTATTCAAGTTCAAGGTCACCAAATGTTTAGTCATGTATATAAATATTTTCGTTGAAAAACAACTGTCAATTTGAACAAAAATTAAAAATATAACTAAAAAATATATATGCACCACTCGGTGGTAATAAAAAAAACGCAAAATCTACTACGTACTAATGAAATAAAGTTATCCGCTCTCAATATCAACAGTTTGTTCTCACCTGTGACCGGTTCCTGTTCGCTGGAAATTATTACACTGCTTCTCCCACAACAGCTTTACAAATGGGTCTGTCAGGGTCTGATTCTTTCATTGTTGGGAATCAGCGAAAGGGATTTGTGAAGATTATCTGCTATTGGGACGGCTTCAGTTAATTTGCATTTCTGGAACAATTATTTCTGGAGCAGTTTCGCAAAACATTCTTCTTCCGCTGGACTTTTAGGGCCCATGTCAACCTGTCTCCAGCCACTTACAAGTACAACCTTTTTTCTAAGAGAAAGTAACATATGGCACTTCCGGAGTCATCATATTATGTAAATACTGTACAATCGATTGAATCCTGGGATTTATTCTTGCAGAAGAACACTCAAACAGAACAAATATTTTACTTTTGATTTCTCATTTAAATAGGTAAGATTAATTATAGATATAGTTTGACAACTAACGAATGTTAAATAGATAGACGTTATCACTAATTTCTACGTTGTCCAGTGGAGTTTTGCTCTCGATGTTTTGCTCTCCGTTGCCTGAGAAAGCGTTTCTTCAGAACCAGACCTCCAGCAGAACATGGATTACACACAGCCTGAGCCCAGTGACGCTTTCCTCACAAGTGTTGCTGTAGAGAGCAATGGTGATGCTGGTTGATGGATGATGGAACGTTATTTCCTGGTGATGACTGACACTGACCAAATCATCATCGGGAATGCCAGGACATGCAGTCAGTGATGAAACCTGAAAATAACAATAGTGTGTGTAAGTGTTAATGTTTGACTTTGAATAATCAAAACTGCACAAAGTTAGATTACCTATTGATAAGTTTCTTATATCTATTCCATTTTAAAACGCTCAATCAAAACACACAAAAAATATATAATGTGAAGCCACGATAACCTTGCTGAGTATTGTGTGTATGTATGTTGTCCTTGATAACATACACAAAATACTCGTTGTGCTAAGATCATGGTTGGTCACAGGCCGTCCACATATGAAAAACCTTGAGGGGCTCAGAAACAGTCAGAATAAAACACATCGGTCTACCTGGATATAAACTATATATGTCAGGCTATACATGTATAGCAGCTCTAGTATGTGCTTAATTTCCTGAATAAAAACTTAATATTCTATTTTATATTCTTCAATTACCTTCATATTGCTATACTTGGATATGTCGAACTGACTTTCTTTGGCATGTACAACATTCCAACCCATCTGCTTAGCCTTTTCACCTATCTCTTGGAGATTCATAGTTTATGCAGGTGGGGCTCTTCCTCCTCAAGCAATGTTCTGGACATCTGGAGAAAATTCAGCAAAATGTGGCATGTTACTAAGCCACTTGTCTATGGCTTAACTGATGTCATCATATCAGTATAATGTAACTGCGAATTGTGATTTCCATTTTACACTGAATCAACAAACAGTACATCAAAATCAAAGAATCTACACCTATATACCTGTGTGAAGATGTTAATTCAAGTCCTTAGTCTTGTTAGGCTATAGACATTATATCAAAAAGTTATAGCCTCTTTAAAAAAATAAGCATATACAGATTAGAGATTGAGCCTTTTTTCAGCAGTACGTATACCTTATCTGTATGACCTGGAACAACATTATGAAAAAAACAATCAATTCAAAATCTGACTTTTTTCATGCATTATTTCTAATGACTGATTCTATCAAGTATGATGTGCCCTTTGAACAATCTATAATATTAATGGCATGCGCGTTCAGTTTATTATGTACTGTTATATATTTGTGAATAAAGTGATTGATCAGGTTGGATTACAATAACGTGGGCAATCGGAGACATAGCTGCGATTTGCTCGAAACTGGTCACATAGTGTAAATAGCATAGGGCTGATTGGCCATGCCTAGATTTGCCAAGAGTGGCACTTCATCCTACATTTGCTCCGATTGATTGTTTGATTGATTGATTGATTCATGTCAATCCATTCAGTATCCACTATACTAAATTACTATAGTCCATACTAGAGGCTATAATTGATAGAATATGCATATCTTCACCTCGACATGTCAAATCCCCATCAAGAGGAACAGGAAATGTATCAAAATAGAAACATCACAGTTTAAGTGCTTACCAACTTGATGAATATACGACCTCTCGAAATGACGGCTGCATATTGCCGCATTTTTGACATTGAAGGAGGGGTCGGTTCTATTGACAGCCCTCACCAGGCGCTGCTCCCACACCTTGTCATTAACATGATAACTTGGTGACATGTCAGTTCCTTGTTGACATTTTGCTTGGCAGTGCACCCAACGATGCAACAATTACACGTACCAACCATACTATCGCCATCTTAAAGCAAAAGTGGCGTAAGTCATTTTTGGTGGTTTTGAAAAAATCAGTTTAAAAGGTTTCTTGCCTATAAATTTCAAGTGAAAGCCTCCAAATTCAGCGACCCATGGCATGCATATCCAAGGAGTGTACCATTGTATTTCATTTACCATCAATGCTCTCCTTAATATAAGTAAATGGCTAATTAACTAGGATTAGCATGACTAAGATGCTCTTATTGCAAACTTACTGGACAGAATCGCTAATGGAATTTTTGCGCATCTCACGAAGGTCCTAAAGCATTAATGGCGTAACTCAACAGCTAATGTAATTTCGGCGTAAGTCAACGCCCACTGGTAACGTTTTTGGCGTAACTCATCACAAACACTAAAACAGTTTTGGCGTAACTCAAGAAAATGGCGTAAGTCAAGCCTCGAGATACACCAATATGTTATAGGCTTCTAATTATTTAATGGCACTGAATACAACCAGAAGTGATTTACGAGCAGATAGAGGACATGTCCAGCATTACTTTGGTATGTCTCACTGAGTTACGCTAAAGAATGAGTTACGCCATCTTTCTTTTAGGGCGACTCTAGTGTATCAAAAGATTCGTATTATGTAGATTATGTTTGTTCACACAGATCAGGCAAAACTTCGACTATAATCTGGTCGTGGTTGGCAGCGTCCTTGTCAACTGTCACTGTACCGGAAGTAAATTAGGCTACTCACGAAAACTCTCGTTTGGACATAACATATGCGCGAGATTTTGCGAGATACGCTTCCATTCTGTACAATCGTTGGTTTTCTTGAACTGGAAGATGTGGAGTTTACAGCCCGCCGGGCAGAGGTTTGTTATTGGAAGAATAGGCAACGCTTTTGACAAACAAAATGCATAGATATGGTGTATGTTTAGGTCTAAGTTTGTTGACAGTAATTAAAATTACTGTATAAAAGCAATAACTACGCTATTTGCATCAACTGTCATTCTGGCATATGAAAACAGTTTTTATTCGTAAGTTTTCAGAGAAAGGCCTGAATTCAGAAAATGATCCATAATATTCATGTCTGATTCAATTATATACTGTGTACCTGTCATTTCCATGATTATGGTTGTAAACACTTCACCATATTTTATATGTCAATGGTTTCCATTATAATTATTAAGTGACTTCCCTTGTCATCTCCAATGACACACAACTGGAGAATATCCAAATGCTACTGGTCGACTACTAGTAGGTATATTATACTCTCTGTATAAAATTAACAGAGGAAGTTTATGACGGGTATTTCCATCCTGTTGATAATGAATATTAATCGCATGGGCTGTACCAATGTGCTGAATAACCAAATTTTTGCCTATTCCCTCGAGTTTCAACAAATTTTATTTGTGAATGGTATCAACAATTCCACGAAAATCGAGTTACTCAAAAACAAACAGTTTGGAGTGGCATATACATGTGTGTCAATGAATTCAGACGGATACCTAACCCAATTAACACCGTCGCGTATTGTGCTATAGAATAAATAAGACAACAACCTTTACTAATTCCACGCACGCCTCTTTTGTGATTCCTTCTTTGAGAATTGTAAAATTGTCCGCTTTACCGAGGTTCATACTAAAAGCTGCCGAGTATCAACTGCAGAGATTTACAAATAATTATGCCAGTCTATTTATTGTTGCCTTGAACGACAGGTATGGGTAATTGTAATAGCTCCACGCGGATATCATTCACTGTACTATTGATGGACACATCATTGCATGCTGAGTTTTTATGAAAAGCACGCGGACAACCTGGAAGATATTGACGGCTTTTAGTGAATGTCCTGGTATACTGACGACACAATTAGGCGTTTCACATGAACCACTTTTTGTTCATCATAAACGATGACCTGATTTGCCCGATGAACATCACACAACAACCATTGGTCAACATCATGTAAGTGGAAATTCGAGAAGTTAATCATGTGTGCTTCGGCAAATATGATCCGCAACTTCCCGAGCGCGATCATCAGCCACTGCGCAGTAGCGAATTACCGTCGTCTCAGAATGTGACTAGTTACATGGGTGTTGAGTGCAGTTTCCATTGATAATAGTTTTCCTCTTCAATACAATCAGCCCTTTGGAATTCTTTTTTATTTTACTTTCCCCAGAACGACGTTTTTCAAGACAACCAAATTCCACGATTCCCAGGAAAACTTAGTCCAATATCAGAGTTCCACAGACTAGTAATAAAATTAAAATCACACCATGAACTCAGTTGGCTCTTGGCTTCCTGGGTATTTTTTTACTTGTCATACATTTATGCCATGGAGTTTGTTGCATACTAATTCCATCAGGTGTACAGTAGAAACAACTAAATTTCACACACTGTCTACCCCTGATAACGACAGTGTCCTTGGATAAACTATTTGGTCGGGCTTCGTTTCTATTCCAAAATGTTGTATTTTACATTTCTTGTTTTTATCATCACCAAATCTAGTTTTATCGGTGGTAATAGATTGATACTTACATCCCCAACAGTTGCATCTGACTGGACTCAACTCCTTCACGCTCATCGTTCGTCAACAGTTATAATATTTGAAAACATGAATATCGGTCTTAGTTTCAATAAAATATTTGGTATAATTTATAATCTTTTTAAAGTATCCTGTAACATTTCACAAATAATTTAGGACAATATTTTAGCAGCTCACAAAATCCAGAGGATGATATGGATGATTTCAGAACAATATTAATGATGTTGACTGCTAATTCATTCAGAAATCGTTCACCTGTACTTTCCATTGTGTACCTGTATCACTGGGAGGGAGCTTGCCCATGAGTCTTGACGAGTCAACTCGGTAAAAAACTTTCCTCGCAGTGGCATTGCTCGGCAAAAATCTTTAATCACAGGGGCATCTGGAAGCCCATGCGACAAAAAAAAAATTGCCGAGCAAAGCCCCTGCGAGGCAAGATTTTTACCGAGTTGACTCGTCAAGAATCATGGGCAAGCTCCCACCCAGTGTGTATGTAAACACTTCAGTGTAGTTTCTGTGTCGAGAATTCATAGTTATCAACTGAGTTTGTTCACCTGCCAACCACTATGTTACACAGCTTCAAATAAACCACAGATGGTACTGACTGTGTTCTTATATCCAATGCTCTTTGTGGCAATCACAACAGAGGGGGTTCAATGAGAGCATTTCTTTTGGCTATATCCTATGGGTAAAAGGAGGATTGTTGATGAATAATGGGTAACAACAATGTGCTGTATGACGTAATAGGCCAATGTATCAAAGAAGTGTCCTATTTTACTCAGTTAACCCTATCCCCATTGAGTCTTGGATAGAAAAGTCACACCTTAATTGAAAGTATATGCATTTATGGATTATATATGAGTAGCAATAACAATTCCACGAAAAAAATAACTACATAATAACAGTCAGCATGGAAAGGCACTTACAAGCATGTTAAGTGAATTCAACCGGATATGACATGTAATTCACATGCTTCAATATACTGCAAGTGAATTAGGAAGAATGACGCCTTGATAAATTTCATGCATTCCTATTTTGTGATTTCTGTGAGAAGGGGGTGCTGCATTGTTTTACCACATTTTGCACAGAAATTGCCGAAGTTTACACAGAAACTGCAGCAAAGTAATTATACATGTCTCTTGCTTCGTTGGACTACAGGCCTGGGTATTTGTGAGGATATTTGACCATTATAATGGTCAAATTAACGGACGTGTCATAAAAGCCGGTATATTGACATCAAAATAGTACCGCTGTTTTCTTTATCATTTACAATGACCTGAATTGTCTTTCAATCGCATACAATAGTCATAGGTCAACATCATTTAAGTGGGAATTTGAGGAGGTAATTATGTGTGCTTTTGTTCTGATCTAGGTGAGTACAATGGCAAATGTGTGAATTGAGTTTCCCTTTTGAAGACACCGGCTGCACTTTTTTTTTTTTTTTTCTTGTTATTTTTGCCAAAAGTTGTTATATCAACATAGTATTACAACGCCATGGCGTTGTATAATGATGAATCCAGTAGAAACCATAAAATATTGTAACAATTATAAACAAAGCAGATTGGCTCAATGGCTAAGAAAAGTTAAAGGAGAAAGGTATAGTTTTGCACAACCACTTGTATTTTTCACTATATGCCTATTTTGACCTATCAATGCAAAAAAAAAAAAAAACATTGGCTGGAAATGGCTCAAAACAGATTATGATTTGAACGGCCAGAAAATCAAAATGGCCACCTTGCACGGACCAGCTCAAGGACAGCAAAACAAAGGAACATTTGGGGAGTTATGTGAAAGTTTTCTTTTAAAAAAAACCACCACCATCATAAATTATGAAACTGTCAGAAATTGGAAAATAAAAAACTCTCCTGGAATTATTTTGGAGTATTTTTGTGCAAAAGTTTTCCACATATGGCTGTTTTGACCTACAAGGACCAAAAACAATTGGCTGGAAATGGGTCAAAACAAATAACGGCTTGAACATACTTCCACCAACTCGCCATAAAATCGAAATGGCCATAAATGGCCATATGAACATCACAGAGGTACATATGAGTCTTCGATGACACACAACTTGAGAGTATATATATAACCAAATGCTACTGGTCGACTACTAGTAGGTATATGTAGCATGTACAACATTCCAACCCATTTGCTTAGCCTCTTCACCTATCACTTGGAGATTTATACTTTATGCAGGTGGGGGCTCTCCCTCCTCAAGCAATGTTCTGGACATCTGGAGAAAATTCAGCAAAATGTGGCATGTTACTAAGCCACTTGTCTATGGCTTAACTGATGTCATCATATCATTATAATGTAACTGCAAAATGTGAGTTCCATTTTACACTGAATCAACAAACAGTACATTAAAATCAATGTTTTGTTCATTCAAATTTTCGGCAAGTCCTTAGTCTTATTAGGCTATAGATATTATATCAAAAATTTAAATCCTCTTTAAAAAAGAAATATATACAGACTAGGGATTGACGCTCTTTTCAGCAGTACCTTAATAATAATAAATAATAATAATAATCAGATCTATGTAATGACGGTCCATGATGATAGGCAATTCTGCCTGTCTTCCCCATCCCCCGTCGCGTGACAATTTTGAATTTAGAAAGCACAATCGAATGGAGAAACCTTTGCAAGGATGAAAATTCCACCTACTTTGTGCCGGTGACGGGGATCGAACCCGCGTCACCTACCGCCTCTGAGCTTATCTGTATGACCTGGAACAACATTATGAGAAAACCAATCAAATCAAAATCTGACCTTTTTTCATCCATTATTTCTTGTGACTGATTCTATCAACTATGATGTGCCCTTTCAACAATCTATAATATTAATGGCATGCGTGTTCAGTTTATTATGTACTATATATATCGAATAAATTGATTGATCGGGTTGGATGTACGGAAACGTGGGCAATCGGAGACATAGGCTGTGATTTGCTCAAAACTGGTCACATAGTGCAAATAGGATAGGGTTGATTGGTCATGCCCAGATTTGCCCAGAGTTGCACTTTATCTGACATTTGCTCCAATTGATTGATTGATTGATTGATTGATATCGATCCATCCAGTATCCAAGGACAGCAAAACAAAGGAACATTTGGGGAGTTATGTGAAAGTTTTCTTTTAAAAAAAACCACCACCATCATAAATTATGAAACTGTCAGAAATTGGAAAATAAAAAACTCTCCTGGAATTATTTTGGAGTATTTTTGTGCAAAAGTTTTCCACATATGGCTGTTTTGACCTACCAGGACCAAAAACAATTGGCTGGAAATGGGTCAAAACAAATAACGGCTTGAACATACTTCCACCAACTCGCCATAAAATCGAAATGGCCATAAATGGCCATATGAACATCACAGAGGTACATATGAGTCTTCGATGACACACAACTTGAGAGTATATATATAACCAAATGCTACTGGTCGACTACTAGTAGGTATATGTAGCATGTACAACATTCCAACCCATTTGCTTAGCCTCTTCACCTATCACTTGGAGATTTATACTTTATGCAGGTGGGGGCTCTCCCTCCTCAAGCAATGTTCTGGACATCTGGAGAAAATTCAGCAAAATGTGGCATGTTACTAAGCCACTTGTCTATGGCTTAACTGATGTCATCATATCATTATAATGTAACTGCAAAATGTGAGTTCCATTTTACACTGAATCAACAAACAGTACATTAAAATCAATGTTTTGTTCATTCAAATTTTCGGCAAGTCCTTAGTCTTATTAGGCTATAGATATTATATCAAAAATTTAAATCCTCTTTAAAAAAGAAATATATACAGACTAGGGATTGACGCTCTTTTCAGCAGTACCTTAATAATAATAAATAATAATAATAATCAGATCTATGTAATGAAGGTCCATGATGATAGGCAATTCTGCCTGTCTTCCCCATCCCCCGTCGCGTGACAATTTTGAATTTAGAAAGCACAATCGAATGGAGAAACCTTTGCCAGGATGAAAATTCCACCTACTTTGTGCCGGTGACGGGGATCGAACCCGCGTCACCTACCGCCTCTGAGCTTATCTGTATGACCTGGAACAACATTATGAGAAAACCAATCAAATCAAAATCTGACCTTTTTTCATCCATTATTTCTTGTGACTGATTCTATCAACTATGATGTGCCCTTTCAACAATCTATAATATTAATGGCATGCGTGTTCAGTTTATTATGTACTATATATATCGAATAAATTGATTGATCGGGTTGGATGTACGGAAACGTGGGCAATCGGAGACATAGGCTGTGATTTGCTCAAAACTGGTCACATAGTGCAAATAGGATAGGGTTGATTGGTCATGCCCAGATTTGCCCAGAGTTGCACTTTATCTGACATTTGCTCCAATTGATTGATTGATTGATTGATTGATTGATATCGATCCATCCAGTATCCAACCAGTATTTATATCCAGTATTTATACTAAATTACTATAGTCTATACTATAGGCTATAATTGATAGAATATGCATATCTTCACCTCGACATGTCAAATCCTCATCACGAGGAACAGGAAATGTATCAAAATAGAAATATCACAGTATAAGTGCTTACCAACTTGATGAAAACACGCCCTCTCGAAATGACGGCTGAATATTGCCGCATTGTTGACATTGAAGGAGGGGTCGGCTCTATTGTCGGCCCTCACCAGGCGCTGCTCCCACACCTTGTCATTAATCGACTAACTTGGTGACGTGTCAGTCCCTTGTTGACATTTTGCTTGGCAGTGCACCCAACGACCCAACAATTGCATGTACCAATGTAAGTATCAATCTATTACCACCAATACAATCAGATTTTGATGATGCCAATAAGAAACATAAAATACAACATTTTGCAATAGAAACAAAGCCCGACCAAATAGTTTATCCAAAGACACACTGGCGTCATCAGGGGTAGACAGTGTGTTAAATGTAGTTGTTTCTACTATACACCTGATGGAATTAGTATACAACTGCCCAACAACCTATGAAAATAATTTAGAAATCCTAAACTAACCCCATGGAATAGATACATGACAAGTACAAAAGTACCCAATCACAAGCCAGAAGGCTCCTGAGTTGATGGTATCCTCGGGGACAGAATTAACGTCCGCCAGCAGTGACACCGACTCAGTGGTATGAATGTAAGTATCAATCTATTACCACCAATACAATCAGATTTTGATGATGCCAATAAGAAACATAAAATACAACATTTTGCAATAGAAACAAAGCCCGACCAAATAGTTTATCCAAAGACACACTGGCGTCATCAGGGGCAGACAGTGTGTTAAATGTAGTTGTTTCTACTGTACACCTGATGGAATTAGTATACAACTGCCCAACAACCTATGAAAATAATTTAGAAATCCTAAACTAACCCCATGGAATAGATACATGACAAGTACAAAAGTACCCAATCACAAGCCAGAAGGCTCCTGAGTTGATGGTATCCTCGGGGACAGATTTAACGTCCGCCAGCAGTGACACCGACTCAGTGGTATGAATGTGAGTATCAATCTATTACCACCAATACAATCAGATTTTGATGATGCCAATAAGAAACAGCGTAAGTCATTTTTAGTGGTTTTGAGAAAATCAGTCTAAAAGGTTTCTTGCCTTTAAGTTTCAAGTGAAAGCCTCCAACTTCAGCGACCCATGGCATGCATATCCAAGGAGTGTACCACTTTATTTCATTTACCATCAATGCTCTTCTTATTATTAGTAAATGGCTAATTAACTAGGATTAGCATGACTTATGCCAAAGATGCTGTTATTGCAAAGTTACTGGACAGAATCGCTAATGGAATTTTTGCACATCTCATGAAGGTCCTAAAGCATTAATGGCGTAACTCAACAGCTAATGTAATTTCGGCGTAAGTCAACGCCCACTGGTGACGTTTTTGGCGTAACTCATCACAAACACTAAAACAGTTTTGGCGTAACTCAAGAAAATGGCGTAAGTCAAGCCTCGAGATACGCCAATATGTTATAGGCTTCTAGTTATTTAATGGCACTGAATACAACCAGAAGTGATTTACGAGCAGATAGAGGACATTACTTTGGTATGTCTCACTGAGTTACGCTAAAGAATGAGGTACGCCATCTTTCTTTTAGGGTGACTCTAGTGTATCAAAAGATTCGTATTATGTAGATTATGTTTGTTCACACAGATCAGGCAAAACTTCTGACTATAATCTGGTCGTGGTTGGCAGCGTCCTTGTCAACTGTCACTGTACCGGAAGTAAATTAGGCTACTCACGAAAACTCTCGTTTGGACATAACATATGTGCGAGATTTTGCGAGACACGCTTCCATTCTGTACAATCGTTGGTTTTCTTGAACTGGAAGATGTGGAGTTTACAGCCCGCCGGGCAGAAGTTTGTTATTGGAAGAATAGGCAACGCTTTTGACAAACAAAATACATAGATATGGTGTATGTTTAGGTCTAAGTTTGTTGACAGTAATTAAAATTACTGTATAAAAGTAATAACTACGCTATTTGCATCAACTGTCATTCTGGCATATGAAAACAGTTTTTATTCGTAAGTTTTCAGAGAAAAGCCTGAACTCAGAACATGATCCATAATATTCATGTCTGATTCAATCATATACTGTGTACCTGTTATTTCCATGATTATGGTTGTAAACACTTCACCATGTTTTATATGTCAATGGTTTCCATTATAATTATTAAGTGACTTCCCTTGTCATCTCCAATGACACACAACTTGAGAATATCCAAATTCTACTGGTCTAGTAGGTATATTGTACTCTCTGTATAAATTTAACAGAGGAAGTTTATGAAGGGTATTTCCATCCTGTTGATGAAATGAATATTAATCGCACGGGCTGTAACAATATGCTGAATAACAATATTTGTGCCTATCCCCTCGAGTCCTCAACAAATTTTTATTTGTAAATGGTATCAACAATTCCACGAAAATCGAGTTACTCAAAAAAAAAAACAGTTTGGAATGCCATATACATGTGTGTCAATGAATTCAAACGGATAACTCACCCAATTTACATCGTCGCGTATTGTGCTATCTAATAAATAAGTAAACAACCTTTACTAATTCAATGCGCGCCTCTTTTGTGATTCCTTATTCGAGAATTGTAAAACTGACTGCTTTATCGAGGCTCATTCCAAAAGCTGCCGAGTATCAACTGCATAGGACCTGCAGATATTTACAAATAATTATGCCAGTCTATTGTTTCCTTGAGCGACAGGTATGGGTAATTGTAATAGCTCCATCCGGGTATCATCACTGTACTATTGATGGACACATCATTGCATGCTGAGTTTTTATGAAAAGCATGCGGAAAACCTGGAAGATATTGACGGCTTGAATGTCCTGATATACTGACGACACAATTAGGCGTTTCACATGAACCACTTTTTGTTCATCATAAACGATGGCCTGATTTGCACATAGACATCACACAACAACCATTGATCAACATCATGTAAGTGGAAATTTGAGGAATTAATCATGCAAATCTGATGCGCAACTTCCCGAGCGCGATCATCGGCCACTGCGCAGTAGCGAATTACCGTCGTCTCAGAATGTGGCTAGTTACGTGGGTGTTGAGGGCAGTTTTCATCAATAATAGTTTTCCTTTTCAATACAACCAGCCCTTTGGAATTCTTTTTTATTTTACTTTCCCCAGAACGACGTTTTTCAAGACAACCAAATTCCACGATTTCCAGGAAAGCTTAGTCCAATATCAGAGTTCCACATATGTAAACAATTCAGTGTAGTTTCTGTGTCGAGAACTCATAGTTATCAACTGAGTTTGTTCACCTGTCAACCACTATATTACACAGCTTCAAATAAACCCCAGATGGTACTGCCTGTCTACTTATATCATATGCTCTTTATGGAAAACACAACAGATAGGGTTCATTGAGAGCATTTCTGTTGGGTATATCCTATCGATGAATGAGGATTGTTGGTGAACAATGGGTAACAACAATGTGCTGAATGACGTAATTGGCCAATGTATCAAAGAAGTGTCCTATTTTACTCAGTTAACCCTATCCCCATTGAGTCTTGGATAGAAAAGTCACATCTTAATTGAAAGTATATGCATTTATGGATTATATATGAGTAGCAATAACAATTCCACGAAAAAAAATAACTACATAATAAAACACAGCATGGAAAGGCACTTACAAGCATGTTAAGTGAATTCAACCGGATATGCCATGTAATTCACATGCTTCAATATACTGCAAGTGAATTAGGAAGAAAGACACCTTCATAAATTTCATGCATTCCTATTTTGTGATTTCTGTGAGAAGGGGATGCTGCATCGTTTTACCAAATTTTGCACAGAAATTGCCGAAGTTTGCATAGTTTACACAGTAATCATACATGTCTCTTGCTTCGTTGGACTACGGGCCTGGGTATTTGTGAGGATATATGACCATTATAATGGTAATATTAACCGACGTGTCATAAAAGCCGATATATTGTTATCAAAATTAGACGACTCACACGTACCGCTGTTTTCTTTATCATTTATAATGACCTGAATTGTCTTTCAATCGCATACAATAGTCATAGGTCAACAACATTTAAATGGGAATTCGAGGAGGTAATTATGTGTGCTTTTGTTCTGATAGGTCAGTGCAATGGCAAATGTGTGAGTTGAGTTTCCCTTTTGAAGACAACCGGCTACACTTTTTTTCTTGTTATTTTGCCATAAGCTGTTATATCAACATAGTATGTACATTGCCATAGCGTTGTATGATGATGAATCCAGTAGAAACCATAGAATATTGTAACAATTATACACAGAGCAGATTAGCTCAATGGCTAAGAAAAGTTGAAGGAGAAAGGTATAGTTTTGCACAACCTTTTGTATTTTTCACCATATGCCTGTTTTGACCTATCAATGCAAAAAAAAACATTGGCTGGAAATGGCTCAAAACAGATTATGATTTGAACGTCCAGAAAATCAAAATGGCCACATTGCACGCAAAACAAAGGAACATATGGGGAGTCTTATAAAAGTTATGTGACAGTTTTCCACCAAACTCCACCATCATAAATTATGAAAATGTTTTTTTCCACATATAAAATGTTTTCCACATATGGCTGCTTCGACCTGCCAGGGCCAAAAACAATTGGCTGGAAATGTGCCAAAACAAATAATATCTTGAACATATTTCCACCAGCCCGCCAGAAATCCAAACGGCCACCATGCGCAGACCAATTCAAGGGCAACAAAACTCATAAACATCACAAAGGTACATATGAGTCTTCGATGGCACACAACTTGAGAGTATATATATATCCAAATGCTACTGGTTGACTACTAGTAGGTATTATACTCCCTGTATAAAAATAACAGACTCGAGGAAGTTCATTAAGGGTATTTCTATCCTGTTGATGGAATGAATATTAATTACATGGCCTGTAACGATGTGCTGAAAAACAGAATTTGTGGCTATTCCCCCAGAGTCTTCAATATTATAAGTAAATGGTATCAGCAATTCCACGAAAATCGAGTTACTCAGTGTGGAATGGCATTTACGTGCGTGTCATTAAATTCAAGCTGATACCTAACCCAATTAAGACCTTTCCATATTGCGCAATCGAATAAATAAGAAAACAACCATCACTAATTCCATGCACGCCTTTTCTGTGATTTCTCTTCCGTAAAATGGACTGCTTTGCCAAGGTTCAAACTAAAAGCTGCCGAGTATCAACTGCAGAGATTCACAAAATAGTTATGTCTGTCTATTGTTTCCTTGAACGACAGGTACGGGTGATTGTAATAGCTCCATTCGGATATCATTCTCTGTACTATTGATCATCACGTCAGTGCGTGCTGAGCGTTTATGAGAAGCCCATGAAAGCAGACAACCGAGAAGGTATTCAGGGCTTTCAGTAAATGTCCTGATATTGATAATGGAAGTAAGTGTTTCACATGTACCACTTTTTTGTTTATCATATACAATGATCTGATTTGCCCATAGACCTGACACAACAACCATTGGTCAACATCATGTAAGTGGAAATTTGAGAAGTTTATCAGGGTGCTTGGGAAAATCATGGGCCACGAATTACCGTCGTCTCGGAATGTGACCAGTTATAAGGGCGTTGAATGCAGTTTTCATTGATAATTGTTTTCCTCTTCAATACAACCCATCTTTTGGATTTCTTTCTTTACCTTCTTGGGAGCATTTTTCGGGACAACCAAATTCCACGATTTCCAGGACAACTTTGTTGAATATCAGGGTTTAGAAGAACAATCTCAACATTTTAGTGTTTCCAAGATGACATTAATGCATGAACCCTTATTTCTTTCTGGTTTGCATATTGTTCGCAATATGTCAAGTGATTTTCAGGCGCAGAAAATAATAAAACTAGCCTGTTTAACACATGAACCATTGTCATTTACAAGCAAATCATCCGTCCAACTGTCTCGCATGTTATGCATTACATTGCGATTTTTAGAGTACTAGTAAAGCCTTCAAAAAAAGGGTAAAATCTTGCTAATTGAAAGAAATTCGTTAAATTAGCTGAATTAGCCCTTATCACCTTATAAATTGCAATTTGCGAGCAAAATATATTATCGCAAAACAAGCTTAGGATTCCCAATCCATATGGTGTGTTCTGAAAGTATGCAGTCGTCAACAAGTATGGTTTGCAACTCTTTCAAAGCGATAACAAGGAAATATATTTCCATACTCGCTAAAATGTGTTGAAATCGAATGATGCTTCTAAAATGTACAAGAGCCACAACTCACGATGTATAGCACATCATCACACTGGATTACAGACACTGTAATCCAATACACATAATGGCTAATGCATGATTCAGAACTGTGAAAAGTTCCGTCTGCTCATGTTCACCCCAAGTGACCATTATGATTGGTCCAGCACTATACTGGTTTCACACAGTATTTACATGTAGTATATGGAGCGTATGGAACAGATAAATTTTCTCGATTTTGCCTCACACAGGATTTTGATATTCAATGACAGACATTTTTTCACAGCGAGGTTTTTTTTCTCGCTGGCAATGCTTTTTACATGATTTGGTTCAACGTTTGTTCATCTGTATGCATTGGTGTTCGAACAGGAAACATTTAGAATGCACATTGTAACTACTGTAAATATAATCTGTTTAAAACTGTATACTATAGATTCAATGGTATATATTATTCATTTGTTGTTTTACCTGTCGTATACATGACTATGACTAAAGTATGTACATGTACATGTGCACACGCACTAGCCGCGATCATAATACAGGCTGCTATATACTGGTATATGTTCTACCATAGGCCTGCTAAAACATACCTGCTGCTCGATGCCTCGTTTGTGAACTTGTATGTTTACAACATACAATATGCTATCAGATACAGAGATTGTGATTGATCATTCTATGGACAACAGGACGAGACAGAGCTTTCAGCCGTAATGACTGTAGTGGATAGATGAATACTAATCTGTTATGTAGCATCTGGGTTATCTGGTACATCATTGGAGAGGCGATGGGTACAACACATTGTCCTCCATCAACACACTCTATGTAGTTCTACTGAAGTGAAATAATTATTGCAGAATCAATAATACCACTATTAATCATCTACAGTTCTACTTGTAGCATCACAAGCTTGACGAAATAACATTCTGCTAACGACGTGTTTCTCCTTGGGTGCCAAAGTAAAAGACGGTACGCACATATGGTCATGTTCATCGATGATGAACCAAGACATGATTTCAGAAATAATACCCCAGGCGATGTGGAGATGATTACTGGCGAACAAATCGTTTGTAGCGTGAGGGCCGGCAGTTTGAACTTGCTCTCGCGTTTTGATGTGGAGCACACGGAATTAACGACGTTCAGGTCGTCGTGCCAGTGTATTTTATCTGCAACCAGTGCATAGCTGTCTTGAGTCAAATTGCATGTCGCGTTCTATTCTTAAAGCTAGCAGAATCATTAATTTTATATTAGCTTTATATTGTCTATAGAATGAAAACTCGTCCGAGTTTGGTCTTACTCATCTACTTTAGGCCTGAATGAGTTCGCAAATCCAAGATTCGGCTCTCATCTATATTTTTATCAAAATGACCTACCTTACTGACAAATTCTATACACAGTTTCATGACGCCATGTCTTGATAAGGTGGCAACGGGCAATGTTGGCAAGCTAATCATTATCCAATTTCATGCACGTTTAACTGTGATTTCCTTAGTAACTGTCATCGAATTATGTATGTTTTCTTTGCATTCCATGCATTCTCGATATGTACCTTTTAAGTATGCATGACAGACAAGAATTTTTCAAGTTGGTTCCGTTATTAAATAATCAAAATCTTCGTTGAGTTATTTAACATCTTTGGTAATAAGTTTTGAGAGCAATTGCGATAGTGATGTAGAATATAGGTATTCTGGAAAATAATGAGCTTTCATCGTTTGTGCCAGCATCAATTCGAGTGCTGGTATGGAGAATATTCTTTGGTATGTTAAATTAGGACTTCATAGTTTTTCCTGGAAATATATCGATCTATATAACCAGTATGAAATAATTTGAGTGTCAATATTCTGTGACCCCTGGACTTTTTTTTTTCTGTCTTTGAACTGTATATTTGATTTGGAAAATGATCATTTATAAAAAATTTAAGCAAACGATTCATTTCAGTTCTATAAGAATGCATTATATGAATTTATTTGTTTCCCCATCTTTTGCATACCTACACACATGGATACATTTAAAGCATTTAAAGTACGCACTAAAAATGCAGACCAGAAACTGGACTGAATATTGGTCAAGAGAATATTTTTCACACGTTTTATATTACCATCTGCATAACTAATACTGTTAATAATATTGCTATCATTATGTTGCTATATCTAATGGTATAAGTACTTTTCACTTTGCCATTTAAGGGACAAGGAAGATTTCCATCCATTTATTGCCATACTACGTGCAAGGATCCTCTATAATAGGATATCCAACTCTGCCTAAAAAGGCGTGATTACGTAATATTACGTAATTCTGATTTGAGCGTGTTAAAACGGTGACGGGTACTAAAAATCAGAATGGGCACATCGATTTGTAATGGACATGAGCAGAGTTGTGAATCATATATTGAAATAAATGATAGATGATTGCATTGAGTGGGGGTACGGCCTAAATTTCTTCAACAATATTCAGTATTCGCGTTACCGATGATGTGGTATTGGGGTCGGGATTTGTGAGTGTCCGTTTATTTGCTTATGCGTGAATCGAAGGCTGTAACTCGAACAGGTTTAATCCAATCGTCTTTAAATTTGAGCAATGGGATGAATAACCTCTCGGCTTGGAAATATTTAGTTTCCATGGAAATCGGTTGATTTTCGTTGCCATGGCAACCGTTCAGAGTCCTGAAATGCCATTTTATTGCCACCGAAAACGCCTGTACAACCGACACACTCATGATGACAATAAAATTGGTGCCTCATTAAAAAAAACCCACATGATAGAGAGCAAGTTCTGATGTAACTCTGGTGGTATTTTTCAGGTGAAAGATATATTCATTCCAGAGTTATGAGACAGAACATTTACCTCCAAATTTAGTGAAAGTTGAGTATTGCAATGGTATTAGAATGGTTCTCATACCGACAGTTTTCATCGGATTTCCTTGGAAACGGGATATTTCCGAGGCAATGGATAATGCTTCTAAATCCTAAATTTTTGAAAAGATGAAATGGTAACTTTTTTATTTATTGACGTGGATGTGCTCAAAAACACGCATACAGACATACACGTGCTTGGACCACATAAAAATATTTTCGCGAGCGGGAAGAGAGACAAACTGTGGATGACAATGAGGCTCCACCCCACACGCGTGCCCTCCCAGATCACTGAGCTCAATCCCAGGGCCCGATTCTGTATGTTCTCACTATGAGTGAACTGATAAGCAGTATGAAAAACTCAATTTCGAGCACCTGTCACCGATTTGACACGCTCAAATGAAATTTCGTCATTTTACGTAATCACGTTTTTTACGTCCACATTGAGCAGAGTTGGACATCCTATTATAGACGATCCTTGCTACGTGCTCGGACCAATCTCTGAACAACACGGTTACTAATGTATATTGTCACTACAATGATTTTGTCATTGACATGTGATTTTGTCACATGTCCTTCATTGTAGGGAGAGTAAACAAAACAATACACAAACTTTTATTATTCCGAAACATATTCCAAGCAAATCAAATGTCTTTCTCCACTGTACATTACCAGTAAAGTATTATCACTTTTATATGCTTCAACAACAACATTCGTATCTTCAGATATAGATTAATTGTTTTTTTATGAGAAGTTGTAGAACCATTGGATACACCATCGAACAACATCACAGTACATGTATAATGGCTCAGTAGAAAGATGAAAAAAAGGAACACACTGACAGAACTGAATTCGGATATACATTTTACATGTAGATGTGAAAAAACCCTGATGAGAATGAAATAAACGCAAAACCATATGAGACCGGGAAATCTGCAGTTACGTCTGGCGACTATTATTGTAATGCGGAAAGCTGAAAAAGTGTGTTTTGTTTCCAATTGTCGTGATCCAGATATAAAATAACCAGTGATGTATGGCAGTGTATTGTCGTGATGGGATACATGTGCCACCCATGGCTCACGCACCTGAGGAACTCAATCAATATGCCGGGAAGAGACAATCCATTTGATTGTCTAGAAGTCATCAACGGCTGATTGACAGCACGGACCATGGCGAGGGGAGTCCGGTTGTCTCTGCGGGTGTCATCCGCGGCTGCTGGAGCTGGCAGCGCGGGGGGATGAGAGGGCAGGCCGAGTAGGGGCTAGGGTTTCGCGGGTGGTTCGTATAAAGGGTGCATCTGATTAGTTGAGTTCCATCACCTCTGTCAGCTCTGTGCTCAAAGTGAAAGTTTCATGTACGTTATACGCGAACAGTAATTGTTCGTTTTGTAGCCTATAAAAGGCTTCGAATCACTGCATCAGTGTCAGTTGGGAACTTCCGGGTATTTCACAGCGCAGGAGTTTGGACAACATATTAAAAGAAGCTAGAACTTCTGTGAAAGGATATTTGTTGACTACACTCTGGCAATTATGCATTTCACTGGATTCCATATACTCTGGATCTTCAAAGGATACGGCAATATGCTGATTGCCTGATAACATTGTAGGAGGTGTGTGTCACCTTTTGCGGTAAGGTTTAATCAGTCAAATAAAGTACCATTCTTACAAAGTACCATTCTTAAAGTATAATTCTTACCTTTGTGGGTCCGGATAGCTCATATTGCCACTTTAAAGTGGCATAATCGATTTTCTATTTGGCCGTGCTCGATAGCTGTCCCCGGAGCAACTGTACAGTGCAATAGTTCCAATGCGGACGCGAAAATTTGACATCGAAAATCGTATTTTTAAAATCGTTTATCACGGAATGGTCCCCATGCAGTGATGCAACACAAATAGCTACAAATATAGAAAAATACACGTCCGATCACTTGAAAGTCGTATTGTGTATGGTAGATTATACTGATTAAACCGCAATTCATTTTGACTAAAGTCGGCGTCATTCAACTCTGACCCACTGTTTTTTCGCGATATTTTAATTAATTTGTAAGATAGCTGCATGAATTTTCCACAGCTTCCATAATTCGGAGCGGCCTAATTTTCTACAAAATTTCAAAAAGATTGAACAGTAAACAAAAAAGTTAGCCCATTTTGCCTATACATAACGTAATAAGAAAACGTCAAAAACGTTATCTATATGAATGCTACGGGGTTGGCAGCGGTCCAACGCCAAATTCCACCAGAAATTTACTATAGGCCAAATAGGCCAACTTTTTTGTTTACTGGCCAAAATCTTCCAAATTTCATAACAGGTTAGGTCGCTAAGCATGATGAGCGCTGTTGAAATTTCAGAATGGTAACTTAAAAAGTGAAGAAATTATCGCGAAAAAACAGTGGGTCAGAGTTGAATGACGTCGACTTTAGTTTGTGTTGCAAAAATCGACAATATAGGGGAATTCATGTCTTTGTTTATGTTAACGCAGATGTGCGTTTTTTTCGGTATTTCCAAACTCCACTGCAGGGTCATGCGGACGTATTTGGGATGTTGTAACGGTGCTACATCATCTAATATATGCTATACAAATGATTTATAACTAATTTCAGAAACAGATCATTCCACTTTAATACTACTTGTCCACTGAGAATATGTCTTCCAATTCGTCTTACGTCTTTCTAATTCCTACTGAATATGAAAGAACAAGCAGCTTAACACACCCGGGTAAAATGTTCTGTTAGGGGTAAATTTTCAATACACTTCTGAAGAAAGAATCGCTTATTGTTCGCGTGCGTATATATCGGTTTCGGTACCCATGAGTAAAGTACTTCATATCGGCGTGATTGTGGGCCTTTTCTGAGCTGTGTAGACTTGGTTTGGTACTCGTAAACTGAAAAAAGGTCAATTCTGGAGTCAGGGGTGTAAAATGGAAAGTTAAATTTTGTTTGAACTCTGTTGACTGGTGAAGCCCTCAGTGTTTTAATCCCAGATAACTTGTGCTGCTCTTCCTCTATATCCAATAAGGATTGAAAATTCGGAGACAATATTTAAATGATATGCTTTCAATGTACGGGTAGTAGTGCAGAAGTTGTTTTGAAGTTTGTTTGTCTTCTGACTGTTTTGTGTGTTGAAGTTTGTGTTCTGACTTGAGTTTCGTCATAAACTCAGTTAGAAAGCCATCAGTTACCTGGCTCGACGATAACGGGAAACCAACGACGCTGTGAAACGACCCTGCAGTGCACGTCCCGAGTGACGATAGAACGGACGAACGGACTGCTGGATACCGCACGGCGCAAATTTGTGACCGCCGGTGTAAACGTTAACCAATACTGGACAGAGGAGAATCTCAGCTCAAACCGTCGGTGAGCTTCCCTAATTGACTGGAAACGTTTAGACCTCCATTCCGGAACACCATCCAGAGATCCTGAAATGACAGGAAGCCCCGTTGAGCACGACTATGATGGTGTCGGAAAATGTCATCTTCACTGACGAGGCCAGATTTTGCTCATTCAAGTACGATGGTCGCACCCAGTTTCATACCAAACTATCCGGAAACCGGTTACATCATTCAGACCTCCATTCTTGAATACCATGCTTAGTTCCTGAAATGACGGAAAACCCTGTTGAGCACGACTATGATGGTGTCGGAAAATGTCATCTTCACTGACGAGGCCAGATTTTTGCTCATTCAAGTACGATGGTCGCACCCAGTTTCAGACCAAACTATCCGGAATCGGTTACATCATTCAAACCTACATTCTTGAGCACCATCCAGAGTTTCTGAAATGACAGGGAGCCCCGTTGAGCGCAACTATGATGGTGTCGGGAAATGTCATCTTCACTGACGAGGCCAGATTTTGCTCATTCAAGTACGATGGTCACACCCAGTTTCAGACCAAACTATCCGGAAACCGGTTACATCATTCAGACCTACATTCTTGAATACCATGCTTAGTTCCTGAAATGACAGGAAGCCCCGTTGAGCGCGACTATGATGGTGTCGGGACATGTCATCTTCACTGACGAGGCCAGATTTTGCTCATTCAAGTACGATGGTCGCACCAAGTGTCAGACCAAATTATCCGGAATCGGTTACATCATTCAGACCTCCATTCTTGAACACCATGCAGAGTTCCTGAAATGACAGGAAGCCCTGTTGAGCGCGACTATGATGGTGTCGGGAAATGTCATCTTCACTGACGAGGCCAGATTTTGCTCATTCAAGTACGATGGTCGCACCCAGTTTCAGCCCAAACTATCCGGAATCGGTTACATCATTCAGACCTCCATTCTTGAACACCTTTCAGAGTTCCTAAGATGACAGGAAGCCCTGTTGAGCACGACTATGATGGTGTCAGGAAATGTCATCTTCTCTGATGGTTGCATACAGCGTCAGCATCGCACGGGTGACGGACATACAGCTTGTTGCCAGGTCTGTCAATGAAGTTAGTGTCATGTTGTGCGCATTCATCCGTGACACAGAAAAGACACAGCTTGTCATTGTCGATAGGAACCTGAACAGCCGTCGATACGTCGATGGCATCTTTATCCTTTCACGAACAACATGGGAGAAAATGCAGTGTTAAAGGATGAAAATGTCACACGGAACTCGAATAGGCAGGGAGTTGATGCAGCAGATCCGGACACTGGAGTCGCCAGCTTGGGAACGCCAGATTTCTATCCACTCAGTCCTTGACTGCATGCGCCGTAAAACTTAACGTAAACCCATTTGGATCAAAACCAAGGAAGGCTTCTATATGGCTGGCCAAACCGGTCATAAGTAATTTTTTGCGAGCCATGAATGTGCAATTATACCGCGCAGTAAATTAACCAATCATGGACGTAGTATTATGGCGCGATCAAAATATATTTATATTCCGCAGTAATTCAACCATTCATATCTGTTTTTTCATGCGCGGCACGTGAAAAGATACTTATTGTGCGCATTAAATCAGGAACTGTATTGCGCAGTAAATCAGCCAATCAGGTAAGGTGTTTCATATGTTTTATATATTCCAATAACAACGTATGATTTCCTGCCCGCAATGAGTATCATTTGAAATGCATCGCGCATTACAATACAAGTTTAGTATGAATGGTTGACATATAGCGCGACATTTAGCGCGATATTTTGATCGCGATACAGAAAGCCTCGCGCGATTGGTTGATGTACTGCGCGACATAATTCCATATTTATGCGCCCAACAAATATTACTTCTTACCAGTTTGGCCAACCATACTTCTATGATACAATAGTAAACTTTTCATTACTTTTTTTCCATTTGATTGCATGACAAATTCGCCTCCGTCAAAACGGCCAGTACACACCCAAATTATGTAAATAGAGAGAAGTGAATGACATCTGGAATCAAGCGTTCATCCAGGAAATCCTGCGTTCATAAGTTATATCGCAAAGATATCAGCCATTGTAAATTGTCCAATGCTTATAACAAATATTCACAATAAACACACATATAATCAGCTCGACAGACTTACGACTGAAGGACCTATAAAAACGATATCAGGAAATGTGGCCGAGCTCAAGAGAGGTATCCACTAATGAATATCTTTATACTTGACGCAGAGAAAACAACTGATCCCGAGCTCATATATGGCTAATTTTGTTAATTTTCACTGATATACTAGTAGAGATTGTTGCTGGATCTATCCCGCCCTCCCAACAAAGTGTGGTATGATATGTATTCCATGAAATATGAAGTGGAATATGACGTAAATCGTCATCGAATATCATAAGTATGCTCCGGAAGTCAAGAACAGCTTCTTCCGGTTGCTTCAGAAAAATCATAAATGGATTCAGTGTGCCCAGACACTCTTAAAACTACTGCAGAATTAGGTAAATTGGATCATTATTAGCAGAGTTAGGTTGAGGGTCCTGAAGGACATCCCCAGATCCCCAGCAGCCAGCCCTCCCCCCGCCCCCCCCCCCCCCTGCCCCCATCCCCGGAAATTTGGTCTCTGATATGATTTTAATAGTATCACACCTGTAGTGAACAAGTTTCAGCAAAAAACAAATCACTTTCAGCTAAAAAATCCCATGGAAGCTGTTGTATTGACATGTCATACCATACTATTAATAGTATGGTGTGACATGTAGCCAGCGAGCTATTACTTGGAAATACCCGGAATCTCTCTATTTCTAACATGATGCTCTAGGGCATTTTGGTCGGTAGAAGACGGTATCTGTGATTCGGGATAGGTTTTACTGGCCAAAGATGCTGTCAGATGTTTAACTTTGGGTCGAGTCCTGTGATCGCTGTTTACGGAGGAAAGCTCCGCATTTGCCAGAACGAGCTCCATTGTTATGAATTTTAATTATAATGGCTTATATTTCTAGCCAAATCTGAATGAATGGAATATGTAGAAATATGATATATATAGGGTATATACCGTAACCCGACTAAATTATAATATTAATAAATACATAACTGAACACAATATCATCACGTATTTTATTCGGATTGGGAAAATTCGTTAAATAATATGTAAATAATAGATAATAGAAAAATAAATTCGTCGAATATTCAGAAAGTGATTTGACAGCGATATAATATTCCACTTCAATTGTAATTTGTTCTCGTCTCAATTCACAGAAACAAATCTGTGAATAACGTTCAATAAAATGATTTCTGAGAATAACTCGAAATATGATTTGCTGACATCGGATATTGTGTGCGTTGTGCGAGGGTGTGGACTCGAGTTATGCGTGTTAATGAATGAATTATAAATCGTTATTTCGGTAAAGAACGTCGCATTTTTTGCGCTGTTTAAATTTCATTGAATACATTGACATTGTTTTTGACTACATGGATTAACTGAAAACATTTGACCATGCGCTAAATCTGGTACTGGTAGGCCATCATTTAACATAGTCTAACTATTAAAGCAGCATGCGATGCGACTTTTTTTCGCGGGCACGGAAGATATTATCGTGGAAACGAATAAAACTAGCGAATGAAAATAATAGACATTCATCGTGAGAACGACGAAATTTTACATTATGGAATTCAGGAAATTATCGTTCTAAGAACGAAGAATTTTAATGGGACCAGTCACCTGAGCGATGGAACGAGAGAGCGAGAGAACGGTTGAGTGAGAAAGCGATGCGAGGTAACGAGAGAACGTGAGAGCGAGAGAGCAATGCGAGGTAGCGAGAGAATGAGGGAGCGAGATAACAAGAGAGTGATGCGAGATAGCGAGAGAGCAAGGGAGCGAGAGAACGATGAGAGGAAGCGAGGTGGATTTATGACAATATCGTATCGCTCACGCGTTCCCTCGCATCGCTCCCTCGGTACCTCGTTTTGCTCTCGCATTACTGTACTTTCATTCCCTCGCATCGCTCTCGCGTTTCCTCGCATCGCTCTCTCGTGCACTCGTATCGCTCTTTCGCTACCTCACTTCGCTCTCTCGCCGCGAGGGAGCGAGATTGTTAAGAGAACGCTATCATCCAGCATAGAAAACACTGCTATGGAATACTTTATTGTTGGATACTATAAACCAGTATAATGTATACGCCCGACAAGTCGTTTTTACTGTATATAATCAAAACTATATTGTCTGCAGGGAGTTGGAAAAGGTTTCTGGTTAAATGATATCGGATGGTCTATTGTTCGTGTGGTGTTTGATCATTGTATCGCTCAATTCCCTAATTATTCTCCTAAGAATAATTCCTTCGTACATATAAAGAAGAACAAACAGCAACCAACATGTACTGATGTCATTGGTTAGAGTTCTTTTATGAATCCTGAATAGATGTCATGTTTTTCTGTGTTTGTTCCGATTTCACGGTTCATGCTTGATTGATTTTTTTGATTGTTGGTGGGGGAAGAGTCCATATTATCTGGTTGGCCGCCGTTGATCACTGAATCAGATCCAGCGGTGACCACCCCGTGCATAATTGAACACACGCTGTTTGCAAGAATAGCACTCCTAGAAAAGTACAAAATTTTGTTCTTTGATGTGTTTTATTCAAACTATTGTGGAATATAGTGTTT
Source organism: Terebella lapidaria (assembly GCA_949152475.1). Classification (NCBI taxonomy): domain Eukaryota; kingdom Metazoa; phylum Annelida; class Polychaeta; order Terebellida; family Terebellidae; genus Terebella; species Terebella lapidaria. The sequence goes on along the minus strand of OX424569.1, from coordinate 28,893,697 downwards.
TTCTTCGAAACAAATAAACTAATAATTGCATTACATCCGGGATATTTCTCTGTCCATCTCCATTCACAGTACACCTTCATTTGGTTCATTATAAAATAATATATATCTATATAAACTTTTTATATATATATAAAAAAAGCTGAGATCTATACCATCCAAGTCGAAGATACTTGAGGCAATCGTTTGTGCAATTCGCTCATTGTGTTAAATTGGCTCATATTGTCTTTGATTATTTGGATCGAAATATGTCGATAAACAAAATATGTTGAACAATAAATGGGTGATACGCTCAAGCAAATCTTCTGACTAGGAATCATTATTTGAAACATTTCAAAAGGTATTCTTCATTTCAGGAATTTCCAGGCTGGACGAGACTGGAAGGTACCTGACTGAAAGCAACTTGATTTCAGAACAACAATTCAGGTGATGTCATTGGATTTCACACAGTTATAAGATATTGAAATTTGACATAAACCAATAAGGATACAATTGTGAGTGTTAACACCGGTCAATGACACAATACATTGTTTACTAATCTAACAAGGTGTTCATTAAATGGTATTCTCGGTTCAGTTCCAACAGCGCTTAAAAGATATTGCTTGTTTCATCATAACCTTGTGATCCTAGCTGATTTTTTGGGGTTTACTATGTCTATTTTTGTATATTTTTTTAGTATGGTATAACGTATGATTTAAACCTTCAATAATTACTAGCCTTATATATAAAATCATGACACATATATTTTTTACTTCAACGTACCGTCAGCGGCCAGCCCCAGAGATACTATAGACGCAGAACAGTTGTGTTCTATATTTGAATGCTAGCTTGCACGTGTTATCACTCCTTGGTTCGCGGAAATGTTAAGATGAAATATGATACATGAAGGGGAAATTATATCACCACCTATAATCAACAAGTATGACGAGGTCCTGCCGTCTGCACCCGTCTGACAGCGCAATATTGCGTGATATTTTGTGAGGGGGGGGGGGGGGGTGTACCCGTGTTCCTAATACAGTAACTTGGATAGCGGGTTGAAGCATCCAACTCAATTGGCAAATATAGTTAGATAGAAATTTCATTTCAAGAGACATAATGTGATATATATGCAAAACATAGATAGACGTAAGAAATATGGTCACTTGTGGTAACAAAAAAACCCTTAAAGCCTGTAAGCAAACAGTCGGGAAAATATATATACATATAGTACCAATATAATTTTAGTAACATTGTATGCATGATTGTACTTCAGACGATTGTACCTTGAACATACGTATTGTTCCTTGGTAGTTATACAAAAAATTAGTTTCTATCGGTTTGATGATATCAATATAAAGTACGTGGCTTGGAGTCTGTCGACCTGGGTTCGAATATGTTGTATTTATGCAGCCATTGTACACAACCGCACAAGGTGCGACATGCAATTTTATTGGATATTGTTCTTCCCTTTTTGTTTAAGAATAATGAGCATAAATACACATAATGAAGCATAATTAAATATTGAATATTCTCCGGCAGATCTGCATGGTAGCATGGTTGTTCATATACGCAATGATCATGCTGGTCTGAAAAAATACAATTAAATATGGCTCTGTGAGTTGAAGCTGACATAAAACAAACATCGAATGATGCTCTTAAACTAACAATATCCCAATGAAGTTACCCATACGTATATTTGAATTAAATGGTGTGAAAGGAAAATGAGATTAAAAATTAAAATCCATTGGTGAATTGATGTTCCTTGCTGATGCACAGGCTATATAAATACTACATCGTGTGCCAATTTTATGTGGTGTTTGCGCGTGTGCAATGAATTGCTGCATGTGGGAAACCATTTGTTCTGTTTTTAATATAAATATTATGTCAGCATAATGTTTGAATGAATTTATGTATGAACATTTAATCACTAATACCATAAGGTTTCGCGATACCAGAATACCTCCAAACATCAAAAGGTTTTGAAACAGAAATATAGACCTCAACCAACTATTTTCATTTGAAGACACACTGGCGTCATCGGGGCAAACAGTGTTTAAAAAGTATTCGTTCTGTACACTGGATATTATCATACACAACGGCACAACAATGGATTAAACACTTTAGGACACCCACCACCACCACCACGAAATAGGTGTATGGTACATATAGATAAGTATATATACCGAACACCGAAATAGGTGTACGTTATAATTACCCAATCACAAGCCAAAAGGCTGCTGAGTTGATGGTATCATCAGGAACTGAATGTGATGGAAACTATCTACTGTAGAATCACATTCACATGTGACAATTAAACCTACCATTCACCGTAGTTAACGAGCCGTTCTCCGAAAGTACCTTCTGTTAAACATTCTTGGATATCTGGTTAATTATTCAAATTTTACCCGTGCGCCCAATGAGTAGGATCATAGACCAATAAAAATTATTAGTAGATGTGTGTGCACTGAAACGATGACCTATAACTACGCACAGCAAAAATATTTTTTTCTTAAGAGTTCATGGATATCAGCTATACATTTAGTTAGAGGTGCAAATAATGTTTTCTCTGCGCTGCTCTTCAGCGCCGTCAGAGATAAATCTCGGTTTTGTGACGTATTTCTCATTAGCATAGTAGATCTTTTCGCCTACAGCATCAATGGCGTGAAGGACAAAAACGATGAACGGAAGTTCCGACTCAAGAAACGGGAGCTACACCAATTAATCGAGAGGACTAAATTGTTATGTGTGACTATACGATATATGATGATCATTATTTGAAATATAGGCATCAAAATCCATTAACAATCAGTCAAATTTGCACCTTGAGGTAGTGCAAGAAAAATCGCTCATGCTTTGTGAAATATACAATGCACATTGTACTTATTCCGTTTCCATGATTTCCCCTGGCACTACTAATGATTGATGGCTTGATTTTACTCGCCATGATTATTCTACTTATGAGTGATAACAGTATTATTATGCTAGGAGTTAATCCTTCCAATTTATGAACATACCATTCCTCATAAAAGCATAATGGTTAGAGATAATATTGAATACTTGTGTCCACAGAATGAATACCAGCCAAGCAAATACCACAGAACCTGCGCTTGCTGCAACAGAAGGGATGCGAACAGACACAAAAATTTGGGCATATGGAGGAGGAACATTATTAGTGGTCGGCACAATTGGAAACATCCTCTCTGCCATCATCATGATGCGACCACCTCTGCGCAAGACAGCGACCAGCCTCTACCTGACCGTCTTGGCCATCACCGATCTGACAATACTACATACAACATTCATGATATACTGGCTGACGGCCGTTTTCGGAATCCCTATACTTGAAATCTCGGATGCTATGTGTCAATGGTATCATTTCTTAATGTTTTGGCTCATTCGTTTCGAAGCTTGGACTCTAACTTCAGTGGCTGCTGAGAGGGTGGTTGCCACATTTGCTCCTGTATTCTACAAAATCTGGTTCACCAGAAAGTTTGTGGTCATAGAGCTTGTCATTATTGGCATAGTAAGTGCAGGTGTTGACGTTGGTGTGACTTGGTACTTCAGGGTAACAAATGGAGCGTGTACTATTGCAGATGCACATATAGGCAATATGGTTGGCTATGCAGATTTGGTATTAGCATCATCTCTGCCTTCAGTAATTATGTTCACATGTAATGTATGTATTATAGTTAAGTTAGCCTACTCTCGTTTCAACAGGAACTCCAACAAGGACCAATCCCGCACAAATGTTAAATATATGACAATTGTACTCATGATGGTCACATTTGTATTTTTGGTAACTAGTACACCACTGACTGTATTCTATCACCAGGCACCCAACTTCTATGCCCAGGCTGAAACCCCAGAGGAGATTCTGAAACTTGATATAACTACGGCAGCACTCAACGTACTGTATTTCGCGAATAACTCGGTGAACTTCTTCACCTACTGTTTGTCTGGGCGTCGTTTCAGAGAGGAACTGAGGAAATTATTCTGCAAAGAAAGCAACAAAGTCCATCCAAAGTCGTCTGACACAAACCAAACTGACTGAGTATATGATAAGGTATACATATTCATACAGACAACTATAATGCTGATCAGCCAGGGAGGTAACATTTTTACAATTTGAATCTTTCAAAATATTAGGGATATGGGTTTAGTTGACCGAACTTTGTGAGCTGATCAGAATGGTTTTCTCAGCATGTCGGTATCTTTTGTTTCTAAAAAATTACGAAACTTTTGCTCAGATTAAATTTTGGGAAATATACAAGCTCATTGATATGCCTAACACTTGTCAAACACCTGCTTCTGATCGTTAGAACCCATAGCAACAAATGGTAGCTAGGGACTCCGTCAGGTGACCCGTAACATTGTCAACTTTGCAGTTTGAGATACCCTGATTATCAACCTTGCATATCAATGTGCAAAGTGGCTTGCATCAATGCTGACAAGACAAGATTCTCTCGAGAATCATAATTGCCTAATTACAAAATGTACCTGTCTAAATCACAAATACATCATTCACATACCAATCAGGTTCTAAAATAAATCCAGAAGGGTTCAAGCCAACACAATGTTATAACCTGCTGCAAAAAGTACACCAATTACTAAAGCGTTTTGCCCAATAGATATATTAGCATGCAGTAAAAACCATTTTACTCAGCAAAGCTAGATATTTCATCTGATCCTGTATTACTTCGCAATTTACGTGGTAATTTGAGTCATGATATATAAGTATACAAGCCATAGCATATGTTTAAATTCCCGGCAGTTTCCATTTGAGTGTCATGCAATGTTACATTTGAACATTTTCCAACAAATGACATTATATCGTTTAGTGTTACAGTTTGTCTGCATTTGAATATATTGCCATCATTGATATGTACTGTATGCTGGCGATGTCGTTTTGAGTACATAAAGCAGTTCAAGTATTGTTGCATCATCGTTTATGGTTGTTGTATCGTTTTATGGACAATTCTTGTGTGCCATGCATGCAAAATAAATCCATGTTACTCCTACTATGACTTCATTCCCATTATAAATTTATCAACATATCGAAATGGCAATGAAGTGGTTATGACTTAACCTGGAAAAGTTTCATGGCAAATGGCTTATATCAATGGGGTACCTACGCCAATTGCAAATTCATTGAAGTCTTTCGGTAAAGACCCACGTTGTATTTTATGCCCTCTTCTGGGAAAACCTTCCATGCATAACAAAGTCAGTATTGTTGACTAAATTCAGTCGCCTTTACTGGTCAGCACCGAAAATGTCCCATGAATATCGATTAATTTTAGCCATACATGATTGAACTGTGAAAATTGGAATGCCTTTATATGTCAACGTAGGTCTATTTACAAGAAGACACTAACAATTTGTACATTTCGATAATGTACCCCATTATGTTTTAGCAACTAAGAAGACATGAGGCATCCAGTAAAGCACTGTCCTAAGATCTGAGTGAAGATGAAAATAAAAACAGTTGGAAAATATTATGGGGGCAAATTACATATACGTAAGTATTTGAGGAGGTACTACACTCTGACTTGTCTAACCTGTTTACACCGTTTTTCGAAAATATATTTACGATGCTAAATGGTATCGTTCTAATATTTGGTATACTTCATCTGTTAGTCAAACGGCAATCACTTACCGATTTTTATATTTCTTAATTTCATACTTGGTGAGTATGAACAAGAACACAATGCCTGAACTGCCATGTGTATCTGGGTGATGACATGTTTGCAGAGGCAGGAAAAAAGCGCACCCAATAAGTACAATAGCAACATTTGGTTTGTAATTGAAAACAATGTACATGTACAATCTAATGGGAACACATGAGTTCTCCTGTGTTTTATGCGGTTATAGTAACTGAAGTATTAGGTAATACATCCCCTGTAAATATTCCAGAAACATGTCAATTTACAATTATACTGTGTCGCGCATAGATATACATAATGATATACCCAAATGTTTCATTCCATTACGTACCCGGGAAATCCTAATATATATTGTCGTTACCAGGAAAATTCAATACAACTCTATTTATTATGGAGTTGTACAACTCTATTTACTACATTTATCCATCTATTTGTGTAACAAGACGCAACCGAGTTTTTTTTTGAGTGAAAATACATATTTATTTGCTTTTGGTCATGTATGATGAATCATGAAGTTACGCAAAAATTCCCGTTCTTGCCCTACGTTGCAATCAAAGATATGACAACGTTACACTTTGTATTGGATCGATGTCTATCATTATGGCCATCTGTTCTTGTGTATGTATACAAACAAAATCTCATCACAACAGGGAAGTTCCCTACAAAACCTGAACCCTCAACGAATTATAAGGTTTAACATCAGGTACGATCTTTGTCCCATAAATCCACGATCATGGTAATTGTTTCTTCCTCTCATTCCTATCCAAGCAATGTTTGATCAATCTATATGGATGAAGAGTCACCCATGACAACACGAGGAGCTTTATCACGGTAGTCTGTAAAAGGTATTCCCTCAGAAGACACTGGGGTTCTTGAGCACCACTTGCAAGGACAATAGCCACCGTGCCCATTCGATACTAGCGGTCGTATTCATCAAAGCAAAGGATATGACCTATACCTGAATTGTTTTGAGATGATGAAAGTAAAATATGCGAGGGTGGATTTGTATGTCGGGTCCTCGAGAATACTAGTGATGGGGAACTTCAACAAGAAATATGGCTGCTTCTATTAGTTCCATCTACGTGCACGTCATCGTGATAGGGCAGATGCGTATACCAATTCTTGGACAATTTTGCAGCAAGGTATATTGACATTAGAATTGATACGGGTCCTACTTATGGGACTAGAAACTCGGAATTTGATTCACAGCGTGAAAATAAATTAGAAATATCATACATGTATTACTCTATATTTGGTGTGTTGCAATATATTGAGGCAAACATTAGTCTTTGGTATATCATGAGAACGGGGCACATATTAGAACAAGCATATCGTTATTGATATGCCTGCTTAATCTCTCTTTTGAATGAAATTGCTTTTAGTCTTCCTCTAAGATGGCATGATTAGGAAATTACGATTATTGATTTTCCGCTTGATCAACGAAAATAAACCCATATTTGTTTTTCTATTGAACTATAAGAACATGTGTTTAATGTTTGAGGAGGAAGCAGATTCACAAGAAATTATTCATTCACATCAATCGGTTGTGATTCAGTTATGATGTGCATCAACTTTCCATTAAGGTTCAAGACGTGATGACTCAGATACCATGTGATTGCCTAGGTTTCATTTCCATCTTTGAAATCATTTAAACTCGACGAGAGAGTCGGTTTATATCGTCGTAGTAAGCCTGGGCAGAGCTAGTTGTAATTTCAAGTGTCTGCCTTCAAAAGGTACATGTACATGATCACTTCTGCTACAGTGTCTGTACTGGAATACCTGCCAGACATTGAAGCACAGGATCGAGGTCAGCGAATCAACTGATTTTGTAGGTAGCCTTTTGAGGCAGAACCCTCTAGGTGTATATCGTGCTACATGTTGCAACACGATAAACAATTCATAACATCCCTTCTTGGGCATATGGACCTTGCAGGTAGCTCCGCCATCTTCCAGACATATCCTGTACAATCAGTTTGAAGTAGGTTTTCATTATTCTTGGCATCAATCAGTCAACTTGACGTCAACCAGCTGAAGCAAGTTCAAGTTTTCTCGTACCTGTTTTTGTGTTTCATATTTCGGTCTTCGTGATTTTAAAGTGATATAATTGTTTTTTGGTTTTCCGGCAGAAAGTGAACATTAGCTGTCTGTACAGTGCAAAAGTTTCAATGAGCACACGAATGTGTCTATATTTGACATTGAAATTCGTATTTTTTAAAATAGGTTCGCACGGAAGAGCTCCCATGCAGTGATGCAAAAGTAACAAAACTAGCTAAACATATATATAAAAACACCGTCCAATTACTTGAAACTCGTATATGTATGATATAATATAGTGATGGATCCCCACATATTCAGTTTGATTAATTTGTGCTGCAAAAAAACGAATATCGTGTCTTTTTTTTTATCATGTTTATGTTAGCGCAGATGTAAACAATTCGTTCACATCGTGCATTTTTTCTGTGCGTTCAAACTGCAGGGAAATGTGGACATATTGTTGGGTTGTGACGGTTTTCATAACCAATTATTTCCCTTCATAGCTCTTTGCCCTTTCACAAGTTGTTTTTAGTGTTTCATGAGGGTAGAGGGTATTATTGGACAATTTTGTTTGAGAGGGAGTGCAATTTTTTTTAGACACCATGTGTTTTACCCAATCTACAGGTCTGTTTACGCAGTTGCTGTGAATAGAACATCAATGCATGTCAATTTCATCTCCTGTATGTTTTCATGTCACTTCCTGCCCACATCATATCACCTGCATTTCAAATGGGAACACGTCAACATCGTTCGGCGATTGTAGTGATTTGTGATGACAGCCAATTGTAGGACGACAACAGGGTACAGATAAACAGGTAGACAGACATGAGATCAATCACTTCGTATAGTTCGTATAGTTTTGATATACACTGTCAATTACAGTCCAGAATAGTAGCATATCACAAAAAACACCATATGCAAATTCTCCCCCCCCCCCCCATGACAAATTATTTACTATGATTTAATACGGATTCCCTAATATTTGTACAGTAGTTTCAGACCACTCCACCTCAGACTCAAATGGAGTATGTGGAGTGGTTATTTCCAATACAGAGTTTCGTCAGGGTCATTTAATACATCATAGGTCACATAATTCATGCTAATTACATAAGCATTTAATTCACTCGATAGAAACAATAACCACACCAAAATTGTCAAACATCTTTGAATATTTTCTCACAACAACGAATGCATTACATCAAAATATCAATGGGATAATATAACATCAATGTCAATGGCTGATGCGTGGTCAAGCCCGGGATGGCCTGCCGTCCACACTGAATGATGATGGGAGGTGGGTTGCTGTCTAAAACTCATCACAGCATATCTCTAGGCGACAGAATATATGGCTCGAATCATAGACCTGAAGGAGAGGGATAGCCAACTGGTGAATGGCGGGAAATATGTGGCTGTTTGCACAGCGCCACCATCGGCCGTCATAGAAAACTGGGGTTTCCCCCATGCACGGTTCGTTTTTGTTTGGTTTTTGGAAATGGACATTTACGACGATCTACTCCTGGCTTCTCAGGTAGGAACACCTTCTGCTATAATATAAAGGCATATTTTTATATTTCTGTGTTGTATTCAGTGATGATGGGAAGTTTGAGTCTTGTTAAATGATCTTGACAACTGGGTGATTTGGGCGATAATAGGGTGTTTATTAGCTTGGATTGCTATTGTCGTTGCGTCGAGATACATCCAGATCTGTAATATGATACATCATTTGATCTGAACGGGCAGTTGGATGCCCATTTAGTGTTATTCCTCTTGATTTTATTCCAGCAACTGGACACTGAGGAGGTCAAAGGAGATGATAGTATCAATGACCTGGTGCCAGCTGCCATACAAAATGACCAGGACCAGGGGCAGGTTTCCTCACCCAAGTCTGGCAGTAAGTCAACAGATAATCGACGTAAGAGGAAAAGTTCACGTGCAACTCTCCCTAAACCACCCCCAAAGAAGACACTGACAAATGATACGCTGCAAGAGATCCTCAGAGATGTCAGCAATGATCCAGTCCTGCAGCTGGCACCATTTAGTGTTGAAGATGTGCTCTCATTTGTCAATGGTGAGCGAAGATATATGACATGTATTTTTTTCTGCTAGCTGGATATCAAAATATCGTGTTGTATTTTTTTTCATTTGCAAATATGTAGTATATTTCTCTATGAATATTGCAGTGGATGAACTGTTGGTGAAATTATCACCACCCAACGAATGCATCATCGAAGGTGTATTCTCGCCATCATGCATAGAGAAGACGTGGGGAGAATTTCATCGCGCCCTGGAACAGATCGTACCCTCTATTAACACCTTACTGAATCATCCACAACTGTCCTCTCTCATCGCCTTCCAAGCCATGGAAACTCTCATCCGTATCAACTTCAGACAGCTCCCATGTACACCTTCGTCTCCTGCTGAAATCACAGATGATGAACGGGACATTGTTGTATATGTTGGGGGTTTTGTTTTATTCCGATGTAAGCATAAATTTCCACAATCACCTATTATCTCAAGAATGATGATCAGTGATGAAAAAATGTTCACAAACAAATTAATTCTTGCCAAAACAAGAGGAGGATTATGTGAACCAACAGTCGACATGAAATCATTTTTTGTATTGTGCGAGTCAGTTTTCAGAGAACAATTCTCATTTATTGAGGTTTCTTTACAGGCGTTTATTGATACAATTTGTAGCAGGGATGATATTGTGTCACTATTTTATGCCTGTACCTATCACTCGAGCGTGGAGACCGACGTTCAAGAGACGGTTTTGTTGTTTGTATTGCAGCTCTATTTCCATTTAAGGTGCCATGCGAAATGCAGGCAGTTTTTAGAAATTCGATCTCAGAAAACGAACTCAGTTAAGAAACAAAAGGCTTTGCGAAAGAGTGTTACTAAAGCCGAAGATGACTAATGTATCATCATGTGTGTTGGTGTTACCATAATATTATCAGGAGATTGATGGTGTACTACTTGTTTCGGATATGTTTATTTGTCAATAAATAGAAAGCTTTGAATAAATGCAGGTTGAAACTGATACCTAGTGACTTAGTGGGCACTTGTATATCACAATATGTGATGTGAAGTGACATAAATAAATGATTTCATCAAACCGTGACAAAGGCAAATTGATTTCATCAAATTATTACAGGACTACACCAATTGATTTCATGATGTTTATTGTACACAGAGTACGCTGTATGACACACAGTACCGGTGAATGTCCACAGTAGATTACCAAAATGAGTAACAATTTCAATGCAGATCACTGGTCCAGAAGAACATTTTATGAACAGTCTCACAAATTACTTGAATAGTTATTCAGACAACATTTCATGCATATGACAACATATAGATTTCTTACATGTAACATTTAAGTTCATGGATGACAAAATAACTGCTTCAGTTACTTAGGCTGGAGACAATATTTATACAATCAGAACTGAAACAGATATTCAGTGATAATCTGGAAACAAGGTTCGCAAATTGATATTGAATACAAAATATCCTTGCAGAGAGCTCAAGGTGGAGTCAGTTCACACAATCATGTAAACATCAAGACATGAGGATTCTTGTAGGCCCTTTTTTATTCTGAGAATTGTTATGAAATTTGCAGACAATCTCCACAGACAATCTCCACACAATATGGCAGAAACAACAATCATAGCCTGCATTAAAACTTGAAAAAATGTGTTATTCATCATGACGTCGGTTTCAGATTCACAAAATTCCTTCTATTATGTATATCGTTCAATGTCGCTTTAGTTTCTTGATTGGGCTGTGGCTGATTACCACCTTGCGCTTCCCGCCACTGCTCGTGTTCCCTTTAGGAGTGAACTTGAAGGCCAGGCTGCGCTGCAACCGCAACTTGTTTTCTTGATAACTGTGAACAAATATATAAGGTACATAAATATATTTGTTGAGAAAAAAAAAACATACTCATTTCTACTAACACTGGATATGTCATTCACCACTATTTATTATATCCTTGTATTCTTACCCAAACTGGTGAAGATTAGGGTTGGTGTCGCGAAGGGCCAGTCCCCTGTGGCGCCCAAAGTGCTCCTCTAGGGGGTCCTGACAGAAGTCGTTGCTGAGAACGTATGGGACCCCCTTGGAGAGAAGATACTGAGTGGCTTCTGTGAACGCATGGACTGTAAAGCAAAAAAAAAAAGAATATAAATGGATATCCGTTAAAAAATGTTTAATAAATGAAGATCTCTGTTTGAAACAGATTCATGAGTGTATTTGATATGCCTTTGAACACCAGTTATAGTCATTAGACAACATGCATGTGGAAGCTATCTACCTGTCATAACAATGCCATCATAAGTCTGCAATGAAATGAACATCTTGTTTTTTTCAGTCTTCGAGTACCCCTCTCGCTCGACAATAGCTTGCCACCACTTGTCAAGATAGGTCACAAACTCGCTCAAGAACTGAAAGAATAAGAATACATTCAATGGGCATTAATTTTCGCGATTTCGTGCAGTACTTACTGACACAGTTGATAAAAAAAAAACATGCCACAAATTACCTGAAACCGAGGGTCTTCTACAGATCGATAAGGAGACAGATCAGGGTTCCGCTTGAAGCCTCCCTCTCGCATTGATCTGACGTTCAGACAGTCGAAAAATCTGTTACATAGCCCGAAGAACTTGGCGGTTTCATCCATCTCGGGAGAGTAGTATTGCAACATCACCTGTGATACAGACCTGCTGAGGACCTGCAAAGTTATTGAATAGATGAACATCAAGCATATTGATGCAGTATCAAAAATAGTGTAGCAACGTCGTGGAATTATGTCTTTCAATCCAATAAATATTGTTTACATACAAAAAAAATAGTGCAGCGAGTAAAAACGGCTACATGATTTTAAATTTCTAGTGTGTACAATCTCGATAAAGTTACAGTTGAATGTTACCTGTGCTGCAAGCCGGACACTCATTGTAGACGAAGGCGTAAGGTTTACGTGGTCGTACGTCAGTTTGGTTCGGTAAAGCTCCTTGCTCGTGTCATCCGAGTACAGACGATACACATGAGAGCACAAAATGTACTTGTCCTGGTTCTTGAAAAAAAGTGAAGGAGTAATTAAATTTATTGTCAGTTTGATATGACAGTGGAGAACATGACAAAATTGCACAATTTTTTTTTGGCATTTTAGTGGAGGATTTACATGTATTATTGCACAAGAACAATGAACATAACAAAATATCCATATTACCCATAGATATCTCGTTCCACCGGGTTGGGATTTTTGCACGTTGTTGCGTATCGTTTTAATGAGATGAGGTGGGTCGGAGATGAAGTACAGGTATCTCTGCTCATCGGCTGGGGCGAAGCGATTGAGAGCCTTGTAGGTGATGGTGCCTGGTTCATTGTGTGCCAGCTTGTGTAGCTTGTACAGCTTCATATTAGGTGATCCTTTATCACTAGTTGAGGAAATCACCTACAACAAATTTAATATAAATATACTTTGAAATAAATTTATTTATATATCTGTACACATATCACATGGAACATGTCTATACCTTGAGACCACATACGATTTCCAGGTACGATACCGCCTTCCACATGAGAGGAAAAAGTTCGCCACCAGTCGCAGTCTTTGTCGCGATGTACCCGATGCTCATCTTTATATGGCTATTTAACCCGATGACCATGAAGACCAAGACGTACGATGCAATTTCATCACACAGATCCTGCAACAAAATGCAATAATATATCATGCCACCGTCACTAATAGTGTGTATGGAGCGAAAAAGTCCAAGTATCTTCAAAAGCAATCCAGTAGAATTAATTTCAAGATATTTATATGTGGTACATACCTTGTCGAAGGTCCAACTGGCTGGGTTAACAAAACCCACCACCTCGCCACTCCTTCTGTCATAGACCAGGTCAGACCGGAGCTTCATCTCATCGTGTAGTAAGGCTACAAACTTTTTGTCCTCAGGTAGACTGGAGCATTGCTGTTGAAGTTCCTGTAGTGTGACATATGGCATATTATGGATTTTCAATAAGGAATACTACTTACTGGATCAATACACAATAGTTTTTGATGTTTTTTCATCAGTGTTAGTATGTTACTGTAGATGTTCCATGGACAATTAGTCCATTACATGCCTGCATCCTAACACTCTAGTACAGTCACTAAAATTACCTTGAATACATGTGGCTGGAAGCCAGCACGGGGTTGGATAACATTGGTGTAGTCCTTGAGTGTTGATTTATTTGGGAGTCGTAACACACCGGACTCACGTAGAGCATCGTAGGCACGAGAACTGTGATAGTGGAGGAAAATCCCAAATCTGATCATCATGGGATGCCATCTCATACCATTTGTGTGGCATGAAAAAGCTTTCTTCTGTTCGCTCCAGAAGAGTGACATCATCTCATTTTCCTTGTCAATGTGATTGTCGATGACGCTGGTAAGCCCTTCACTGACTTCTGTTGACACGGCCACCCCATGCAGCGAGATATTCAAAGACTTGATCTTCGATTTGAGGCTCTGGACTTTAGCCCTACTCGTTTTGACTTCGCGAACCAGTTGCTGACGTGACAAATTTGACAATGGCGTCTTCGGGTGAACTGTGACTGGTTGAGATTGGGAGCCACTGTGTAAACCTTCCATCACTGCAAGTAGTTTTTCACAAGGGGGACATCGAGAGTGATCTGCTGTCACGGCTCCTTCACATGACTTAGACCGCATCACTGATGTTGAGACAGGCTTGCCATCACTGATGATTGTACTCAGGAATCTGTAAGCTTGCCCACAGTGGAGGTCTTGGAAGCGTGGATCACAAATGCCATCACATTTACGAAGGTCGTCGACGGAGCGCAGAAAGATCTTGAGGGGCTGCTTCTCAAGACACCAGCTTCTGTTCACTGTTACCTCTGTAAATGACAAGGTTGTTTAAACATCACAAAGCAAAAGGTGTATGTTGTGCAAAGACAAATGATTGTACATGTAGTATAAGATCACTAATATATATTTTGTGAACAATGCCTGCCTGATAGATACTACCTACAGAAACTTTGAATTGATATTCATAATGATATAACTACATCTAGATTACATGTATAGTCATAAAAAATACTGTGAATGTGAATGACTTTGTTTCTGTATCGCCCATATAATATAAAGAAAGGAAAATGTAATATTATTTCATATATTGCATATCTGTTACCATATCATTACCTCCAAAATTGACCAAAGTGCTCAAATCATCTCTGATGGTAACTTTTCTCGTCAGTTGCCCATGATCATGCTCGTACAACCCCAATACTAGGATAGACTCGGATGACTTCAACACCGTCCATCGACCAGCATTTGCCGCCGCATCACGCCGCACCTCATCCAGGTTGTAGTAGCTGACCTTCTCTGGTACTACTGGAGGGGGCCTTACTTTCTGTCAGAAAATAAATGAATGTCACTAAATTAAGTATGATAATGGTATGCTATTTTTGTTATGACCCTATATCACTGAACATGTTGACAATACAGATAGAAACTGAATGTTGTATGTACATGTAGATGTTTCATGACAATATAGCAACGATACTTGCAACAGGCTTTTGTGAAGTGTGATTAGGAGACTTTTATCTGTTTAATAATTGTATCCCTCGAACAAAGTTCGGACAATCGTCTAGTTTTTAAAATCTTGTAGAAATCTGTGTGAAATATATAATATGTTTAATCATGTTTGAATACAGCTAAAACACAACAGTTAAAATGTGGAATGCAAAATATGAACATGGGAAGTGAACTCACAAAACAACAAACAGCACATGTATCTGAAATAAATATTGTATGCTAATTATTCTCTTAAATATATCTCACTGGCATCTGTCTAGGTATTGGCTGTGGTGTAACAATACTCTTTTGGGGCATGTTCAACGTTGGTAGACTGCCAGGGACTAACTTAAAACCACCACCTGTGAATTTTATTGATGGGGGGGGGGGGGGCGGTGCCATATTACCGGTAATTTAAACTAGTTGTCAGAAGTAAACTCAAATTAACCCGATAATTAATTGCTGCTTCCTCATGGTTATATTAAATATGCTATACTAAACATATTATCAAAATGTATAGCTACCGTAGACTGTATTATGTCATTGTAGTACATTGAATAGCTGTAGGCTTCATTATCTCTATCTCCTGATGCAAGTACCTGTCGACAACTAAATCTACTTTGAGTTATTATTTTCTTACCATGGAATAGCAGGGATGTACGCTCAAAATGCGTGGTGCAGATTTTCATGGTGTCCGGGTTGAAGCTTTTGTCACATCTGGCTACGACCGCTATCAGTTTAGCCCTCCATGAATCCTGGATCTGGCTCACGCCTTTCTTCGGGAATCTCACATAACTGACACCCGTGCCTTTAGTTTTAATACTATTGTTGTGACATCCGACAACACAACAATGGTCACCACCCATGAAAACGAATATAAACGAAATCCAACGAAATATCAAAAGACGAACCACTTGTTTATGTTGACCTTGTGGGCGATAAATGAGGAATGTCAGTTTTCTATGACGACCGATGGGGGCGCCCCCAAATAATTGTGATACGCAAACTGCAGATAGTGTGAGTGACGTCACAGTCGGCTATCCCTCTCCTTCAGGTCTATGCTCGAATCAAAGAGTTTACTCGAATTTATGGGATGTACTTAGCTGTATTGAATGAGTTTGCCAGCAGGATCGCCACCATGTAAATCGGGTATAGATAAACCATAGAAACAGTCTACTGCGCCAAATACATACAAAAACGTAACAATGTTACATTATAATTTTGTCATGTTTGTTTTTGCTTAATGCAGACAATGGACATGACGTTTTTTGTACCTTTTAGGCATAATAGACTGTTTCAGAGCCCCAAAAGCACATGGCATCAGCAGGTACCCCATTGTGCAACGTGAGTGTCCTTTGTATCAGTTGATATACGGCCCTAGGGCCTATATCATATTTTGTTTCCAGGAGCAATGGCCTACAAAAACGTCATGATCGCACAAACGTGTGTAGCCATGGTAACGTTTATTTCCTAACAATCATTTACCATGTTAGAATAGAAATAATGTATAGATTTGTCGTAATTGTTGCAAAATAAACTTCTCGGGACAGGTGATTTGGCCCTCGACGCCTTTGGCGTCTCGGGACCATATCACTTTGCCCTCGATGTCTATTGTGCGACAATTACTCCAAATCTATACATTATTCCTTAAACAATGTGGGATATATTGCGCATATCATATTATTATGATCTCTATTTTCACAACCGTGCAAACATCAATATGGTCATATAGATTGATTGTCTTGTCCAGTAATGGGTGTGTTTCCTTCTTCATCAGGGAATCGTTTAACCTCTTCTGAAACGGGGATGAACCACCAAAGCTCAGGAGTGGCGCTTCATGATGAACTTGGACCATTGAGTACTAGTAATTAAAGACAGTGGCATAAATAATCTTCACGAGAAGATGTAACAGAGACATGTACTTTGTTAGTCGTCAATACCCAAGCCTCAGTAAACCATTCCCCTCAACCAGAATATCACAACATTGTTGTCCGTTAGCGCTTACCCACTAAGCCAAGGTCACATCATTCAATCTGACTGATTTTGTATGCACATATAGGATATCCCTTTGTATGAATAAATCATATCATACTTTTATCGTTACTCTTATAAGCCCACTGGGTTCATTTACGTTGCTATGAATTATTTTTGTGTGTAAATTGTGTATGTTCGAGATATAAATTATATAAAACAGAAAGCCCACATGAGCATCCTAATCGATAACCCGAGAGAAGCTAGCAAGTCGATTGCATGTCCGGAAGGAATCACCGGCTGATTGACAGCCCGGACACTAAACAGCGGATATGTTCTCTGTGGATATCACTTTTGCGTTCCTGGAAATTTCCTACACAGTGAATGAAAATATATCGTATAGTGTTACAGTTTGTCTGCTATAGATATACTGTCATAATCACTCTGTATTGTACGCTGACGATGTCCTCAGATCTGCGTAAACGTGAATATAAAACAGTCAGAGAATTGTGGGCGTACGTTATCAACTAAAAGTACGAAAGTATTTGAAGAGTTACTAGTATTAATGGACAAAAATCACAATGAATGAACCGAGATGTATTTTGGGCGATGTAATGTTTGCTGAGGCGAGAAATATGCACCCCATAAGTAAAATAGCAACGTTTGATTCCAATTGGAACGGAATGTACCTTTTGATAGGAAAGCATGAAATATTGGAGTAATTGGTGACACATCACCTGTACGTGTTCTAGACACATCTAAGTTTACATTTTTGGGGTTCCAAACATACATATACATAGTTGCATCATTCGAATACGGACTCAGAAGAGCCTGATATGTATTCATCGTTATCTGGAATTTTCAGCACAACTCTATTTATTATGCAAAATGAAGAATTCTTCCATCTATGTTACAATATGCAACTGAAGGTTTAGTTTGCCTGAAAATAAACTTTTAATGATGATCCATGAAGTTACGCAAAAATTTGGTGTTTTTTTTCAATTACAATGCACCCAGAGATTAGATAACGGATTGGTTTTGAACGCTGAGAAAATGTTAAACTTGATATTGGACCGATGTCTATAACCAGCTGTTCCTGTGTATGTATACAAACAAATCCTCACCATCACCGGGAAATTCTCTTCAAAACTACAACACACGATTCTCAAGGTCTATAATCAAGCTCGATCTGTGTCCATTAAATCCACGACCATGGTTTTTGTTTCTTCCTTTTATATCAAACGAAGGAATAGTGTCTATCCAAGCAATGTTTGATTGAGGCCATTCTGTACAGATGGAGAGTCATCCACGACAATACGATGGGCTTGATCATGGTAGTTTATAAATGGTCTTCCCTCAGAACACAGTGGAGATCTTGAGTACCACTCGCAAGGACAGTAGTTATAGTGCCAATTCGATACTGACTGTCCTAATCATCAAATCCAAGATATTGTAAATGCCTGAATTGCTCCGAGATGATGAGAATATTCATAGTATGTTGGGGTGGATTTGTATGTCAGTTCCTCCAGAATACAAGTGACCAGGAACGTCAACAAGAAAAAAAAGGTTGCTTTTATCAATTCCATCTTCATACTCGGCCAGATGGGTATACAAATCATACATTTATGCAGAAGAGCGTTTTAGAATTTTAATTCATACGAGTGCTACCTATGGGGCTTGGAACTCTCCCTTTGATTCACTTTGTAAAAACAAATTCGAAATATTACACATGTATTACTCTATACTTGGATTTGTTGCATGGTACTTTCATACAGCACATCCAGACTTGGCGATCAAAAGTTTCCAACAAGGTGACCTGTGTGGAAAATCATTATGATAAAATCATTTCAAACTTGTGAAATTACTGGGCTCTCATATGTGAAGTACTGATATGACTGAATCACGTAAAGTTTACGACTTTATAGCTCAAGTAACCCAGCCATCGACGGGGTATGTATGAAATTGGCAAATAGAATAAATTTTGAGTGTATCACCAAGTTCCTATAACATTAATAAGTTTCCTCGTTTATCTGGTTTTACGGGGATATGAAAAAACAGACTGTTTATCAGTGTATGAGTGAACCTAACAATGATAACATAAATTTCGACGAAGCAAAAGTTTCTAACAAAGTGACCCATGTGGAAATCCATTTTGATAATTTTAAATCAATCTTCTGAAATTAATATGCTTTCATAAATGAAGTACCGATATGAAAAATGGATCACATAAAAAGTTATGACTTTATAGCTCAAGTGTCCCAGGCATCGGCCGGGGATGTGCGAAATTGACAAATAAAGTTTAAGTAAATTACCAAGTTCCCATAACATCAATACACTGCCTGGTTTATCTGGTTTAGCAGGGATATGACAAATAAATTTTACAGACTGTATATGAGTGTGGTAATGAACTTAATAATGTGATAACATAAGTTTCGAGCGAGCCAATGGATAATCCAAAACGGATAGTTATCATGACGAAGACAGAACCCAACCGTATCATTGAACGTTGAAGTACGTTTAGTATACACATATGTATGAATACAGGGCTATCATATAATATAAAATACATTGTGATGGGGAGGGGCGGTGAACTGATGAAATATTGTATACAGATTCCGATTAATAAGAATCATGAATTTCCTACATGATCGGATGTTCAGACAAGCATGCTACAGACTACTACGCTATTTTTGTGTCAATATTAACCACGGCAGTGCGATCGGGGTGATAAAATAAATGATCGCCAGTGAATATATTGACCTACTTAAACAGAGTGACAAAGAAGAAACATAATATATCTACATTGGATTAACAATTTACAAACCAGCTCCCGTGATAGTAGTGTGCAAATAGTTTTCTTTGAGAACACTCATATGAACACCCATCAATGATTACTGAATAATAGATGTGGAATATGACTGCATAAATTTATATGGATTTGGGGGCGACAGTCCAGCGTGATTTGAGGATGTTTGTAACACAATTCCTGTTGAATAAGGCATTCATCACATGGGCGTGTTCAGAGGTGATATCCATTCAATACCATAAACATATCAATCATCCAGTGTGTCTGCGTCCCAGGGACGTAACATGTGGCAAAATCATCCCTTAATTGACACGTCGAAAATCGACTCATTTCACAGAAGAGCAAGAAGATGCCTATATTCGAAATGTTATTGGATTGCAGAAATGAACTTAACTGGAGCCTGTTCATGCAGGTTTAGTGTCCCTCCTTGGAAGCATGAATCTTTTGTTGTTGCTTCGTATTCAATCCCATATCAACTAACAACCATTCACATTTCATATTGGTATTTCAGGATGTTGTATGTGCTCGGATTATATAACTCATATCAAAACAACTGAGGTTTCCTTTTTCTGGATACCCGTACACAACCGTAACCATTCCATTGTTACATTACATGTTATGGGTTTGTTTATCCATCTAGATCATTAAGCCTTGCAGGTACTAAAATCTGAAATGGAGCAGAATGGAGTCAAGGCGGAGTCAGAAACAAGGCTCATTGTGTTCCTTGTTGGTTATGGTCATGAATATGATTTTATCATGGCACATACAACACCCAAGTTGTATATCTATATACAGTGATCTTATATGGCTATATTGCACACTAGCTAAGGCATGTACCTCCTTTTAGACACCATGTGGTTTTCCCAATATCTCGGCTGTTTAGGTCGTTGCTGCGGTGATATGATTTCCGCTACCTACAAAGTCTATTTGGATGTACGGAACTGGAACTGTAGACACTCCATTAAACCTGTTTCAATGAAATCCTCTTTAAAACTAAAGAGCACTTCCAAACTCGTTAGATGAAATAGCACCAGTATGGGTCAAATAGCACCATTTAACACCATAGTCCATGGGTGAATTGTGGATAATATATATAAACAATTTTTGACACATATTTTGTTACATAAAGCCTGACATTCCGTGACAGAAAAAGTCTCGAAACATAGGATGCCAACTATGTAAGTATTACTGTAGAACCAGGTAATATATATATATGCATGTAGATATTTAGATACCATATTGCTGAGTATAATCACATGAAGCTGATCGGATGCCAAGGCGATCAACATGACCCCCAAATGTCACAAGACAATCACACACTTGTCTTGTGACGTTAGGATGAAAGGATAAATGTTTGGAATGACGATAGGCGGCCATTTTCTTTATTTATGCCAGTTTTGAAGAAAGAAAAAGCTAGAGTGTGCTTGGCATCAACCAATAAATTTGATCTCTCAACCAGCTGTCGTTTCCACGAGAAAGCCGTACGTGCAGGCCACAATCCCTGTACTGGGACCACCTTCGGACCCAGTGCGAGCGCCAGTGCTCAGCTGCAAGCTGGGAAACATTTTCTCTTTATCCCTAGCAAAAATCCGTAATGCGAATCTTCATGGAATGGAGCTTCCTATTCACTCCATTCCGGGAACTGCCATCCTTTTGAATATCCACGATGGTGATGTAAAATGGAAGGAGTCTGCTCAGAACACAAGGTACATCTCGCACCCTTCCCAGTGCCTGTCGATCTCCCGGGGTATCAGCCTTCTGGACCCCTTTACCTTGAATTGCTAATGAGGTACTTTCAAACTATCAACTACCATTGAGCATTGACTTACTCCGTTAAAGTTATCTCGTACCTATTTTTTGTGTTCCACACTTCTTCGGAATCTTTAGACTCTTTGCCTATTCACAGTATGTGTTTGATGGTTTCATGGCCGTAGAAAGAGGTTATTATTATGACAATGTGGTTTAACACCAACCGCAAATATATCTTCTTCGACACCCTGTGTTTTACCCACTTTGCATGGCTGTTTATGTTGTAGCTGTAACATCAATGCATGTCAATTTGATCTGCCCACATCTGTCACTTCCTGCCCACATCATATCGCATGCTTTTCAAAGAGGAATGCATCAACATGGTTGTCAACGGTACTGATTTGTGATAGTTGGCCTTTCGAATTCCAGCCATGAGAGTACCCTTAATTGCATAATTCATAGATACTATTGTCAGAGATGGTGACATGTTTTGGAACCAGCCAATTGTAGGATGACAATCAGGGACAGATAGACAGGTAGACAGACATGAGAACAATCACTTAGCCTCGTATACATGTATTATTGATGTACCCCAGTCATAACAGCCAAGAATAGTAAATATAAATCCACAATAGAAATTCACAATACCAAGCCACATAAGTTGTAGATAAAATTTCCTCTATGACAAAATTAAATATGGAACACTTCCATGGCCATGCATTTTCTAATATTCGTACAATATTCCTCATAAAAATCGATAATAACATTTCCTTTGTTAAGCTTATTGTATAATAAAATCCACACATTAATTACTAATTGGTAGATGCACATGTCTAACTTGTACTGTATAGGATATGGGATATATTGTGCATATCATATTAGTACATGTATAATCTCTAGCCATATCCGTGTAAACGCCATTCTGGCCATGTAGAATAAATACTCCAGCAATCAGTGTTTCCTTCGTCAACAGGAAATCATTGCTTAAGCTCTTCTAGAACGTGGATGAACCATCGAGAACGCAGCAGTTGGGCTACATTATGAACGGAGACCGTAGGTAATCCAAGACCGTTTCATAATTAATATTCCCGAGAAGATGTAACAGAAAGATTTAAACGATCACTACCCAAGCATGAGCGAGCCGTTTCCCTCAACCTGAATATCATTGCTCTTGCTCATTAACTATTACCCAGCAAGCCAAGGTCACATCATTCAGTCTGACTGATTGCAAGCAGATTGGGTAGTGGTATTGTGTAGTGTTTTAGTTCTTCAGGGGGGTATTGCATTTGGGTCTGTCTTCCTGTATGTCTGTCTGTCCGTGCACATAATTCGGAAACAAATGGTCTGATCAATGTGAAAGTTATAGGGATGAAGCGGTATGGCAGTGGCTCGATCCTCTTCAAATTTGGTCAAAATTGGATAGAAACGGTCGTCATGGCAACGGAAAAAGTGAAAATCACATAACTGGCTATAACTCCGGTTCTACGTGATATTCATTTTTCAAACTATTTTTGTACTTTTTTTGGGCCAATTCCGGATCGTATGGTGTACGGCCGATGCTCGTACGTCGAAAATTCTTCAATATCGCCTGATGTCGAAAAATTGGGGGTTCACGATTTCGGTTATTTTTTGCCAGCAACTGCTCAGTGCAAATGTCTGCGCTTATAAATCAAAACCATACAATCCTATCGATCTGAAATTTGTAGGAGTGAAGCGTTATGGTAATGGCTCGGTCTTCTTAAATTTTGTCGAAATCAAATGAAAATGGTTGTCATGGCAACGGAAAAAGTGAAAATCACATAAATGGCTCCGGTTTTACTTTAAAAAAAAATTTTTTCAACTATTTTTGCATTTTTCTTTGGCCAATTTTCGATCGTATGGTGTACGATCGATGATCGTACGACGAAAACTCCCCATTATCGCCCGATGTCGAAAAATTAGGGGTCACGATTTTACGACTTTTCCGTTTTCTGAGACTCGAGCGCATATGTTGATAGAAACAATAGGGTGAAATTTTACAGTTCAATATTGAACGACAAGGTCAAGGTCAAAGAAAAAATCGAAATCGAAAAGTTGCAACAACTCTGCTTATATTAATGATTAATTTGTCTTATTATTTTGTATTTTCTGTGCTCAATTCCCATCATTTGATTTTGCTGTATGGCCGATGATCCTGAGATCAACCCCCCCCCCCCCCATCATCGCCCAAGGAGGGTCATCAGCTGAAATCACTGATTCGTAGTATTTTAAGATATGGTAATTCCCAAACCACTGACGATATTCAATAGAATGTTGAATTAAAGTATACAGTTAGTACTTAGGCCATTTTCCAGGAGACCTCTAAAATAGGTTTTCGTCGCCAAATCGGGCATATTAGGTTTCTTGGTGTCATTCTGTAGGTTTTCATGTCAGGAAAAATATTAGACCGGGTAACCTTCTCAAAAAGTGTCCAAACAATGGAAAAAATGACTTTTTCCAAGATGGCCGCCGTGTCCGATCAAAAAGTTTGTTTTTGTTATTTTCCTGCTTCTAGACAAGCTAGAAGTGTAATCTTTGTGTCCTTTCTTAGGTTTTGAAGGTTTCAAGAACATTCATGCGTTATTTCAATTGAAAAACTACACTTTGACTGGTATTTGAACGTCAGAAATAGCGATTTGCGGAGGAAGTCTGTTTAAAATGTAACTGCGTTATTCATTACCAGGTATTACCATTCTGAACAAAACAATTCCATGAATAAATCATCAACATATCAGTTTATGCACATCCAAATTATATAAAGAAAAGTGGAACAATGGCCATATAGATTATATGCTATCTACTCGCTGAACATTCGTTTCTAAGGTTGTCTTGTTTTTTTTCTACTTCATATTTAATACTGTATTATGTGAAACAAATAAATTTGGCAATTGTTGTACAACATATATAACACATGTGGTTGAGTTCAATCATAGGCAACTTCCTCTCTAGATGTATCTGCAACAATTTCATCCGAATGTGTGATTCGTCAAGAAACCTTGAAATCAAGCCGAGAGTTGATCTTTGAGTCGGCCCAGCCGACTCCGTGTTCGGGTAAATAGACGGAATGAGACCGAACTTAGAGAATTTCAAGAAGTAAAGTCAACCAAAGTTGAACGTAGAATTGATTGGAAGACCAGTTGGGTAAAATAAAGCTGATAACGACAGAGATAGCTCAGAACCCAAGCTATCAACTGAACAACCAGACAGAGAGGAAGAGCTCGATGAGGAAAGCGAACTAAAACCCGAATGAATGGCGATCCTTACTTGGCGCAGGCGAGGAGTGACTGCAGCCACCCGAGAAGGCGTGCAGACGGGGAACCGACGTCACCCGAAACAACCCAAAGCCAGAGTGCCGAAGTCATTCGAGACAAACTGCAGCCCGACTACAGCGGAAGAACAAGAGTCTGCCGAGTGAGCATTCCAGCTGGAGAATCAGAGTCAGACGAGTGATCATTCCAGCTGGAGAATCAGAGTCAGACGAGTGAGCATTCCAGCTGGAGAGCCAGAATCAGTCAAACGACCCCTACAGCCAGAGAACCAGAGTCGGCCAAGTGAATATTCCAGATCTGAAGGAGAACCAGAGTCAGCCGAGTGACCCCTGCAGCCGGAGAACCAGAATCAGTCAAGCCACCCCTGCATATGGAGAACTATAGTCAGCCGAGCAACCATTCCAGCCGGAAAACCAGAGTAAGCTGAACGACCCCTGCAGCCAGAGAACCAGAGTCAGGCGAGTGACCATTCCAGATGGAGAACCAGAGTCAGTCAAGCGGCCGAATGACCCTTGCACCCGGAGAACCAGAGTCAGCCGAGTGACAATTCCAGATGGAGAACCAGTGTCAGCCGAGCGGCCATTCCAGATGGAGAACCAGAGTCAGTCGAGCGGCCGAATGACCCTTGCACCCGGAGAACCAGAGTCAGCCGGGTGACCATTCCAGATGGAGAACCAGAGTCAGCCAAGCGGCCATTCCAGCCTGAGAACCAGAGTCAACTGAGCGAACCCTGCAGTCTGAGATGAGGCAAAGAGCCAAACTCATAGGCATCTGATACAAGGTTGGGGAGCGAACCTCAACCCAAGGAACATTCGCTACTACTATATCAACCCTAGAACTATTACAATATATGTATTTGATGTTCATAAAACTGGACGCTTTCCAGTTGCCTACGACCACATGGGTATATCGCCGTGTTGCCTCGTCATTTCTGTTGCCCAAAATATATTATGTTAATTCAGACAAAATATCTTTTATCAAAATAGCACTGCTGCCCCAGTGTCTTTCATCAATGTCAGCAATAAAAGTTCCAAGCCTTAACTAATTTTATGCCATGCAGTAATAATTTCAACTACTGAAGTATTCCTCAAATTATTTCTTACCAGATAATTTAGCTTGTCTAATTCCCAACAATACAACTGATTTCTATAAATATATTTCTATAAAATATATACTGGAAAAAAAACGTACTACATTTAGTCATATAACAAAATGTTCTCATCTTCACTACTTTTATAGTGGGCAATAATAGACTTAACTGATGAAAGTCAAGTTAATGTATTCGATAATAGTATATATTTTGAACAAATCCATCAGCTCTATACTTGTGCACACATTCAGTGTGATATGTTTCCTAATTGCAACCAAAAGGAATAATCGCTGACCTCGAGCTGGATATTAACTTTGTTAACTATACTTCATTAACTATGTTTATAATTATTTAATATTTCTGTGTCTGGTCACTGTTCAATATGCCTCTTCAATATTTTAGTGATACCTGTAAAAGTACCACCCCTGGAACCTTCACAAGCCATGTTTGTCGAAACAGCTAATTTCACACGAAATGTGTCGCCAATCGGCCATCTTGGTCGCCATGGCAACCAAAATCGATAGGTTTTGGGGTGTTACTTTAAGCAGAAACCCATAAGAGGATCTTTTATGGGTTTCTGTTATAAGGCATATACATATGGAATATTGTCAGAAACAGTTCAGATTTGCACCTTGTGGAGCGTTCACAAGGAAGTCTGTATGGCACTTGTAGCGGCGCGATGGTCGCAAATCCATAGTATCTGCTTGACTTTGTTCAGGGGATACAATAAACTCTTAATGTTGTATTCATGGGATTGTTTTGTCCAAAATGGTAATACGTGGTAATGAATAGCGCAACTACATTTGAAAACAGATTTCCTTCGCATATAGGTATTTCTGACGTTCACATACCAGGCGAAGTGCACTTTTGCAATTGAAATAATGCATAATTGTTATTGGAATGTGTTTTATTGGATTCCTCAACCCTCAAAACCTAAGAAAGGACACTAAGATTACACTTCTAGCACGTCTAGAAGCAGAGAAAAAACAAAAACAAACTTTTTGATCGGACTCGGCGGCCATCTTGGAAAAAGTCATTTTTTCCATTGTTTGGACACTTTTAGAGAAGGTTACCCGGTCTAATATTTTTCCTGATATAAAAACCTACAGAATGACACCAAGAAACCTAATATGCCCGATTTGGCGACGAAATTTTTTTTTTCAGAATGGCCCACAGACTATATACAGTATAGTTGTGAGCGCTGGCGAAGTTTGAGTTATCAGTATCAAGAATTCAGGTCGTGGTCGAGGATATGTTCAAGAACTCTACTTTTATTGATGATTATTTCTCCCATGATTTTTTGTATTTTTATGGCCAATTCCCGACCATATGATATACCAATGATAGTACGACCAAAGTCCCCGATTATCGTCCAGGTAGAAAGGGTCATCAACTCTATTTTTAGTGACTAAATCTGGAATGGAGAGGGTCTGCAATTGTCTCGTTGAATTTGCGATGTGTTCAATGCATTGCCCTATATGAACATACATTGTCAGTAAAATAAATGATAATATCACGGAAATATGTCAATGTATTGCCATACATACACAGTTTCGTTGAAAATTATTGGTCAAAAATGGTGCTTATTACCCTCGCCTGAAAAGTGGGAGAGGGTATTGCATTTGGGTGTGTCTCCCTGTTTTTCTGTTGGTCTGTCTGTCCACGCGCATAACTCAAAAACAAATGTTTCGATCAATTTGAAAGTTATAGGGATGAAGCGATATGGCAGTGGCTCAATTCTCCTCATTTAATGTCCAAATCGAATGAAAATGGTTGCCATGGCAACCCCCCTAAAAATTACATGTTTGGCCATAGCTCCGGTTCTAATCAATATTAGTTTTTCAAACTATTTTTGTATTTTTCTTTGGCCAATTCCCGATTGTGGGAAGTTTGACCGATGGTCAAAAATGATTCATTACTACTCATTATCACCCGAGTCCGAATATTTAGGGGTCACAATTTTACAACTTTGAATGTTTTGATATCCAAGCTCATACCGTGAACCCAGTTATTTTTCAATGGTTTTCGTTGAGGAGATGTGCCATTTTCTCAAAAACTGTCTAATCAGTTATACACATCTGTTTTAAAACAATCCCCTCGTGTATCTCTATGATGTGTATGAGTTTCGTTGGTCATGAATTGCCGGTCTGCCTATGGCGGTCATTTTGATTTTTTGATGGGTTGGCAATTTTTTTTTGTCCCAAATTAAGTCAATATTCCTTTTGAGCCATTACCAGCAAAATAAAATTTTGGCCACTGAATTTTTTGTGGGAAAATGTCACTTAATTTTTCCTTCATAATGGGAACTTCGCAGAGTAAAATCCTAGAACACTTCAAGACAGGGCCTAAGTATTGGCACATTCAAACGTGGAATAATATATTGCGGTTTGAATGGTGACCATGAATTTGACTTTCAATGACCTTGGTAGGTCAAAACGACCTTTCTTTCGTCCAAACAACGATGATTTGTGTTTTGGCAGCCATTCTTTCAAAATCTATTCAGACTTTTTCCTTAAAATGCATAGGATTCTCCTTATGTACCATTGTGATGTGTATGAGTTTTTGTTGCCTCTGAATTGACAGTTTGTGAATATATTTCATTAACGAAAAGAACCTTTCAAGATGTAACTATTACAGTCCATACAGAAAATGTGTTTTTGGCAACATTTACGAACATGTTTCGACAATAAAGTTGAAGATCAGTGTAACAATTTATATTTTGGAAAATCAATACTCTGTGCAATCCCATGATCTGCCGGTAAGCACAGAACTCTTGGTTTAATAAAGATCACTTCTCCCATGATTTTTGTATGGCTAATTTTCGACCATTTGATATATGACCAATGGTTGTACGACAAAAATCCCCTATTTTCGCTCAGGTCGAAAATTCAATGTCATCAGTCTTAATTGTAATAACTAAATCTTGTAATAACTAATCTGCAATCTCCGTTTCCTGCTGATTATTGTACTGATCATACATACATGTAAACTGCAAACTATAACCCCGGAATCAGTGTGAACTTAACTTTGGGAAGTTCCTGTAAATCTACGATTTTCTTCGTAAATATCCGACAGTTATTGTTATTGTCTATTCAACTTATTGCTAGCTTCTTATTTCAAAGTTTCAACTGTGATATGGACTGTACACTGGTTGACCCATGGTGTAATATTGGAATTTGTCATATAAATAGCATGTTTTGATGCAAAACTGCTTAACCGATATCTCACTATAATACTACTGGTGAAAACCCTATTATATCAAAATGTGGTTATTTGTGTCAATTACCCATTACATCAGCTAGCCTCAACAGAAAAGCTCAACATGAGTTGCATTGATCTGACACATCATTATTTACCTCAGTTTCATTGACTCTTTACCGGGATTCAGTCCTAAAATATGTCGGTGATTGCACAAAGTGGTAAAATAGTTTCAGACTTTAGCAGAGTCGAAATCATTAGTATGTGGTCTGGTCTGTGAGAGAATTACTAGCAATTTCGTTTTTTTCCAATATTGTCATCTGATATGCGTTTCTGATGTTTTATTTTTGTAAAGATAGGATGAACCTCCGTGAATAAATCACATGATGGGTTTTATATTATTTTTATTAGCACTTGGGGGTTGAATACTTTACTGTTGTCATTGACATTGCTACTTATCATTTCCGTGTTTATGTATTATGTGTAGCAGAAATAAATCATATAAACTGGAAAGCCTATCGGCGCAATTCAGTCGATAACCCGGGAGAAGAAAACAAGTCAGTGAATCACCGACTAACTGACAGCACGGATACTGAGGACCGGATGTGTCCTATGTGGATGTCGGAGGAGGCCATTGAAGATTGCAGCGCGGAAAGTTCATGTTTGATTCTTCAGGGCGTGGCTGATTCCAATATCTCTGTCAAAGAAGGGAAGCAGTCAGTTTCAACTCTACCACTTTCGCACGTGCGAGCATCGCATTATCCCAGATCGAGGGCTACTGGACACCAGCGTAAACGAAACAAGAATAATGAGCGCAATGCTGGTTGTTGATGACACTCTCTCTATTATTCAGTGAAATTGATTCTTGATGAGCTGGATTTCTTTGGGGTCAGGCAATTTGCTGTCTGTTACCTTTGTACAAGGTGTTAATCACACATTTCAGTCAGATGCCATTAGTAATATAAAATATATACACGTAGTACTCTTTCGGGGAGAGTGCAATTTGTGCACCTGTCCTATTCGTGTTGTTCGAAATGTACTGGTAATATAAGATTGATACAAACTTACATGGCAGGGTTAGTCCAGAAATTTCTCCACAATGTGTGGGGCTACCCATGAGCGGAAAGGCGTCGGAAATGGGGCCTTGTCACACAATATTGGCAAGAAGAGATATGTCATCTCTAGCAGTGCGTAGCTTGACTCCGATTTGGGGAACCCGGAAATGTGGACCTGAAGAAGTCTGAAGTCTTATTCTACTGTGAAGATATAGTCAAAAGTTACTTCGAGAGATAGTCTTCACATTTGAACCTATAAACTAAAATTGTATCAAAGTGATCCTACACAGATTTACAATGAACTTTGTGATGCCTTTTCCTGAGGCATTTCTCTGATCTATTCACTGTATTGACCCAGGACACGGCAATATGTATATCATGACAATTGATTATGTGTCATATTCATGATTTATGTCCACTGATCAAGTCAGATGCCAGTTATTTGGACGGCAAAATGTATACGTGAAGTATTTATGATATTTGTGAGTAGACACCAGGTTTTTGTTTGAGTGACAATGCTTTTTGTGTGTCAGTTGGCCTAATGGTTATGTACGTGTTTCAAGCAAACTTATATTGTGATTGAGAGTCACTGATCTCGTATTCTGTTAGACAGGTGAGTTCAGATTCAGGGTCAGACGTCACCTGGGCATTTGACATCTGCGTAGTGAGGGATGCGTTTTCTCGCCACACACATCGCTGTTCAATCGAATTATTTTGCAACATTGATTTGCGAACGAATTGACTTTGGAAGTTGAAACCATGAAGTAGTAATAGGTCACAGAGATCATATGAATAGAATTCCAGTGTGCTTCACTTTGATGTTAATTATAAAAGTCTTCTCATAGGCCATAAATAATGATGTTTTATTCCAAATATAATATTTATGTCCATCTTGTACGGTAAGATGGATCTTAAGATACGACTGAAAATGGTTCAAAATATCCTGTGCATAATAAGGACATGTATGAATTTGGGTGTGCCAATAATAAACTCTGTGTCGATGCATTCTAGTAGTATAGTCCACATTGCTCTGATAATGAAGAAAATATGTGTCTAAAATTTTCCAATCATTCCATTGATTCCCTCAAAGGCAACTTTTTTTTTTCTGCTGGAAATATTGACTTGTTTTCAGAACAAACTTTAAAAAAAAATCAATTAGAAATCAATTGTTCAAACAGATTCTGAGAAAAGGGCTGCCAAAGTTACAAATTCAGAGTTGTTACACAAAAACGGCCCGAAATTTGGTTTGAAAAACACATCCCTTTGAAATTGTTTTCAAGTATTTTTTTACCTAAATTTTCAGGAAAATTCGACCGTATACTTTACGGTAACCCAACAAGTTTGACTACTAGTAATGTGGTTGCGTGTGCCCGTCCATGCTCCGTGCATAATTCAGATATACTATTGTCAGGGATGGTAATTTGTGTTGGAAAAATACGAGTGTAGGATGACAATCAGAGACAAATAGACAGGTAGAGACAGACAGGAGATCATTCACTTAGCCTCGTATATTATTGATGTATCCAAGTAATGACAGACGAGAATAATAGCAATTCACAATAACAAGCTACATGATTTGTACATAAAATTTAGTAAATGACAAATTATTCTTTGTGATTTAACACGGAACCCTGTCATGTTTTTAAAGGGATTTTCTATTATGTGTACAATAGTTTCATACCGTTTCTCCAATTTCAATGGGGTATGTGGTGTGGTGGTTTTCGCTTTAATCAGACTTTTGTCTGATATTATTAACAATAATTACATACGGATTCTATGATTTTGAAAGAAACGGTAGTCACACCAAAATTGTCAAACACATCCGCAGATACTTTGGACAACAATACATGCATTACATCCAATTAGCAATGGGATAAATAACGTCAATGTCAATGGATTATACATGGCCATGCGGTGAGTGATGCTGTGAGGTTGGTTGCTGGCCCAACCTCATCAAACCGAATTTCTAAGGACAATAGAATGTATGACTCCAATGACTGTGCCGAACTCAGCGGCATTGTCCATATTTTGCGGCATTGGTGTCTGCTGTGTGTCCAGTAAACCCGTTGATGTAGGATTTGTATCAGTATAGACAGGTCATACTAATGATTTATGAGGTCATTCCCAATTATCAGCATGATGTTTGATGAAATTAACACATTAGTAACTAAGTGGTTAATGTACACGTCTAAAATGATCTCTAAAACAAGTGTGGAATATATTGCACATACCATATTTTTATAATCTCCAGTCATATCTGTGCAAAAAACTTCAATCTGGTCATGTAGCCTAAAAATTCCAGCAAATAGCGTTTCATTCGGCGTTCAGGAAAACGTTTAACCTCTTTTGAAGCGGGGATGGACCATCCAAGCTTATTGGCGGGACTACGCTATGAACATGGATAGTTGAGTAATTCAAGACATTGTCATAATTATTTTTTCC
Organism: Terebella lapidaria; assembly: GCA_949152475.1. Taxonomy (NCBI): domain Eukaryota; kingdom Metazoa; phylum Annelida; class Polychaeta; order Terebellida; family Terebellidae; genus Terebella; species Terebella lapidaria. The sequence continues at coordinate 28,860,853 of OX424569.1, read as the reverse complement.
CAAGAAGATATAACATAGAGAAATAATTCGATAGTGAGCACTGCTCAAGCCTGAACGATCTGTTTCCCTCGATCTGACTATCACGGCTGTTGTCCATTAGTTATTACCCAGCAAGCCAAGGTCTCATTATTCGGTCTGAGTGATTGCAAAGGTTTTGGGTATTGGTATTGGATAACGTCTTAGTTCATTGCTACACGATTGGACAGGCGATGTGTTCAGTGCATTGCCCTATGTAAATATACACAGTCGGTAATATTTATAATGAATAATAATGACTATTATGGGAATGAATCCCTGCAATGCTAGCATCATCATTTTGATGAGACAACTGTTTCGTCGTAGATGATTGGACATTGAAAATGTTGCTCTTTACCATATTGATTATTGTACTGATCATAAGTAAACTGCAAACTAACCTCGGATTTAGTGTAAAATTTGTCCATGAATATCGGGCAACCATTACTGTTCTAATCTATTTCACTGTATTGTTTTCATTCAACTATACCGTTTTCGTACTGATTGACGTAAATGTGTCGGGAAGATATGGGCTGTGCTCTGGTTGACCCATTGTACAATAACGGAATTGTCATAGAAAGACCATGTATTGATGCACAACTGTATGTAAAGATAAGATTATTTTCATATGGAATAAATCATATAATGTCATTATCGTTATTATCATAAGCCCAATGGGGTTGACCACATCATTCACGTTGCTGTGAATTATTTTTGTGTGTAGAAATTATATGTAACAGGAATAAATCATATAAAATGGAGAGCCCATAGGAGCAACCCAATCGATAACCCGGTAGAAGAAAGAAAGTCAGTTGCATGTTCGTGAAGAACCACCGGATACTGAGGACCGGATGTGCCCTGTGCGGATGTCAGTGGAGGCCACTGAAGCTTGCAGCGCGGAAGGTTCGTGTTTGATTTCTCAGGGCGTGGCTGATTCCAATATTTTTGTCACAGAACGGGAAGCAGTTAGTTTCACCTTTACCACATTCGCACGTGCGAGCATCCTATTAGCCCAGATCGAGGAATTTTGGACACCAGCATTAAGGTTACAAGAATCTTGAGAGGAATGATGGGTGTTGAGGACACTTTGTCAATTATCCAGTGAAATTGAATTTTTATGAGCCAGATTTCCATGGGGTCAGGCAATTTAGTAACTATTACCTTTGTGCAAATGTGAATCACACATTCAGACTAATGTCATTCGCCATATAAAATACATACACATAGCACTGTATCAGGGAGGATGCAATTTGTAAACCTGTTCTATTCATCTTGCTCGAAATGTACTGGTAATAAAAGATTGATACGAGAAAGTTACATGACAGGGTTAGTCCTGGAATATCTCCACAATGTGTTGGGTTATCCAGGAACGGCACAGAGTCGGAAATGTTGCCTTGTCACACAATATTTGCAAGTCAGGAGATGTAGAAGGGATACGTGCATGGCTTGACTCCGTGGTTGGTGCACCCGGAAATGTAGGCCTGATGAAGTCATATTCAACTGCGAAGATATAGTGAAAGGTTACTAGGAATAGGAGTCTTCACACTTGAAACTTTGAACCTCAAAATTGTTTCGAGGTCATCCTCCACAGATTTACAATAAATTTTGTATTGCCTTTTCCTGAACGCCTAGTGATATATTTCTTTGATCTATTCACTGTATTGATCTGTAAAACGACAATATATATATACCGTGACAATGGATTATGTGTCATAATCAGGATTGATGTTCACTGGTCATGTTAAGATGTCGGAATCGATTGAAACATCACACAAGTGACAACTCATATGGTATAGCCGATTGGCTGACATGCTATTTGTCATGCAATGTGACAGTGTTCATTTTGGTCGGTGTTTGTCAGGAATGAATGAATCGGATTTCACGTACTAGTATATTCTAGTATACTCCGTCTCATGAGTGCCTAAAATATGCATGATATATGTGAGTGGAGACCATGTTTTTGTTTGACTGACAATGCCATCTATGTATCAGTTGATCTTATCGTTGTGTACATGTTTCAAGCAAACGAATCTTTTTGTGATTGAGTGTCACTGATACATGTCCCCACATTCCGTACGACAGGTGTGTTACGATTCAGGGTCAGACGTCACGTGGACATTTGACATCTGCCTACCGAAATCTGCGTCAGCTCGCCACACGCAGCGTTGTTTGATTGAGTTATTTTTGTCATAAGTATATGTGTCCTTGCAAAGACTATTTGGTCGTGCTTTGTTTTTCATTCCAAAATGTTGTATTTTACCTTTATTATGTGCATGATCAGCATCTAGTTGTAATTGTTGTGATAGATTGATACTAACTTTCGTGACATTGACTTGCAAACAAAATTGAATCAGGGAAGTTGAAACGATGAAATACTTGAAGGTCACAGAAATCATATAAATAGAATTCGATTGTGCCTATTAGTTTGATGTAAACTATAAAAAGTATTCCCGTAGACCACAAATAAGAACATTTAATTCTAAATATTTAGCGCTATATCTTGACGTAATTATTATCAGGACACTTTGAATATAAATTGTACAATAAAATAGATTCAAACCATATTGTGGATAATTAGTACGGATCAATTGATCATAAGCCTATATAACTGGAACGGGTCAGTCGCCTACATTTACACCTAATTTTTCATACGGACACGTCATAATCTATTGAATATATGGGGTGATGAGATATATTATAAGGATTATATGCGGTGATAATACATTATGATTCATCGTGCAGTCACAGAGCATGAACAATTTGGGCGCATTATGACTCACCATGCCGCTGTACAAAAAGGGTCGATTTTTGAGCAGTGGTCTTACTCTTGGTTTAAACCACCGTGAAACGATGTTGAAACCTGGTCTGGAAAAACCTGGTCTGAACCATGGTTCTGGTGTGGACTCATTCGCGTTTTTGAACAGTGGACTATGCCTGATTTAGTGGAACCATAGTTCATCTACATAGACCACAGTTACGTTGCATTTATGAGCATGATGAGCAGTAATTTTTGCTGTGTTTATTTGTCAGATGAAACTGATATTGTTCTATGGTACAAAACTATTGCAATGGAAGCCCTTTTGCAAAGCAGCATTCATACTCAACCTTCTTGGCATGATTGTCATGGATGTTGTGCATACAATATATGTTGATTCGGCTTCAAGTTTAGTTAAGCACGCACCTTCATCCGGATAAACACGTGAAAGACACCACATTTTCCCACCGGATTTAAACAACTATTCATTCAGAGGCACCAGCGGTTGGAGAAATCTGCGTAGCTTGGTTACCTATTTCATTCTTACATTAAATAAAAGGTGGATTTCATTTTTTTTCGACTAAAAATTCGTTATTATTAGTGTGTCATGAGCTGTATAAAACAAAATAACTTTTTTGTTGTACCACCGCCGATGTGGAGTGAACGAGCAATTCAATCATCTAGGCCTACATTACTCATGTCCGGAGAACTTCATTCATCCCGCAAGACATGTTGTGCTGCTTCCATGCTCATAATACACGTATTTTATTTAAGAAAGAACCACTGATAATCCACAGTGAGACTTACCCCTATGCAGGTTTATATTTAGACCACAGTTTGGGCTAGGTTTGTGTTAAAACTACTTCTCAAAAATCCATACTTTTGTGAAACTAAGGTTTTTTGGTGGTTTGGACCGGGTTTTACAACAAACCAGGTCTAAACCACGGGTAAAAAATCGGCCCATACAGTTTGTGCTTTTTCATAGCCTTCCATTATGTTGCCAAGTCCATTCCACGCTTCGTCTTCCACTTGATATAGCAAAAATTTTGCTTATCGGAACCACTGTGTAGTATGTACTGTACTTCTTCAGATAAATTTATTGCACTTAGTCTCCCGAATGGTATGAACAAGTATTCGGAGCAAGCATCACAGAACTTGGTAGTGTTTTCATTTCGCACAGTAAATTCTATATAATGAATTTTAACGTATTAATAGCCAATACTCAACTTGAAATGTAGTATTCAGCATTTGTATATTCAAGAATTATTTTGGTTAAAGAGACCCACATGTATTGAAGTTAACTATTCGATTGTTGTTCGTCTTTTTCTTCTGTTGAATCAAAAAAAAAACAAGATGCTGCAACATGGCAAGTTTGGATGGAAACAGCTCATTCGATGGGGCCAAAAACAGCGAAACGAAACCTTGGCAGCACAATCCGTAGTATACATTTCGTTGAAAGGGAACGAACAACAAACATTATCCTACATGAAACTTGGTCATGTACCAGCAAACCACAGAAAAAAAACTTGATTCCCACACAAAATGTATGCATGATGATTGTACACTCAAAAGGGTAAACGGACCACAATGCGACTCTGAGAGTCCGTGCCTCTGTCTTGATATGTGCGCAGATTTCCTCTTACTGGATTACGAAACTGTTATCTCAGATTAGGAATAATGTGACGTTCCGCTGACAAACATGCACGTTGATCGGTATTCCTGTAAGTCACAACATTTCTTAGCAGGTATTCACATTTAGATGCCTATTTCCAACTTACAAACCGAATAATCTTCTGTGTGACTTTTTCTACCTTGGACGTTTTGTCAATGCTTCTTACGTTTTTTTTTTTTAGAAACAACCTGTTCTACCTCACATTTGGTCATATGCATGGGCTCCTGGAGTATTTGAAGTTTTCTGAGTTTCCTGACACTGGAGTTAGAGATTGGACTTGGTCCCTATCGCTCGGAATAACGCTGAACGTGATCAAACATTGAACATGATCCGTCGAGCATTAGACTAATTACATAGTGTACGCATGAATAAATATGAGTGGATGCCTGAATCAATTCATCGAGTTTGTAAAGATGTAAAAGCACTGAATCATATGATCGAGTGATGTGAGGTGTCTACGAGTCATTGGCTTTGCCTTTTGTTATGTTGGCATAATTCATGATGTTTAACAGCAGACACCAGTGCTGTTAATTCACGTCATATGATGCAGTCCATTAGGATGACACCTGCCATTACATCCTGCCCTAGTCAAATACATAGAACACGAGCATATAAAGCCTTCGTGTTCACCTGACAGGATCATTCTGCATATTGAGGAAACTTCACCAAACGTTGGACGCGTATGGAACCTACAAAGTCTTGAAATACAGAAGCTGAAGAAATTTCATGAAAACCTCAACAGGTCAGTTTCTTGTTGTTTGCTTAACTAATATAATCAAACCGACCATTGCAGCTTTCTGACAGGCAAGTTGCGGTTACAGCATCAAAATATTTTACAATATGTTTTTTTTCAAAACTTTGAAAAAAAAATCTATGGAACACTCACAATTAAGGTCAGTCTGGGATTTTTGTGTGCGTCTGAATCATACAATAGTCGATTTCTGACACAATGATACATTTTTGTAACAAATTACGAGTCTTAAAGTTTTTAAAGAGAAATGTAACTATAACTTAATACCGCCAACACGATCAGATTTTGAATATGACATCATTACATGACAGACTCCATATTCGAAGGGAATGTTTGCTGTTTGTGAAGCACAATCCCGATAATATTGGCTATCTATTAGACCAAGATGGGAAGTCGGATAATCCTCACAGGGATTCTTTACATTATTGATATAACAATACTATTGTTTCATGGGGCATGAAAGTTATGAACTCATACAAAATCCTATTCATGGCTGAACCCCTATCTCCCATCATTGGCGATGAAATTTACCTTCCTTCACAGAATGAATACCAGCCACCCCAACACAACAGAACCTGTGCTTGCTTCAACAGAAGGGATGCGAACAGACACAAAAATTTGGGCCTATGGAGGAGGAACCTTATTAGTGGTCGGCACAATTGGAAACATCCTCTCTGCCATCATCATGATGCGCAAACCCCTGCGCAAGACAGCGACCAGCCTCTACCTGACCGTCTTGGCCATCACCGATCTGATAATACTTTACACCTCAATAACAGTACAATTGTTGAATTATGTTTTCGGTATTGCCACATTCGATGTCTCACAAGGCATTTGCCAATGGTTCCACTTTCTCATATTTTGGCTCATTCGTTTTGAAGCATGGACTCTAACTTCAGTGGCGACTGAGAGGGTGGTTGCCACTTTTGCTCCTGTGTTCTACAAAATCTGGTTCACCAGAAAGTTTGTAGCCATACAATCGGTCATCACTTTCATACTTTCTGCAGGTGTGGACGTGGGTCTGACCTGGTACTATGAGATTACGGACGATGGGTGTCTGATGGCGGAGTCACACGTTGTAATCATAGCGTATTCAGACTTAGTCTTGTCATCGTTATTGCCTTCAGTAATTATGTTCACATGTAATGTATGCATTGCAGTGAAATTAGCTTATTATCGTTTCAGTACGAAGTCAATCAAGGATCAGTCTGGCACTAATGTTAAAAATATGACAACTATACTCATAATGGTTACGTTTGTATTTTTAGTAACTAGTACACCATTGACAATATTCTATCAAAAGGCACAAAGTTTCTACGAAAAAGCCGAAACTGCAGATGAGATTTTGGAACTCGATATCATTAATGCAGCCCTCAATATATTATACTTCTCGAATAATTCGGTGAATTTCTTTACATACTGTTTGTCAGGTCGCCGTTTCAGAGAGGAACTGATCAAATTATTTTGCAACAAAAGCAAAGCAGTTCATCCTGTGACCTCCACCAATCAGACGCCTTGAGTCTATGACAAGTCATATATGAATAGCTTTAGAGCTAGCGATGCTCAGTGGTGGAATTAACTTTACAATGAAGGATAATTATTGTGATCATGATGCATTGCTCTCTCGTGATGTACATATAGATATAACGTTTGTAAATATTTCCCGTAACCGAACACAAGTGGTACTAATTTTATCCTTCGCCTCCATGGACTGTTTGTATAGTGATGATACATTACATAATTCTGGAGTTTATGTACAATTGATTTATATATTTTATACAACGTGTTTACAGAGCTTATGTAGATACTTCATGTCGTATGTGAAGGGCGTTAATACAATGTGATTGCTCATATATTTGTTGTATCAACGTTCTGCTACATGCTGCTACATGCACATTTCTTTGCCATCTGTGCACAATAAAGCCATGCTTTTCATTGATGTTGTATATTCAGCAATGAATCTAAAAGGAAATGACGTGGTTGTGAATAAACTGAGAACTTTCTATGAATATATACATATATTAAGGCCCCAAAAAAAGTATTATGGTTCTGGTTTAACCCCGCGCATCACTCGTTTTTTTTTAGAAAAACAAATAAACAAATGAAAAATCGCGCGCAGCACTTTTTGAGAGCTAAAAAAGGAATGATGAATACGTGGATATTTTTTTGAAATCTAAAAAAACGGGAACTATAATAGATTACCGTCAGCAAACAGCAAGATGTCAATTTAAAGCTATAATCACTTTTAGAATTGACAAAATTTATTCATTCTGCGGTAGCTTTATTTTGTCTATAGAATTAGAAATCGTACAAATTTGGGCCTATTCCGTGCCTAGATTGAGTTGCTAAATCAAGATTCAAATTCGGGCCAGTCAATCTCGCATTAATTTTTTCCTCGAAGCGGCCCGCCTTGCGGTCGAGTTCTACACACGGTCTCATGACGTCATTGGTATTTGTCTGGATACTGTGGCAACCGGCAATGTAGACAGGTCGATCATTCTCTATCCACTGTTTTCATGCACGATTAACGACAATTTTCTAAGTATCTGTTGTCGAATCTCTGACTATCTCGAGATGTACTTTCAAGTTTGCGTGACAAACAAGAATGCTAATTTTGGCTGATTTTAAAATTGATTCCAACTTTAACAGTTCTGATATTATAATAATAGGGGTGTAAGATGAAGGATCAAAATATACATAAGATACAAACAGGTAACCAGTCAGTGTTGGGCTCCATCAATATAAACATGGGTACATATCAAATGAAACTTATATTTATAGTATGCCCACAATGAACAAAAATCCACTTGCAAACTCATCTACGCAGCCTATATACTTCATATATATGTACGTAACCAATACCAAGAAGTCAAAAGGATCAGGAGCAAACAAAGCCGAGTCCGTTATTCAATCTCTCTATTGGGCAACAGGAGATGAAAGTAGGCTACCGTCAATCAATTCAACCAAGTGAATAGTCTTAATGTAATCTGATGATAACACTGTACTTTCTGTGATAATACAGGAGTACCCCCATCAGTAAAGACTAAGCTTACTAAACAGGAAATATCACCAGGTCGTCACTTTGAGCGGTGAGATAAAAGTGTTGTCGTGATACCTGGCAAATATATGGGAAATAAACATATCACGATAGCAAATTTGAACGAGAGCAAATTATATACATGTATATATTATAAACACATGAACTCCAATGATTCTCAACAAAGTTTGGGAAAATAAAAGATCTCAAAAATCACTTCAGAAAAGTAAGTGTTCAAACATGGCTTCGTCTGGAGGTACATAGGCAAGCATATCCGAACAACCCCAGGGTAAATCACGTTTCCAGCATTACAGTTGTCTACTGTAAATATCCCTGGCCATATCCGTGGCAATATCTGTGGCTTCATCCTGGTTTCACACGTGACCGCGCAAGAATACTGATGGCAGTGACAAGTCAATTTCCTGAAGCGTGTGATACCTCTCCCAGTCTGAAAAAAGGTAGTATCCTTTTTTCCTGACGTCATATGGCATATCATTGTACTCAACGATCTTCCTCGTTCGATATTTCCTTGTACCTAATACATTATATTACAAGTATAACGCCATGTTTCTAGAAAAACATGGCAGAAAACCCGGCCCTTTTATGCGACATGTTTTCCATGGAATCACAATACTGAATATCGAGTTCAAATTGTAAGAAGATGTCCCATAAAACGTGATTACACAGTTTTATTTCCATATGAATAAGTCGCACTAATATTTATACAGTTCAAATAGAAAGTCAGACAATCAGCCACATCAAAGTAACTGATGCGAGAAACTGTTACATCCTCAGCCAATTTATCTCCTCCAAGTCTATTTAAAGGCAAATTCATTTATCAGTGAAACCCGCTTTTTGGCTATAGTTTTGTTTTTGATCATCGTATCAAGCTGAAATTTTGTGTATCTTAATCATGTATCATGCCGTAATTTGTCCCCAAATTTCAGAATTTTATCTAAAAGATTGAAGAAGTTGGCAATCCACCCCAATGTTAAATTTCAGCCTCTACATGGAATTTCAGAGACTGCATAAAAACCCAACTTTTTTTCGATGTACGAGTTATATAGTTTTTCAAAATAAACATATCTAACTTAATATACATCAACTACGCATTCAGACTCCAAAATCAGCGCAATAGGTTCATTCTGTACGAGCGAAAACACGATTAAAGCCATGAATTTGTTGGAATTTATTTGATCCTATTTGGACTGAAATTTAACATTGGGGTAGATTGCAAACTTTTTTCATTTTTTGAGATAGAATTCTGAAATTTGGTGCAAAATTACGGGATGATACCCAATGAAGACACCCCAAATTTCAAGTTGATCTGAATATCCAAAACAAACTACGGCCAAAAAGCGTGTTTCACTGATAGATGAATTTGACTTCAGATGTACCGTATCCTTGTTAGATCGCCATGGCAGTACCCAGGTACCGGTCTTCGACCGTGAGTTTACTATCCGTCGGCAGCTCTGTTAAAAACATCCTACTGAATTCCAGTTCCATAAGTCTCCCCAGAACCTATCTTCCAGTTTAACACGCGGCATTACCAATATTCTCCAAACATATATAGGCACACGAAACGCCTTTATAATATTCTTAAGACTTTCCACAATCTAACCAGGTCTAAACCCTTCCCGTAGATATGCAAGAAAATTATCGATAGGGCATAACAGCCTATCAAGAATGATGAACAAAAACCAATTTCCACTCCCTTTAAATATTCATAAACAGGTGGCAGGATTTGATGAATATGTGCAGGCCTATTACAATGAACAAATGTATAGTTCCTGCACACTAGGCCCATAGCTTGGCATATATACGATATTGGGACTGAAACTTAACAGCATTGGGGTAGATTACCAGCTTTTTCAATTCTCGAGTTGGAAATCTAAAATTATGCAAGAATTTGCCGTATGATACCCAGATGAATATGCTAAGTTATAATATGATATTATTTAGCATCGAAATAATATCAGTGAAAAACGAGTTAGAGAAAATCAGAGTACATGTACAGTAGTACAATTACAATTCACAGAATACATCGAAGCCCGCACAATAGCGCGCAACGTATGACCGATATGCAGTGAGAATTGGGCGGGGGGGGGGGGGGGGCAGGGGGGTATCAGGAGTTGGATATGCGGGCAGCCGACTGAGCCAAGCCATTGAAGCCAGAGTGTACACTCTCTTGCGGATCGGCCTACTCTGCCTACTCTCCGCCTAGATTCATAGACCTCATACACATGCACATGCGCTGCGACAATTAGTCCCTGGTCGTCTCGAGAGAAATAGCTTAATATTAGCTCAGCACAGTCGAAATAATTCGGAATGAGTATCTAAAACTATTGTCTAAAATGCTTAAAAGTAATTCGTCCTTGTTAACCGCTGCAATACAACATATTTCTAGTGGTTACTTCTTGGCGTAGTAATATAAGTAATTACAGTAATTATAACCACACAATTGGAGCGGTCATACTTTGCGAGTTCTAAGATAACTGGCAGGAGAATCGGTAATTGCACTTGCGCATTCGACATGCGATCTAATTTAAAACATCAGTTTCCATTGTCATATGATGATTGTTGTTTGAAGAATTATTATTAGCAATGCTTTTGTATCAGCTTAACAGAATATATCGGCTTCTATTTCAAATTCGCGAAACCAACACCAGTGTATGCTGAATGTAAGAGAGTCGTCTGGTGAAGTCGGAAGACAGGAAATACATGGGATGAGGTCAACGACAATCACATATACCCGGCCCTGAGGGGCCGGGAATAATATTTCTGCAGTGTAGTACTTCAGTGTTAGATCTGAATTCATACAAAGAAATGTACAAATTGGCATTTACTAGTAAAGGAATTGACCATGGATATGTATGTGATAACGCACTGATACAAACAAGGTGTTTGTCCAAGCGTAGCTGGCCATTGTAATATCATAAGCATGGAAATATTTGCCACAAATTATGAGGTAGTGAAGACCAAATCAATAGTGAAACATGTATATACCAGAACCACGCTTTGGAAGTTAGTAATGAAATCATTGATTAATTTATAATAATTGGTTGAGCTAGAGGCCCCTGCTCTGGTCACCTGTTTCACCTATGTTACATTTCTCGATATCTAGATGTCATTGTGATATAGATTGTAATACAATATTGATTGGAATACAGTTTGAATTCTGATATTTCGTTTATTTTTTGTTTAAATTGCCAGCCTCTAATAATGCAAAACGCCCAAGAGCTAAGAAAGATTACTGGAAAATGTAGTGTTTAAACCACAAGTGTTTTATGTTCACCAAAATTGCTTTTCGACTTTTCAAGGTCATGGAATGTTCTAGAAATTTACTCCACAGGGCTCCCATTATGAACTCAAAAATGGAAAAAATTTCTCAATGCTGAAACATTTTTTTTCACGGGCCACGTCTCGAAACAGACAGTGACTTGATTCCAGATCCCCCTCCCTCCCACCCCGTCAGAAAATCAAAATGACCGCCACTGGCAGACCGCAATTCAAGGGCAACGAAACCTATACACATCAAAAAGGTACATATGAAAAGAATATCAAAAGTAAAATAGGTCAATAAGTAAAAAGTCACTGAATATCAAAGTGCAGAATTGACCGTTTTCGTCCAAAAAGGGGGAAGACCTCCTTCTTGAATGATTGTTAAATATTTTGTGCAAAATTTCAGAACGATTCGACCGTAAACTTCAGAGATAAAAATGTGGACGGACGACGACGATGGCGGACGAACGAAACGCCACGACTATTATAATAGGCCAAGGGACCATCGGCACAGTAACCTAATAATGATCATTCTCACCAACTTTTGATAATATCAATGCTTGCTATATTTATATTTAAATGTAGGAGGGATCAACACCCCAACAATACCTTAAAACTACTGTTCCATAACAATAGTATTTGTTAAAAATTCACTAGTTTTTTACACAATGGCGTAGATAGCAGTATTGCCTAATTGGACACGAGTATCATGATGGTACCATGAAGACCAGTCAAGGCTGATAACTCGATAACAAGTACATTGTATTATGATTTAAGTAATGGATGCATCGCTTGTGGTATGCTTTTGACATTATGTTGTTATAATATTTGTGTAATTGATCATGGTACTAACCCATTAACTTTATTTAAAAAAATATTACAGAGAGCGTACTCCTTGTTTCATCGATTTAACACACTCTGAGAATATTAAATTATTTGATTGTATCCATGATTATATTATTGCCACGAAACGAATGACATAAACACCAAAAAAATTATAATGATGTAAGTAACCTTTATTTTCTTGAATTGACCACTGTATATATTTGTACATAACTGTATTTTTTGTTTTAAATAAATTGCACTGCACTTTGTTGCATACGCACGGAGGAGACCCCCCAGTGGCTTCGGCTGTGGGGAATCCTCGTTAAACAAATAAAGTTTACATTTACATTTACTCCTTGTTGTTAGTCATCGACGCGGTGTAAATATGCGATGTGGTTATTGTGCGGTGTTAGCTGTACTACATTCTGTATACGTTTCAGTGTAATTTACGTCTCCCCTGGACACTCATAAGGAGCTTGTCCATGCGTAGACCAATTGTGATACAAAGTTTCACCATCAATGACAGTACTAATAAATTATGTCTAAAACAATAAACAATACTATACAATTAAGTACCAAATTTTGAGCAAGGAAAACACACACCATGGTCCCTGGTGAAAAGTCCAACTAAAACACATTCTGGCGAAAATAATGGGCATTAATTGCTGGTGAGATGCAGTATATGCATGGACAAGCTCCACCCCAGTATTGGTGGTAAGGAAGAGTGAAGATGATTGATCTCCGTGAGAGGGAAGTATACGCATGGACAAGCTCCACCCCAGTATTGGTGGTAAGGAAGAGTGAAGATGATTGATCTCCGTGAGAGGGAAGTATACGCATGGACAAACTCCACCCCAGTATTGGTGGTAAGGAAGAGTGAAGATGATTGATCTCCGTGAGAGGGAAGTATACGCATGGACAAACTCCACCCCAGTATTGGTGGTAAGGAAGAGTGAAGATGATTGATCTCCGTGAGAGGGAAGTATACGCATGGACAAACTCCACCCCAGTATTGGTGGTAAGGAAGAGTGAAGATGATTGATCTCCGTGAGAGGGAAGTATACGCATGGGCAAGCTCCTCCCAAGTATTGGTGGTAAGGAAGAGTGAAGATGATTGATCTCCGTGAGAGGGAAGAATACGCATGGACAAACTCCTCACCAGTATTGGTGGTAAGGAAGAGTGAAGATGATTGATCTCTGTGATAGGAAGTATACGCATGGGCAAGCTCCACCCCAGTATTGGTGGTAAGGAAGAGTGAAGATGATTGATCTCCGTGAGAGGGAAGTATACGCATGGACAAACTCCACCCCAGTATTGGTGGTAAGGACGAGTGAAGATGATTGATCTCCGTGAGAGGGAAGTATACGCATGGACAAACTCCACCCCAGTATTGGTGGTAAGGAAGAGTGAAGATGATTGATCTCCGTGAGAGGGAAGTATACACATGGACAAACTCCACCCCAGTTTTGGTGGTAAGGAAGAGTGAAGATGATTGATCTCCGTGAGAGGGAAGTATACGCATGGACAAACTCCACCCCAGTATTGGTGGTAAGGAAGAGTGAAGATGATTGATCTCCGTGAGAGGGAAGTATACGCATGGACAAACTCCACCTCAGTATTGGTGGTAAGGAAGAGTGAAGATGATTGATCTCCGTGAGAGGGAAGTATACGCATGGGCAAGCTCCTCCCAAGTATTGGTGGTAAGGAAGAGTGAAGGTGATTGATCTCCGTGAGAGGGAAGAATACGCATGGACAAACTCCTCCCCAGTATTGGTGGTAAGGAAGAGTGAAGATGATTGATCTCTGTGATAGGAAGTATACGCATGGACAAACTCCTCCCCAGTATTGGTGGTAAGGAAGAGTGAAGATGATTGATCTCTGTGATAGGAAGTATACGCATGGACAAACTCCTCCCCAGTATTGGTGGCAAGGAAGAGTGACGATGATTGATCTCCGTGAGAGGGAAGTATACGCATGGACAAGCTCCACCCTAGTATTGGTGGTAAGAAAGAGTGAAGATGATTGATCTCCGTGAGAGGGAAGTATACGCATGGACAAACTCCTCCCCAGTATTGGTGGTAAGGACGAGTGAAGATGATTGATCTCCGTGAGAGGGAAGTATACGCATGGACAAACTCCTCCCCAGTATTGGTGGTAAGGAAGAGTGAAGAGAATTGATCTCCGTGAGAGTGAATTCTCCTTACAAGTGGCTCACACGTTGAGGATTCCGTTTTGAGTGACGTCATGTCGCCAGATGTATGGCTGCCTAGGGAGACCATGCGCAGCGATTTTTCATCCACGTGCTGGTGAATCTTATTTTAGAAGGCAATTGCAACCTGAAAACGGGCTAAATTGACAGGGGTCCAGTTCAGCGTCGTTTCATGAAAAATGATTGCTATCATGCTCTGCTACAGTAGTGATGAAGAATTTTGAAGGGCTAATAATTATACTGTCATACCCCATCAACCGCTAAGCCCTAATTTTGTTTTGGGAAAGGTGAAATGTACATCTGAAGTTGCCGAATTTAACATTGATTTGAATGAATCAAACAATTGGGCTTATCAATCCAAGTGGAGACAGCTACGTCCGGCGAGAGAGTTGTTACAACACGAGTTCACGAATTCGAGTTTATTTTCACATTACTAGCAAAATTTGAATGGAATAACATTTATTTTTATGGTCTTCTAATCAAGGAACTGTTCACTCAAGTGATGTGTTCACTCAAGTATTGGTTGCAGTCTCATTTGTCTCCGTGGCCGAACACCTAACCATATTATATAAAGTTCTGCTATTGCGGCGCTTTGTTCATATATATATTGTATGGTCGTTCATGATAGATGTATCCATTCACATAGTTTCGGATGATGGCGTCAGTGTGCAATGAATCGATATTTTGGCGTGACATTTTTAACATGTCTTTTTCTTTAAACATCGAGAAAATGATTGTGCAGAAAAAAATCGACAGCTGCTGTACATACGTATTAATGTCGTTCACATACAGCCAGCATTGAACCACACCTTTGAGCCGCCAATGCTGTCAACAGCCGTTATATGTATAGACAAGTAACCTACAGTGGAGAGAATTATTTTTGTGGCCAGCGGAAATATGTTGGGATGGAAAGTTTATGTGATTAATAACCTTAATTTATTGGATTATATTGGTCATTATTCTCCATATAATAAACAAAGAAGAACACATCTATCGATGTATATCCGAGCACAGACATTCAATGGTTTTAATGTTGCCCAATGTTTTGGATCAAATTGATAGTTTATGCGTCTATTTTGATGTTAAAAAAAGCAATTGTCATCACATTTTATCACTTTTATATCTTGAACTTTATATCTTGAACTTTCGTAATTGTTCTGTCAACATCAGAAATTTAGCTCAATATTTTTGTTGCGCTACTGTATGCGTAGGTATTACGGTAAATCAACAAATATCGCAAAGCTCTCACAGTATTTGCGTTTATTCACAAGATTAAAATGTAAAACCTCACGGAAACAATCAGAAATATTATTTTTGAAAGTGATGTGATCCTTTTGTTGAGATTACTGCATTTAACAAAGGATAGCAGCATGAGCAGGACCGGGCCCACTCATATCTACCCTCCGTGGGTCTCATTTTAGGCAAACTTAGAAGACCAGCGCGATGCGCTGGCCAATAACCAGAAAACGTCAATCGAATAGCTGTAACATACATTGTGAACAAGTTTGAGTTGCAATACGGATGCACTGTTTAGACGATCCAGACTGTTGGGAGTGAAGTCGTAAACGGCACTGAACAGGTGCGTCCATGTACGTTGAGTGTGTGTGTCTGTAATGCACTCTGCGGTAGGAACAACCTCCGTCAATTACCTACCGGTGGAAGTCATGTGCTTTGGTGGTGTGTAACTTATGTAACTAGCATTGAAAAAAAGTGATTCCTTACATTATATTCGTCATACATTTCTATAGTGGCTATAGATGGAAGTAAGAGTATGGGAACTCGCGAATACCTCTGTTACATTTTGAAGTTTTTTTTTTAGTGAGATGACAGATTTGTGTCGTTTGGTAGTTGCCCACAAGGTCTGGGACTATATTAGATTGCGTGCTCTCTGTGACCCTCGCGATCTGTGTCTTATGACTTGTGTTGTACTGTAACAGGTCACTAGCGCCATACGCATGATGATCAGGAATACAGGAGAATCCACCTGAGCAACATTCTTGTAAATTAATTCCCATGTACCGAGCTTACATGTGGAACTGGAATTGTTTGTATCATCAATCTGGTGAGGTCACCCTTCAGGAATTCTACATATATCCGTCACACCATGGCAGGAAATGCGACAGTCACAGGTACTATTAGATTCCGCATCATTCCGCAGAAACATGGGTATAGACACAAGAAGCATATTCCGACCTGAATTAGAGTTATAGCCTAGAACATGATTTGTGGAATTCTCCGCAGTGGTCATTTTGAAAATGGCCCAGAGAAACATTTTGCCAGGGTAGGGCCTCCAGAAGCATATATCTAATAGTCAGGGGTATTACAAAAAATAACTTTTGAGTTTGAGTTAGAGGATCATTAATTGGGGTGGCGGTACTCATATTACACATGCCCAGCTAATATTTATTTATTTTAATAATATTTATCGTATGATAACAAGTTCTTTGTCATTTCAAATTACACATTATTCCACAGTATTTATTTGGTATATGGCCAATTTTTTTTCGGGGGCCAAAAAGTGGACATTAAGGTAAAATAAGAAAACCTTTTATGATTGGGTAAATTTCGCTTGAAAACCAAGAAATGAATCATGAAATCATAATGCAGCATCTATTTGGACTACTTGGAGTAACAAAACCTGTTTTGTCATTTAGATGCAGCAGACATGTTCTCTGGCGTTGCGTATGTTACTCTGCAAAAAAATCATACTGTAATGATATAAGCAAGCCAATAATACGGTCATATGTGTTGAAATACAAAAATTGTCTTTATGTAAAATATGAAGAAAAATTATATTGGCTGTCAGGTTCATTTAGCGACAACTTCTAGTTATGTTCCCATGTATGTGACACCACTTTTCCTTCATTTTTCGGTATAATGAGGACCTAGTCAATCTACGGAATTTTATTTCTCAATTACAAGTTAATATTTCACTTGGAACCAAATAAAATATGTAGTTTTATGTTGCGTATGTTATGCTGACACAGATAATTTGAAGTTGTTTGTATGTTATGTTTGACATTCACCCTTGACACTATTTAGCAAACAAAACAAAGTGTGATGTCTGAATGTTGGCAAAAATTTGCCAATCTGACTATCTGCCATGGTCAGCATTAGCGAGGAACTGTATATCTCGAAGACAATTAGGTACTGTATGAATGAAAAGGTAGTATCAGTTCGTATGTTACCATTGGCAATCGGAAAACACGGTCAAACATAACGTACGTAACATTGACTGCTTTATTGCCTGGGTGGGGGGTGGAGTATACGCATATGGACCTGTAATGTATTGACAGACCCGAATTTAAGCTAAGATGTGACTCTACTCAACGAGAAATGTATGTTGTGTTTGTTATTGGTCAAGTGTATCAGAGTGTGTTGAAACAACATTCTATGCGATAAATAAACATCTCGAGCACCGCTGGGTATTGTGGACTCTATTTATCTTGTGAATCCATAGTTGTACTTATGAGAAGTCGTTTCGAGTTGTGTTCGTTACGTTTTGTAGCGTACGTTACGTGAGAAAATGTTTGACACTCCGAAACACTGACTTTGTATGCTGCGCCGTTACGCGGCAGAAGACACATTCAACAGAGCGGAAGTGTGAAAGGCACTTGCCTGAAACACCGACAACACTTTTTTGACTATGGATGGGTGTCAGGAAACAAGAAATGTTTCTTTAAAGAGGTGTAGTTCGTACGTTATCTGCTGACGGAAATGAACAAAATTTATTATAAAACGCGAAATTTATTTTTCTATGTGACATATGTGTGTAAGTTGTTTTATTTATTGTAAGCATGACAGTTGCACTACATAAATAGCATATACGTGCAAGCTAACTATTATTTAATAGTTTATTAAATATACGTTGAACATCAGGATAAAATTTGACGGAATTGAGTAACGTACTGTGACGTACTTCAATTCCTTCTGCTACTATTCAAACATCAAAACCCAAGATATGGAACAATTTAAAACTGATCATAAACATTCATCGAGCTATATTGTACGTTTAAAATAGCATAATGTTGTGTATTTGCCATTATCCAACCCCAAGAAGGGACCGCCCCTCATTTGTCTACTTTTTTCGCTCGAAAATTAGTACTTTTATTCAGTTTAAACCGATTTTGAAAATATTTAAATTAGATCCATAACTTTCAATCATATACGGTTTATGTGAAACATTGTTTCGAACTATGTGGTGAAAGAAAAAAAAGTGCATACTTACGATTACGACAAAATGGTAGGTTGGTTTTAATGCTAGAAGTGGGACTGCCCCCCCCCCCCCCCCAAAAAAAAAAAAATTGGCCATATCAGTTAACCGGATCATCATCATTAGAGGATTTTGAACTGGGCCTACCTTCTGGATCAATTGGCTCCCGATCTAGATCGATTCAGCATACCTGAAAACCCCAGCATGCAGAGTGCTTTCGGACAGAAGTGCACATCTTCATAATTACATGTCGGATATCAATTAAACTAAAGATTTACGTGGAAGACAGTTTGGTGAAATGCTTGAGTCAGGTCGCGTAAGACTAACTTTGAAGTTTAGCATGAAAACTGTCTTACGTAAGTCTAAGACAGTTTGGTGAAACTGGCGCCAGAACTCTCGAAGATAAAGCTAATGTTTGTATGATGGATACGTAGGAGAAAAAAAAAATTGATGAACTCTATTGTTCGAACGGTAAATTGAATAATTGTTTGTTTTATGAACATAGTACATGGTGCCTATTTTGTTGATCTTAGGCCTAAGATGACCTGGAGTGCTCAAACTCAAGGTTACCTATGTACTGAAAGACACCTATTAGTCAGGAGGAATATTGAGCGTATAGCACTCACGGTGGAAATGTGGTACAGACTTTTTCTATCGATTGATATGGCTTCATAATGGTCTAAGACAAACTTTTTCAGAGGGTGTGTAAAATTTTCTCCTGGGCTAACTTTTCTATGGCCTTTTTCAAAATGGCCGCCACTGAAAATTTGGTATTTTAGGAAAAAATCAAAATTATCCTCCTGTCATGATGCTTTCGGTCTAATATGATACACATTAGTTATATAGAAATACATTTTTCCTAACAATACTAATAATACTGATTCGGACCCCCAAAATTGAAGAACAAATCCAAGATGGCCGTAATATTCATTACTTCCTGCCAATTGAGATAGGAAGCCAATTTTGGTGTCTAACCCTGGGTTTTTGGGTATAAGGATTCCGAAAAAATAACCAGTTTCGTGATTGAATGGTTCAAAGCTGCTCAGAATCCAAGATGGCTGCCAAATTGTAGCTCGATTACACAAATAAGCACCAATAACCGTCACATATTCAAAATAAGAAGGCAATTTTGGTGGCCAGTCCTGGGGTTTGGGGTATGCGGGTGTTACCTGAAAAAATACTTTTGTGTGTATATGGTGATTGGCCAGTTTAAAGCTATCCAACTGTTCAAAAGCCAAGATAAGGACTAATTAATGCAACACATGCAAACGAATATGTTTAATAACACTCACTCGCACTTCAAAATAAACAGTACCACTACCAGGCATAACTTTTTTCCGAACAATCAAATCCAATCCAAGTATATTATATTAGGCATATCAATACCAAGTATATAATATTAGGCATATAAAACCATATAACAGCTGCCAGAATGTTTGATCACAGAGTGAAAAAAAAACTCCTTGAAATTGATGATCAATTCATCATCAAATCAAATTGGCAAAGTCTGTGACTACTTTGTTTCAATTGAGTTTCTATAAGGAGATTGGCCTCACATTGGTACTCACATTCACTGCCTTTTCTGGGTATAAAATCCTCCCAAACTGGACATATAACTTGATGAGGAAATTGTTGACGTTATAAACAAATATATCAACACAGAAGACGTTGATTAGACGAGATACATCAAGTTACATGACATTATGAATGATGTTCAGCTTCATTCCAAGAATTATACAAGGTCATGCAAGAAGGGTAACAGGACCTACAGGTTCAGGTTATCCCGTCCACCTCCTTGTCAGACCTTTATGTGCCATCCCAGCAGACACTGATCCAGATGAGTGAAAGAAGCGTTGCTGAAGAACAAGCCTGGAACATTATAGCCTCCACGAAAATGGTTGTACATAAGCACAAACACTGATGGGTAAGTCAGTACAAATCAAAACCCTTTGAAAGCCTGGAATCCTAATTTTGACTTACAATATGTTGTTGATGCATACGCCTGCATTCGATATATTGTGTCATATTATTGCAGCAAGAAGCAGAGTGAAGAGGGTCAGCTCCTCCATGAAGAACTATGCAGAGCACAATATGCTGGGATAAGACAGATGATAAGCTACAATGACTCGGCAAAACTTACCTGACCAACAGGGAGATGAGTGTCACGGAGGCTATTTACAAGGCCACAGGCACACCTCTCAAAAACTGTAGTCGGGATGTTGTTTGGATACTTGCAGATCCGACAAGTACCAGACTGACACTTCCACTCTTACTGCTGGGCCACTGAGATACAGGCATTGAAGACGTGTGGCTACACTGTACATCTGTTCTAGACAGGTACATGTACATGTACCATGCACGCCCTCCCGCATACAATGTCTGGTTGAAATTGTATCCCTCTTCCAGGTTGATAGTGAACCAGGTAGAGATTATGTACCATCTGAAGAAAGTTCTAGCCTTAACAACGACAACCAGTCCAATGTTCCATATGCTTCATTGAAGTTGGCTAGGAATAAAGGATAGATCTCAAGACGGAAATATTCCGGTAAAGCTTGCACATCTGTAGGGACGGTGAGAAACATTATCAGAATCTCATGGTTCTTTATCTTCACCACTTTGAAATGGATTTAAATGAGTGAGAGCATTTCCTACTATGGCAAAAAGACAAGCATCAGCAACATTATCAGAGAAAAGCAAGCGCTATTTGGAAATAATATCAAAGAGGTTGAAGTAGCCATGGAGAGATCCAAGAAACTCATCTTGCAGAAGATGCCTTGGCAGACATTGCCCCAGAATGTGGCGGCTGGACGCTTGGAAACAAATGCCAACCTAGATGACGCTTACCTTGAGGACATCAGTCTGGAAGACCTGCCAGATTGAGTGGCCTGCCTCGGAGCTCCAACACCAAGATGGGCTCAGTTGTGAGTAGAACACAGCATCTTGGCAATCCCATAGAACCAGGCTCAAGTTCTCATGCAGTACATGAACAATATGCAATTGAAAGTCTTCATTCATACTCGCAGTGGTGCATCGATAAGATTCATGGGGAATTCTGGGGAATTTCAATATATTGGTAAAGAAAGTTTTATACATTGTATCATCAAAGCTCTGATGTGTGGCTTCAACTGGCAAAGAAGCATTTACCATCAGTGGCGGAACCATGCTTCCATGCAAAGGGGTGTGGGACAAAAGTATATACCACTTTCTGAAGAGCTCATCACTGCCCCCAAAGGTTAGGTATTGAAACCTCGAGCTGATAATCATTGATGAGATCTCAGCAGAAGCATGCTGAATTTCATCAGAGGACGTCTGGATCAACTCAAGAGAAACAAGAGTTCTTCATGATTCTGGCAGTCAGGGATTTTATCCACTGCCGCATGTAAGAGACAAATACTGAGAACCAGCTGCCCTTGCAGAGCCTTGGGACGACTTCAAGGTTACTACTTTGACCGATATAGTGAGACAAAAAAATGACAAATCGTTTTCGGAGATGTTGAATCATAGAGCTCTGAAAATTGGGAGATGCTTAAGGATCACAGATCCAAGCAGATGTACTTCATGTGTTTCCTTCCCAAACAGTTGCTGCTGCACACAATGTAAAGATGACTGATTCTTTGAACAGACAGAAATCGAAGATTGTGGCTGTGAATGTTATCGAGAATAGATCTGGCTTGAACATTGTTGAAGAAGAATACACCACCTTTACCCATTGAATGCAACTTTTCTGCTGATGTTATACTCTGTGAGGGCTCCAGGATGACTATGATGAGCAATCCCAATGTAGAGGATGGTCTGGTGAGTGGCGTCATGGGAACGGTCTTGAGGATCATCGAAGGATCCAAACCTCTACGCCAACCACAATGTGTGTGTTAGATTTGACAATGACCAATTTGGCATCAATGCCCGTGCCGTATCACCAACAGACCTCCCGAAGAGTTGGCTCAGAAATATTTTTTTTCTGTCTGATAGTGGTTGATTATGTTGTTTTTTGCGAGTGGGTGCTATTAGACGGGTTCGTTTACATGTTTCACATTAATTAATGGTTATCTTCGCCTTTGAACACCTCTAAATTGGCCAGTCACCATCTACACACGAGAGTATTTCTTCAAGTAACACCCTTATACCCCGAAGCCCGGGACTGGCCACCAGAGTTGGCTTGTTATCTTGATATATATGATGGTCATTGGTGCTTATTTGCGAAATCGGGCTAAATTTGGCAGCCATCTTGGATTCTGAGCCGCTTCAAACCATCCAATCACAAAACTGGATATATATTTGAAATCCTCATATCCTAAAACCCAGGGTTAGACACCAAAATTGTCTTCCTATCTCAATTTGGCAGGAAGTTATGAGCATTTGTGTAAAAATGGCGAGAATTTGACGGCCATCTTGGATTTCTTCCATTTTCGGGGCGTTTGAATCGGTCTTATTAGTATTGTTATGAAGAATTTATCTCGATATAACTAGATGTCACCTTAATAGACCAGAAGCATCATGCCAGGAGGATAATTTTGATTTTTTCCTAAAATACCAAATTTTCGATGTCGGCCATTTTGAAAAAGGCCATAAAAAAGTTAGCCCAGGAGAAAATTTTACACACCCTCTGAAAAAGGTTGTCTTAGACCATTATGAAGCCATATCAATCGACAGAAAAAGTCTGTACTACGTTTCCACCCTGTGCGAAATTTCCTCTTGACTATATGCACTGAAGGACACCCAAACATTTTCATCCAGTTGAAGATGTGATGTAATAGCAGTCTTTCACTTTTGACGCATAACAGTTAGTCGTACGCTATTCGCCAACAAATAACTCATATTGACGTATAGGCAACGAATAGACTGAGGGGTCGTATCTACGCGCACTGGTCAATATCGAACAACCAGCCCATGTATCGCAGGATACTCTTTCTTCTAAATTCAATTAAGATTAAATATGTGTCAGACGGATTAAATATGGCATTCATTCATTGGGTGAGTAGTACTAGTATAGTGCAGTATTCTACCTGGGTCGAGCAGCCAATTGCACCGAGTCATCCTCGAGCTTATTGTAACCACGGGTATGTCTATGTGGGATAGACGGTGGTCTGGGCTATTGTGAAGGTGTGAATGGTTATACGATATGTATCACACCTATTCAAGATCAACGTAAAACCTGCAATGATTTTTGCCGAACTTGATTTTTATCGCAGTGTACTTGTGTGGCTTGTCAACGCAAACTAGTATTGCATGCTATATACATGGCATCGAAATATAATATCTGATGCCTGATTAAAGAAAATATACCACACCCATGTATCCGATCACCTTGGCTACCGTATCATACATCCATGGCAATGTGGTTGGTTGGAGTTTAATTCGGGGTGGTCTGAATTCTAAGCAATTCGAACAACAATATGCGTTGACAATGCACCTACACAATTATTACACAGCCACAAAATTGTGGGCAAACCATTGATGATTTTGTGCTGTACTTGGCATATATACACATATTGTATGTAATAATGTGACATATTTCGACAGTTGCACGTGGATACGACCCCTCGCCCTATTCGTCTGGTATACGCCAGTTTGAGTTATTCGCCAACGCATAGATGGCAACTAGTGCTTATTCGTCAAAAGTGAAAGACTGCTATTGGGTTGTGTTCTATGTTTCTTTGTGGGGGTCTAGGTCGGGAATGAGTCGCTTGATAGGGCCGACCCTGTGTAGATTTTCGTCAGATACGCGGGCCACCATCACCCTCGCTATCCAGCATGCTGACCCTCTCAAAAGTGGTGAAGCAGTCAAACATACTCTTAGAGAGTCACTCTTATGAAACGGTGAAAATGAACGTGACGTTATTCACATACATTCGTCTCATGCAATCACAATTTACCGGAAAAGCTGACTATAACCTATCGGATTACTGAATCACAACAATATTGTAAGTTATCATCTTCACATCAAAATATGAGGTCTAAATCAAGTCATACTGAATTTTAATTTACCATGCCTTTTGATCGGAAACGCAAACATTAAGATGCTGTAATCGTTCTTGAGATGTCATCACTTTTGTGTCATTTTTTTGCGATTCGTCGTTTGCAAAAATGTAGTTACCAGTCGGATTGAGGTGACCCATTGTACCAAGTTATTCCATTTCAAGATCATTCTCAGTTTGAATGTTGAGGCAGATTATGATTTAAATCATTTCAGGTTGTGCATAACATTTGCTTCGTTGATTATTTTGAAAGACATGACAATATTCAGAAACGTTTATCGCGACGGCAACTCCAGATAAATTTAAGAAATTTCTGAGATAATTTTTTTTCGCTGCCATATATTATGTGTTACAGTATAGCTACTTTATGAATGTCATAAGATAAGGATCAAACAGAAGTTTTTCAAATTCAGCGTTCATGGCGTATTACCGATTTTGACTTTCTCTTGTTCACGGAGAACGGGTTGTAACTCTTTCTGTTCAAGGTGATATAATTGACAGGCCACGCTATGGTGACAGATTGTATATTTTGTTACAAGATTGGACATATTTTTGAAATAATTACTTAGTAGCGTATTTCATATACCGTTCAAAATCATCTGCATATCCTTGTTTGGTGTTAGAAACTTTGTTCCGCTGTAGAATGTTGCTCTCCCATATTTGTTGCTGCCACAATAACGATGTTTCAGATTTTTGGGCAGAGAATATTGCTTTAATTGAATTAATTTATGTAAAGCGGCCGTTTGGTCTATCTGACGGAACGGCGAAAAAAAGGTTTGGTCCGAAATTAAGTCACTACCTGTTTTGAGTGTTTTTCCAGTCAAGACATTTTTTTAAAAATTCAAATGTTTTGGACTGAAGGTCCACAATTCTCTTCATGATTGCAGCTGTCCGGAGTTGATACACTCATAAAGGAAGTCACATATATTGATTTCCGTGGTGACTTTGAATTTGATCTTCGGTGACCTTGAAAGGTCAAAACGGCAACTGTGGTGAAAAGAAAACAGTTGTGGCTCAACACTATGCACGTCCCTTGTAAACCGCGGTCCCACTGTCACGAATGTTGGTGGCGAATCTCAATGGATGTGGAAGGACAGTTCTGACCAAGAATACCGGCGAATATTTTTTGCTATTCAGCTTGAACATAAGGCCATTACGGCGCATCGCCAATAAGATCTCTGTACGTCGTAATGTTCGTTCTGTTTTCTGTCTCTTTTCTTCTTTTATCGTTGTACATCGCCACTGTCGTGCTGCATTCTTTGTTATTCCTTACACATCGTTGTACGTCGCGGTGATTTCCGTTCCGAGTCCTGCTACCATCGGCGCCAAGTCGAACGGATTCGTTGTGCGTCGTTGCTTAGTCGTCCCGTGTCGTCCTACTATCGTACATCGTACATCGTCCCACATTTTTAGCCCTTGCGCTATTTTTTTTAAATTGTATTTGACGACAACTTCGGTGTGGTATCTTCTTATCGAGCGATTGAGTTCTATATACACATTTGGTTTATCTACAAAATTCGAATTGACCGATTCGCTATTTACAATTAGACATGCAAATACCACAGGGTGATAATGAAGTTAATATAGAAAACGCAAACTGAATAACATTACACTATCAATCTAGTATGAACTTAAAATTACCCAACCACTCATTAAAACAAATAAGAAATTCAAAGCAAAACACATGGAGTGGAGTTATGTCATGAACGTATTAGTGCTGCAGGATGGGCCACCAAATGGGAGGGGACCCAACATGGCTGTACTACATTTGTCCTCAGGGTTTTTCTTGCAGATGTATATATCTAGTTGATGAAACACGATGATGCCAAGCCAGCAATCAAGGGGAAAATAAGTTATGAGCTTTTGAAACAGGGTACCGTATACGAGACTTTGTGCGAAAAATCCGTTAGCGATATTTAGTGGGTATGGTTACTCAACAGACTGCCGATCCCCACATATGGTGTATCTATGGATAGGGATTGTAATTGCCTTTCTACTGACATCTGCTTTTCTTACTTGTATCGAAAATTTACTTCGTTATTCCCAGTATAACCTTATTGGTGACATGCAGCTTGATGATATTTTCAGTCAAGAAAGCAATACTTTAGATAGTATACTTCACACCATTTATTTTTTGCTTTCCAGGTCACCGCGATCATTTAATGTTATACTCCATTGCAATCTGTATACAAATACCTTTCCAGCATTATCTGGATTATAGTTTATTATGCATGCATGTAATTTAAAAGTACGACGAAAAATAAGATGACAATACTTTATCTAGATAGGAACAACAGTAATAAGGTGAGTTAATATCAGAAACTATAATCGAGATATTGCTGGAAAGGTGATCACATACATACATACATACATACATACGTACGTACGTACGTACGTACTCCTACATAATAACTGCATTAGAGGTTTCACAGGACAGTCAATACTTTATAAATCAATTGTATTTGAATGGAAAAATCATCGAATATAGCATCAGAAAGCATACATGTGGGTATAAGCAACTTGATTTGATACAGATAGTTAAGTACAGCAGTGAGATTTCATACAGGAAAGTCTATTTTACTTACAGCGTCACACTTCAAATACACACATGAAAATCACTACTTCACATACACACACGAAAGTCACTACTTCATATACCTACAAGGAAGTCACTAGTTATTTTAACAATCATCGAAAACAAATAGCGACCTGCACGAGAAAGCAGACACTCTACTGGAATTACATAGTTGATCAGATATAGCATTGCACGGCATAATAATGTGTATAAACAGCTTCATCATTCATGAACATTTGACATCACAATCAATCACCAGTAATCACATGAAGGTCACCCACAAAAACACTACATCAAATACACACATTGAAATCACTATCACTACTTCAAATGCACACATGGAAGTCAATACATCAAATACACACATGGAAGTCACTACTTCAAATACACACATGGAAGTCACTACTTCAAATACACACATGGAAGTCACTACATCAAATACACACATGGAATTCACTACATCAAATACACACATGACAGTCACTACATCAAATACACACATGGAAGTCACTACTTCAAATACACACATGAAAGTCACTACATCAAATACACACATGGAATTCACTACAACAAATACACACATGACAGTCACTACATCAAATACACACATGGAAGTCACTACTTCACATACACACACGAAAGTCACTACTTCATATACATACAAGGAAGTAACTAGTTATTTTAACAATCATCGAAAACAAATAGCGACCTGCACGAGAAAGCAGACACTCTACTGGAATTACATAGTTGATCAGATATAGCATTGCACGGCATAATAATGTGTATAAACAGCTTCATCATTCATGAACATTTGACATCACAATCAATCACCAGTAATCAAATGAAGGTCACCCACGAAAAACACTACATCAAATACACACATTGAAATCACTACTTCAAATGCACACATGGA
The DNA here is from genome assembly GCA_949152475.1 of Terebella lapidaria. Taxonomy (NCBI): domain Eukaryota; kingdom Metazoa; phylum Annelida; class Polychaeta; order Terebellida; family Terebellidae; genus Terebella; species Terebella lapidaria. The sequence continues at coordinate 28,832,630 of OX424569.1, read as the reverse complement.
AGTCAATACATCAAATACACACATTAAAGTCACTACTTCAAATACACACATGGAAGTCACTACTTCAAATACACACATGGAAGTCACTACTTCAAATACACACATGGAAGTCACTACATCAAATACACACATGGAATTCACTACATCAAATACACACATGACAGTCACTACATCAAATACACACATGGAAGTCACTACTTCAAATACACACATGAAAGTCACTACATCAAAAACGCACATGGAAATCACTACCTCATGACATACATGGCAGTCACTACTTCAAATAAACACATGATGGACAGGTAAAAACACGAATGCACAGGACAGTCTTGTGTAGGAGAGGGCAAGAACATGAAAAGAACAGATCGGGTACATTTAGGAGAGGGAAAAAACACGAAGGGACAGGTCTAGAATATGTAGGATAAGGCACAAACACGAACAGACTGGTTGTGCACATGTATAACTTGGGCATGAACGTGAAGGGACAGGTCGGGCACATGTAGAAGAGGGCAGAGGTAGGAAGGGACAGGAGAGCACTGACATGAAGGGACAGGCTGGATAAATGTAGGGGAAAAGACGTGAACACAGGTTGGGTACATATGGGAGAGGGCAGAAACATGCATGGACAGGTTGGGTATATGTAGGAGAAGGCATCAACTCAAAGACACAGGTAAGGTAGCTGAAGGAGATGAAAGAGAGGGCATGAACACAGAGATATGTCCTAGATACATGTAGGAGATGGAATCAACACGAAGGGACATCAAAACGAGGGAACAGGTCATCAAGTACATGTAGGATAGGGCAGGAATACGAAGAGACAAGTCGGGTACATGTAGGATAGGGCAGGAATACGAAGGGAAAGGTCGGGTAAATGTAAGAAGGCAGAGTCACAGGGTCGGATAGATATAGGAGAGGATATCAAAAAGATGAGACAGGTCAGGTACATGTAAGTGAGGGCATCTACACAAAGGAAAAGGTCGGCAACATGTAAGAGAGGGCATTGACATGAAGGGTCAATTTGGCTGTATCGATGGTAATAGATTGATATTTACAGTCAGCTCGGCAACCTGAACGAGAGGGCAGGAACACCCAGTGACAGGTCGGGTAGATGTTGTAGAGGGCTTCAACAAGGATAGGTCGGCAACATGTATGAGCCCAAGACCAGGAAGGGACAGGTCGGGAGATGTGAGAGAGGGCAACAACACAATGGGACAGGTTGGGTACATGTAGGAGAGGGCATCAGCACAAAGAGACAGGGGCCTCTAACTCAAAGCACTCTTATCCTTACGTTAATACTTACGACAACCCTAAGATTTGCTCCCTCTAACTCGACACTGTCTTACCTGGGATCGCAATCTTAAGTCATAGATTTTTTGGCCCAAGTATCGTATGCTGCTCCTAGAGTACGATATCGTATGCTGCTCCTCAACACTTTTTGTCGAAATATATTACTCTGCTGCAGTTATTGAACATTTTATTTCAAATATATATTTTTTGAGCCAAAATGTATGAGCCAAAAAAGTCAGGACCGTACGGTCATGCAATATACCAACTATTTTGGCTCATGCTATATATTTGTATGATAATACCATTTTGGCACATACCATTTGGGCACATACCAGTATATATTATGTGTGTTGTAAAACTGTCTAATATTTTGCCAGTGTATTTTAACTCTTTTAATCCAGTGGTAAGATGAGAGTGAAAATGGTCCTATTCACAGACCCCTCCTCAAACTACGTAGTTCAAACTGACCAATCGCAGCTGCGCGCAATCTTCGGAAATCTGGGGGAAATCCCAGCTTGACCACGTGTAGCAAAACCACTCATAATGTCGTGTGACACGCATGATATAGTGTTCGGGCCAAAAAGAAACCTGACATTATGTAACAATCGCATATATATCGAGAAAAAGTACCCGTAAACCCATCCATTCCCCCGTTGAGACCAACATTGCCCGTAAAATCATTTTACTAAGTAGCCAGAACTATTTGTTTACATACACAGCGCGAGGATCACCATGGTCACTCGCACGTGTTTCCCTTACTGGGATTTCCTCAATACTGTGTTGACATTCTGACCAAACTCGCATCGTCCGTTTTTGGTGATCAACTGGCTAAGAAACCCTTATTTCCATACAGCCTTGTTGCAGAAAATGGGGCATCTAGGTTAAATATAATCTGTATTGCCGTCTATGATGAGAAAATGTGCGATAAACTGAACACTGCGGATTTGTTTATTACCGTTACTGCGCGCAGCTGTGATTGGTCGGCACTCTCGTGACCAGTGGCGGGAAATTCTGTGAATAGGACCATTGGAAGAGGATCGATATATCTTTCTTGTGGTGAGTCGTGACTCTATTCACCGGGACGCGGTCGGTTGGCCGCATTTCCCGTTTTGCTATCCATGTTAATCATGCAGGCGAATGATTACATGGCGATGACATCGCACAGGGGCCCAATTGCACCACTTGCAAAACCTGCCCGTAACATTCCGAAGCACTTGCGCTTGGCATGTTGCGTTTCGGAAAGTTTTCTCTGTGTTTTCATCATTGATTTCATATTATAATATATTCACCACAACCAAATTAAGCACTCAAGCGTGAATCAAAACACGACACGTGACTCGTTTCTGGTAAATAAGGGAATAGTCGAAACGGCATGCAAGCAATATTGCAAAATTATGTGTTGCTCACTGATATAAACAACTAAGCGATATCATTCCTAGCGCAACAAAAACGCGAATGAGTATGAAATATACAATTTCGAAGTATCTTATATCTCAGTATGCCAATCATGTAAAGATGTATCTGAAATTCTCAGATAATCATGCATTCGAAGGGAAGCTGGACACAATGTTCAAAGCGCTTCCATTGCCTTTTGTGTGCTCAAAAAGCACATCACATGTTCGCATCTCAGGTACGTTTCTGAGGTACGCATCTTAACTAAAACCTTGAAATAAAAGCATGACATTTTTTCAATCTTTCGTTTGATGAAGGATATGGATCTATTTTTTTTGCTGTCTGTCTTACTTGTAGATCATTCTGCCTAACATGAACACAATATTAGATTGGGCTGTGGCACCGTATAGGTGCGGGACGTGCATGGCTGGTTGTACAGGGTAATTGCGGGACGTACAGGGTAGATGTGCGATGTACAGAGTAGATGCCCAGTTTACAGGGTAGGCGGAATTTTACAAGGTGGGTGCCATGGTACGCGATGTTCAGGGTAAGTGGAAATTTTACAGGGTGAGTGCCCTGTTGTGCGATGTTCAGGGAAGGTGCGATGTATAGAGTAGGTGAGGAACTTACAGGGGAGGTGGAAGGTGTACAGAGTAGATGCGCGATGTACAGGATAAATGCGAGATGTACAGGGTAGATGCAATTTACAGGGTAGGCGGAATTTTACAAGGTGGGTGCCCTGGTGCGCGATGTACAGGGTAGGTGAGATGTATAAAGGGGAGGTGGAAGGTGTACAGAGTAGATGGGCGATGTACAAAGTAAATGCGCGATGTACAGGGTAGGTACGTCATGTACACTGTAGAGGGAATGTGTACACGGCAGTTGCAAGAGAGATGTACAGGATATATGTGGAAGGTGTACAAGGTAGATGGAAGGAGAACAGAGTAGGTACGCGATGTACAGGGCATGTGGAAAGTGTACAGGGTAGATGGAAAAATACAGAGTAAGTGGGCGATGTACAGGGTATGTGGAATGTGTACGGGGCAGGTGCGCGATGTACAGGATATATTTGGAAGGTGTACAAAGTAGGTGAAAGGAGAACAGAGTAGGTACGCGATGTACAGGGCATGTGGAAAGTGTACAGGGTAGATGGAAAAAGTACGCGATGTACAGGGTATGTGGAATGTGTACGGATCAGGTGCGCAGTGTACAGTGTATGTGGAAGGTGTACAGGGTAGTTGCGATGTATGCTGGGTAGGTGGGAGGTGTACAGGGTAGGGGGAGGATGTACAGGTTAGTTGAGAGATGTAAAGGCTAGGTGGAAGGTGTACAAAATAAGTGCGTGATGTAAAGTTAAAGTTATCACATTTGATATAGCGCTCTTTTCAGCCGAACTTAATCCGCTTTCAAAGGCGCTTTGTCCGACGCCTTATCCACTGCACCACTCACTCAACTGCAGGGTAGGTGAACAGTGTACAGTATAGGTGCGCGATGTACAGGGTATGTGGAAGGTGTACAGAGTAGGTGTGGCATGTACAGAGTATCCGCGTGATGTACAAAGTATCTGGAAGGTGTACAGGGTATAGTACAGGAGCCAGGGGCCGAAAATAGGAATTCCGTCGGCTTTTAGTACTTATGGACAAATTTGGTATCATTGGAAAGCTGAGGGGCTTCCATGTAGAATTTTGAAATGTATACGTAACCATGGTAACGAGGGTTGAAGATGACCATCTAGAAACCACTGAAATCGGTAAAATTTACGGCAAAATTTGCGGTATACCGTTATTCATTGTATGTTTCCGTTTATGCACTGGATTAATATTTAATCCGCTATGTAGATAGAGAAAAGAAAGAGAAATACAATACAACACTCTCTTAGAAGTGTTGACGGTGGTAAATCGAAATATGTTACCATAGAAACCATATGTATAGTCAACATTGATATTTAATTAGTTGATAAGCAGTATATTGATTCGGATTATGATTATTGAAACTTGGATATCAAAAAAATATCGCCATATTATCAAAATAATTATGATCACTAATGTTTCATGTCATGTAATATTATCCACATAATTATACACATAATTAATCAAAATTACCATAGCAACACATGACTGTATAAACTTGTATGGCGAGTCCTTTACATATAAATCACAAATAAATCCCAGCACAGTTTATTATCGGGTTTAGATCATCTTAAAATGTAAATATATACACAATTAATTTACTCATTAGCTTAAAATAACTTAACCAATTCATGGGTATCCATAGCAACGGAGATACACAAAACAAACCATTGACATGGCAACGGGATGAACATATATAACAAAACTGCAAAAGTGCATCACTGAGCGACACGATTTCGTATGCATTGTGATAGTTTACCTTTTCTCCATAACAGAATTCCCAGCAGCCAAGCCACTGAGAGATTTATTTTCTATTCATTCACTGCGCTCCTCAAGAAGACAGCCGCCGGGTACATGTGAATGCACCCTACCTTGATGTTGTAACGCAATATATGCCAATGGTACTTCAAGCGAATTTTCTCTCGAATAAAGGGCGAATTTTGAAATAAAAATCCTTTTGGTTGGTTGCGTGATACATGTGTTACAGGCCGAATACATATATGTTTTTTCCCCATTTCTACACAAAATATATTGAGAATATGCTCGTTTGAGTTTGTTCACCGTCCGTGAACACTATTCATAAAGATTATGGCTGACGAAACACGAAAACAAGTCACACCCTCAACGCTTTACTGTTATATGGCTGACATCACATCGATGGAATGTGGCATGTACAATATATATCTAAAACATGTAACATGTATGCCACAGGGCAGTGGGAGTACAATTCCTGCCTGCCGCTCTCAGACGATGGCACATTCCAACCGGCTGGTGAATTGAAATTTCGGGGGTTTGTAGAATTTTAGGTGATATATATAAGATATAGTTTACAAAAATAATTTGTGTGCAGTGTGGATATTCTGAAATCTATAGATATTCCGCTCTGGGGTTTAAGGGCTGAAAAGCCCTTGAGAATTTTTTGGAATTTGTAGTATGTCAGAGGATTCGTACAACTCTTTCAAATGAAACATGTTATGTAGCAACTCTTTAACCCAAAGCCTTCCACACACAATTGCCACTTCTGTTATAGCGAGGGGGTGGGTGTTGTTACACACCAGAGGCACTCCCGCCTGGATCCGCCAGTGCATTTTACTCTTCAACACATAGGAGAAAAACTACCTAGAAATGTAAACTGCATTTATATAGGTTTAATATTCATTCTAGACGGTCAAATTGCAAAGTAAGCCGCTGTATTGCCTTTATTCAGATATATACAAACTCGTGTAGTCCTGTTGTACTTTTCCTAATATTTTCCGATCAGGCAATATACTGACATTCTGCAGTTCCTAGTTTCTGGAGTCCATATTCAAAGCATCATACATGTATGCATATTCCAATTTCATTGTTGTCATCAAAAAAAGATTTCCACAAAAATGAACAATCATGTCCCATTTTTTCTTACTAGTTAAGGGATAACCACACTGTATATATTTATGAAGTCACTCGCGTTAATTGATCATGATCGCGTACGTATCCTTCCATAACGGAGGACCACGTGTGTTTCGTATGGTATTCCAGGCATGTTGTCTAATTGAGTAAAGTTGCCAGACAATGTCAGAGAAATTAACGAGACAATCAGAGATTGCAGACCCTCGCCCTTCAGACTTAGTCACTAAAATTAGGCGATAATTGAGAGTTTTGGTCTTAAGACCATCGGTTGTACATCATACGATTGGGATTTGGCCAAGGAAAAATACAAGAATAGGTTGAAGATTTAATATTGATTAGAACCGGAGTTATAGCCAATTATGTGATTTCCTTTTTTCCGTTGCCATGGCAACCGTTTTCTGAGCCACTACCATAGCACTCCAGCCCTATATCCAGGGTGTGTCCTCTGACATGTGTCGGAACAGAGACATGTTGAGTCATCGAATGATGTGAGAGTGTTCCCAGAAGCTTCGTTGCTGCAGCGTTCCGGATGTCGTCATCTCGATAGAGGACAGCCACACCACCTCCCCGTCTGCCACCAGCGCGGGGTTTACTGATGATGTTGTAAGCAAGAGGTGTCAGGTCCTTGCTGATATCGTCTTCGTTGTGTTGAAGCCACGTTTCTGTCAGAATTGCAATGTCAGCTGCGATGTCTGCGGACATCACTCAGATACACGATCATCACCGTGGTGTTAACTGTAAGGCCGGCTCGCCGCGGTCCGACATGGGGGATGGAACCCCGGACAGCCCAATGGTCCGCCAGAGCCTGTGTCACACCATCCCAGGTGGGAGACCGGTGATCCAGAGGGCGTACAACCCCGAGTCATCAAGATCTTCTCCACCTGGGCCCCCGTATGGAAATTGTCCCAGGGCCCTCAGGGGCCTTAGCCAGTGAGTGAGGACGTAGAGCTCATGGCCGAGCCCTCCGTCGTTCTCTCGCCTTGCTCAGCTCTGAGACAACTCCACTGAACAATGCGGCTCCAGAGTATTTATAGTCCCTGAATCACGAGATACGAGGGAAGTGACGTAAGACCATTGTTACAGCATACTGGGCGAGAGAGTTAGAGCGTTGCCAAGCAACGCACGTGCTTCGAACAGAAGTGTCCAAAAACAAAGGCCAGAAACAAGAGTATTTAGAAAGAATCACCTGCCACGATCTTTGGGCAAAATCGCCACACATATTGCATATTATTGTATGCAATGCGGGCTTGCTACCAAACCTACATCTGGCTGGATTCTTTGACTGCTCAACTAACAATTCCGTCCCCACTGGAATATGGATGGGAAATGGACTCAGCCCCTAAGAACCTTATTGAGATAGTCACATACAATTGCAAGGCCTCCAATTGTAGGGGACGCTGCTCGTGTGCACTAGAGGCTTGCAGTGCCCCAAAGCATGTACTTGTCAAGCCTCTGTAACCTGTCTGAATGGTAACTTAGAGGAGTCGAATGAAACAGACAATCTGAATCTGAATAAACATGTGTTTATGGAATTCCAGATGATGCAGTTGTAGAGGTGTTAACTGTTCAGTCCACAAAAACTAAGTCATACCAAATCAACATTGCAAACGTTGACAAAATGTCTGCCCATACCAACTGGTAGTTCATCCCATTTCGTTCATTCCCGTCCCTGTTAGTGTGTCGCTGCCTCGTGCATGCTGCTGCTAATGGGTATCGTTGCTACATGTATGCATGTCACTCATCTCATGTCGTCCATCCCTGTTGTAGGTGCGCCACAACCTCGCGTTTGCCGCCACTTGCAATGGGTTATATGTTTGTAATGTTTCTGTTATGAGTGTGCCACAACCTCGTTTTGGCTGCAGCTCATATCTGGTAGTATGATTCATGCTCTGTATTGTGGATATGATCATTCGAGTGTAAATACCACATATGAATGCGTGATTAATTCTTCTGCATGTACGTACAGACATGCATGTAAATGCTATTGCTTGCTATCAAGCTTTTTGTTATAGTTTGGCCTGACAGTGGATGAGAATCAGCAGACTACACAGATAGGTATAATATATCAGTATGGTCGCTACGACAACTAAATGGAAATAGTTATTGCCGTCTGAAAAATAATACAGGTGCTCACACAAACTATATTAAAATTTGTTGCAGTATAAAAGCTACACAATCTAGTTGTGTATACAATCGTTCAATTCAACCATAAAAAATAGATCAACATACATGTGCGTTTATTTGTTACTAATGTTATGTATTGTAGTCGTTGCCATGGCAACCAATTATGAAGGATGTTGTAGTATAAAAGCTACACAATCTAGTTGTGTATACAATCGTTCAATTTAACCATAAAAAATAGATCAACATACATGTGCGTTTATTTGTTACTAATGTTATGTATTGTAGTCGATGCCATGGCAACCAATTATGAAGGATGTGTTGTGGTAAGACTGCTTTTCCGTAGTTACTTGCTGTATATGTATACTCTAATTAGGTTTGCCTACATGAAAAAAATGTCTTTTTGCAGTATTGCGATATCCGTGAATTCCGTTGCCATGGAAATGGTTTGTTTTGTGTATCTCGGTTGCTATGGATACCTATGTGATGGTTCAGTTATTTTAAGCTATTAATTGATTGAATCGCGTATATATTCACATTTTAAAATGTTCTAAAACCGATAAAAAACTGTGCTGGGATTTATTTGTGATTTACTTGTAAATAACTCGCCATACACGTTTATACAGTCATGTGTTGCTGTGGTGATTTTGATAAATTTTACAGTATAATTATGTGGATAATATTACATGATATGAAACATTAGTGATCATAGTTATTTTGATAATATGGCGATATTTTTTGATATCCAAGTTTCAATAATCATAATCCGAATCAATATACTGCTTAGCAACTAAATATCAATGTTGAATATACATATGGTTTTTATGGTAACATTTTTCGATTTACCACCATCAACACTTCTAAGAAAGTGTTGTATTGTATTTCTCTTTCTTTTATCTATCTACATAGCGGATTAAATATTAATCCAGTGCATAAACCGAAACATACAATGAATGATGGTATATGGCAAATTTTGCCATAAATTTTACCGATTTCAGTGGTTTCTAGGTGGTCATCTTCAACCCTCGTTACCATGGTTGCGGATACATTTTAAAATTCTACATGTGGCAGATTCGTGACCTACAGCCCATCAGCTTTCCAATGATACCAAATTTGTCCATAAGTACTAAAAGCCGACGGAATTCATATTTTCGGCCCCTGGCTCCTGTACTAGTAGGTGGAATTATTACGGAGTAGGTGCGTGATGTTCAGGGTATGTGGAATGTGTACAGGGTAGGTGGAAAGAGTACAGAGTAGGTGCGCGATGTACAGGGTATGTGGAAAGTGTACAGGGCACGGGATGATGTACCGGGTAGGTGTGAGATGTGAAAGGTGTGTGGAAGGTGTACAGAGGAGGTAGGTGACAGGGTATGTGAAGGTGTACAGAGTAGGTACGCGATATACAGGGTAGGTCGAAGGTGTACGGGGCAGGTGCGCATTCTATATGGTATGTGGAAGGTGTACAGTGGCGGTGCACGATGTACAGCGTATATAGCAAGTGTACAGGGTCGTAGTTGTTTGATCGTAGAAAAAGTACAGAGTAGATGCGCGATGTACAGGGTATGTAGAAATTGTGCCAAGTAGGTGGAAGGAGTAGAGAGTAGGTGAGCGATGTAAACCTACAGGGTAGGTGGGAGGTGTACATGGTAGGTGGAAGGTGCACAAAGTAGGTGCATGATGTGCAGGGCATTTGGAAAGTGTACGGGGTAGTTAGAAAGAAGTACAGAGTACTTGAGTGATGTCCAGAGTATGTGGAAGGTGTACGGGGTAAGGTGGAAGGTGTACAGGGAAGGGGAACGATGTACAGGGTTGGTGTGAGATGTAAAGGTTAGGTGGAAGGTGTACAGAGTAGGTAAGTGATGTACAGGGTAGGTGGAATGAGTACAGGCTAGGTGCGCAATCTAGAGGATATGTGGAAGATGATCAGTGTCGGTGCGAGATGTACAGGGTATATGGAATGTGAACGGGTAGGTGTACGGGGTAGGTAGGAAAAGTACAGAGTAGGTGCGTGATGTACAGAGTATGTGCGTGATGTACAAAGTATGTGGAAGGTGTACAGGGTATAAATATTACGGAGTAGGTGCGCGATGTACAGGGTATGTGGAAGGTAGGTTCATGATGAACAGGACATGTGGAATGTGTACAGTGTAGATGGAAGGAGTACAGAGTAAGTGCACGATGTACAGGGTATGTGGAAGGTGTACAGAATATGTGCGGGATGTACATGGTATATGAGAGGTGTACAAGGTAGGGGGATGATGTACAGGGTATGTGTGAGATGTAAAGGCTATGTGGAAGGAGTACAGAGTAAGTGCGTGATGTACAATATATGTGGAAGATGTACGGAGTAGTTACATGATATACAGGGAATGTAGGATGTGTTAAGGGTAAGCGGTAAGAGTACAGAGTAGGTGCGCGATGTACAAGGTACATGGAAGGTGTACGCAGTAGGTATAGGATGTACAAGGTATGCAGAAGGTGTACACGGTAGGGGGAGGATGTACAGGGGAGGTGGAAAGTTTACACGGTAGCTAGAGGAGAAGGTATGTGGAATGTGAACACGGTAGATGGAGTATGTACAGGGTAGGTGGAAGGTGTAAAGGTAGGTAGAGGATGTACAAGGTATGTGGAAAGTGTACACTCTAGAACGTGTGTACAGGGTAGTTGAAGAATGTACAGGATAGGTGGAAGGTGTACATGATAGGTAGAGGATGTACTAAGTACGTGGAAGGTGAACATGTCCGGTAGGGGGAGGATGTACACGGTAGGTGGAAAATGTACATGATAGGTAGAGGATGTACAAGGTATGTGGAAGGCGTATATGGTAGGTATAGGTTTTAAAAGGTATATGGAAAGTGTACACGGTAAAGGAAGGATGTAGAGGTTAGGTAAAAAGTGTACAGGATAGGTTGAAGGAGTATGCGGTAGAGGGCCATGTACATGGTAGGTGGGATGTGTACAGGCTGGAGATAGAATATACAGGGTAGGTGGAATGAGCACACGGTAGGTCGAGGATGTACTGGGAAGGTGGAAAGTTTACACGGTAGGTAGAGGATGTACAAGGTATGTGGAAGGCGTAGATGGTATGAAAGGATTACAGGGTAGGTGGAAGGTGTACATGGTTGGTAGAGGACGTGCAAGGTATGTGGAAGGTGTACACGGTATGGGGGGTGTACCTACAAGGTAGGTAGAGGATGTACAGGGAAGGTGGAAAGTTTACACGGTCGGAAGAGGATGTATGTGGAACGTGTACATGGTAGGTAGAGGATGTACAAAATTTGTGGAAGGTGTACACGGTAGGGGGAGGATGTACAGGATAGGTGGAATGTGTACATGGTGGGTAGAGGATTTACAAGGTATGTGGAAGGTGTACACGATAGGGGACGTGTACAGGGTAGTTAGAGAGTGTACAGTGTATAACATTATCATCTATATACTATCCCGAACATGCTGGCAAATTTTATATCAATCCGCCCAAGAATGAATGTGCTTGCAATCATGTATGTGCGCCCTCTCATTGTGAGACCTCGTTAGGAAATGTATATCTTGAAATGTTGGGGGGGGGGGGGGGACAAAGTGGGTAGACGGGGGATGCTCAAGGTAGGTGGAGAATGTAGGCGTACATGGAAGGTGGAGAGTACTAGTAGGTGCGGGATGTATCGGGTAGGTGGGAGGTTTACACATTACGAGGGATATACAGGGCAGGTGTTTAGTAGGCCTACATGGCAGGTGCGTGATATGAAGGATATAGGTGGAATGTTCACAAAGTAGTTGTTGGGGAATATAGGATACAGTGTAGGTGGAGGCTGTAAAGGGTACGTGCAGAGTAAACGAGAGGTTTAGGCTACATAGAAGATGCAGGATTTACAGGGTACGTGGGGGATGTGCAGGGCGGGTATGGGATGTACAGGGTAGATGCAGGATGTACAATTCCTTTGCGGGATGTACAGGGCAGGTGTGGGATATACAAGTCGGGTGTGGGTTGTACAGGGCGTTTGCAATATGTACAGAGTAGTTGCGGGATATACAGGGTAGTTGCAGTATGTAGCGTATAGGTGCAGTATGTACAGGGCGGGTTTACCGGGTAGATGTGGGATTTACAGGGTAAGTGGAAGGTGTATTATAGGGTAGGTGCAGGATGTGAAGGGCGGGTGCAGGATGCATACAGGGTAGGTGCGGGTTTTACAGGGTAGGTGTGGGATTTACAAGGTAGATGGAAGGTGTATAGGGTGGGTGCAGTATGTACAAGGCGGGTGCGGGATTTACAGGATAGTTGGAAGGTGTATAGGGTATGTGCAAGATGTACAGGACGGGTGTGGGATATACAAGTCGGGTGTGGGTTGTACAGGGCATTTGCAATATGTACAGAGTAGTTGCGGGATATACAGGGTAGTTGCAGTATGTAGCGTATAGGTGCAGTATGTACAGGGCGGGTTTACCGGGTAGATGTGGGATTTACAGGGTAAGTGGAAGGTGTATTATAGGGTAGGTGCAGGATGTGAAGGGCGGGTGCAGGATGCATACAGGGTAGGTGAGGGTTTTACAGGGTAGGTGTGGGATTTACAAGGTAGATGGAAGGTGTATAGGGTGAGTGCAGTATGTACAAGGCGGGTGCGGGATTTACAGGATAGTTGGAAGGTGTATAGGGTATGTGCAAGATGTACAGGACGGGTGTGGGATTTACAGGGCAGGTGTGGAATTTACAGGTTAAGTGGAAGGTGTACTAGTATAGGATATGTGTGGGATTTACATGGTAGGTGCAGTATGTACAGGGCGGTTGTGGGATTAACAGGGTATGTGCGAGAATTACAGGGTAGGCAGAAGGTGTATAGGGTGTAAGTGCAGCATGTACAGGGCGGGTGCGAGATTTACAGGGTAGGTGTGGGATTTACAGGGTAAGTGGAAGGTGTATAGGGTAAGTGCAGGGTGTACAGGGCGGGTGCAGGATGTATACAGGGTCGGTGCAGGTTTTACAGGGTAGATGCGGAATTCACAAGGTAAGTAGAAGGTGTATGGGGTAGGTGCAGTATGTACAAAGCGGGTGCGGGATTTACAGGATATTTGGAAGGTGTATAGGGTATGTGCAAGATGTACAGGGCGGGTGTGGGATTTATAGGGCAGGTGTGGAATTTACAGGTTAAGTGGAAGGTGTACTAATATAGGATAAGTGCGGGATGTACAGGGTATAGGTGCAGTATCTCAGGGTGGTGCTGGATTTAAAGGGGAGGTACGGGATTTACAAAAGGTATATGGAAGGTGCATATGGTAGCTACGGGATGTACAGGGTAGGTGCAGGATGTACAGGTCGGGTGCGGGATTTACAGGGTAGGTTGAAGGTGTATAGGGTAGGTGCGGGATGTACAGAGTACTACAGATGCAGGGTGTACAGGGCGGGTGCGGGATTTACAGGGTATAGGTGGAAGGTATACGCTGTAGGTGCGTGATATACAGGGTAGGTTGAGAGTGTGCAGGGCGGGTGTGGGATGTAGAGGGCGAATATGTAAATCCGATCCAATCCAATCGGATATCAAAGATTTTCCACACCAAGATACATGTAGCTAACTCGATACATGTAGCGACTAACTGGATAGTGACCCCCTATTTTTTTTCAGTTTTAGGATGCTGATCAGTTACTCTAAAAAATATGTCATTTTGAAGCTCTTTTTTTTTTTCTAATACAGTCATTTATTTTGAGAAACTCTTTGACCCCCTCCCCTCACTGTTTGGAGCGAACTACCTTAATATCGTTCAGCGTTTTGCAAAAAAAAAAACCATCGCACTGTTGCACAATTTTTAATCAATGAGTTCGATTTATATATATATGACATGAAAATTGGACAGATTTAAAGACCACATGGTTTGCTGTGGGTGATAATTCATCAATATTTTGGAAATATTATCCGATTATTGCATGATAAATCCAGTGTGACGGAATAGCGACTATATATTAGGGCTTTTGTTGTGTAGATTTTTTTTTCAAATTAACGATAGCCTATATTGTATTATAACATTATTATCCATATACTATCACGAACATCTCATTGTGAGAACTCGTTCGGAAATGTATCTTGAAATATTTGAAGGGGGAGGGAGGAGAGGGGCAAAGTGGGTAGACGGATGATGTATAGGGTAGGTGGAGAATGTAGGCCTACAGGGAAGGTGAAATGTGTACAGAGCACTAGTAGGTGCGGGATGTAAGGTAGGTGGAAGGTTTACAGATTATGCGAGATATACAGGGCAGGTGTTTGATATACCAGTAGGCCTACATGGCAGGTGCGTGATATACAGGATATAGGCGGAGTGTTTAAAAAATAGTTGAGAAATGTACAGTGTAGGTGGAGACTGTAAAGGGTAAGTGCAGGATGTGCAAAGTAAGTGGGAGGTTTAGCCTACATATAGAAGGTACAGCATTTACAGGGTTGGTGGAAGGTGTAAAGGGTAGGTGAGGGATGTACAGAGTAGGTGCAGGGTGTACAGGGCGTGTGTGGGATTTAAATGGTATAGGTGGAAGGTGTACGGTGTAGGTTCGTGATGTACAGGGTAGGTTGAGAGTGTAAAGGGCGGGTATGGGATGTAGCGGGCGAACATGTAAATCAAATCCAATCCCAATCCGATATCAAAGATTTTCCACACCAATATACATGTAACCAACTCACGTTATTACGTGCGAATAGTGGCGCCACAGAGTTTCTGTAAAAATGACGTTTTGATGGTAAACGGGCGCACGAATTCTAGCCCGACATGCAGCATTCAAATGCAGTTTACGAGAATTCTAGCACCGTTACCCCCACATTTTATTTCACTAATCTCATACGTACAGTCCGATAAACATGTAGACTAAGTTTTGGAAGTATGATGTGATTTTTTTTCTAGGGATGTTAATTCATTTTAGTTAGTGAAATATCTTTCACAGTTTGCAAAAACATTTTGGAAATATTATCCGATTATTGCATGATAAATCCAGTGTGACGGAATAGCGACTATATATTAGGGCATAATTTTGTTGTGCAGACGTTTTTCAAATGAGCGACATATTTTATTATAATATTCTATATACTATCCCGAACATGCTGGCAAAATTTATGTCAATCCGCCCAAGAAGGAATGTGTTGCAAATGCTTGCAATCATGTATGTGCGCCCTCTCATTGTGAGACTTCGTTCGGAAATGTCTATGTATAGGATAGGGCCCCAGGCTGAGGATCTATTGCAGATAGGAACCCGACGGCGAAGCCGGAGGGTCCTATCTGCAATAGATCCGAAGCCGTGGGCCCTATCCGACATAGTTCAGGATTCCCCCAGTGATACATTTCACAAACAGAGTTTGGAATATCTGCTTCACCCATCAAATACGTTTTTAATAAAATTAATTTTGTATATTCATGATATACAATTTCTCCTATAACCAAAAGCCATGCATATATTAGTTGCATGCAATCACTGAGTTCTCAAGCGTACCATTGTCAACAATATTACTCCAAGCACTAAATGTCGACCCAGTCTATATGTGAGTCATACAACTAAACGTGGTCACACTTGAATGAACTCAGTGGCTAACATGTGAACGGGTATAAACAAATCAATATCAATATGTCATGTCATGTATCACAGTATCGACACCATTTACATATTTGGTATCCTGGCTATGAGAGACGAATTTATAGTGAGTACCAGTACCGTAACACTTTTGGTTAAAGCCCTGGCTGTGTACTGTCCCTGTAGATGAAATATTTGACGTGTTTTGCATACCTTCCTCACTGACTGGAGGACAGATAATTGTGTTCCATTCTCGGATCGTAGATGAGGCAAGCCATTCTAATGGGACAATCTTGTTGCTAATGCGATCATCCAGTTCAAAATGAATCGCCACTACATTTCATTTTTGTGTGCTGCCACCTGTCGCCAAATGTTGGGGTTATTCAAAATGAACACCATCAACATTGCATGACCTGGTATCTACATAGTCCTGCACAGCGTGCAGTCTATAACGTCATCCGAATTAAATTTCGGCAATGATGAAACGACTCAAGTGAACAAACATGTGTAGTTTTTGGCATACACTGTTTGTACACTCGTAGTCTTTCCTATTTTTATATTTCTTTCAGGTTCCTATCTAGATAGGAACCTCCCTGAGAGGTTCCTATTAAAAATAGGGACTTGGCCATGACAAAAGAATCATGAACTATCTTGATATATTGGGGGGGGGGATAACAAAGTCTCAACAAAGTGGGTAGACGGAGGATGTACAGGGTAGGTGGAATGTGTACAGAGCACTAGTATAGGTGCGGGATGTATAGGGTAGGTGGAAGGTTTACAGATTATGTGGGATATACAGGGCAGCCGCGTGATATACTAGTAAATGGCAGGTGCGTGATATACAGGATATCAGGTGGAGGTGGATATAGGTGGAGTGTTTACAAAGTTGTTGAGGAATGTACCGGGTATATGGAAGGTGGACAAGGTAGGTGTGGTATGTACAGGTACGGGATGTATAGGGTGGGTGCGAGATGTACAGGGTATAGATGTGGGTTGTACAGGGTAGGTTGGATGTGTACAGGACCGGTGAGATATGTACAGGGCGGGTGGGAGTTGTACAGGGTAGATGCAAGGTGTGCTGTAACAGGGCAGGTGCACGATGTATAGGGTAGGTGGAAGGTGTACAGGGCAGTTGAGAGGTGTTGAGGGCGGGTGGAATGTGTACAGGGTAGGTGCCATATGTATAGGGCGGATGCGGTATGTACATAGTAATGGGAAAGTCTACCAAACAGATGCTGGATATAGAGGGTGGGTGGAAGGTCTACAGGGTAGGTGCCATAATTATGTATAGGCAGACGGGGGATGTACATAGTAGGAGGAATGTCTACAGATTAGATGCTTGATATAGATGGTAGGTGGAAGGTCTACAGGGTACACGCGGGATAAAGAGGGCAGGTGCAGAATGTACGGGGTAGGTGTTGGATGCACAGGGTAGGTGGGAGGTGTACAGGGCGTGTGAAAGGTGCACAGAGCAGGTGTGGGATGTACAGGGTAAGTGGAAGCTGTACGCGGTAGGGGAAGAATGTACAGGGTAGGTGGAAAGTGTGCTATATGGGTGGGAGCTGTACGCAATAGGGGAAGGATGCACAGGGTAGGTGGAAAGTGTGCTATATGGGTGGAAGCTTGGGTGTTGTACAGGGTAGGTGCGGGATATACAGGGTAGGTGGAAGTTGTTCAGTGTAGATGCAAGGTGTGCTGTAACAGGGCAGGTGCACGATGTATAGGGTAGGTGGAAGGTGTACAGGGCAGTTGAGAGGTGTTGAGGGCGGGTGGAATGTGTACCGGGTAGGTGCCATATGTATAGGGCGGATGCGGGATGTACATAGTAATGGGAAAGTCTACCAAACAGATGCTGGATATAGAGGGTGGGTGGAAGGTCTACAGGGTAGGTGCCATATGTATAGGCAGACGGGGGATGTACATAGTAGGAGGAATGTCTACAGATTAGATGCTGGATATAGATGGTAGGTGGAAGGTCTACAGGGTACACGCGGGATAAAGAGGGCAGGTGCAGAATGTACAGGGTAGGTGTTGGATGCACAGGGTAGGTGGAAGGTGTACAGGGCGAGTGAAAGGTGCACAGAGCAGGTGTGGGATGTACAGGGTAAAGTGAAAGCTGTACGCGGTAGGGGAAGGATGTACAGGGTAGGTGGACTGTGTGCTATAGGGGTGGGAGCTGTACGCAGTAGGGGAAGGATGTACAGGGTAGGTGGAAAGTGTACTATATGGGTGGAAGATGTACACGGTAGGGGAGGATGTACAGAGTAGGTGGAAGGTGTACTATATGGGTGGAAGATGTACACGGTAGGGGAGGATGTACAGGGTAGGTGGAAGGTGTATAAAGTAGGTAAAGGATGTACAGGGTATGTGGAAGGTGTACAAACTAGGTAAAGGATGTACAGGGTAGGTGGAAGGTGTAGCCTACAGATTACGTGTGGGATGTACAGGGCAGGTTTGGGATGTATAGGGCAGGTGCGGGATGTACGACGTAGATGGAAGGTGTACGGGGTAGAGGGTAGGTATGATAAGTATAGGGTGGATGCGGGATGTACATATTAGGGGGTCTACAGAGTAGATGCTGAATGTACAGGGTAGGGGAGGATGTACAGGGTAGGTGGAAGGTGCACAGAGTAAGTACGGGATGTATGGGTAGGTGTGGGATGCACGGGGTAGGGGCGGTATGTATACATGGTGGCTGGAATCTGTACAGCGTAGGTGCGGGATGTAGAGAATGGGTGGAACGTGTTCATGGTAGGTGCGGGGTGTAGGGAATAGTTTGAAGGTGTACAAGGTAGGGGTGGTATGTACAGGGCATGTAGGTACGGGATGTATAGGGCGGGTGCGAGATGTACAGGGTAGGTGTGGGTTGTACGGGGTAGATGGAATGGGTACAGGACGTACGACAGATGTACAAGACGGGTGGAAGGTGTACAGGGTAGATATTGGATGTACAGGGTAGGTGGAAGGTGCAAAGCAGGTTTGCGATGTACAGGGTAGGTGGAAGTTGTACATGGTAGGCGCGGGATGTACAGATTGAGTGGAAGGTGTACGAGAACGTGGGTGTTGCTGACCTCGGCCACCACTAGTACTAATTCCCGGCCCGTCTGAGAATTTTGTGGTACAGATTTAAGGTATACTTGCATTAGGAATTTAAGAAAGAGTTGTCCGATCCCCAGGGAAATCCCAGCTCAGCTTGACTCCTTCTGTATTCCTGATCATACTTGAGGACATGTTCCCACTGGAAGGACCCTGCCAGTGTAGCTCTCTCTCTCTCAGTGTAATCACGTATAGGCCACGTGTTGTATGACATCGCAAAGACCCGCACTATCCTCCGTAACCATCAGCCGCGTGATGCGTAAGCTATAGCTTCCATATATACTGGGATATTTTGACAAATTCAAGTGGTATTTTGCTGTCTTTCCGGCAGAATTCTCTATAAAAAACGTGGTCTGTTTGAAATATCTAAGCATGACTTCGACATATTTATACACAGCAAATGGCCCTGGCATTTGTTAACGGTTGAAACGGTTAAAAAAAACAGGCCGTATTCACTGTCCGCCATTGTTGGATAACGATTAGGGCATTCAGTCTCAGTGATACATATCATTTCTCGAGAATATCCGACATGTTTGGGCCGTGCGTTTTTAATGGTGTTCGCGAATTTAGCACCTGATAATTATGTTGTCCTCCGGCGGGGGAGGACATTAAACTTCGTGCTGGGTGAGAATTACGGTTGCTGCACAGGGATTCTCAGCGGTGGTTAAGGGGAAGCTGATAGATGTACCGTGATCTGTTTCAGGCCGCTATAGAAATTCTAACAATGCATTACATACACAACACAAAACAGGACCCCCACTGGAAATAAGTGCATGCACTTTCCTGGGTAATCCTGAGGGCTCATATTCCTAAATAAATCCAATCCAATCCGATATCGAAGATTATGCACACCAAAATACATGTAGCTAACTCACGTAATTGCGTGCGACCAATTGAACAGTGGCACCACGGACACTCTGATGACGTTTTGATGGTGAACGAATGCACGAATTCTAGCCTGACATGCAGCATTCAAATGCAGATTGCGAAAATTCTAACATCGTTACCTTCACATTTTATATCATCAATTTCATACGTACATTCCGTTAGACATGTAGACTAAGTTTTGGAAATTTTCACCGTATGAATTTTTTTCTAAGACTGTTCATTCATTTTAGTAAGTGAAATATCGTTCAGTGTTTTGCAAAACAAAATCCATCGCAGTGTCGCGCAATTTTTAATCAATGAGTTTGATCTATACATATCACATGAAAAATAAAGACAGACTTGAAGATCACATAGTTTCCTGTGGGTGATAATTTATCAACATTTTGGAAATTATTGTCCGATTATTGCATGATAAATCCAGTGTGACGGAAAAACGACTATATATTAGGGCATTTGTTGTGCAGATTTTGTTGAAATCAGCGATATGTTTTATTATAACATCTGTATACTATCCTAAACATGCTGGCAAATTTTATGTCAATCCGCCTAAGAATGAATGTGTTGCAAATGTTTTCCATCATGTATGCGCGCCCTATGATGCGCGTTCGGAAATGTCTATCTTGAAAAACTTATGTTGGGGGGGGGGGGGGGGGGGGGGAGGGGGAAAGGATAGAGAAAATTGGGTAGGATGTACAGGGTAGGTGGAGAATGCAGGCCTACTAGTACAGAGTACTAGTGGGTGCGGGATGTATAGGGTAGGTGGAAGGTTTACAGATTATGCGGGATATTCAGGGCAGGCGCCCGATATACTGGTACATTGCAGGTGCGTGATGTATCAGATAATGGTCGAGACGCATGTCATTATGCGGGATGTACAGTCTAGATGCATGTACAGGGCGGGTGCAGGATTTACAGAGTAGGTGCGAGATTTGCAGGGTAGGTGCGGGGTTTACAGGGTAGGCGGAATTTGTATAGGGTAGGTTCGGGATGTACAGGGCCGGTGCGGAATTTACAGGGCGGTGCGGGATTTACAGGGTAGGTGCGGGATTTACAGGGCGGGTGCGGGATTTAAAGGGGAAGTGCGTGATTTACAGGGTATGTGGAAGGTGTATAGGGTAGGTGCGAGATGTATGGAGTAGTTGCAGGGTGTACAGGGCGGATGTAGGATGTGAAACGCGACAGTGTAGAAAGTAATTCGGAATGTGTAGGCCTATACAGGTAAATGTGTACGGTGCACAGAGTAGTAGGTTATGGGGAGTATTAGGCCTACATAGTACGTGTGGGATATACGGGGTAGGTGGGTAGTGCGTGTGGTATAATCTCGCAATACAATGTATTGAATGCATAAGGTGTTCATAAATATATATATACCGGTATACCGAGATATCTACCTTTTTGGCTCACGGTCTCAAATGTAACCAGACACGGTGTCACGAATTGGCCAATTTATATATTTTACCATTTACACACGAAACCTGGCCATTATGGGCTATATGTGATGTACTAGTATAAAGTAGTAAAATATAAAAATTCGAAGTAAATATATACGTGAAACTAAAGAAAAAATTGATGTCAAAAACCCATGAGCCAAAATAGTCCATTTCATAGAAACACTTAGCCGCATGTTACTCCTGAGTCGTTCAATTTATTAAGGAAATAACAAGTCCTAGACCTTCTATGGGACATGTGAGATCGATAGAAATTGTAATGACAGTGAATATTGGACTTAGAAATCGTTGGCGAGGTGATGACTTTTTTGGCTCTTCGCCATGAGCCAAAAAAATGTTGATGTGCCAAAAAGGTCGTATATATGCGCCAACAAGGTCGCATTCGTAGTAATATATATATATATATATATATATATATATATATATATATATATATATATATATATATATATATATATATATATATATATATATATATATTTATTAAATATTATTATTATGATTATTATTAAATATTATTATTATGATTATTATTATTATTATCAAATAATTGTTTAAATATTATTATTATTATTATTATTGTTATTATTATAATAAGGATCGTACCCATAAAAGGCGACCTCTCCTAAAAATTGTTATAACTCCCTCAGATTGTAAAATTTGTCAACAAATATGACATATATTATTGTTCTTGCATAGTTTTAGATGGCTACTGGTTCAAACTTGTTTTCATTTTTGGAGTTTCTGAGATAACTCTCAAAAAGTCTAACGAAACGGGGCATGTCATGCATTGTGATGAAATACCTTTGTGATGTGCGGGTTTCAAATATATTTCAGCATAGAAGCATTATTTGGGTGTCAATAATTTTCATTAACAGCATTTCTCATCATCTACAGCAAGAAAAAAGTTGAAATTTCCGAATTTGAGAACATGCGGTTCCGGGGTAGTATTTGAATCACACTCGAAAGCTTCCGTTGACACGCAAATGTTGTTTAGAACAAAGACATTCAATTCAATTCAATTCAAAAATATTTATTCAAAATATTTTTGAAATATTTGGCGACATCTATTTACCCTTGACCGATTCACTTTTCATGCACATGAGTGAGTATATACATATGTTCTATACCTAGAGAAGCGGTAATGATGATCATAGGCACTTGGGTGCATTAACATCATTAAAATCTGCATGTTTGGAAAATGGGTACAGGATTCCAGCCGCAGGCGGGGTATGAAAACCAGCCTCGGAAGGGGTATGTAAGCCCGCCTGAGGAGGGATATTGGCAGGTATGACATGGAACAAGGTGGGAAGATCGACATTTCGTGCACGTAAATTAATATATACATACAACACATGCCAAGACAAGCAGATTTAATGACCCTAGACCCTTGCATTTAATATCATGCCCCCTCGGCAGGGGTATGTAAGCCAGCCCAAGGAAGTGTATAGCTGTTAAGGAGGGTAGTTGACCCATGCCAGGAGGCCTAAGTATTGGAGTTGACCCATGCCTAAGGAGGCCTAAGGTGGGGAGGTGACCCATGCCTAAGGAGGCCTAAGGTGGGGAGGTGACCCATGCCTAAGGAGGCCTAAGGCGTGGAGGTGACCCATGCCTAAGGAGGCCTAAGGTGGGGAGGTGACCCATGCCTAAGGAGGCCTAAGGAGGGGAGGTGACACATGCCTAAGGAGGCCTAAGGTGGGGGTGACCAATGCTTAAGGAGGCCTAAGGTGGGGAGGTGACCCATGCCTAAGGAGGCCTAAGGTGGGGAGGTGACCCATGCCTAAGGAGGCCTAAGGTGGGGACGTGACCCATGCCTAAGCAGGCCTAAGGTGGGAACGTGACCCATGCCTAAGGAGGCTTAAGGTGGATAGGTGACTCATGCTTCAGGAGGCCTAAGGACAGGAGGTGACCCATGCGTATAAGGATGCGTAAGGAGGTGACCAATATGTAAGCCGGCATAAGGATTGGCATTGGTATGTATGACCTGAAAGGTGGGAATATCGGCACTTCAAGCACGTAAATGGATCAGTCTGGATATAGACATACGTTAATACTTGCCTAGACAAGCAGATTTAATGATCCTAGACTCTTGGGTGCATCTGATATTATGAAAAATAGTGTGGACTAGTAGGCCTAAGTTGGGATGACGGGGTATCTAAGCCAGCCTAAGGAGGTGTATTGGCATATATAATAATAATAATAATAATACTTTATTTTTATATAGCGCATACAAATTAAAATTATCGATGCGCTTAACAATAAAACCACAAGTTAAACAACACAAAAGTGTACAAAACATTAATAAATAACACAAAAGTGAGTAAAATAGATTAAAATATGCTAGTGGATTATATGACCTGGAGGTGGTAAGATCAACTTTTCAGGCGCGTTAATGAATATATACATACATTAGACTACATGCCTAGGCAACCAGATTTAAAGCTGACGGAGCCGTATAATTATAGGGGGGACCCTCCCCCCGCCCATTGCAGAGCATGGGCTGGGGGGACGCCTCCCCTTATATACGGCTACGGCAGCTTTAATGTTCCTATGGATGATGGGATATGTAAGTCCCAGGTGTGCCTGCTGTGTCAGGGCATCAATGGAAAGAAGCATATTATCTCCATGTAGGGGAGAGACGTGTAATATGGACCGGCGTGTAATATGGACCACCCCAGGTAGAAGCAGCAGGACTGCATATATATCCATGGTGATTGACGTAATTATGACACTCATCAATTGTGTCTTTTTGTCATCGAGGAGAACAACATCACAGAAGGCAGGGTGTATTTAATGAAATTTGAGTGAAAATCGCTAAAAATGATGTTATTTTTTAATCGTAAGTATTATCATCTGGTCAACTATTGTTTATCCCAAGGGGTACGTTGTGATTCCTTATTACATGTCATTAAATATAGTATTTCGAAGGTTAGTTGTTTGTGATTATGCCTTCAATTCGTTAGAAACCAAATTACACGAGACGTGGTCCATTATCACTACATGGTGGTCCAGACGAAAGACGTGTAATATGGACCAGTGTGTAATATGGACCACCCCTGGTAGAAGCAGCAGGACGGTATATATATTCGTGGCGATTGACGTAGTTATGACACTCATCAATTGTGTGTTTTTGTCATCGAGGAGAACAACATCACAGAAGGCATGGTGAATTTAATGAAATTTAAGTGAAAATCGCTTAAAAATCGCTAAAAATGATGTTATTTTTCATTGTAAATATTATCACCTGGTCAACCATTGTTTATCCCAAGGGCTACGTTGTGATTAATTATTTACTGTCCCTTTTGATGGGTAAGTAGTACCCTCAGTAGGGGTATGTATCACCCTCCGATGGGTATGTCAGGCTTTCAAAGGGGGTATGTATCTCCTTGTATGGGGTATCTCTAACTTTCGAAGGGGTATGTCGGGCCCTGAAATGGGCATGTCATGCCTTCAATGGGGGTATGTCTGTCTTGAGAAGGGTATATCTGACCCTCCGATGGGGTATATCCTGCCTTGCCAGGGGTATATATGACTTTCGTGTGGGGCATGCCCGACCTTCATGTACCCTCATGGGTGGGGTATGTGCGGCCCTTACTTGGAGACCATGGGGTAGTTCAAGATAATCTGTCGTACATACCCCCACAATTATTGTTATTATTATTATTATTATTATTATTATTATTGACACATTGGTAAATCCCCGGTTGAGGTATATGTGATTCCATACACACATGGAGACATTGACAAAGTAGTACTGTCTCTTTGTATATAGTTATTGTATATAATCGACAAATTAGTACAGTCAGTATGTATTATGGTTATTGACACATTGACAAATCGCCACTGCAGTTATATTTCTTTCCATGCACACATAGGTATATCGGAAAATTATTAGAGTCAATATGTATTCTGGTCATTGACACATTGACAAATCGCCACTGGAGGTATATGTCTTTCCTTGCACATATAGACATATCGACAAACTAGTACAGTCAATATGTATTATGGTCATTGACACATTGACACATTGACAAATCGTCACTGGAGGTATATATTTCTTTCCATGCACATATAGCCACATCGAAAAACTAGTAGAGTCAATATGTATTATGGTCATTGACACATTGACAAATCGCCACTGCAGGTGTATATGTGTTTCCATGCACATATAGACATACCGACAAACTAGTAGAGTCAATATGTATTATGGTATTGACACATTGACAAATCGCCTCAGGAGGTATATATGTCTTTCCATGCACTTATAGACACATCGACAAACTAGTACAGTTAATATGTATTATGGTCATTGACACATTGACAAATCGCCACTGGAGGTATATATGTCTTTCCATGCACATATAGACACATCGACAAACTAGCACAGTCAATATGTATTATGGTTATTGACACATTGACAAATCGCCACTGCAGTTATATTTCTTTCCATGCACACATAGGCATATCGGAAAATTATTAGAGTCAATATGTATTCTGGTCATTGACACATTGACAAATCGCCACTGGAGGTATATCTTTTTCCATGCACAAATATACATATCGACAAACTAGTACAGTCAATATGTATTATGGTCATTGACACATTGACAAATCGCCAATGGAGGTATATGTCTTTCCATGCACATATAGACACATCGACAAACTAGTACAGTCAATATGTATTATGGTCATTGACACATTGACAAAACGCCACTGGGTATATGCTTTTCCATGCATATATAGACACATCGACAAACTAGTACAGTCAATATGTATTATGGTCATTGACACATTGACAAATCGCCAATGGAGGTATATGTCTTTCCAAGCACATATAGACACAACGACAAACTAGTACAGTTAATATGTATTATGGTCATTGACACATTGACAAATCGCCAATGGAGGTATATGTCTTTCCATGCACATATAGACACATCAACAAACTAGTACAGTCAATATGTATTATGGTCATTGACACATTGACAAATCGCCAATGGAGGTATATGTCTTTCCATGCACATATAGACACATCGACAAACTAGTACAGCCAATATGTATTATGGTCATTGACAAATTGACACATCACCACTGGATGTATGTCTTTTCATGCACAGATAGACACATCGACAAACTAGTACAGTCAATATGTTTTATGGTCATTGACACATTGACACATCGCCACTGGAGGTATATGTCTTTCCATGCACAGATAGACACATCGACACACTAGAACAGTCAATATGTTTTATGGTCATTGACACATTGACACATCGCCACTGGAGGTATATGTCTTTCCATGCACAGATAGACACATCGACACACTAGAACAGTCAATATGTTTTATGGTCATTGACACATTGACACATCGCCACTGGAGGTATATGTCTTTCCATGCACAGATAGACACATCGACACACTAGAACAGTCAATATGTTTTATGGTCATTGACACATTGACACATCGCCACTGGAGGTATATGTCTTTCCATGCACAGATAGACACATCGACAAACTAGAACAGTCAATATGTTTTATGGTCATTGACACATTGACACATCGCCACGTCTTTCCATCCACATATAGACAAGTCGACAAACTAGTACAGTCAATTTGTATTATGGTCATTGACACATTGACAAATCGCCACTGGAGGTATATGTCTTTCCATGCACAGATAAACACATCGACAAACTAGAACAGTCAAAAAGTTTTATGGTCATTGACACATTGACACATCGCCACGTCTTTCCATCCACATATAGACACATCGACAAACTAGTACAATCAATATGTATTATGGTCATTGACACATTGACACATCGCCACGGCTTTCCATCCACATATAGACACATCGACAAACTAGTACAGTCAATTTGTATTATGGTCATTGACACATTGACAAATCGCCACTGGATGTATATCTTTTTCCATGCACAAATATACATATCGAGAGAATAGTACAGTTAACATGTATATGGTTATTGACACATTGACACATTAAGTATTAAAAGCGGAACATAAATATTAAAATCAGCAATTAAACATTAGAGTATTGAAAGGTGACGACCGTCTTGGGCAATTGCTCTTGTAAAACAATGCCTGCATATTACCATAATACATATTGACTGTACTAGTTTATTGATGTGCCTGTGCATGTATGGAAAAATATAAACCTCCAGTGGCGATTTGTCAATGTGTCAATGACCATAATACAAATTGACTGTACTAGTTTGTCAATGTGTCTATATGTGCATGAAAAGACGTGGCGATGTGTCAATGTGTCAATGACCATAATACATATTGACTGTACTAGTTTGTCGATGTGTCTATATGTGCATGGAAAGACATATACCTCCAGTGGCGATTTGTCAATGTGTCAATGTGTCAATGACCATAATACATATTGACTCTACTGGTTTGTCGATGTGTCTATATATGCATGGGAAAATATACACTTCCAGTGGCGATTTGTCAATGTGTCAATGTGTCAATGACAATAACACATATTGACTCTACTAGTTTTGTCAATGTGTCTATCTGTGCATGGAAAGACATATAACTCCAGTGGCGATGTGTCAATGACATATACCTCCAGTGGCGATTTGTCAATGTGTCAATGTGTCAATGACCACAATACATATTGACTGTACTAGTTTGTCGATGTGTCTATATGTGCATGGAAAGACATATACCTCCAGTGGCGATTTGTCAATGTGTCAATGACCATAATACATATTGACTCTACTGGTTTGTCGATGTGTCTATCTATGCATGGGAAAATATACACTTCCAGTGGCGATTTGTCAATGTGTCAATGTGTCAATGACAATAATACATATTGACTACTAGTTTGTCAATGTGTCTATCTGTGCATGGAAAGACATATAACTCCAGTGGCGATGTGTCAATGACATATACCTCCAGTGGCGATTTGTCAATGTGTCAATGTGTCAATGACCATAATACATATTGACTGTACTAGTTTGTCGATGTGTCTATCTGTGCATGGAAAGACATATACCTCCAGTGGCGATGTGTCAATGTGTCAATGACCATAATACATTTTGACTGTACTAGTTTGTCGATGTGTTTATATGTGCATGGAAAAATATATACCTCCAGTGGCGATTTGTCAATGTGTCAATGACCATAATACAAATTGACTGTACTAGTTTGTCAATGTGTCTATATGTGCATGGAAAGACGTGGCGATGTGTCAATGTCACAATGACCATAATACATATTGACTCTACTGGTTTGTCGATGTGTCTATATATGCATGGGAAAATATATACTTCCAGTGGCGATTTGTCAATGTGTCAATGACAATAATACATATTGACTCTACTAGTTTGTCAATGTGTCTATCTGTGCATGCAAAGACATATAACTCCAGTGGCGATGTGTCAATGTGTCAATGACCATAATACATTTTGACTGTACTAGTTTGTCGATGTGTATATATGTGCATGGAAAGACATATAAATCCAGTGGCGATTTGTCAATGTGTCAATGACCATAATGCAAAATGACTGTACTAGTTTGTCGATGTGTGCCTGGAAACACTTGTAACCAACCCGCGATTTGTCAATGAGTCCATATGTCAATGACCATGGCGAATATTGATTGTACTGTTTGTCGTCGTGTCTATGAACATATCGGCTATACTAGTTTGTCAATGTCTGTGTGAATTTGAATGAAATCTAGGTAAACTGTCGGATTGTCAATGTGTATGGCTATTGAAAGTACATATACCTCCACTGACCTTTAGTCAATCTGTCATTGACTATTAATATGTGGATTTCACTAGTTTGTCAATCTGTCTATGTGTGTATGTAGTTACATTTACCTGCACTGACGATGTGTCAATGTGTCAGTAACCATAATTATATACAAACAGACAGTACTACTTTGTCAATGTTTCCATGTGTGTATGGAATCACATATACCTCAACCTGGGATTTACCAATGTGTCAATAATAATAATAATAATAATAATAATAATAATAGTAATAATATTTAAACAATTATTTATTAATAATAATAATAATTATGATAATAATAAAAATATTTAATAATAATAATAATATTTAAATTATTATTTAATAATAATAATAATAATAATAATATATATATATATATATATATATATATATATATATATATATATATATATATATATATATATATATATATATATATATATATATATATAAGGAGCAGTATATGATACTTGGGCCGATTTTTTTATCTTAACTTAAGGGAGCTTGGGAGGTGGTGTAACGCCATCTTAGCTGAATTCGCCACGAGCCCTGCTTTTAAATGTTTCGCATAATTATATTGCAACGACGTGAAAATCGGCGGTGTTTTCCTGGAAAGGGACTTTCAACACACAATTTTTAATTGATTTGTCGATAGCATTAATTTGGATCGTCAGTTCAACTTGAAATTCAATTTGAAATCATTTGACATACATTTTTTAAAGACTTTTATCTTCAAAACTGAAGAAAAATTGCAATCTACTCCAATGCTAAATGTCAGCGGCAAATGGGATCACCTGAATTCGAGCAAATTTAGGGATTTCATGATGTTTGTTTGAGCCCATGAGCAATGTACAAATTGTGAGGTTTTTATGACAGAAATTAGCCCAATGGGCTAGAAAGGTTACCGGAGAAATATACAGAGTTAAGCCGAGAAAGTTTTAGGGCAAATTCAAGGTGACCACTGAAATCGCCATATCTCTAACCTTGAAAATGGGATCAAAGGTTAAATTCTAGATCACCAAACTATTCAGCATACATAATTTCCTATATGTTCACTATGGACCCCATTAAGCTGTAAATTTGATAATAAGTAAGATATAAGCCATTTTGTAATCTGACTTTGAAAATAAAATGACTGACCTTGAAATTTGATCAAAGGTCAAATTCAATATCATTAAAATATTCAGAATATATCATTTCCTATATGTTCACAATTGATTCCTAAGCTGTAAAGTCGATAATAAGCGAGATATTAGTCATTTTGTCCTGTTGACCTTGAAAATGAGGTCAAAAGTCAAATTCAAGGTCACTAGAATATTCAGCATATATCATTTCCTATATGTTCACAATTGATTTCTAAGCTGTAAAGGCGTTAATAAGCAAGATATTGGCCATTTTGTCCTGTGACCTTGAAATTTGATCAAAGGTCAAATTCAAGGTCATGAGAATATTCAGCATATATCATTCCCTATATGTTCACAATTGATTCCTAAGCTGTAAAGTCGATAATAAGCGAGATATTAGCAATTTTGTCCTGTGACCTTGGAAATGAGGTCAAAGGTCAAATTCAAGGTCATGAGAATATTCAGCATATATCATTTCCAATATGTTCACAATTGATGCCTAAGCTGTAAAGTCGATAATAAGCGAGATATTAGCCATTTTGTCCTGTGACCTTGAAAATGAGGTCAAAGGTCAAACTCAAGGTCCTGAGAATTTTCAGCATATATCATTTCCTATATGTTCACAATTGATTCCTAAGCTGTAAAGTCGCTAATAAGCAAGATATTGGCCGTTTTGTCCTGTGACCTTGAAAATGAGGTCAAAGGTCAAATTCAAGGTCACGAGAATTTTCAGCATATATCATTTCCTATATGTTCACAATCGATTCCTAAGCTGTGAAGTCGCTAATAAGCAAGAT
This sequence comes from Terebella lapidaria, assembly GCA_949152475.1. Classification (NCBI taxonomy): domain Eukaryota; kingdom Metazoa; phylum Annelida; class Polychaeta; order Terebellida; family Terebellidae; genus Terebella; species Terebella lapidaria. Next base: position 28,801,660 of record OX424569.1, on the reverse strand, counting down.
ATTGGCCATTTTGTCCTGTGACCTTGAAAATGAGGTCAAAGCTCAAATTCAAGGCCACGAGAATATTCAGCATATATCATTTCCTATATGTTCACAATTGATTCCTGAGCTGTAAAGTCGATAATAAGCGAGATATTAGCAATTTTGTCCTGCGACCTTGGAAATGAGGTCAAAGGTCAAATTCAAGGTCAGGAAAATATTCAGCATATATCATTTCCTATATGTTCACAATTGATTCCTAAACTGTAAAGTCGATAATAAGCGAGATATTAGCCATTTTGTCATGTGACCTTGAAAATGAGGTCAAAGGTCAAATTCAAGGTCACAAGAATATTCAGCATATATCATTTCCTATATGTTCACAACTGATTCCTAAGCTGTAAAGTCGATAATAAGCGAGATATTAGCCATTTTGTCCTGTGACCTTGAAAATGAGGTCAAAAGTCAAATTCAAGGTCACGAGAATATTCAGCATATATCATTTCCTATATGTCCACAATTCATTCATAGTCTCTAATTTCAATATTAAGTGAGATATTAGGCTTAATGTGTGCCATTATAAAGCATAGGAAAATTTAACATGGGAAAGTCACATTTGGGCCGAGTTTGGGCCCAAAATGGCCCACTTCAAGCGATTCCAGCGCAACGAAATTTAAACATGTCACAGGGGTACATATGAGGAGTGTTTTTCATCAATAAGAAAAAAAAGTTACTGAACAGATTTTGAGAAAACGACCGTCGAAGTCCAAAATTGGCCATTTTTCGACGAAAACGGCCGCTCTGACCTTGAAACCAAGGTCAGAGGTCAAATTCAAGGTCACGACAATATTCAGCATATATCATTTCCTATATGTCCACAATTGATTCCTAGTCTCTAATCTCAATATTAAGTGAGATATTAGGCTTTAATGTGCCCCATTATAAAGCATAGGAGAATTTAACATGGGAAAGTCCCATTTGGGCCGAGTTTGGGCCCAAAATGGCCCACTTCGAGCGATTCAAGCGCAACGAAATTTATACATGTCACAGGGGTACATATGAGGAGTGTTATGCCACAATAAAAAAAAAAGTTACTGAACAGATTTTGAGAAAATGGCCGCCAAAGTCCAAAATCAGGCATTTTTCGTCGAAAACGGCCGCCATTTTGAAAAAAATGCGAAAATAAAAAAGCTAAAAAATACCTCCCTCTCGAAATATTTTTAGGCATTTTTGTGCAAAATTTCAGAAAAATTCGATCGTAAGCTTTAAAGATAAAATTGTTGACGGACGACGACGACGACGACGACGGACGATGACGACGACGACGACGCCGGACGCATCGCCATGCCAATAGGTTACGGACCATAGGGGCGGTAACCTAAAAACTAGAAGTGTATTCTGATCAAATATCTTCTTGCCAAAGCACTGTACAAATCAAATATCCATTAACTTGCCAAATTGTGCTCAGATTATCAAAATTCATGGTTGAGGTGATATTGAACGGAGTAGATTATTAACTCTTTTTCTTTCAGTTTTGAAGATAAAATGTGGTGGAAATTATATGGTTTTCTGCCAAATAGAAAAGGATCATAATTGAACCAAAATGAAGTTATGGTTAAAAACCATTCGACGTGTTGTGTTGAAGTTGACTTTAGTATTTTCAAACAATGTAATATGTTCAAAAATGACTTAGAGAAGCTAACTGCTCGTTGTATTGCATTGTCCCAACCAATACAAGTTACAACAGTTTTTGATCTCCACAGCTCAATGATGACAATCATACTTATCTGCATGGTATCAGCGCCATGTCTGCGTCTCGCTATGTGAACAGTGTAGCTGCTGCAATATGCAGGATCAATAATAGATATATTCTTTCCACTTGATGCTGCGGGTTGTTCAATACTTGTTCAATCAATTACAATTACTTGTTCAATTTAGTAGCAATTTAATTCCAAGCTGATTCCATATACTTGAGTTCCAGAATGACAATTGGTTATGATACAAAAATGTTTACTATGACACACCATTTCTTCTTTTTATCTGTGACTATCATTTTGTACAACTGTTGAACTCATCATTATCATTGATTATCATGGAGAAACAAAATTGCCCACTAAATTGAACATGTGCTCCGATGCTGCGAGTCAAAAGCGAATATTCCATGACACTGCAACTTTCCTAACGTGATAGGTGCACCAGAGCAACATTTTCCGTATTTCTAAAGACAAGTCTTACCCAAGTTGGTCTTACCCAAGTGTGTGTTACGAGTGCTTCGAGTTATGGACGTGGCTGAGCTAAGATTTCGGTGTAAGTGTGTCTTAGGATATATTTACGTAAGACGGCATCGAGTTAGAGGCCCCAGGGGGCGGCAACATGTAGGAGAGGGCATCAACATGGACGGACAGGTCGGCAACATGTAGGAGAGGGCAGAAACCCAAAAGGACATGTCGTGCACATCGTCATGTAGGGGAGAGCGGAACATGAAGGGACAAGTCGTGTCGATGTAGGAGGGGACCGGAAAATGAAGGGATAAGTCGTAACCATGTGGGAAAGGACAGGAACACGGATCAACTACATGTAGGAGAGGGCACCAACTTAAAGAGACATGTTAGGGAGGGCAGTAACACAAAGGGATAGGTCAGGTACAAGTAGGAGAAGGCAGGATCACGAAGGACCAGCTCGGATACATAGAAGAGAGAAGGGAAGGGACCGGTCGGGTACATATAAGAGAGAACATGAAGGGACAGGTCGTGTACATATAAGAGAGGGCAAGAACACGAAGGGACAGGTAGGGTACATACAAGAAAGGGCAAGAACACGAATGGACAGGTCGTGTACATATAAGAGAGGGCAAGAACACGAATGGACAGGTCGGGTACATATAAGAGAAGGCAAGAACCGAAGGGACAGGTCGGGAATATATATAAGAGAAGGCAAGAACACGAAGGGACAGGTCGATTACATATAAGAAAGGGCAAGAACACTAAGGGACAGGTCGGGTACATGTTGGAGAGACCAGGAAAACAAAGGGACAGGTCGGATATACAGGAAAATGCAAGAACACGAAAGGCAGGTCGAGTAAATGTTCGAGAGGGCAGGAAAACAACGGGACAGGTCATCAACATGTAGGAGATGTAGGACATGAAGGGACAGGTCGGGTAGATGTAGGAAAGAGCAGGATCACGAAAGTACAGGTTGGCAACCTGTAGGAGAGGGCAGGAAAGGTTGTTCCGTTCTGAGTATTCAAATTATCGTTATATGTTCTGGTCTATATAAGGACTTGATTCAAACAGTCAGCCAAACTGTTCTGAAACATTGATTGCTAATCAGTTCTTCCGTTCTGAGAGATTAAATTATAGTATTTTTTCGGTTCTGCGAGTTTATATGATAGCCAAGTATTGCTTAGAGAGTGTATATGCCAATCAGCATTCCTGCTTGCATAAAGAATACAGTACATGGTGTACCACGAGGGGCAATAGTCAATGACTATCTGCTCAACTTCCTGTTTTAGTGACCGAATGCAAATCTGCTGTTGTGTTCAGAGGGTGATATCATAAGATGTTATTTGCTAACTGACTGGTCTTCCGAATAAAATGTATGCAAATTAACATGTTTGTTTATGAGTTTTTCTATCATAAATAAAACGAAACAATGAAGAGTGTTTATCCTGCGAAAAAATCCCTCCAGACGACAATACTTCATCTGGATAAAACCAGCAATAATAGGACAAATCATTATCAGCCATGCACAGCCATACATTGCTGGAAAGGTATTTCAATGCTGACTCCAATGGGGTATAACATGAAATGATTATAGTGCCCTGGACAGCAAAAAGTACTTTGGTGTAAGTATACTCTATGAAGTGTTGCTTTTTCGACTGAAAATAGCATCAAGTTGCATGTCTCGAATGAGGTTATAAGGAGAATAACGAGGTAAATCTCTGACACATGTAAGAAAAACAGATGCCATTATCAACGAAAATAATTTTCCTATCCATAGATACACCATATGTGGGGATCCTTCCATTCAGTAAGGAACGGCAGTCTGTTGAGTAACCATACACCCTAAATATCGCTAACCGTTTTTTTTCGCACAAAGTCTCGTATACGGTACCCTGTTTCAAAAGCTCATAACTTATTTTCCCCTTGATTGCTGGCTTGGCATCATCGTGTTTCATCAACTAGATATATACATCTGCAAGAAAAACCCTGAGGACAAATGTAGTACAGCCATGTTGGGTCACTTGAATATTAGAGTCCTTTTAGAGTTGGCCCTGCAGCACTATATATATACGTATGTACATAGACAATATTACTTGTTTTTTACAGTATGTGACCTGATATTCGCCCTGGTTTTTTCCAGTATGTGACCTGGTGACCTGCCTCTTTTAGCTAGAGGCCGAAGGCCGAGGGCAAATGCGGGGATCAAGGGCAAATATCGGAGCACATGCTGGAAAAAACAGGTGATGTTGTGTTTATTATATACATGTACCTTGAAAGAATAGGGTAAAGGACAATAAGACACGTGCAAGTGTTGATATGGCTACATCATTCGATGCGCATGAGCTATCGTTGACAGCGGGATACCGCCCAGCATTAATTTGCCCTGATATTTGTCCCCGTATTATTTGCCCGCTGAGCGTTGTTATCGTACAGGGCACAAGCAGGGTTATGCGGACGAATAACATCGCAGGTATATAATAAGTCAATGTATGTACCGTACAGTGGCTAAAAGAAAGCATTTTGATTCACATTGAATTGGTATAACTGTTTTTTGGTCTTCCATGCCAAACGGACCAGTAGCTGCCTTAAATGCAGATGCAAATCACTCACTTTTCTCTGGAAACACAAAATTGCCAAAATTTGACATTGTAAATAAGTGTTACCCTATAATTATCTTCATCAGAAATACATCTCACGCAGTGATTCTAAAACAATAATACATTGTATCTAAATGATTATAAAGCTTCCCTGCTTGAAGCTTGTATAATGTAGACTTTATAGTGATGGGACACTAAGTATTCAATTTGATTCTTCTGTGTGACAATAAGTGCCACAACACGCATCTGTTTACTTGTATGTAATTGCAAATATATAATTCGTTCGGTATGTTCGAACTTCAGTGTGGGGGTCATCATGTCGTATTTCGGAGGATCGAAAACATCCTAGCCAACTGATTCATAACAAATTGCATAAAATGATTAAGCTACATTAATTAGGATGATACACTGAAAGCATTTTGATGTTTAAAGTGGAAATTGAAATCAAGTTAATTCCATGAATTCTCTATTTGCAGGATTGGGTCCAAACAAGTACGTTGTCATGGGGCCTCAGGATTCCTCATTCAGCAAGCGATGTATTCTGATGGTCTCGGTTTTTTTCGTCGCTGCATTCATATACTTTATATTCACGATCCAGGAGTCAACTAACATTATCCCAGACATACCACCAGGACTTCCTGTGAAAGATGTGTTTACACGTACGCCGGCTCCTGATAAACATACTCCTGTGAAACCAAATATCGAGAAGTATAGTGACAGACCATGTACCTTCAAACTATTTCGAGAGTATCTCGCGGACTATGGATATTTTCCAGCAGGTGGCAAGTGGAATATGAAGAAAAAACCAAATAATTATCAGCCAGGGTTCTGTAAATTTAAATATCCTTTAATACCAGGAGGTGTAGTCGCGGAATGTCTTGCGAACAGTGACATCTCTTCAGTTACCACCATCGGGGACTCCAACGCGATGCGATACTTCTCAGCGGAGAAATCCTACATTGGTAACTGCAAACAGACACGTAGAGAAGCTCTCAAAGGCGGAGGGTTTTTTCCGGACAAAGCTTATTACAAATCAGTAAATCGCAGTGACATAGAATGGGAACAAGAATTGGAAATACACGAGAGACATTGTAGGGGTTGTGCCAGTCAAATATTTCAATGCACAGCGTCTTCCGGAGATGGTCAACGACAGAAGTCCATAACAGCAGAACATCTCGCCATGACAATGATAGTCAGTGACTCGGTACAAGTGCGTTTTCCACTCAAGAGGAAAGGTGTACATTCTTTGGATAACATTTGGGCCATTACAACTCAAGAGACATTGTTCAGATACTACATGAAAGGTAGATTCCCGGATGTTTTGATGGTTTACTTTCCTTCAAACCATGCCAAACATTTGGGCTTGGAACGGTTGCGTATAGACATGGAGTACTTCAAATCACTCGTGCACCTCTACATCCCAAATACGACTAAGATATTCTACTTTGCAACATTCAGTGAATTCGAGTCGAAACGCAAAGGGAAAAAGTGGGTAAATGCCACTTTTGGGAACATGCTTGCCGCTGAAAAAATCGACAGAATTAATCATCTAATGGCTGATGTACTTCTCGATGACTTTCTAAACACGAGCCAGAATGCTTACCCTTTCTTGGATATGGTGTCAGTCAGTCGTACTCTCGTGAATTGGAGTCTTGACGGTGTCCACATGAGACCACAGTGGTATGCTGCGGCTATGTCCATGTTCTGGGAAACTCTGTGCAACAGTGTCAGGTTAAACGCATTCTAAATTTAATATATCATTCAAATGTGTCAATTAGACAGTTCACCCAGCGTCCCACTTGTTTGACAACGACTCTGAAAACGACTCATCGTTTCTTATTAGATCTCGATGAAAATAACAAAGCGGATTCAATTTGAACACAATGTTGATGCAGGTCACAGGTCATCGCTAATACCCTGAAAACATGTTTGTCTCTGGTGACAAGTCCATGAATAACGTCGGTTTCGGTCTACAGGGCACAGCTACTTGGACATGCAAGGAACCTCAAGATTTTTTTAGGTAGACATGTTTATTTTTTCTCGTTCGTCAAACGAACGTCAAATCTCGTTCGACAGATGACTTCAAACTAAATAGGGTTTCATTTTGACATCCAGTCAACGTTTCGCAGCCCAAATACTTTTTAAACTATCGTCCTGAAACAAACACCACTGATTTTGTAATAATGGACCTCGCCGACCCCAGAGCCGTCTCAAACAATATTAAACAGTACCACATATTATTCTCTCAATGAGAAAAATTAGAGACGATATCTCAAAACAAACTGAAGTTCTCATCCGGAAACCACAAATAAAATGAAACAAAACATTTCAAAAAATCGTCCCGAATTGCACTGATGATTTTCTAAGCAGGTTGGTGATAGATTTCGAATCTTCTTTCATAGACATGACATGTCATGCTATCTTTGCCGTGTCTGAAAATGATGTCGCTTGAATAGCTTGGAAGGCACGAAATGTAGGCAACAAACACATCAAAAGGGACCAACATACACACATAGTGATCATTATATCTTCAGTTATTGTGGTGGATCTGACCTTGAATTTGACCTCAAAAGACTTTGAGTGATGAAATTCAAGTTCACGTATGAGCAGAAATGTATGATCTGGTTTCTGTACACAATCATTTTGAGCTGGTTTTGACACGTCAAATAAAACCTGCATTGCAATCTGGCCAAAAAGTAATAAAAAACTCCGAATTCCCAAAAAATCTCACTCAGAAACGGAAATATAACTGAAGGAGTTCTGCAACCGTCTGATAAAAGTCATCAATGTAGGTATCAATCTATTACCACAAAGTAACGCGAAAAGATTGTCATAGACAGGGAAGTTACGAATGTCATGGAATTGTGCATGGACAAAGGAGAGAGTCTGGATGGAAATTTGAAACTGTCATGACTCAGGATTAACTGGACTATTTGTTTGATGATTCCATGGGCGAAGATATTTGAATGTGTTACTGAACCCATGTAATATGCTACTAGTATATGATTCGTAGGGTTATGCAGTGCTTTGCATGTAGTTCCATTGGACACCTGTTGCACATACTAGATTGTGAATTTGGAACAAAGGAAATGCAACAAGCGGTACTTTGCTATATAACACATAACACTGCGTGAAAAATCATCTTTACAATGTATTTACATTCGGGAAAGGTATACGAATGGCAGCATTTACATCGCCTTTAAAAACATTTACAATTCCCTGAACAAGAAAACGCAAAGGTAGTCAAGGTTGTATTTACAAGTTCATCCCAGATAGTAATGGCACAATTTACAAAATCCATACAAGGTCCGCAGATGTGACCTTTTATATATGGAAAGATGATGGCGATGTGTATGTAAAGCCGATGGATATGTACAACGAGGTCTTGTAATGATATGTAAATGTATTGGTGGTTACTGCATATATATGGAAAGGTGATGTTATTTTATTACAAGGTCACATTTCATTCGTATTAAATTTACAATTATACAAGGATGGATACAAGAGTTGATCATTAATGACAACTTCAGGTCATATTTTCGCTAACGTAAATGTACAAAACGGTTGAAAGATGATATGTGGGCAATTGTAAAGGTATAGACTAGATATGACAAGATGATATATCCATTCACGTAAAGGTATCTATTCATTTTGGAAATACTGTCTTTTTGGCATTTGGAATGGTACAGGCATGTTTGAATGTATGACCTGATAGTTTATGTAAAGATGCAAATCGATCAGTTCAGGTCATCATTTTATTGATGTAAATGTGTAACCAGATATGTTCATATCACATTTCCAATCACGTCAATGCATCCCTTTACTTGGCAATGTTACCTTTTATTATTTGCAAATGTATTAATTTTATAAGAATATGTGACCCTTTCTTCCATTTACATGCACCACTATATACCACTATGTCGCCTTTCCATTTTTGTAAAGAGGTCAATCTGTTTGGAAATATGATATCTTGGTATTCGTAAAGGTATCAACATGTTTGAAGGTACGACCTGATATTATATGTAAATATGTATAAATTTCAGTTCATTTCCACATTGTGTTGAATAAAATGCACAACCAGGCCTGCTCAGATCACACTCCCTTTAACTGAAATACTTCATTGTATTTGGAAATTTCATCTTTTGGAATTTGTAATGGAGTGAATATGTTTTGACCGATGACCTGAGATTATGTAGAAACGTGCAAAAAGGCTGATTCGTGTTATATTTGCATTTAATCAAATGTGGAACTGGATCCGTTCAAATCATATCTCTGCTCACGTATATGTGTAACATCTTTTGGAAATGTTAACTTTTGTTATTTTGAGTGCAGACCATCATCACATACATTCGCGAAAAACATGATAACTCCGATCGGGGTGTAAACATTTATTTTCACGTGTATCATAGACCCCTGAAAACATTTGTCTCTAATTTGGATACAGAAATATCTGAGGAAGTAATATGACATGGCGTTTTCTTATATTTGGCCAGAAGCCGTAGTCCAATGTCAGCCAACATTATATTACTAGAAGACAAATATGAAAAGATAACTTTTGACAATTTATCCATGCGGCCAAGGATGCGCGCCGGCGTCGTTGGGCATCTTTTCGAGCGATGGTTGCCCTGTTCTTCAGACTTGTCGAGGCCTGTTCTAGATATTCAGCATCTAAATCCACTTTCAGGCGATTGGATGTCTCGTTCTGCCAAGCAGGAAGACGATTCACCAGTACGTTGTCTCCGTCACCGTCCTCGTCGCCCAACATTAGGGCTGGAACGTGAACTGCCTCAAATGCGCGTTCGTGGCCGCGTGGTGTCGACGCTGGCTCTGAGAAATAGACAACCAATTTTGTTAGGCAAGACGGCCAGTCCGTCGCACGGCCCAAGTATCATACACTGCGCCTTAATACTACTCGTCCACTAAATGAATGCCATTTAATCCGTCTATCACCTTTTTAATCCTTATTGAATATAGAGGAAGGCGCAGTGTATGATACTTGGGCCCGTCGCACTATCGTGTCTGAGTGATGATTTGTCGTATTATCGGGATATCACCATTTCACATGTACAAGGACAATGAATACAATGAATGAAATGAAGTAATGATAATGTTATGTTTTCGATTCAATTTACTTACCCAACAGGTCAGTTGAAGACTTTATAATTTATATTATTGACATGTATAAGCGCGATACATTTACTTCGCATGCAATACCCGGTACCCGGCGAATTATTTGTACTTACTTGTCCATAAGACCCACACTTCAGAATAAACGCACTCCTTTGCATCCTGGAAGGCATCGTGAACAGCGGTCTGAAAAAAAAGACAAATAACGTATATACATGTCTAAGTGGTGAGACTGCTCAGTCTTATACATACAGGCTTTGATTATTTACCCGATCATTGTATACAAGTGTTAAGTTTTGACACATAACACAGACCTATTCTAGTACCTGTTTGAGCCTTTTCGGAGAACTTGTGCGGCGGAGGTTTGATCTGTCATTCGTTCTCTCATGTTCGGTAGTCCTATCAACTGTCGATATGCTACCTTAATCGGCATTATCCCCGTACTCCATCATGGATAAGCATTCGGATTCGTCGAATCACTCATCCTTGTTTTGCAAAAAAAAAAAAAAATCGTGTCGTGCCGAAAGCACCAGCGAAAAATTTGCTGGAATTTAATGTCGAATTGTTTTCGATAGAATAAACTGAGCATACATCTCACACTCTTTGTCGCGGTGTATATGCCTGGCGACTGAACAGTCGAATAACTGGATATTGTATACACTATTTTGTTTGCCCAGAGAGACATGTAATGAGAGTTCGCAGACAACGGATACTAGATATGATATACAATGCCCTGATTGGTTGTAGAGCTGTAGGGGGCGGAGCTCAGATGAATTTATCGCCGAAATTAGTTTTATTCCACACGCCGCTCATATTTAGGAACAAGAAAGTTAGCCTTATTAACTGTGTTCGAAATTGTAACTTGTTTATAACTGAATGTGATTATTAGCTGTAAGATAATTGAGCTTTCTAATAATATTCTTTATTGCACTCTTCATTACTCATTATATTGTTTCCAAATGTCCGTGCTTCAGCGCGTCTCCCATCTGATATACGGGATTATTTAACAGATTCTTCCTAATTTACGTACAAAGACACGTCGTGTACCCCCCCCCCCCCCTTATTTACCTTTTGTCTTTTTGACTGATCAATTTTAAAACTAAGCTCGGTGATTTCCTCTAAAAACTCCGGGCTGTGCCGTGTATCTCAGATAATTTGAAATATAACCTATCCGGGATTTAGGTGAAATATACGACTAACAAATATAGCATTATCCGGCCTATTATTGTTTTGATGATGCATAAAGGTTGTATCAAGAATGATTGAATGAATCACGCATACGAACTGTTATTCATACAGCAATTGCTGGTACATACAATAAATTTGAAAGCGCTGTGAGCTTCTTTGCGAGAATACACGTGGAAACATACACAGAAGTGCGCAATAAATTAAGTTGGGTCAATACATGTATGTGCAAAGTGATACACGAAGACACCGTAACAATATCAATTTCTAACTTGCATGATGCAATTAGCGCAAAAGATCTTGGAGATGGAAGATAAGTTAAATGACCGAATTGTTATTTGAAGATCACGGGTGGGGGAAATTTCTGATAACAATCAACTGTAGCATAATTAATTCATTTGTATCAAGTTTAATCAAAGCCTGATGACTGACCAGCCATGAATTTTTAAAATGATAATGGAAGATAAGTTAAATGACCGAATTGTTATTTGAAGATCACGGGTGGGGGGAATTTCTGATAACAATCAACTGTAGCATAATTAATTCATTTGTATCAAGTTTAATCAAAGCCTGATGACTGACCAGCCATGAATTTTTAAAATGATAATCCCGATGAAAATCATAAGAGTACTGAAATCGTGCTTTTATAACAATTACTGTACCATTGATATGCCATTGTTTTACATTAATTTATTTCACATGACATTCATTTGATATGTGCTTATTCATGGGGACACAAGGGCTATAAGGCTGAATAATTATCTGGTCGATTGATTCATTGGTAGCTTCCTAATGTAAAGAAGAAAATCCTTATCATAAAACTATTCACGTTGGCATGTTCCGCCACATAGTAGCATGGCGAATCAATGTTACTTCTGTGATCAACGCGGCAATTAAGACAATGACGTAAGTGCTAATTGACTCGTCGTTGGTGTTGTGATATTACAAGATACATTCTCTATGCTACTAGTTTGTGTATTGAGAATGGTATGCGCAGGCACGTGTATAATTACATATGGTCCCAGCACTAAAGCTGTTAATTGCAATTAAGCTCGATTCAAGTATTGCCCACGAACGGAGACGAGAACAAGATACACATCAATAGTACACCGTTTGATCACGCTAAAACTTAGCGAGAACTCTCATATAGTATAGTTCACATTTTTATCACAAACTATCACTATCAAACTATACCTGCAATTGATTGTATTCACTCAACAGAACGAAAAACAGTTTACGTGTAGATGGAACGGCAGAACAGAATAATAGGTAACATTTTGTGAATAAAAAGATACTTTCAATTCGGCATGTTGTGTAAATGATGGAAGTTTGTTCCAGACTCTTGGACCCGCGAAACTGATCGCTAGTGTGGTAACCTTTGTATTTGCTGAGCTCATTCGAATATTTTGGCCATTCCTGACAACACGTTATGTAGGCGAAATCAGAATGTTCATATATAGATATATGCATTAAGAATGTACTGCTTATAAGCAGAAACTAAACGAATGCCATTTAATCTGTCTGTCACCTTTTTAATCCATACTGAATACAGGGAAATATATATTGTAATATAGGGAGCGCAGAATATGATACTTGGACCGAGTACCTTGTATTGAGAAATAAATAGGAAAATGATACACCAAAATGACACATGACATTTGGTCAAAGAAGCAGTCTCGATTGGTGATCCTTGATGACCATAGCATTATGTCACTCTATAGTATATTATGGTATGGAATGGATGTGCGCAAATTCATGATTTTGTTTGCTTCATACACACTCTTTATGTGTGTATAACGATTAGATGTTATAAATTTCATATGACAGTGACACCAAGCGCCTTGTGTTCACTTTTTAAAACATGGCCATTTTCCAGGACTGCTTTCATCATTATAACTCGCCGCAGTTAGAAAGCGATTGGATCTAAATATCTCGCCGCACCATGCAAAACAAAAGAACGCAGGCTGCAATTGAAGGTCTATTCCTTTAGAGTAACCAAAACTTCTTTTGTGTTGCTGGTTATTGAAAACACATGTGTGGCTCATAAATGGAGAAGCTCGTATCCCTTGCCTGATAAGCCACCTAATGCAAACAACGTGCACGTTGTATAGCAAGATATATGTTCTATATCAATATATGTATCAATATAAATGTAGTTGTCTAACTATTATGTTCCTGAAGCGGTTCCTGAATGCGCTGCAGCGGCGGCCGGGGGTCGGGGTCGGTGCAGGGGCCGGGGTGTGTGTGTGTGGAGGGGGGGGGGGGGGGAGGGGTGGAGATTTCCGACCCCCGTGCTTTAGGCTGCTTTAATCAGTTAGAGTGAGATATCAAATACGGAAGCCCGTAGAGGCCAGAATATGAAAGGTGTGAAAATATATTTATCTGGCGGCCGCCACTTAATTATCTGGCGGCCGCCACTTAATTATCTGGCGGCCGCCACTTAATTATCTGGCGGCCGCCACATAATTATCCGGCGGCCGCCACTTAATTATCTGGCGGCCGCCACTTAATTATCTGGCGGCCGCCACATAATTATCTGGCGGCCGCCACATAATTATATGTAGGACGTGGCTTGAAATATGAGGAGATTCTTGTAAAGCAATATACATATAGCTAATTAGGCCCTAGTATCCAAATAAAAGTCGTGACATACTGTATTAATGACTATACTGTTTTTAATGAGACAATGATATATTGGGTATTGTGGGGAGGGAGGGTTGGTTTTTGACATGCAAATTATTCAACAAAACTTAACTTTCACACTTAGCATTATATAGGGATCATCAATGAATTCATGTTATTTGTTGTGGCCATGGCAACTGGGCCCTCTGCAATTATGGTTGCTACCATCGATATATAGGTTAAAGGAAACAAATAAAAACAGTGCATATTCGATGGTGGTGACAAATATTCGTCAAATTATCTTATTAATATTGTGTGTTCCTTCTTTTCTTAGTGTTTCTCCCCTATGGATTATGTATTGAAAGTTGCCCTATGGTCCATAATACCAATCAATGACATGAAAATATGTACATTTCATCCCCCAAACAAATATTCGTTAATTTTATTGAGGTATCTCGGGCCATATATGTTACAATATAAATCGGCATTGACCGATCAGAGACACTTTGCATGTTACTGACGCGCACCACTCCTATGGGATGCTGGTATTCGGAGAGGGGGGGGGGGGGGGGGAGAAGATTTATTTTTAAATCCCGAGTTAGTAACTTGATAATATCGACTTAGTATATCGATAATGTATCTCAAATAAAATGTAAATTTTATTTTATTTTAAAATGAATTTCTATGGATAGACCAAAATGCTGTGTTAAAGCACTAAATAAGTGGCGGCCGCCAGATAATTATGTGGCGGCCGCCAGATAATTATGTGGCGGCCGCCAGATAATTAAGTGGCGGCCGCCAGATAATTAAGTGGCGGCCGCCAGATAATTAAGTGGCGGCCGCCAGATAATTATGTGGCGGCCGCTAGATAATTATGTGGCGGCCGCCAGATAATTAAGTTGCGGCCGCCAGATAATTAAGTGGCGGCCGCCAGATAATTATGTGGCGGCCGCCACTTAAATATATTTTCACACCTGGCACTAACGGTCTTCCGTAATCAAATGAACATTATGTGCAAAAAACGTTCATTGAATCAATTAACATGTCATTTCAAGACGGAAAATTACGCAAACCACAGCCAACTGTATATCTACATGTACTAGCGCTAAAACCCCTTATTATTGGCAATGTCATTTAGGAAAAAAAAGCTAGCTAACAAATATACAATAGTATTAGGCAATTTAAACATATTGTGACTGATCGCGATCATTGAGGTGTATAATGGCATGAATATGACATGGACTAATAATTAAAACTTAGGCAACCGCCTTACGGCGAATACGAACGGTGGATGCACTGACAAACCTATCAATATGTTTTTATGTGGGTGATCTCCTTGAGAAATATAGAATATTTTCTTTTTAGATGTCCACGCATGTGAAACCGTTATGACGAAAAATATCGCTATGATTAATGTATAATTATGCTAATTGTTGTATACAATGTATACAAATAACAAACTAGCACACACTCTATAATTTGTTGAGATAATACTACCCAACTGGATACGCTCAATTTATAGATGTCCTATTTCCACAAATGAAATTT
This sequence comes from Terebella lapidaria, assembly GCA_949152475.1. NCBI lineage: Eukaryota > Metazoa > Annelida > Polychaeta > Terebellida > Terebellidae > Terebella > Terebella lapidaria. The sequence goes on along the minus strand of OX424569.1, from coordinate 28,786,380 downwards.
TTAGAAATCGATTGTTACTTAATATTTTGTTCAGTATTGCGGTCCGAGTAGGCGGCCGCACAGCATCTTTTCACCGATGGCACACAGTTATTTTTTCTGAGTTACTTAGGTCATATTTACTGATTACAAAAATGCAATACAAGTATACAATCTTTGCTGATCACATTGAAGGTCGCATACCAAGTATATATAATAGGATCTCTTTTGATCATCAAATGGCGTCACTTTCAATTTCTAACGAAAAAAAGATAATTGCTAGTTTTACTGATTTCACTCTGGTACAGAACACATGCCTATTCGCCTTTACGATTCGTGTAAAGGTTAAACACATTTCCGAAAAAGGAAAGGCGTAGTAAATGTATTATTATATAGTTTTTGTAAATACAACACTTGGTGCATAGCTTATGTTCGTTACTTTACAACAACTTTTCGATCTTTATCATTGCATTTACAATGACTTTTGTTCGCATTACATTTACTTTCATGGAAAGGTATTGAGAAAGGTCATCCATAGTTATTTACAATGTATTTACATGTACAGTGTATTTTGTAAAGATGGATTTTCGCGCAGTGTAACAAATTAAGGTTAGAGTCTGATTTCTGACATGACTCGAGTTCCCGGGGGGAAAAAACCCCGACGTTGCGACCCTCGAAATCTGGTTATATTGATGGTAATAGGTTCATACATGAATATCAAAATAGCTAAATTTGCCATTGGCAAGGTTGGTAAATTTTCTGATAATGCCTTTTATCACACACTATAAACTGCAATGCTAAAGGACTCCGAAAGGTGTGATAACCTTTTCTGTATCAACCTACTTCAAATTAATCTGTATCACTCGCTGACCCACACCGGGCCGAAACTACTTTCTCACCGCGGATTACGTAAAGTCCGTTATTGCGTAAAAGCACAATGTGATGTCCTATGAAAACGATTCTAGTAACCTAGAGTTACTTACCGAGCCCAGACTTGAGATTTTTCGGACATCACATGCATATTCATGAATATAAAAAATTAATTTATTCATTTATTAATGATCATTCACAATGTTCGTTGATAACGACGGTATTTAATATCATATCTGAATAGTAGTGTGTGATAAAATAAAAACCACGCTCGTGTGTTTTCCGCAAAAAGATATCGGTCTCGTTTGGTCTGGCGGATGAACACAGAATACACTCGTCCTTCGGACTCGTGCATCCTGAATTCATCCGCCAGACCAAATTCGACCGATATCTTTTTGCGGAAAACACACTCGCATGGTTTTATATATAGAACACAATATATCAAGCTACCCAAAGTCAGGCTCACATTCACAACCTCATACACTGATGTCTAACATAGAAACAGCCTCAGTTTTGAGGTTACCTTATTAGCATAAGCCCCCGTTGCTATGATAAACACATGACGTCATATAACCACGGAACGTTATGGGAACCACGTGACCGTAAGTAGCTCATGTCCTTGTATATTATATCCTTACTTTTTTTTATTGTTTCAATTTTCATTGCAGCATTGTCATTCCGTGTTGTCGGTGTATTTATATATTGTATTTTCTGATATCATTTGTTTTGTTACAGCAACATAATAAAATATAAACGTGCATTCTTACTAAATTAACATGTTTGATTTCATAATGATCTACATACAATACACAAAAAATATATTATTAGACTGTCACGCAATATACAACTAGTAAAAACCCATGTTTATATTTCCGACTAAGATTACCTACAAACACATACTACACACTACATACAACAACGAGACAATCAGAGATTGCAGACCCTCGCCCTTCAGATTTAGTCACTAAAATTAGGCGATAATTGAGAGTTTTGGTCTTAAGACCATCGGTTGTACGCCATACGATTGGGAATTGGCCAAAGAAAAATACAAAAATAGGTTGAAGATTTAATATTGATTAGAACCGGAGTTATAGCCAATTATGTGATTTTCTTTTTTCCGTTGCCATGGCAACCGTTTTCTGAGCCACTACCATAGCACTCCAGCCCTATAAATTTCAAATCGATCGGACCGTTTGCCTTTGAGTTATGAGCGCAGACATTTGCACTGAAACGTCGCTGGCCAAAAATAACTGAAATCGTGACCCCCAATTTTTCGACATCGGGCGATAATAGAGAGTTTTCGTCGTACGACCATCGGTCGTGCACCAAACGATCGGCAGTTGGCCAGAGAAAAATACAAAAATAGTTGGAAAAATTAATATCAAGTAAAATCGGAGTTAGAGCCAATGATGTGAATTTGTTTTTTCCGTTGCCATGGCAACCGTTTAAATCAGATTTTGGTAAAATTTTGAAGGGACTGAGCCACCACCATAGCACTCTTGCCCTATAAATTCCAAATCGATCGGACCGTTCGTCTTTGAGTTATGAGCGCGGACATTTGCACTGAAACGTGGCTGGCCAAAAAAAAACGAAATCGTGACCCCCAATTTTTCGACATCGGGCGATAATAGAGAGTTTTCGTCGTACAACCATCGGTCGTACACCAAACGATCGGGAATTGGCCAAAAAAAAAAAAAAAATAGTTGGAAAAATTAATATCAAGTAGAACCGGAGTTAGAGCCAATGATGTGATTTTCTTTTTTTCCGTTGCCATGGCAACCGTTTCCATTCGATTATGGTAAAATTCTGAAGAGACTGAGCCACCACCATAGCACTCTTGCCCTATAAGTTTCAAATCGATTGGACGGTTTGCCTCTGAGTTATGAGCGCGGACATTTGCACTGAAACGTCGCTGGCCAAAAAAATTCGAAACCGTGACCCCCAATTTTTCGACATCGGGCGATAATAGAGAGTTTTGGTCATACGACCACGGGCCATATATCAGATGATCAGGAATTGGCCATAGAAAAATACAAAATTAGTAAGAAAAAATTATCTTGATTAGAACCGAAGTTATGGTCAATTATTGATTTTTACATTTTCCGTTGCCATGGCAACAGTTTTTGTCCGATTTTGACCAGATTCGAGGAGGACCGAGCCACTGAGATACCGCTTCATCCCTATCAGTTTCATGTTGATCGGACCATTCTCCTTTGAGATATGCGCGCGGACAGACAGACAGACAAACAAACGAGAGCCCCTAGGGCACCCACTTGCCGGAATGCATACTCATGTGCTTCTGTACGAATAATACTTTCCGATATATAGCCCCATTTTGATAATTGACGTTATACGTCATGACGTCATTGACGTTGCATGTAGCGTGTTGAAACTCGGTATATGGCTGGGTATTGATATTCCACATACATTCTCACAATTAAAGTTTGATACCTTCAAATTTGGGAACACTGTGGATGTTTGAAAGTTTGCTGAAAAGTCGAAAATTGGTATGACAGGCCTTACGTTTATGATGTCATAGCGGAAGATCTATCATAGCGAAAAAGCATCGGATAGTACTCTACTAAACCAGAATTCAACGAGATTTCCAATGGTGCAATCCGTTTCTCTGTACAACTAATATTTTCCGATATAGAGCCCCATTTTCAAAATTGACGTTTGACGTCATGACGTCATCATCGTTGCACGTAACGTCTTGAAACTCAATACATGACTGGATAATAACATTCCAATTAAGTCCTCAAGATTACAGTCCAATAACTTCAAATTTGAGAACACTGTGGATGTTTGAAAGTTTGCTGAAGTCGAAAACTTGGTATGACAGGCCTTACGTTTATGACGTCATAGCAGAAAGTCTATCATGGCGGAGAAGTATCGGACAGTACTCTCCTAAACCAGAATTCAACGAGCTTTCTAATGGTGCAATCCGCTTTTCTTTACGACAAATACTTTATGACATATAACCCCATTTTCAAAATTGACGTTTGACGTCATGACGTCATCATCGTTGCATGTAACGTCTTGAAACTAAATACATGACTGGGTGATAATAGTCCGAATAAGTCCTCAAGATTACAGTCCAATAACTTCAAATTTGAGAACACTGTGGATGTTTGAATGTTTGCTGAAAAGTCGAAAATTTGGTATGACAGGCCTTACGTTTATGACGTCATAGAGGAAAATCTATCATGGCGGAAAAGTATCGGACAGTACCCTTCTAAACCAGAATTCAACGAGCTTTCCAATGGTACAATCCGCTTCTCTGTACGACGAATACTTTCTGATATATAGCCCCATTTTGAAAAATGACGTTTCACGTCGTGACGTCATTGACGTTCAACCGATCCAAATTAAACTTCGGAGTATGATGGATGATATCACCATGTATAGGTGTGCTAAATTTCAGAGGTGTCGGTTCAAATTTGACTGTTCTGTGAATTTTTGAAAATTCGCCAATGATGAGAGATAGGGATTTTTTGAGTTTTCAAGAATTTTTGGTGACGTCATCAATGGATCGATTTTTTCCAAAAACGTGCGGTCTCGTCCTTGGGCGAATACCTATCTATAAAAAAAATTTCGGGACGCTAGCTCAAAAACTGTGGACGCTAGAGGGCGCACAACCAAACACACACACAAACAAACACATAAACAAACCAACTGACCAACATACTTGCCGAAATCGAAGATTCCGGCAAGTAACAAACAAGCAAACAAACAAACAAACAAATGAACCGACATAGTCGACTAACTTGCCGGAATAGCTGGCAATGACCTTGAACTTTTACCAAAGACTTTGAATTTTTTGCAAAGTTGATGCATCTGGTTATTTTAAATATGAGTAATGGCATTTTTCTAGATTTTGTATAGTTGATGGAAAACATTGAAAAAAGTATTATATTTCTTTCCTAGCATAAGCAGTTTGTGGTCATGAAAGACTGATATGATTCGGATCTTTTGTGACGTCATCAATAGAGCTATTTTTCTCAAAATCATTCTGTCAAGAGCCATTATCCTACAGAATATCTACATCAAATTTGAAAAGAATCAAGCAACAAATGTGGACGCTATGAGTATGAAAAGACAAACAAATGAAATTTTCTCCAATTTTCCGTCATAAAAAGGTCAATTAGGCCATTACCACTGCAATTATTGAACTAATATTTGTCAAATAGCTTCAGTAGGTATCCCCAATACTTACCAGAGCACCGGATCAACAATAATCATAAATGGTTTATGCATCTCATGTAAACAATCAATTGAAGTATGATAAAATCACGTTTCACGTCATTATGACGTCATATGACGTCAGATTCCAAAAATAAGAACATATATCGAAACTACTCCCGAAGACCTTTCAAACGAGTTACTACTCGATATTTTCGCGAAAGGTCAAGGTCAAGGTCATTTTTTGGGTCAACTTCGACCTCAGGCGCTTGCAAAGGCTATCGGCCATACGCCTTAGGTGTAAATACAAAAGTTGATAGGCTAAGTGAGTGCAATACTGTGGATTTACTTTCGTGTCTCTATCTTGCTTACTTCCTGAGATATAGTGACCTACATGGTTTTCACTTGCGGGTCAATATTGACCTTGACTTCCGACCTTTGACCTTGAAATTTCGCGGAACAAAAGAACTCGTCCTTGGCTATAAACAGGTGTATCATTAGATTTTTACGCACATTATTGACGCTTTAATCAGCATGGACAGCTTGTAACATGCAATTTCGCTTATAATGGGAACGATTTCGTTGCCATAGAAACGTCAATTACGTCATAACGGATTGACCGATCGCGCTAAAAATTGACATTGACCATAAGGGACCGGTCCGACATCGTTTCCAAGCATCAGATCGAAAATCGGAGGAGGTGACCTCCAAGGTCAAATATTCGACCTCAGGCGAACTTCTCAAGGTCAAGGTCAAATGTCAAGGTCGAGGTCACAAAAGATAGAACTCGAGTATATCTACCATATGCACTTGATTTGAAGTCTCTACGACAATTAGAACTGGAGTTATGGCCACTTATGTGTTTTCGACGTTTTGCTTGACCTTGACCTTGACCTTTGACCTAGACTCACCAAAAGTGTGCGGTGCCTGCCTATTATCCTACAGATTACATACCCCAAGTAACGTAACAATCACCGTACAATTGCGACCTGTAGAGCACTAACAGATAAACAATCAATCAATCAATCAAACCAACTGACCAACATACTTGCCGAAATCTTTAGATTCCGGCAAGTAACAAACAGACATACAAACGGACAGACCCAATTGCAATACCCTCGCCCCCCTACGGGGCGAGGGTAATGAATAACAAAGAAGACTTTATCATCATTATTTGAATTGGCCTATACATTTGGATTAAATATAACCGACGGATTGGTAGGTTCAGATTTATTATTGGTACTAAACTTGCATAGTATTAATATTTATAAAAAAAACAATGTTTGTTGGGCTGTGTTTCCAACCAAATTTGATATCAGTAAAGTGTCGGAAGAGTGGATATGAATATCATGTATATCATGTAACATTTACATGGTGTGTGTCCGGTACATTGATGTAGACGTTTTAGCAGAAGTAATTCATATTTCAGTCGTAGATGAACGTCAGTGAATTTGCTATATATATTTAAAGTTCAAAACTAGAAGTGAAGGACTGTAAGCCTTGTGATCATGTTTGTACCCTCTGTATACAAAATTAGCCGTGTACAAGCTCTCTAACATTCACCATAGGAAGGCATACGGGTTCGTCATGACGGTTCCGTGAAGGCTAGTCGAGGCTATTACATCGACGACATGTACACGTACGTTGCGTTATGATTTGTGTATGTGTCATGTGAATATCTCATGACTGAATCTGAATTGTTTTTAAATGGTACAACCTCTTAGCTTTTTCTGCAGCCAAAACCTGTTTGATGTTCTCAGAAAAATGAGTTCTTGGAAAAAATAAGAAATCATTGAAAACAGAGTTTTCATTAAAAAAACAACAAATAAAATGTCTTAATATTTGATAAAAAATAATGTCACACCTCGATCTCGATAAAAAATAAACAGAGCAATAAACACATTCTACCCGTATGTGTTTATTGTTCTGTTTAAGGATATAATTGACTGTTCCAATACATTTATTACATTCACATGACTAAATGTTACAATATCAGTCCGATGTGATGTTGATAGCGTAGTTTAGTAAAATCGATTATTTTTTCCAGTAGCCTATTTTGATGATCCACCTTTTTAAAAGGACAAATATATCGATTATTCAGTACTAATATTGACAATAACACCATAGGCGGGCGCAAACCGTCAGTTCAATACCATTTATTGACAATTGCAATTAGTAAATTATGCATCATAACGAAAAACAATTTCAAAATGGGATGTTTGATGCGAGTCGTAAACTAATACAAATGGCAAACTTCCCGACTGATATCAACTTTTTCTGGCATGATAACACATTTTTAGCACAAATAATTTGTCAGGTAAACAGCTGGGGTCTAAAAAATTGTAGGAATGTTTCAAACTGAAGAACCCAAGATGGTCTTCCATTGAAGGCGACAATGCAAACGTGAAGTATCGATTTGAAAACTGTGAATTTTTTGTTTAACCACATGTTGGGGTTCGGAAATTCGAACAACACATTGTGCAGAGGTCCAAACGGTTGAGGAGTATTTCGTTTATTGGCATTTTCAATGCGACTAAACTGCCTTTGGCAATATGGAAAACATGACATTAATTTGTGACAGTTATGAATGGACAAGTGGATGAACAGGTTCATGCGATACAACCGGGGGATATAATATACCAAACGGATATTGTGATGTAAAGCGTGAGTAATGTTTTTGTAATGACCAATGCCGGGTTAAAAAGCGGAGATTATATATTTTTAAATAAATGGCGCCATAACCATAGCTGTAGCAGTATTGGTGGCGGCTTTTGCTTTTCAAGTAATTTTAAACTCCAAAATCGACAACGATGCATGTCACATTAACACATATAAAAAGTGTGGAACTGGTCAGTCAATGTGATCACACGAATCGAATTGAAGCGGGCGATAAACAACTGCTTGTTTTGCTTTTTTTTCCTCCTACGATTGTAGCGTTGTGTTAGTTGAGCATTGGAAAGGCACCGCCCGGCTGCTTTCGCCAAACTTGAGAAGAATTGCACTGTAAGATCCTATCATAAGCACCACCTGTGGCATAAAATGAACAATATAGAACGCAAAAATGTGATGGTATATGAGCTATGTTACACAGTCTTTTGTATTGTACACCTAGAGATCGCAATAATATTGTGGATATAATATAAACATGGTGAACGAATTGAGCAAGAAGCATATTTTACCGGTTAAGGTAGTCCGCTCCAAACAGTGAGGGGAGAGGGTCAAAGAGTTTTTCAAAATAAATAACTGTGTCAACATTATCTGGAGCTTCAAAATGATATATGTTATAGAGTAACTATTCAGCATCCTAGAACAGAAAAGAAAATAGGGGGTCACCGTATCCGTTCTCATGGAAAACAAGATGCAAGATGTGAATATGGACGAAAAAATGTGCAAAAATGTCAGAATTTATGTCATTTTAGGTAAATGTGTGTGATTTTGATCGAATATGTAGAAGAAACGAGCACGGTGACCCCCTATTTTCTTTTCAGTGTTAGGATGCTGATCATTTACTCTATAAAATAATGTCATTTTGAAGAGATAATATTCAAGAAATGACTTTTAAATTTTGATTCTCCGTTACCTCCATGTTTGTAGCGGACTACGTTAAAACAAATGAACGCAACAACGAGTATACCGAATGACACAACCTTTTTATATTTATTTTCAGCAAAGTAATCGATATATGTTGCATGTATAAGTTGAATATATACTCTGATTTTTCTAACTTGTTTACACCGGTTTCTGACGATATCTTTGCGATGCTAAATGGTATCGTTCCAGAACTTTGCATACTTCACATCGGAGACAAACGGCAATCTTCTACCAAATTTCAGACTTCTATCGCAATAATTGAAGAAGTTGGCAATCTACCACAATGTTAAATTTCGGCCAAAAACGGGATCTCGAGAATCTGAGCTTATTCGAGGATGTGATCCTGTTTACATCCACCAGGATTCGAAGTATTGTTGTAATTACAGACCGAATGACACATTAGGGTGTATTCTACACAAACATGATGATTTTGAAAGATCGCACTACTACAAAACCGATCAAATACACGAAATTATGTGCGGACCCAGAAATTAAATGACGTGGCTAAATTTAACATAGGGGTAGATTGCCAACTTTTTCAATTTTTGTGCTAAAAGTCTGAAATTCGGTAAATAATTGCCGTTTGACTTCCAGATGAAACATGCCAAGTTATGGAACGATAGTATTTAGCATCACAAAAATTTCAGCGAAAAACTGTGTAAACGAGTTAGGAAAATCAGAGTATAGTCTCGTACCATCTTCGCCGCAAATTTGTTGACGTAAAATAAGTTCCAGCCTGTTATTCCAATATATCCTTCGCGAAGACGATTGTAAAACGTCATAAGCTGACACAATAAATTTGTCAATGGCAATCACACATGTAAATCATCACATATATAGGGTCTACCATGCAAAGCTACAAACAAATATGTCGTTTGCCCATCGTTAGTATCAAATAAGTCATATATTATCAATGTCCAATATGACAAGAACGGGTTTATCGATTAACAAAGCGAGGCAATGACTGCACATTTCATTGGGACAAATCTTTTGCTGTTACATAAATTCTTTTTTATAAGTGCAAACGGGGGAACTTGTTGTTACCTGTAAGCTTTTGAGTATGTCCCATGACTGGCCAGTGAGATCCCAGTTATACAGGTAGGACTTGCTCACTGTGGCCTGGTAAACGGCATATAAACATGTTTTTATAAGGTATTATAAAAATTTACCGTGACATTACTGGCCTAGATCCTGGACTCTATTAACCCATTGTCATGGAAAAAATAATAAACCACATCAAAGTATGCTATTCATTAGTGACCCGTATATTGAAGTGCATCAGTTTCAAATCGGGTAAACCCATATCTTCGAATGGTTAATATCCTACCGTTTGTCAATTAGAGTGCATATAATGAGTATTATCATATCATTAGTCAGACAATCATAATATCCTGAATTATCGAATTGCATTGGCAGCATATTACCTGTATATTCAAGCGTGTTCCAACATAGACGATGGCAAAGAGTAAACACAAACTAACGATGAGGAGGATCAACATCATTCCTACGATCTCGATGAACGAATCCTCGTCGTGAAATAGACCCATAGTCATCACCATTGAGTAGATGATGAAGGAACTTATCGGTATCACGGTCACAAAAACGAATAGGATACTGGGACCGAAACACCTGGAGAATATGTAGATAAAGAGGGGATGGTGGGATTTTCATTTTCAATTGGTGAGAATGTAGGGAGTAAACTGATTTGGAGAACACTGATCTGGCATTATTAATGGTACATGATACTTTACGAAACATATCCTACGGTGGGTGAGTGAACTATTCAAAGGAAGTTTCAGATATTTCGATGGTTTAATGACCTCCAAGCACCAATACGCGAAGAGTATACAATTACTAACAGGGGTTAACAGGGGTTGGAACAATTAACAGGGGTTGGCATTCCGAAAGCAATGTAATGTACGTCCAAACTTATTTTTGACTTCTTCAGTAAAACACACTTTTTTCTACCATCTCAATCATCATGAAAATTTTTACAGAATTTGCTTCAATTATTTTCATTGATAAGCCTCGAAGAAGTACTAATTACTAAATTAATTGAAGCACCTGTCCAGAGATGCGACCATACTACAAAGCTCCTGATGACGCCGTCTCCAGTACTCCAAATCTCCGGAGAATACCATCGCTCCTGACATGACGTCCTTGTGTAGAGCCTCTCTAAAGTCCTCATTGAACACAATGAATTCGTCCGTGAGGCCCTCGACCATCAGCAGCAGGTGGCCCAGCTGGAATATACAGATACAGCAGACAACAGCCTCTGAGAGAAGGCTCACGGCCACCAGAAGGACGTGGTTGGTTTCGTCGTCTTCGCATTGCGAGAATAAAGGAGATACGTAAAGTTTCAATATATAGCGCAGCTCATTGTTCCAGATTCCGTATGAGTATGCAGCCACGTTCGTCGCGACGCAAAACCACGCCGCTACGATGATCGCGTAGACGCGACGTTGTCGCTGGCGTTGACGCTTATGCACTTTGCGTTCTTGGTGTCTGGTGTTGTAGCTGCGCCATTTTTTGCACAGTTGCGGTCGCGTTCTACTGAGGAAAGTCCCGGTCGTCGTACTGCAAGCGGCTAGGAATATGATGGCGTGGATTGTAAGTTTGGAAATCAGCTCGATGCCGAACTTCTCGCCCAGTCTGAACATCGAGAAACTACGCAGGAAATTCATCCACATTACCACAACGACAAAGCAGTGGTACATCTTCGAAGGAGTGAAATAACTATCGCTATTCGTGTAGACGAGTCCGAATATCCTCAGCGAAACGTAGAACGGTTTTACAGTCGAATAGTAGGTCTTTGCGTTGAGCCTACCGCGCTCCATGTTAGGCGACGGTACGTCTTCCGCAACTAATATGTCCATATTTATAAACGTGTTACTCGTTCAGTATTTTGTTCAGTATGTGGCACTGTACTTTTTCCTGCTTTCAAGCCCGCACATGCCAACACGAGTCCTTATTCCGTTGAAAAAAAAAATAACTTATTGCATCCAATTGACGATAGGTTGAACTCACTGAGTGCAGTTGCAATTTTAATTAAAATCAATATAGCATCATCATACAGTATCCACACGAAAAATATTACAGAATAATGTATTGTCAATCGGGCAAACGTGGGCTATTTCTATACAACTCGTGCAATCTATGGATCGGTCTGTGCCTATGCCAGTACATTAACGTAGCTGCAGTCGCCACTGCCTGATCTCATGTACTATCCAACGTTCTCTTATATTGCTCTCCATTATATACGCAAGACTTCGTTGGTCTCCTCGTTGTGACATTAAGTTTTCATGCGCTTCTCATATAGACATATACTTGTGTGAACGTTGGGGGTAAACCATGTAACGCAAGGACATGTTTATATCATATAATAAGTCACCGTTGACAGCAGCGCCATCCAAGCATAGGGGGGGGGGGGGGGGGAGAGGGTGGAGGAATATACTCATGGTATCAGATGGGACGCTGGTTTTTCCCGGTGGGAATACATACCATTAATGTGTTTACGCGTTGAAGTAGTCTTCTCCCGGGGAAAATATTGGGGGCGAGGGAGGACATATTTATCGGACTGTGAACGATGATAATGTATTTAATGACTACCTGGGGGAATTGCCTCGTCTGTTTTATGTTTTCTCCTGGTGGAACCCAGGCTGGTGTCGCGTGAATTTCCACTAAATTCAGCTAACCAAACGAGCATAATTTTTGGGGACATGTTCTCTCGTGCGATCTTATGGCTGTAGGAGCCCAGGCGGTTCTGGCCGCGAGGGTGCCGTTTAGGACAATTGTTTTTGTACGTTATAAATGAGTGGACTGCCAATAAATAGGAAATAGCTTATTGTTTACCATTACTTGCTTACCTATCTATCGTGTTACCAACAGTCTAGCTGCCATAATTTGTATCAATAAAATATGCACAATATATGTCAGGGGCGCAACCACGGTGTAAAAGTTGGAGGGGTCGGTCCAATGTTTGGATAAAACATGATTTTCTAACGCGAGCCCCGAAGGAGTGAAGCAACACTGTAGGGGGGTCTGGGGGCATGCCCCCGGAAATTTTTTTGAAATACACATGATAAATGGTGGTATTTGGTTTCATCTGATGGTTTTTTAGCATTAATTCTATGCACATATAACATTATATCTCCTACAAAAAAAAACTGTCCCAAAGTTGGGGGGGTCACCACAAAGGTTGGGGGGGTCGTGACCCCCCCGACCCCCCCAGTGGTTGCGCCCTTGATATATGTATCTGTTTATACGCCCGCATGGCCATTTTTCTGATGTCTTGGTGGAGCTTTGTCGCTACTGATGCCTGGATATAAGTGTACTAATCGGTTATTCGTGTAAATGTGCTAGGTATTCATATAAATCCATTCCCACCAAGATATTAGAAACTTTGCAAGTTCGGAAAAAGTCTGCATTCATCCAAAGACACAAAACACTGCCGTAATCATCGGTGTTTCTACTCTACTCGTGATGGAACTAGTATTCAACAACTCACAACCGATTTAAACAATCGGGGAAACACAAAACATAAGCCATTAGGTTTATTAGCCTACCTCAGTAACCAGCCGCAGGCAAAGCTAAGGAGTTGATGGTATCCCCGGAGACAAGGAAACTATCCAGCTCAGTGCCCTGACAACTGTTGCCTCAGTCTCATACTCCACATGCACATGGTAGATAAGAAATATCAATACATATTTTGACTCACTGACAAGAGCGAAGGTTTATTGGGATTTACTAGGGAAAAAAACAAAACTGGAAATTTTCTCGGAGTGAAAACAGCTTGATAATACATTTACATGGAAAGCCAGCCTAATGTCGTCCGGGACAGACAGTGTGTGGAATGTATTTATTCCAACTATACACCAGCATGTGATATTGAACTATAACCATTTTTATCAAGCAAGATGGTATGCTATTATGAATTATCATATACCTTAATCAGTTTAGCCCCACCGCGTGGTTACCTCTTGGTGGTAACTAGGCTGGATAATTCTGTTTCAATTACTGAATATATCTTAAATCGACTGGGGATTTTAAGAACATATTCACACGATATGTTTGTTGAACATGTTGACTCTTTCATTAATACAAGATGTAAAGGCCCAAATATACATTGGGGATATTCCATGTGAGACATCAATTACCAGCCCATTTCGACTTTCAAGAGAGTCGTGTTTATCTACATTACCGCTCGCATTGGGCGAGCCATATGAATAACCTTGGTTACCTCTTCATAGTAACGGAAAAGCAGAGATTGGGCCAGAGCAGATTGGGCCAGAGCAGATTTCACCGGTGCAAAGATCCCTAATTTAGAAAAAAAACCGAGGGTAAAGTTCACAAAACTGTGATATTAACATGAATAAAAAAAGATTGGTTCATTTTCTTCAAAAGATCCAACACACATGTATATGCTTTCATATATGCTCACAATTCAAATCTAACTCTAACTACAGCCGTTTTGGACGCAGAGTCCAATCTACACAATACAGGTCAGATGTCACCTTCGGATTTACTACTGAATGTCATATGAGATCAACGTCAATACATCCAAAAAATCCGAAAAATATGACTTCCCATACGTTCATTATACAAACATAAGCTCTATCTTCATCCATTTTTATGCAAAGTCCAATCCACACATTTCTGATCAAATGTGATCTTCGAATTTACCGCTCAATGTCATCTGAGATACACTTCAAGACTGAAAGATCCTCAATACTGTATATTTCCTATACATTCATGATACAAACCCAAGCTCTATCTGCAGCCATTCAGTAGGTAGAGGTCAAAATAAATATTTCTGTTTGGACGTGACTTTGAGATCTACCATTCATAGATCTGACTTTCTGTCCCCGGACTATGAGATTGGATAACGGACCCTGTTTTGTTTGCTCGGAATACTTAATACTGGGTATTGATTCCACGTCTATTCAACGTCATATGTGGTCAAATTCAAGGTCATCGAAAGATCTGACATATAAGACTTCCTATCAAGTCCTTGATACATGCTCTAGCTGTGTCTACAAGCAATTTGTCTACAGGGGCCAATTTGTGAATTTCAGGCCGTTTTGGCCCATCAGGGCCTATGTCTTGGTCCTTTCGAACGAATTGAGGCATTTTATCTTGATGCACAAAATCAATAGAACATAATGTCATGAAAATTTGACATTGGCAGAAAGTGACAGAACAGGTTTCAAGCAAAGGGTCAAAAAGTGACTGGGACAGTTTTTTGCCTTTGGGGCTTACATGGCTTTTTTATTCAATGCCCTATTTTTTCTTACACAAGCTAGACAGTCTTGACTGCCATCCACACTTGAAATTAGAGAGAAAATTACTGAATAAATTTCGAAGAAATTGCTCGGGAATTTTAGCCATTCAAATTGCTCGGAAATTTTCCGGGCTTTCGGGCGATTCAAGGCCTACCATCTTCATAAACATTACAGATGGCCCCTGATATCATGCTTAGGCAAAATTCGGGAAAAAAATTTTGATCAGATTTTCCGAAAATGCCCAACAAAGTCCAAAGTTAGTCGTTTTTCGTCAAAAATGGCCGTCATTTTGGGGAAAATAATTGAAAATGAAAACACAACTATATAGAGGCAGTTGATCCCGGTACGATTCAGAATGAAGTTCGTGACGTCGTTTTCCCGAAAAAAAGTAATGTTTTGTTTTGTGGCGGCCATCATGTTTTTTCTTTTTTTTCGATTTTGCTGAAATTCGATAGGAACCTACCTCAGGGCCCGATGTTCGTGTACAAAAAGTTTCGTGATGATATCTTGGTACGTTTCAAAATAAAGTGCGTGACACACGCGATACCGCACAAAAAAATGTATGTTACTCCCTCTGGGGGACATAAAAATATTTTCTGGAAATATGTTGATGTATTTCTGTGCAAATTTTCAGAAAGATTCGACCGTGAACTGTAAAGATAAAAGTGTGAACGGACACAACGCCATGCCTAAAATCATCGGACCATAGGTACGGTAACTTAAAAACTCTGACTCAGCAAAGAAGATAGGTCGAAGTCAAACTTTATCCCTATTCCCTGTGGAACATATGTTTGAAAATGACCTCAGTTTCGTTCATCCCTAATACTCCTGAGGGATATTAGTCCAAAACAATAAACGTCCGTTATAGGAGTTTAACGCCATTGTCCACGGTATTTTCATGTAAAAAATACCGTGGTATTTTGGAGGTATTGACTGCCAATGGATCCCTGTATGGAATTGGCAGAAGGTGCGGTATGACCACATTAGCGAGCTATGGTATATTTGAGTCGGTGCACTATAAAAAAAAAACTAGGGGCTTATCTAGCCAATGAGGGGGTTAGATCACATGGTGAAAGTCAAATACCGCACCCTGGCCGTTGATCAGGAAATTTCAACTGAAAAGCTGGAACATTTCTCCGCATAATATATGATTATAGCGAAATCATTATGCGTCCTTTGAAGCTTTGTGGTTATATTTATACACTCCCACCGTTAAAAAATTCTCACATAAGCCTTCAACACACAGTGTTCATTGTAGCGTGACGAGAAATGCTTTGTTTCCTGTTTTGCATTGAGTGGGCTACACCGTAATTCTCATGAATCGGAATAATGCGATAAGTAAAAGTGAGCACGAAACGCATTGACTGGTTGAAAACTGGACTAATGATATTGTTATATGTGATATATGTGCGTGTAAAATGCAGTGAGATTTCTTGGAATAACTGGATTGTAAGAAGCCATTGTCAGAGAAGCTGTTCCTCATCAGTGAGTTCTCTTTCAGAATGAGACGAATATAAACATACCCAGGAGGACCAAAGATATAAACATGTTTACAATTACGTCGATGATCACGTGATCTGTCTTGTCCAATCAGCATCCACCAGGAATCTGTTATGGCCGCGACGGAAAAGACGCCACTCAAAATAAGCCAGGTCTGTTGCGTCTTCACTGTTTTTATTTTTATTTTACGAGAATATCATTATCACCACGTGTTATAATTTCCATTGTGATTAGTAATACATTGGCGAATACTATCAAAATCTAAGCGAACTGGGCTCACCTTTTGAATCTTGTGAGTAATGCTAAAATTTTATGATAAACATTGATGATGACGAGTATATCATTGACAGAAAATGAAAATTACATGAAAGAACACAATAAAGACTTTTCTATCATAGCTGAATATCATAATATAACTGTGTAAAACAATATCCAACCAGTAATTCTATTAAACGTTATTTTCCGCTACGATCTCAGAATAATGAAGAACAGGAGAAATTCTCCTCACACGCTGGTGTGGTGGCGTCCTGTCTGGGTTGCGCAATAGGAACCGGAAATATATGGCGTTTCCCCCGCATGGTGGCGCTAAACAGTGGGCGAAATGGTATGTATTCGACTCACAGAATGATCCTGATTTGTGTATTAGTCTGACGGGATTAAACCGAAAGTTGTTGTTTTGATAGTGTTGTTATCAATTGTGTCTGCGCTAATGTAATGAAATTTGGGTGTACCCGTTGTATTGTTAGCACAAATATTAGATGACTGTGTATACATAATATATGTTGCATAATGAGAGTTATGTGTATCGAATTGGTCTATGTAAATATTACACTGAGTGTATGTACATACTGATGATTTGTATATGGTCCCTCTCACAAACAGAACATCACCGGCCACTCCAATGATAAGCAATGTATACAAATGTGACGATTTCTCATGTTATGGGAAATACGTAGTTTTGTTGGGCCGAATGACGACTAAACATTCGGTCACATAGTGTAAATAATTGGTGTGAAAACCGTTCTGTTTCAAACATGATTCTAACTGGAAAATACAGAATTTCGCCTGCAATGTTTCGTTATCTTTCACTAGGAGGATGCACATTTACTCTAGTTCTAATCAAACAATCAAAAAGTAGGCCTGCTTTGAAAGTACTTTCAGCATATAGTTGATAAAACATCATACCATATGATAGCACATCCTGTTTCATCATCATTATCTCCATTTTAGTTTTACTCTTGTCTCTCAAACAGGGGCCCTGTGTTTCATCCTGCCCTGGATTACGTTCCTGGTTCTTTGGTCTATCCCAATGTTGATAATTGAGTATGCCACGGGACGGTTCACGGGAAAAGGGGTCGTTATTTCCATGCAGAAGCTGGCGGGGGACAAGTTTGTCTGGTGTGGTCTTTGGGTAGCATTCGTCAACTTCATGATAGGGTGAGTGAATTAAAGCATTCGTCAACTTCATGATAGGGTGAGTGAATTCAAGCGGTCCCTCCGTAACTGCTAGACAAAGGGCATAATAATGCTAAAGAAAACAGCGTGTGGATATTTCAGTTATGAAATAAATTTACATTACGTTATATATGGATGTTGTTATGAATTCTTATTAAACAGAATCCAATCTGTTAAATTTCATGCACTAATTTAAATCTCATCATATAATGAGCCATTCCGTGTCATATAATCACAATCTTCATGATTCGTAATCTTTCAGCTGCTGGTATCACGTTGTCATGGGTTGGTGTATATTTTACGCATATCAAGTGACTTTTCACCCGATGCCAAAAACAGTAGCAGAGAGCCAATCGCTCTTCAATAATTACACTCAGGTATGTCGCAAAATTAGTTCAAAATATCACGAATGTTTTTTGTCATTCACTCGTTTGTTACATGTATACGTAATCGATAAACAAGAATGCTGTTATAGTTGTATCGTATTGAAGATATATTATAAGATCATATATTGAAAGGCATAATGACATTGTTTTGATAACCCACTGTTCCGAGACCCCCAATTTGGGACACCCCACTGTGCAGACACCCCCCATGTTCTGACAATCATGCTATTTAACTGTCAAGTTCAACACAAAACCTCATATACTGTATATATGATTTTTCACCATAACTTCGTTTAGGTTGGTCGGATCAATTTGATGTTTATTTCCATTTGGCATATAATTGTATTTCAGACTTCTATCTTGAAAGTTGAAAAAGTAGGCAATCTACTCCAATGTTAAATTTCGCATCAAATATGAAATTTGCGAGTCTGAACCGAATTTGGCATATTGTTCGATGTTCGCATTGCACGGTACATTGTAAAAAATATATTTTATTAGAATATACGTTTATGATTCTTCCTGCTCAAAAACTTTACACTTCTTAGCGGAATAAAGATCATGAAAATTCTAAATTTGCTTGAATTCCTTTGATCTGATTTGTGGCCAACTTTTAACATTGGGGCAGATTGCCAACTTTTTCAGTTTTCAAGATAGAAGTCTGAAATTTAGTGAAAAAAATATGATTTTGTGCCAAATGGAAACCTATAGAATTTCAAATTGATTCAATCATCCAAAATGAAGTTATGGCCAAAAATCATATGAGATTTTGTGTTGAACTTGAGTATAACTGTATTGAACCAGGGTGTCGGAACAGTGGGGTGTCGGAATGTAGGGCAGATCTCTATTGAAACCATTGATCATATCATTTTCATACTCAAATGTGCAGACAATTTCTATTTTAGTTCATATTTGTATTATTACAGAATTCAGCCTGGCCCGTGCTGACACAAGCTATAGGGATATTTACAACTGGTTTGCTGCTGCTAAAAGGCGTTCGAACCATCGAGAAATCGAATCTTGTTATGGTTCCATTGCTGTTGCTATTGGTGATCGTTGTGTTTGTATGGTCGCTGACTAGGGAAGGCGCTGCAGAAGGGATTAAATTTTTCTTCTCACCAGACTGGGGTAACTTTCCGAGGTTTCACAATTTAATTCAAGTGTGTGACATTTCTAAGAGTATAATGTATATTGTCGATAGGAAAACAAAAGCGGGATGCTGTTTTTCTGATGAAAAAGCGTTTGCTGCAACCGGTGTCATAATTTCCATATGTTTTCACTGGAAACAATTTGTCCTTTTCTCCAAACAATCGGAAGCCTGCGAAAAACTATTTATATAATTGAGGAAAAAGACAAACACCCGAATAAGCGCATCCACTTTGATCCAGACACATTGGGGTCCCCCCGGTTGTGGATTGACGCGGCCAGCCAGAACGCCTTCGACTGCGGGGCCGGCTGGGGACAGTTCATCGCTTATGCTGCCTTCATGACTAACCGGGACCCAGTGGTCAAGTACTCGGTATTCATTCCCATTGGGAATAACATTATCAGGTAGCTTATTCTTTCACACATGTGGTATTCATAATATATCATTGATTTGACTGCTATCCGGATGATATTGAAGTAAAAGACCTAATAAATTTGTAATAATTATTTCGTTTCCGTTAAATTTCATGTTACAGTGGTTCATAATAGTTTCTTTTCTCACCATTCCCATGCATTTTCAGTCTTATTTGCGGAATGATGACGTTTTCAACTGCCTTTTCATCACTTCCTCACGGTTACAACCTCACAGAGGACACGCACCTTATAGACGTGCTGAAGGAATCAGGACCAGCGGGAACGGGGTTAACATTCGTCTGGTAGGTTCTACCGCGGAAAACGGGGTTAACGCGGAACGCGAAAAGATCGCATTCGAACGTGAAAACTTCGTGAGGGAACGCAAATTTTTTTTCACTCACAGGTGTGTCCTCTTAGCATGCTTAGGGGCTCCGTACTTTACCGAGCTATGAAGGGGTTTAAACGTTCGTCTTGTATTTTTTTTTATTGTGGTACGGGTTCATCACATTATCATCACATTGCAACTACGATGAATTACGCCCTTTTATCAAGGTTACCGGTGCTATTTGCGACTGCCGGGACAGCAGGACGGGTTTTCGGGTCCCTGTTCTTCATCTGCCTGGTCGTGGCCGCCATCAGTTCACTGATGGGTACCCTGGAGAACGTAATACAAGTCCTGCACAATTACGGTTGTAAGTGTTGTGGCAGTGAGTTTGTGCATTTGCTTGATAATACTTCAAACCAGTACGATACATTACGTTTGAATCTTTCAATGGATATATTCAAGTATTTATGTTTGTTGTACATGTTTATTTTCCAGTGGACAGGATATACTCGGTTGTGACAATAATCCTGCTGTGTTTTGTGCTTGGTTTAGGATCGTCATTAAACATTGACTATTTAACGAATCAGGTAAAAGGATTTAAGTGTTATGTGTCACTTGCTAATCATTATGGTGGTAATTCCGAGAGCAATTTATGGTCTGGTTTACCTTCTAGCCTGACTGAACCACACATACAAGTGTATTGTGTCCAATGTAAAAAAAATCCAATCATGAAAATCGTTCTTGTAATTTCAGGATTTCACGTGGGCTTTTGCGTTGCTCGTCAGCGGCTTATTTCTGCAGTTAATGGTTATTCGATACGGGATTGGGCAGTTCAGGGAACACGTGATCAACGCTGCCGGATCACGTGACTGGCGCGTGCCGAAAATCTGGGAGTGGACAATCAGGTTATATTTTCATGATTTATCTTTATTCGAAATTAATTTTGCAGCAAAACGCTTAATATTGTCACACACTCACACTGAACATAATGTTCAATAGGCCCTATCAATGATCCAAGCTTGTTTGAAATATATACACATTCTGTACACGTACGTATTTTCAGGTTCTTGGCTCCTATTCAAGCTATTTCTTTACTTCTCTGGTGGGTTATAGACACCATCGTCAACTCCACGAAAGGCAACACCACGTGGTATATGTTCGGTCCACGGACATTGCTTCCAGTTCTACTACAGGTACGTGGACTTACTTAGGTTGCAGAGGTGTAATGATCATAACGAACCCAGAAATATTCAGTTGAGCCCATCGCAATGTACGACTTCAGCATGCATGATTGTCCAGATTACATACATGTATTAATGGATAATGTATGTATCTGAATATGTAAATTGAATATCTGAAATATTTTTCTCACATCTTCGTTTCACTTTTCACTCAATTTTATTTTCAGTGGCTTGCGGCTCTCATTGCGTTACTAGTCATCAACTTGCTCTTCATTTACTTCAAACCTGCGTGGTTCACGCGTTACTCTGACCGCCTTGGCAACGGTGACACATCACCCCTGGGGGTAGGGCGGGATTCCCTGGAGGCGGAGCCGGACCCCCCGAGCCGCCAAGGAGGCAATCGCGACACAGAAGACGTTATTTATGATAAATTTGGCGTTGTCGAATCTAGTGTAGACCAGGATAAACAAATCGTAGACGGCATCAGTTTTGAATTGGAAAACGGCGTCGAAAATAACGCTTTCGATGAACAATGATATAATAACACACTGTATGTACATAATTCAGTATAAAAAACACATATAATTCGTGCCATCATAACACGCCATATCATGTATTTATGTTGTTGGTTTTTGAACTGCAGATATATCGATATAAAGACGCATGGTCAAAATAAATACCTATAGGTCTAACTACTTCTCTGTACATTTGTTTTGATCTTGCAAGGCAAACAACAACTGTTTTCAAAGACAATGACTACTATTTATTCATTATACATTACACAATCAATACAAAACTACAGTGCATCAAAAATACATTTTACGAAATTCAATATGAATATTAATGCATGGTCAAACACAGTACATGGCGACTATTATCAGCATGATATGAATACAGCGTAGAACAATTTATTGCAAGCTGATAACCCATAAACATTAACATACATTTTTTAGACAAACAATTTTGTTCTTTTATCGTTTCTCGATATTTCACCTGGAAGTAAAAGAAATAAAATTTATGCACCACATCAGATTAACGAATGCATATTGACAAATGAATAGTAATATTTGAGTAAAAATTCATGAAGATTGTATTCCTGCGTGTAGCATAGGCCTATACACACATTCAACGCATATGCTACGCATATTACATAAATATGAAAAAAAAATCTTTTTTAAAAACATCGATTTCACCGTATTTTCTCTCACCTCCTGTAGCGCGTCCCTTGGTAGCCCACGCTCTGTTTTCCATATGTTGTTGTCCCTTTCGAATATGTCCCGTAGTTCTTCCCGTAGCTGCCCTGGTGTTGGCTTCCTCCATAGCTACGCGAGCCGTAACCATAGCTACCACTCCCGCCACCGTAGGCGTACTTGTTACCATGGCTACCGTAGGAATCATACCCGTAACCGTCAGGTTTTCCATCGCGGTTCCTATCAAGGTCATCGGGAATTCCGTCGTTGTTCTCATCTCCAGGGCCCCCTGCATAGTTACGTGGGTAGTAATCGCCATAGCTACCATAGTTAGTGCCGTAACCATAGTTACCATACGCCCCACCCACTTGGCCATAGTAACCACCGTATCCAGCCTGCTGTTGGTAGCCTTTCGAAGTGTACGCAGTTTTTCCATAGCTTGAGTCCTTGTAGTCACTCGTTCCCATAGCAACGGTTGCCAAGGACAACAAACACGAAAATATTGACAGAAGCATACTGTTGTATGAATATTCCGAAATACCACAATAAATTGCGGGAATTTCAGATTCAAATTTCCGTTGAAATCACCGCCAACTTGACAAAAGCTTTCTCAAAAGTGACAACGATATATGCACGGGCAAATTTACAAAGAAGTAACTGTATGTCCGTGCGGGCGAATTTTATAACAGATGCTAGGTCGTAATGTACCCTATACTGCTCATAGCTACGCAATTATCAAGGTTTTGGCGAGAGTTTGACCAATTTTCTCATCATTAAAAAACAATAGTTTTGGGTAATGGAGAACAGCAGTTGCAAATGATGACAAAATATTACAATTTATATTTATGTACATGCGGTAAACGAGAGCATTATACACCTGTAGGAAAGCAATAATCATTTGTAGTTTCAACGATAATGACCTGTGATTTGTGAATGTATACTGACGATAAATAATGTGGAAAGGTTACATTTTTGTGATTTGTCATTAACAGTCACGAAAAACAACGGTACGTTAAAAATCGAAAAGTCACACGAATTGTGTTGAAAATATGATTTTTACAGTGTACAACCAATTAAATTTGTGCTACAACAATACAGTTTGTTGTTTGTGTAAACGTACTGAACATTAAGCTTTGTATACCAATGTTCATCATCAATGTTCGTGTCAGATTCGACAAACATGAAAAAAAAAAGTTTACGACAACACCTCGTTCAAGAATCCAATAAGTTTCAAGAAATATTCCTCGGTCTTTTCTTCGTCATACATCGGATAGTTGGGATTAATGAATGCGTGCTCAGCATCGTATATGCACATTTCAAAGTCGCGTTCATGAGACCACATTCTTTCGGCCATCCCGTTGTAATCCAAGGGCGCTGAAAGACCGAGAACTTTATCCCTAGCGGCAAAATGTCCCTGCACTGGGCATCGTATCTTCCCGACATCCGCCACTTCCGGTTTCGGGACACCGCATTGCGGCGACACAGCATCGATATACCGATCTCTGGAGTCGGCGTCTACGACGGCCGCAACCATAGCGACGGCAGCGCCGAAACCGTACCCAACTACGGCGACTTTCGCACACCCAATTCTCTTCAAGTACTGCACGGACGCGAGCACGTTAAGTGCTGCGTTCGAATAATCGAAGTCGGCAACGTTTTCTCGTGCCAGCTTCGGCGTTTCGAATGTTTTTCCTGCGAATAAATCCACGGCGAGAACTAGAAAATCCCTCTCTGCCAGGCGAGCTGACGTGTGTTTCACGTGCTCGTTTATTCCCCACCATTCGTGAACCACTACCACGCCACGTTTTCGACGTTGTAAAACGTCACCAATTATGTATCCTTCCGCCATTCCTTCCGGATGCGCGGAGGAATATCTCACTTTTCGTTCGGTCATTTTGCTCAGTGACACAATATGTACTATATTTCTGGTAATCGGATTTACTGTCTACACGTACAAATTATTGGTAACTTGGAGCGATTGCCCTTGTCAATACTATACATTTGTATTTTGGAGTGCTTGTTTTGGCTGTGAGACAAGGTGTGCGGAAGTCACTTTGGCGATGTGAAAAGGTCACTAATATTACAAGTGTCCAACACATGGGTATTCTGGCAACTATTCACGAAGGACCTGGTATCTTGCATATTAGCAAGGTGTTTGTATAAACACTAGATACACATATCATCACTCAACTGAAAACACATTGTTTTTGTCTTATATAGGATATATACTCCGCATAACAGCCCAACAAATCTGACATAGCTGTCATTTAATTGCATTACCAATGTTTTTTTGTTTTCTTAGAAATGTTCATTTTATTAATGGATATAGGAGGTAAACCGAGATATTCCCGATATCTCGTTGATTTAAACCACAAGAATTGCTAGAAGCAGTATATGAATATATAATTGAACTTTTCTGTATAAATGTGTTATCGGCCATGTAACACCAGATATTTTGAAAAGGATCAATTTGGCTACTTCGTTTTCCTTGCAATTTAATTCCGTTTGCGAAAAGCTTTTGGAAAAGATTGAGTCTAATTTTTCATTTCAGCAACAATACAGGCCTAAACAAACCCGGACAGTTGGCAGAGCATATATTCCTAAAGAAACAAACTTTAGTACACAATACAAACTCGAACAACAAAGTGATGTTGCGCGCCAAATAATGTGTCTAAAATATGTCACAAGCCCTCAGGCTGAGTAAGGTTTGACGTGGGTCCATGTATTTTATGACCGAGATTTTTACGCGGGGAAAATTGTGATGGTCGATTGTAGGTTCATTATCGCACACTGTGGTTTCGACATCAATTTTATGGTGATTTTTTTATTGTGATAATAATTATGTTCACACGAATACAAGCCAACGGACAACAACGGCCAATATTTGCCTGGTTGAAATTCTATACACTACTAGTACTTCAATGCCCAACCTCTCAATATATAGGTAGCTACAACCCCAAACACACACTTTACGTACTGTTAAATGATAGATGGCTCAAATGAAATTCAAGAGCTGCAAGAGAATTTGGTCATGCGACATCTTCATATTGTTGTTGCTGTTTGATATATCCGGGATTCTGGAACCATTTCAATTTGCGTTCGACAGAGCTTCGAGTTTGATTCTTAGGGAAAAGCCAACACATCAAAGTGAGAGATTCATCTGGAATTTGGTTCACAAAGACAACGAAGAACTTAATCCAACCGTCGGCAGATGGCGCTCCACGACAACTTCCTGTCGCGCATGCGCAATTCCAAAAATTGCATACCGGATAAAAAACGAACAAAGATGCGACAATGCCAATATCGCAACACTTTTCGTCATCACATCCGCTGCAGAAAACATCCAACAACGGCAGGCGATTCGCGAAACTTGGGCTGATGCCATAACGCTGGAAAAATACAACATGAGTTACGTCTTTATTGTTGGTTATCATAACGCTTCCACAGACGCGATGCTAGATGCAGAAAATCGCGTACACCAGGACATTGTGCAAGGTAACTTTCCGGATACATACAACATGTTGAGCTGGAAAAGAATTATGGGTATTCGCTGGGCATTTGGCGTTTGTCACGTGACTGGTCATGTGATTCATACCGATGATGACGTTTTTATCAACGTTAGAAATCTCGAAACTGCAATAACAAAGGGGATATTTAATGACAAAAATACCATATTTGGACGCTGTTTTCAACCCGGATATCCACACAGGTCTGCCCTTTCAAAATGGTACGTCCCTTACAAAGTATTCCCACATGGAGTGTACGGACCATTCTGTCTTGGACTTTTAAGAATAGTCTCCCCGGAAACCAATGGAGTTCTCGCTGAGAAATCTCGTTACGAACGATACTTCCATTTGGAAGACGTATTTATGACGTCACTCCTCGGCGTGTCATCGGGAATGAAAACAAAACATGTAGATCGTTTCCACAATTGGGAGTCACGTGACTATTCTGCGATAGGAACACTGACTTCCGGTATGCAATCTATGTATAAAACTTGGAACACATTGAGATATCTCCAATGTATAAATACAACTCGCTGAGGAAACAAAATGTGTGTTGTTATTTCATATTGGTATCGTTATTGTACATATTTCACATATTTTCACATATTTATCGAAGTAATGGAACACAATACGTCGACAACAACGATGGGAAGATTAATCTATAGCCGATAATTTCAACTGTAGAGATTATATTCAGGAACTATTAACTGAATTTTTTAGCAGCCGCAGTAAAGTTCTCATTGTGACAGAACGTATAGTGATCTCTGCAGGGTCCTTACCTTTCAGCCGAGAAGCAAATGTATGTGATCAACATAATGACAAAAAGTTGTGTTTAGATTGTGTACTAGTCTGGAAGCCATGTCATTTTGTGACAAAATAGTCAACTATGTGTGAGAAAATTGTCATGTGTTACAAAGTGTGTTTGCTAATTGTTTGCTTATGATATGAATCAGAAAATAAACATGGAGATTAGTTACTCAATGAAACTTTACTCCGAATCTACCCAACATGTACATACAATTACTGAGAAGAGTAGAAGACATAATGAAAATTACGTAATACCAAGAGAGTTTGCTTGTTCACTTTAATTTAGAAGTTTCCAATACCAGCTTCTAAGGATGATAATACGTTTGCCTCAATACGATTGTTCCCTAGAACTTACCCCCAGGTCCCATCACCGTAACTTCACAAAGGGTGAGCTGAGAAAACCCATGCCGTTGTAAAAACACGCGTCTACCGAAGATTGGACTCATACATGTGTGAATGACCTTCTCATCTTCTTGGGGTCCTCGATGATTTATGCAAGTGACGTGCTCTCCGCCGGATGTAGATGGCGCTTGCGTCTCCACTGAGATATTTGTTACTCCAATGGTGAAGTTGGCAATTTGACCTACAAAGCCATGTGAAGTATGCTATGTGAATGGAGTTGGGACTTGATGATATTAGAGTGTTCATAGTGCGTGTGACACTCTGTTATTCACATAAACACTGTTACACGTTCAATTTTGAAAAGTTCAGCCGAAACTGTATATCGGATACTGAATCCTGGAGTACCCCTTACAACATAGTAAATCATTTTTCTGCACCACCGCCACTGCGACAACGTCTATGATCCTGCCCAGGTCGACAGCCCACCAAGGATCTTGAGTTGTACCCGTCTGGCTGCAAAAGGCTATCGCCATTGAGGGGTTCAGATCCAGAGCATTGCTGCTTGGTTCGATAGGGTCGACCAGATCTGTGCTGTGCCGAGTGTGTCCCGCTCCCCTCAACAGACCTAAGTCCATGAGGTATTCTACGGGTTCGGGGAGCAAAGAAAAATAGACATTAGAAACGTCAAATTAGAATTACGACTAATATAGAGGTAGGATGTAGCAAACTCGTTGATACTAGTATATCATACAATTAACGACTTACCAGAATATATCTCAATGTCACTGGCCGCAACGTTTGTGGCAAGTCCAAACTTCTGAATAACGAAGTACCGCCCATAGACAGGTCCACTCACACAGTGCAGGAAGTCAATGTAGAGCCGAGCTTGTCCTGATCATGGAAAACAAATTTGAGTTGTGCTATTCACAATTTTCGCTATCGGATGACATTCACACCAGTATCACATTTAATTGACATGATTTCTTCAGTCATATATGCTTTATATTCGACGTACTATTCAAACTTTCTTTCTATTTAATTCGATACATCATGATTTATTACAACGATTGTCAGATATTTCCATAGTAGCATGCATACTGCAGATACTGCCGATTTTGATAATATAAATATATAACAATCATAAAACTCTTCAGAATAGGAACAAGGGTCACATTTGTCATACTGTGTGATTGTCCGGGCCCCGGGCCCGGATATACTAAAAACGCACTAATTTCAGCTGGTTCCGTTGTGCGAGGTCTCCCGCAGTGACGGGCAGGGAGTGATTCCACGGTGGACATACGTTGCGCGCTATTGTGCGGGCTTCGCCCGTTTACTGTATGCTGTGAACTGTAGTTCACAATGTCTCATGTCAGATGTCAGGGATGTTTGTGTGGTACAGCGGGGGTCGCAAATATTGTCACTCTGTTTGCCCAAGCAGTGATTTTTTTGCACGCGCTGATATAACGCTGATGTAATAGAGTCATATATTAGAATCGCACTTAGAATAGGATATAGGCATATGCGCATAAAAAACCTGGAGTGAAAACTCGAGCACTGGTGAATAATTGGCGAGATATTCATTTAATTCATAAATAAAAAAAAAAACAGCAAAACATTCCCTCCGGACATATTCTTAACACTTTCCATCCCTACTATTCTGTAGCTTGTGAAAATATAAGTATTTGCTGAATACGTGGACTTTGTTTTCGCCAAGTTGACTATTTCAATTGAGAGTTTAAACGATAGTAGTGGGGAAAAAATGTAGTTTAAATTCACGGATACAAACAATTTGTCAGAAATTGGTACAATTTCCGACGTATTCACATACCTGCGAGGTTGAGACAAGGTGTACTTTGCTGAATACTTGTCGTGGACATGGATTGATTTTGTACGAAAATGGAGACATCAGCGAAATCAACACCTGTTGGTGAGCAGTTGTGGGGAAATCGAACCTCTGTTAGACATGCATATATCGAAATCCGTCACTGGCGGAAGAAGCCCATAAATGTCGAATACATGGATTTTTTGTACACGAATTAGTTCACCTTCCAGGCGCTTGCTTGACACAACAATAGTCCAAATGGCATATACGGATTCCAAATCTAGGGACCACCAAGGGTTTTCTGAAACTGCTGAGTTGAAAGAAGTTCCCGGATTATGGTCCACACCAGCATTCGGGGATCGGCTCTCTAAAATCGCCCTACTTGCCGACTCACTGGCATTTTTTCCATAGGCTATGTCTTCCACTGGTTCAAAAGTGAAATGTTTGAAACAATACTTACTTCACATCAAATAACTGTATTGTTAACTGTATAGTTTAGTGCCGCTGGTAAGCAACTGTAAATAATTGTTTGCAAATTTACTTCCTTAATTATAGCTGTAGATCTGAGAAGTAACGATATTATTCTTATCTGATAGTATATAACCTCACAATAACATTTAGTTGTATTGTGACGACGAGTGCACTGCAGCTTTATGTAACTGATACACTGACGGAAATGTTAAATACATTTTACCATATCTCATTACACATATGCAAATTAACCAGATCTTTAATGCACAACCATCAGATAATCCATTTCTTATGAAATTCGTTTGATACTCACGCTGATTAGATTGTCGTATATGAGACATACTAATGAAAACAGTGAAAAGATTCTTTAGGTAAATATCCATAGTTATATTACATTGCTTTCCTTCGTTCGCTAAAACTCGAATGATAGTGTCAGTTGAACCGATTTCATCAACTGCGCAACATCCATTTTAGTAATGCACCTAACACGAAATGTGAGTTGTTTATATTCCTGAGGAACAGAAAACATTCCAGATTAATAATGTTAATCAGTAAATGTGTATAGATTTGTAAGATCAGTGCGTCAACAGGCATTGTGTGCGGCTATGAACTGTGACCGCAGTTGAAACACATCAGTTAATCTGTTAATTGTCCTTTTGAATCATTGCACTTCTTTGCAGATCATCCATCAGAATTCGATGAATCGGAGAGCTCTAAATAATGGATGTTGGAGGGGGGGGGGGGGCGGTGAACCTTATCAGTAATGCAATCGAGGTACTGCCTTGACATTGTTCAAAGGTAATAATATGTTTTTTTTTAGGTTACCGAGTCTATGGTCCGATAACCTATTGGTATGGCGTTGCGTCCGTCTGTCGTCCGTTCACATCTGTATCTTCAAAGGAGAGGGTTTTTAGTTTCCGATTTCGGCATATTTTTTTTCAAAATGGCGGCCAATTTCGACGCAAAATTGTCAATTTTGGACTTTGGCGGCCATTTTCTCAAAATCCGATCAGTAACTCTTTTTCTAATTGACTCATAATACTCCTCATATGTACCCCCTGTGATGTGTATAAGTTTCGTTGCCCTTGCAGTGGGCCGTTCTGGCCCAAACTCGGCCCAAATGTTACTTTCCCATGTTCTCCTATGCTTTATAATTGGACACAATATTCCTAATATCTCACTTAATATTGATATTAGAGATTAGGAATCAATTGTGGACATATAGGAAATGATATACTAGTATACTGAATATTCTCGTGGTCTTGAATTTGACCTTTGACCTAATTTTCAAGGACAGAAAACAAAATGGCCGATATCTCGCTTATTATCAACTTTACAGCTCAGGAAACAATTGTAGACATATGGGAAATGATATATGCTGAGTATTCTCATGACCTTGAACTTGACCTTTGACCTTACTTTCAAGGTTAGAGCAAAAAATTGCTAATATCTCGCTTATTATCGACTTTACAGGTTAGAAATCAATTGTGGACATATAAGGAATGTTATATGCTGAATATTCTCATGACCCTAACTTACCTTTGACCTTATTTTCAAGATCAGAGAACAAAATGGCTACTATCTCATTTATTATCGACTTCACAGCTCAGGAACAATTGTGAACAAATAGAAAACGATATACTAAAGTATGCTAAATATTCTCTTGACCTTTGATCTACACGGTCACACGACAAAATGGCTACTATCATGTTTATTATCGACTCTACAACTTCAGAGTCAATCGTGGCCATACAGGAAATGATATGTATGCCGAATTGTTAATATCTGCCTTATTATTGAATTTGCAGCTTGATTGTGATCATATAGGAAATGATTATGCTGAATATTTTTGTGACCTTGAGTTTGATCAATGATCTTATTTTCAAGGTCTTGGGACAAAATGGCCAATATCTAAAATACATTATCCGGTAACATTTCTGAGCTTTTTCTCCATATGACACCGAACGATTTAATTTTCTACTATTCCAACCTTACAATTGCCAACGTTCTTTTCTCGTTGTGAGGTCGTGCGAGTGCGTTTGTGAGTTCGTTTATTTCATCCCATGCATTCTACCCCATGTCTTTGCAGCAAGATCCTAGACAACATTAGGCGACATTTGACGTTGACAAGCAAGTCCTGCTCGATAACCATGCTGTAAAATATCATAATGTAAAAGTGATATGCTGAATGAAAGCTGACTCAAATCAACCGAATCCACAACAAGCATCACAACAGCAGAACTTGAGGTTACGTGTGCGGCCACAGGGACAAAAGAGAGTAGAACCAGTACTCGAGGCTGAGTGAACACGAAAAAAAATCAAGGATAAGTAGACACGAAACCCATTTCTTGGTTAAACAACCAAACAAAATATTGTGGGTCTTGTTTCTATGTGATATGAAAATGCTAATTGTGAACCTGAACGTTATGACAACCTGTCGAATATTTTGATGTCCATGCGTAAATTGATTCTCACCTGCTCTTTTGTTGAGTTGCCCATTATTCTTGCCCAAATGTGTTTTGGACTTTCCACAAAGGACTAATGTGTGTGTTTCCCTTGCTCAATATTTGGAAATCAACTTAAAGCCTATTGATTAGTTTGATAACAACAAAGATGTCCGCTTTGATAACAATATGAAACAATGAACTCGAATCGTATTGTAACTCGAACTCGTATTGTAATAATTCTCTACTTCCCTCTCACAGAGAACAATTCTCGTAGATGGTCCTACACTACCATAGTACCTCCAACAATACTGGTGCCGAGCTTGTCCATGCGAAAATTGATTGTTACTCGCATTTGTTTGTCGATTCGTCCATTATTCTTGCCAAAATGTGTTTTAGTTGCACTTTCCACAAATGACCAAGGTGTGTGTTTTCTTTGTTCAATATTTGCTACTTAACTTTGTTGTAATCTGAGATTATGACATAAAATATGGATATGTCATCGCTGACTTAATTCGGTAGCAATAAGTCCACGCATGGACAAGCTCCTCACCAGTAGTACCATGGGGTCAAAATTACACTAACAGATATAGTACGGCTAACGCCTCACAATAACAGAAACCAGTCTGTAATCTAAACCCAGTTTATGTTCTAAAAAGGCAGCGGCACAATAGGCACCATATTTATTGGACAATCATGTCAAGGCGGAATGTTATATTTTGATAGGTTCGATCATATCATGCAGAGATCAATATTGACGAGTGTTGTTAAAATAATCTAAAGTAAAATAAGTCAAATAATAAACCAGACATATTTCCTGGTGGATGTCCACAAATCATGACACGGAAATCAATGCCCATATCGAAGGAAACGTTCAGTGCTCGAACAGGAAATTAACAAGTACTTATGGTTCTGCCCTGGAGATAATGGTTAACCTGTTTAATTTCTGTAAAATCCACGAGCAGATCATTTTGTGAGGACGGATTCACCATAAATATACGTTTCCAGATATACGTATAACTAATACTAGTATTGTGGTTGCGTTTGTTCAATTTGAAGCAATGTTGCCAACTCGAAAATTTCATTTGCTACTGGTTATTGTCGGTGTTATCTCGACTAGCCAAGTACAACATATGGAACAAAGTCATGATGAAGAAAACACTGGGCACTGTGAACATCCGCCAACACTCAACAACACCGGGCAGTTTGTCCCTTGCTGTAAGTAATTAGGTCGTATTGCAAAGTGATACAATTTGTTGGTGGAATTTGAAATATTAGGAAATCACCATTTATTATACATAACCGATATATCCTTCTGGATACAAGTTTGAACATAACCCCAAAACCTATCAAGAACGAATTGTTTATAGATTCAATAACATGGCAAGGAAGACTAAAATGAAATGTTTTTAAATTTGAACGCTATATTATAACATGCCTATATTTCTGCACGTTTAAGCTCTACTCGTATTGTAACTCGTTTACTTTCGAAATCATACAATTTCACACAAATTTGTGGTTGCTATTTAAAATTGTTGTGACCGCCTGCTATTGAACAGTTCACACGAGGAATCACAAACAGGTTGTACCTTAATTTAAACACAACAAATGATCTGAAAAAACCTGTGATGTGTACAATATTTCTTGTATGAACAGGTCATAGCCCAATACTCAAGTGATCTTGGGAAAACGCTATACATAATGGACAAAGCACGTTTTTCTGGGTATCTCCGAAAGACGTGCTTGGTCTATATCCATAAGTCTCTAAATTTGCCTAATATATGACCAGTATAACATATCGAGAAATGTTATATGTACAGCTTTACACGTGTGTTTGGCAGCTAGGTTCAAACTGGAGTTAGAAAATGAATAAAGCCTAGCTTGTACATCTTCTAAAACTGTTCTCGTGATTTGTGCCCCCCCCCCCCCCACACTCAGCTGAGGGAGACCCATGTGCCATCCTCTCGTGGACACCAAAGTTCATCAAAGTCTATGAAACTCTTAACATCACTTTGAAGATGCAACCAAGTAAGATTGTGTTTCTAGTCTCCAGGTAGGGTGTATCAGTGGAAACAAGATGTGTCTGAATAGCTATTAATGTGAAATATACACGACTACATACTAGTGTACATCATAAATGAAGTATCTTCTCCCCTTTAACTAGTGTAATGATGTTATTAAAAAATACAAATGCTATGACATGGGACCTATGAGAAGTACTGCATAACTCTTTACGTTATGATTTTGTGGTATTGCTGAATAAAGACGTCGAGATTTGGCAACGCACATTTGCATATACACATGTACGATAGCTTGCAAATCAAGATATTTGATGTTAATGCGATATTTTGCCGACAGCAGTTGATTTTACCGAGGGCTCGATGGCGGTTGAGGTGAAGTTACCTGCAGACGACATCGTCATACTGTCGAAGACAATCAACATAACATGCGAAATTGAAGAATTATGCCCTGTCAAGGCCGGAAGTGAGTGAAATTTGATTTATCTGATCTAAATTGTTACTAGTATCTGTCATCAAATGATTATTATGCGAACTGTTAATTGCTATTGCTACTATAAATTTCTGTGTTCATTTAGAACTATTTTTGTTTTATTTACTTCACTACAAAGGAGCCATCAACCAAACGATACCATTCTCGATCAATCCTAGTCGGAGCCTGCCTGCCGTAAGCTTTATTACATTTATATTATTGTCATTATTATTATTATTATTATTATTATTATTATTATTATTATTATTATTATTATTATTATTATTATACCAACTTCAGGTTTGCTACACGCGGCAAAACCACTATGTTATCAGACACCCATAACAGAGACACTCTCTTATGGGTTTCTGGTTTGGTCTCACGTATTTCTGCCGCAAATCACGCATAAGTTAAAACAGACTAGTTTGGTCAAAGTGAACATCCATGCAATACTATAGTACACTGTTCTGAGTTTTCTGTTCTCTGTTTATTGAAAATGAGAATCAATTTCTCTGAAAGATAGAAATGATATGACCTTCTCCAACTGTTTTCATCCTTGAAACTTTAGGGCGACTTTCGGGTGAATGCGACTTTGAAGAACGAGGCGGATGAGCTGGTGTTCTGTCTCCGAGGAGTTTTACATGTTCGCTACGCATAACATTTGGAATGAGTTCATTTTGAAGTATACATACCGAGCATAACGCCAGTATGACGTTCGCATGTTATTGTCGTTGTCGTGTGTGTTATTGTTTTTATAAGTTTAATATATCTAGCATATTGAGTTTCCAGTGTGAGCTACTGGTAGAGGTTGTACTGATGTTAATGTCGTGCTCATTACATATATACACTGTACTCAGTAGAACGTTTTGAACGAATTCCTTGTCTTGAACGGTCACACAACCAGCATATTTCCAGTATTATTGTTTCATATTGAGTTTGAAGATAACAACCAGCCTCACCTAGATGTGTATTCCACAACCAGATAGTGAAGGAAAGTTCGACCACTCATTCAACAAAGTAAATATTACTGAAACTTCCTCCTTGCATTTTTGCACTGATGTACATGTGTTATCAATCTAATAAACTAGTATCCGGAAACAAATTGTCAGTGGGCAATAGTAGATCAGTTGATTGGTGACTGAAGTTAGTCACAGTATATTTGTATCGAATGTGTTTCATTTGTATTACCGGTTTGCAACCGGGCTACTAGTATTCGCGGATGGTACACGATGAATGTCAAGTTATAACAAGACACCATTTTGCATCATGATAAAATAAGCAAAAAAACCCCCAAAAACATCAAAAGAACGATAAATTACCCAAGTATAAACATTCAGAATAAAGTATATATATATGCATGTAAGCTACACATGTGTGTTTCTCCCGTGTTTTGTTTCTTCTTGAATTGACGCAGTAAACAAAAATTTGTACATCAATTTGTGGTTTCAAAGCGACTGTCGAAGTAAGTAATTATGTCATATTACCAGAAAATATAAGTGTACGGCGAATAAACATGTTAACAACGGCCGAGGGCTAACATTACAACATGATGGGGCATGTTCAGAAAAGCCCTAATCGCCAGATGGTAGCACTGTTTCAGAGGTAATATGACATCATAACGTAGTTATTATGACGATACCATGGTATTCATAGGCGGATCCAGGGGGGGCGCGCGCCGGGTGCGAAAATGAGAAAAAGAGAGAGAGAAAAAGAAAGAGAGAGACAGAGAGAGAGAAAAAGGCCCTAAATTTAATATAGATACTATAAATATAATATCTAAGAGCTGATAAGAATAAATCATGGGCGTAGATAGGGGGGGGGGGGGGGGGGGTTCTGGGGTTCGAACCCCCCTTTTCACCTGAAATTCCAGGCTAAAACCCAACTGATCCAACAGCAAAAGAGTCAGTTTCAAGCATAAAATATCCCGTTATATCCCCATCGATGGTCGGCCACAAGAGTGGATTTGGGGGGAGGGGGTGTCCAAGGGTTCTGGTTCTGCCTTTTTCTTCCACTGGAACCCTCTCATTTAGCATGATTGACAGTTCCCGTGCAAGTTCCAAATTTGGCCCAGGGATTTGACTTAAATTGGTGCTACTTCTCCTGTATCTACTGATGATTAAAAAAAGTAACTACTATCAGAAAAACATGTATTTCTGCTACCATAAGTGCCCAAGGCAGATCCAGGGGGTGGGGGACGGAAGCGGGCCTTGTCCACCCCTCCCGCTCCCCCTCCCCCCCCCCCCCCCACACAAAATTAATATCGAAAATTTAGGGGGTAGTGTCGGTACAGAAATGTCAAAATACTTGATTGCGATATGGCGCACATCTATCGGGAATATAATATTAGTTCTGATGCATTTTTGTCACCAAATGCTTTGATATATAATAAATTTGGCATTGGCATTATTTGGTATCGATGGTGTTAAAAATAATTAGTCTGGATTTAATAACAGTTGCTTGATTAAAAAAAGGTGGTTTTAGTGAGTTTGTGTGAAATTTATACTCAGGAGAGGCCAGGAGGCTACTACAGAACAGGAAAAGGGCACGGTCTTCTGGGGCCTTTCAGCGGACCCCAGACCCCCGGCCGCGAGGTGCTTGCCGGGCTCGCATTGGTCCACTCCCTTAAATCCTGGATCTTCCCCTGGATGCACTACTCTCTTCATTTAGTATGATATACATCCGTACTACTTCAATTACTAAAGGGGGCTTACGAAGCAACCCCCCCCCCCCACCCCCCCACACACACACAACCTGGAACCAAGCACCTTTTACTCGTCCCTGATTAGTACACTAAATAGGCATCCAATAGTCCCAGAAACGTCTCCAGAAACCACCCCAAATGCTCTCATAAAACAAAAAAAGGCTAATTTTTCTCGGGGGGCTTACGGCGCCCCCCCAACCCCCAGACCGCGTGTACTTTGTTTGCGCCCCCCCTAATCAACATTCCTGGATCCGCCTCTGGTATTACTCCAAACACACGGACTTTTCGCGCTAAATGTCAACTGCACACATCACAACAGACGATATTCCTTAGTGATTTGGCACCAAAATTACCACTATCACAGTGCTGCCACTTATAGGCGAAATCAGCATTCCAGAGATTGGTGGATAAACAAAAGCACATGTTGATTTTACTCAGAATCAAATCTGAAACAATGGGATTATCTCTGCGAAGTTTGACCTTTTTTTTCTTTAGACTACAATGTCACATGCCTTTGTTTATCCACCAAATTTATGTTTTTACACGTGCGCTCTTGTAATGTGGAATTAGCTTATTGAATGAGCTTTGTACACGCCCCATTAATTTTATATATTTTCATCTATGATTATATTATATACACAACTGAACGTACAAGCAGAAAGTATATCCATACTTTACGCCTCAAGTGCTAATTTTTCGATATACAGTATAAAGTAAAGCCATACTTTATTTGCTAATTGTCGGTAGTGAATGCAACAATGTCACATGCCTTTGTTTATCCACCAAATTTACGTTTTTACACGTGCGCTCTTGTAATGTGGAATTAGCTTATTGAATGAGCTTTGTACACGCCCCATTAATTTTATATATTTTCATCTATGATTATATTATATACACAACTGAACGTACAAGCAGAAAGTATATCCATACTTTACGCCTCAAGTGCTAATTTTTCGATATACAGTATAAAGTAAAGCCATACTTTATTTGCTAATTGTCGGTAGTGAATGCTGAATGTCCACCAGTTTGTTGTCACCACACGGTGTCTGTAAGGATTTGCAAATAGTTGTCAACTAGTTATTGGTCGCCGCATCAGCGGCGGCCTATATCAAATACAAAGTTACTTTAACTTCCGGTGCCGCTTAGCACAGTGCACATTTTTCCACCTGCCGCTCAGCGCACGAACTGATATTCTAGCACAAACATCATTCAATTTTATCAGTTTATTTGACTGACGATCTCACAGCAAGAATTTTGGCCAACGCATTTGTTTCATGCGGCGACCACTTTTGCTACTCTGGATCCCTGACGTTTACTTGTTTGATTTTGGATTTAGGAATTCTATTCTTTTGCGTACGGAGCCCCTAATACGACATGACATGAGAAAAAAGTGCGTCTTTCGCTGCATCGAACCATTCAGTTCAAGTTGCCAAGTATACCGAGTGAATAGTTTCCCAAACCATGTGAACGTTATATTATATTGAACGAACCATTTATTACTATAAACCCTACTGTCACATTTTTGAAAAGAAAAACCGATTGTTCGCTAACTATTCAATTTGTGTGGTGTTCCTTTTCGTCAGTTTCAATGGAATTTTTAATGTTTGCATCCATTAAAGTTTGTGGTTTTGTTCAAAGAACGGAATTAAAGGGCAGCGAACAATAACAGGTTTACAGTATAGTGAGTAAACATTTTTGAAATGGAATGAGTTTATTTATTGAGCGAACGGTTTACTTTATTCTTGCCATGTCCTATTAGGGGTTTCGTAGTACTATGATACAAAAAATAGATTTTTTAGATAAGAGTCCGATGATCGCCGTAGCCAAAGAATGTGGTTCCATATCGCTGAAAATTGAAAACCTCGCCGGAGTCTGGATGCTAGTTTTTCTTGTGTAACAACTGTAAACGATGCTACACCGCACGAATACAGTCTTGGGAATTGTCAGTGAATAAACCACCCAATCATAACGCGCCGAGATATTACTGGTATTGAAATATATTTTTTTTATTCACTCGTACTAATTATTATCGACACAATACTAGTATATACAGCAAAACTTTCTCCGTGCCTTGAGTAATACCTTTTACACATAACACTAGTTCAAAATATAGAGCGAACAGAACAACTTCAATCTCCATTCAAAGTCCATTAGGTATCGATCCCAGGTTTCGGATCAAGGAATGTAGAACACAATAGTCAGGCTGACTTCGCAAAATACGACCAATGACGGAACCAGGAAAACTTGCATCTGCGAGATAAAAAGAGAAAACAGTTAACTCATTGATGAAACGCATTCATTGGAAATAAATCATTCAAACTTTTTGAAAATATGGTAGATCTCTACGGTCGCTCATATGACATAATCTAGATTTTTATTTAGGACAATGAAAATATTTTTGGTGGTTTCCAGAAGAATACACTAAATGCGAGGGAAATGTTCTCCCTACGGGGAAAACTATTTCCTTCGCGAGGAAAACTATTTACCTGGCAGGGAAAAGGATTTCCCCATAAAGGAAACACGGGGGAAATGTTTTCCCTGCGTCGAAAACGTTTCCCCTGCGAGAAAACTATTTACCTCACGGGGAAAACGTTTCGCTCATGAGGGAAACGCTTTCCCCGTGATGGAAACTATTTCCCTGTTGGGGTAACGTTTCCCCTGCGAGAAAAAACGTTTCTGTTGTGAGGGAAAAAAATAGCTTACCCTGAAATGTTTTCCTCGAGGGGGAAACGTTTTATTCACAGGGGAAATATTTCCCTTACGGGGAAAATAGTTTCCCTCACAGGAGGGAATGTTTTCTTCGTGGGGAAGCCTTTTCCTCGCGAGGAAAACGTTTTCCTTGCAGGAGAAACATTTCCTCCACAGGAAATAGTTTCTCGCACGGGGAAAACGTTCCTCTTGCGGGGAAATGTGTTCCCCGTGAGGGAAATAGTTTTCCTCATGGGGGAAACGTTTTCCTCGCAGGGGAAATGTTTTCTTCGTGGGAGAAACGTTTTCCTCGCAGGGGAAATAGCTTTCCTCATGGGGGAAATAGTTTACCCCGTGAAATACATTATTTAGTATATTCTTCTGGGGACCACAAATATATTTTTTTTAATATCCTGAATAAAAATCTAAATTATGTCATAGATGAGCCGCAGTAGATCTAGTGAAGATGTGATAATATAATATTGAAACCGCTTGCCATTTGGAATACGGTTATCCTCCAATAGTATAAACTGTAATAAAACCACAAATGTCGCAGTGCATCCAAACAGACGAGCGATTTGAATATATCAACGACGATGTAGACATCCTGTAACAGCCTGAGTCTATTGTTTACATTCGGCGCACGTGGCACCATTGATACTTCGTCCGTTCGCTGCACGTGGCCGTCTGCCGCAGCCATAGGAATGCCGGGAAATCGATTCGAATTAATCGATTCATTGCCACCGTCGAAGTATTTAATCGATTTTTGTGCCGTGTCTAGTCCTAATCCTAAGTCATCTGTCCCGCTTGAAATTGAAGGTGCAAATGTCGATAATTGTCTGTCGTCTGGCAACGGCGAATAACTATCGTCCGTGTCGGCTGCGCTAGAGCAAGAATCACTGAAAGTTCCTGAAAACGATGACGAATATAACGATCCTAGAGACGAACAGGACGACAATACACAATAAGATGTCGAATCACTTGAGGATGCGTCAGGTATCACACAAATCGACGACGACGATGACGACAGTGAAAACGAAGAAAGTCCTCTCTCTAGGTTTTCTTCCTTGCTGACAGGGGGCGATGTCGGCGTTTGTGTACCCACAGACGTCTTACGTTTCAGACCGGCAGCTTTTTCCACATCTGTCTCAAGATTTCGTTGGCCGTTCTTCGATTTTTGCAGACCAGTTTTCAAGTCGGATATGCATATTCTTGTCATCTGTGTCATATCTTGAAGAATCTGGTTATTGTACCCATCGAGGGCGTTCAATTTCTCACGAGCTGTGTTTCTTGCTGCGCATATTATCTCCCAGATCAGGAGATGCGCGGACGTCTGAAATGAATGAATAGATATTGGTTACTTTCAAGCTGATATGATGGATGGATCATTTATTGACAGTTGGAGACTATAGTATGGGAAGAATAATTTGAGAATAGTAAAAGAAAAAAAGTACGCCCGAGTGAGCCTCTGATTTTACTGTTCGCCATGGAAAAAAAAACATATAGGCTAATTTGATTAAATTGTACGTCATCGATTTATCTAACCACTGATGTCACTCGGTGAACTTTTTGCAATTACTTTTTGCCAGTTCCGTGCTAAGGTAAATCCGATACGAATGCCCACGCATTAGTATATAGTAGGTCTAATTATATCATAGGCTATATTGTATACTGTGAATTGTACTTGTGAGCAGCTATCAAGTATTATAATTGAATTCGGTATGAGAATCAGTACACATTACAGTCTATAAATGCAATATTGACGCAATATCAAGTTATCAACTGGTGCATTGTGGGTTATTTCATGTAGCTTCATACTTTGCGTGCATTTTTTTCTCGCATTGCGACGTGCGTATTGTCAACGGTTGAACGAAATGGTTGTTGAATCTCATATGATATTGGAATATGAAAATATCACACATTTATATTGATTGCAGGTAACGTAATTATCTATTATAATAAAACTCATCGTCATGTCATGGTAGTGAACACGAAATTGATTATCTATTCAAAGATGAGCGCTGGATTCTTATTGATTTCAAAGTCCGAGTGCCTATGTTACTGAAGGTGGCGTCAGGTAACGTTATAACTTTATTGCATAGACTATTCTAGGCTACATGGGCGGATCCAGGAACATGGGGGAGAAGGGAGGGGGGGGGGGGGGCGGGGGAGTGCCAGAACCCTTCTCCATGCACCGTGCTAGCATCCTGGCTCTGATGAGTCATGAATATGGGGGGGGGGGGGGGAGATGTGACATGGATCCGCCTATGGTCTACATATGCCACTATATGAATAGTTTCTGATGTTGTCCGTTTTTGTTATTATAGACCGTTATTCCCAAATCGAATAAAATACATTACATCTACTGACAGAATAATGACGTAGCCTGATATAAACGTGTAATAAGCGTTAATTTACCGCACGGGGGTTGGGGTCATTCAATAAGTTGGTTTATAGTACAATAGGCATTTATCTTTCCTGTATGTTTATTTATTCAGGATAAGTATAGTTGTGGCCTGTTTCCATACGTACCACACACAGAAGAAGCACGAGATTGAAGTTGACAATTCCCGTGACATCGAAGAAAACGTCTCCGGTTTTTAAGACATGAAGCACGAGAAGTGATTGCGTGACCAGTACCGGCGTCATGCGGTGACACCAGCCAAATTGTTGCTTCCAGTCATACCTCCGGAGCTCCATGCTGCAATCATCGATGAGCGAATCCATTTCAGGAATAGAGTCCAAGTTTTCCTTCGCTGGCTTCACTTCTATTGTCTGTAAATGTTCTATCATAACCATCTCCAAGGCAACGACAGCGTCATTCGTTCGCTCGTGTGGAATTTCGAACTAATAATTAAAAGTAAGTTTACAACTCAAGAAGGTATCCAGTTCAATTTAGACCAATGCCCAAAGAATGAATATTAACGATCAAATTCAGTGCTGATGAGCAGAGCTGCTGC
The DNA here is from genome assembly GCA_949152475.1 of Terebella lapidaria. Classification (NCBI taxonomy): domain Eukaryota; kingdom Metazoa; phylum Annelida; class Polychaeta; order Terebellida; family Terebellidae; genus Terebella; species Terebella lapidaria. The sequence goes on along the minus strand of OX424569.1, from coordinate 28,743,655 downwards.
CGCAGTGTTTTTGAAATATGCACTGTTCTGAACATCATGTGCATTATATCCAATATAGGTCTATCATCAGATCATTGTCAGCTGAATGCATGGAAGCCAACACATGTCATATGGCTCCCTGAAGTTGGATATATTGGATAGTGGCATACCGACCTACCGTCCGAGCCGCTTTGCAGCAGTTGGCAGAAATATTATTCAAAAGGCAAACAAGGGGGGAATCATTCCTGTACAGCTGTGTTGGAACAGCTTGTTTCAAGAGCCCCGCGGGTCTGCTTCGAATAAAAATCTACAGATGTAGAATCGAAAATCAAATTATTGTATTTTAACTGCAGCCCAGCACAGCGTATGTCGCATTGCAACTGAGCCACGGCGCTTTTTTTGTTTCTCGTGAAATTATTGCACACAGATGACATTAAGTTGGGATTGTAATCATCAAAACGATATGAACTTGTAGGAATGTGCGATATTTAATATTGAAATCCATATCATTGATGGCTTATGATGTCAAAACTCGCACGCGATTCAATGCATGCCTTGCCCAGAGATCAATTGGCAGATTGGCAGATTGTTCCTAAATTTGTATGGTTATGGAAACGTTTGATGTATGATACATGTAGCCAGCTGTTTGATGTTTATATTTTGTGTTGATATGTTTATGGAATGGGAATAGTTTATACCATATTGAGCGACAATAAATACATATGTCTCTGTATTGTAGGATTTCACGCGATGTGACAGGTGTTTACCTTATATAGCATACACATTATCATCATATATTACATGTGTACATGACTTCATCCTGGTACCGAAATATCTACAATTATATCGCCAAGTTAAGTGATCTTTAAAACACAGTTTTTTTCTATTGTTTCCATACATCCGTCTTTCATGTAATATGCACAAACTGTAAACCCCAGCAAGTCGCGCATGTACATACACATATATGCACTAGCGCGACTTGCTCTGATTCATATTTTATTACTAAGTAATACAATGTTTATAGATCTACATACAAGATGGTCGTTCAGTGAATTATATTAACTTCGTAACACCCTCAAGCTAAAGCCAAGGTTTCTCAAAAAGGTGTACGATGTTTACTAATCATGTCGGGAAATGAATTATTCCGATATAATGATCTTCATTACCATGGTATTTCATTCCGCTGAGCATTGGTATGGTAAACTCTTTGGTTTCAGGCTTTGAATACAACACGTCAAGAGTTGTGACCCATCAAACATGCTCAACGATAGTGTTCCTATCATCATATTATTATTTCGAAGGGTTTAACGGTTTCCAACCATTTCCAACCTCCCCCAAACCTCTTCCCTGAAAAAAATATTTTGGACTTTCATCCCCTCTTCTCATAATGGGTGTATTGATATCATAACGTATATTTCATTTCATTACCATAATTCATTGGATTAAATTGCTCATTATTCTCCATATAACAAACAAAGAAGAACATATCTATAGATGTATATAGATACATCTTCGTGCCTTCTGACGTAGTCGGCGCTCTCCCTCCGGGATCCCGTTATGTCTGGTGACGTCAGCAGATGTTTTCTCAGCACTTCACTCCGTGGGAATTGTTACTTGGATTGACACATGTACACAACAAATGTAATGTTTAGGCCGTGGAGGCATTACTTGGTTTATGGTATTGTTTTTTTGTGTGCAATATTTGACCACATCATAACGATATTTTGGGTACGTTATGACCTATAGATATGTACAGCCACTTTTTTAATCACAAGCGTACATGTAGGCCTACTTAATTAACTAGCAAAGCAATAACAAATGGCTCTTCTCTTTACTTTTTTTCTGATGCAACAACAATTAAATGAAAAAGCATTTCAGAAGTTAGGAAAATCAGAGTATAATATATTGTATAACTTCACAGACATTGGTTAGTGGTTGGATCGTTATTGAAAACGATACCAACAGACCAACAGTTGAGCCGTGAGCTAAGCTCTTTCATATATCTGCCTTGAAAAACATCGGAGTAAACCGACTATAACACCCTGTACTGTGCTTGTGAAAATGATATCATATTAATTCTTGTGAATTTCAAATTGACGATTGATACCAAAGATTCACAGCTCTGACATGCGACGAAAAAGTGACAACTGAAATGCATCGTCTAAAGAGTTTGAAAAGTAACATATTTGTACAGAGCTTCCATAAAATATGACTGATGTTGGAAGAGCTAGGGTAAAAAATAAAAAAAAGTGACTCAATAGTGTCCCCAGCGGCCCTGTTGTAGACCCTTACATATAATTCATACAGTTTACAGCCTAGGCTCATATAATTTGTGTAAATGTTAACATACATGGTACACATGTGTAGTATACATATAACATGAGCTATGCACATATGAAAATGACATAATACTATGTTTGTAATACATATGTAGATCTATGGAGGCTTTCATGTTTGCCAAGTTTTCTTTCGCTGCACAAGCTCGCATCAGCCGAACACTATATTCTTAACTCTTGTAATGACATTTTCACATTACATTCCCAATCCACGACAGTCTAACTCAGAATTCACCGCATCACAGGTAAATGTAAGGCTTCTGCATGGGGCCTTACATTATAACTATGTCCCACATCCAAACATCTTTGTTTGGGTCGTGGGTTTACCCAACCGAAACACTTTCTTCAAATTATATTGCAGGCTCTCCCAAAAGGCTTCAATTCGCCATTGGGTGCATTGAAGCACAATCACATCCTCATAGGTGCATATCATAGGTGCATATTTCCCAAGGCCATACCTTCCAATAACATTTATAATATGATATATTCAACAGATATGTTCCAGGTGGATGCACTGGGTGGAGCCACATAAATGGTCTTGTAATAATGTATATGTATTTAAACCATCGAGAAAAAAGCTCTCGCTAGCAGCGTGTTCTGTCTTGCGGAGAATCAAGGCCCCAGTATTGGCCTATGGTATTATTAGAAACGATTTTAATTTCGTGTAATGAGATGAACTCTTATTTGAAGTGTTCACACGTCAGAACTCGTGAACACGATGTCAAACATGATGTCAAAACTGTCAAAAATGTTGAAAGACATTTCACAACTTGTACAGTTTTGGTGTTATTTCAGTGTTAGATTATGGGAGTAGTATTCGGGTGTTCAACAAATTAAATCATGCAGAAATGGTTCAAAACAAAGCAATTCGTCACTATTTTTGGGTTCACAATTTACCAGCAGTACCTGCACCACAAGGGGAAATTGGGTGGTTACCGTGTAAATTCAGAACATATTTGAATGTGTTAAGATTCTGGAATCATTTAATCAAGATGGGAAAGGATAGACTGCCGAAAATTCTTTTTGTATGGATACCAATCACATGACCATAGCTGCTGTGAAGATGTCAAACACAAACTTTATTCAATTGGTATGAACAATGTATATGATAACAAAACATGTTGTGAAATTGATATTTGTCAGAAAAAAATTGCTACAAATGGACGAGCAAGAATGGAAAGCTTCTGAATTTGTATAAACCAAAATTGAGAATCTAAAAGTGTAGATCAGGGGATTCTGGGTTCATCTTTCAAAGTATAACAAAGAAACGTCTGACTGTGAAAAGTGTTCTGTGAAGGTAAATTCATACTTCGAGAGCAAAATTGAGAACCTACACTAAATTTATGTATTGTAGGTAAGAATTATTGATTCAATTAAATCTTTATTTGATTAAGGGGATCACTTTTAAAGAAATACTGTAGTTAGTTATGACTGTATACGGTAGGAATCCCAAGCCATTAGAGAAATATTAAGTAATAATATAATATACGTGACACAATTGCACTTAGTGTGGAATAAATAGTGAATTTTGAGTTAAATATTATTTTGGCCAAATAAAAAAAAACCTTGCTAATTGTATGGCCTTGGCCTGCCGCACTATAATTTAATGTAGTCAGAAGGTATGCTCCTCATTGTATCACGAAGTTGAAGAATGAAGTAGCAAATGAAAGTTGAAGATTGATAAACCGGCCACGGTACCACGGTGCCTGTGACAAATCGCACGTTTCCGGCTTCGCTCTTGCCACTTCACGAAACACGCAGTCAGTGCATTCGGCCACGAGTAGGCCTGCATTTTTTTTCAGAATCTTTTGTGCAACGATACAAGTGCAAAACCAAGGGTGAACGCTCGTTTTTGCCTTCCAGGGCGATGCTCGTCCGACTGTTTAGAGAATGGATATTTGCACTGCTATTAACGCCTATGTAGCGTTATGACGTGGTGGCTACCTAGTAGTGACACCACGGTTATAGCGTGAACGTGCGGACAGGTTTATAAGACATTCGGCGACACTCCAGTAATGGGGTATACCTAATTCGGGTTCGGGTCGCCGAACCCTACATTGGTACCGTACCTTTCGAACCACTGGGGCTTCTCGGCGTCATTCCTGGGGTCAGCCCCTCACTGAGATTCACATCGCAGCCAAGTATGTGTACATAATCGGGTAGCTGCGGTGCCCTTGATCTTCAGTGCTGTGATGTGACTGGGCAGTGGGATATAGCTGACCTCGGGGACGAGGTCTCTCCGAAAGGGGAAAGCACTGTAGCGTTATGACGTGGTGGCTACCTAGTAGTGACACCATGGTTGTAGCGTGAACGTGCGGACAGGTTTATAAGACATTCGGCGACACTCCAGTAATGGGGTATACCTATTTATCGTGGGGTCGCCGAATCCTACACCTACTTGTCATCTCACATGTCATTATTTTTGCACTCTTATCTGGGTATTTTGACGTACTCTCTAACTGTAGGTCGAATGATTTTGTGTTGCTTGTTTACTTGAACATCGGTGCAAAGCGACATACAAAAACACTGAGGACGAGAAGCTTGCCCATGCGTGAGGAGATTTTTACCGTGAATTGTCCTTGATTCTTTCCGGAAAGCCACTGATTCTTTCCGGGAAGCCCTTGATTTTTTAGGGAAGGTAACATCAAGAAGCAGGTGTGTTGTGAATATGGAGAAAAATAGTGATCACCTATGATTCATATGATAAATGTGGCCGAAATAGTTGGAGAAATGACTGTTGGTGGTATTGCGAAAAGATCTGAAGTAGAGCAGCAATTAATAATGACACAATTATTAACGCAGCGAGGCGCGCGAAGCCCGCCGAACTGCGTCTAATGGTATTGTATGTCCGAGAAATTAACACCAGAGCAGCAGAAACTAAAGATAGTACCAACTAGCTATGATCATAATTTTCATCTCTGCGAGTTTCGACCGGAAGTTTTTTTTTTCAGACAGGAAACCCCTAGCGACCTGGGAGCAAATTTTCCGCTCAGTGATTTTTTTTTTTTTGCGAAGCACCGTTTCGCAATATGGTTTCGCGAGCGTTCTTCAATCGATTATTGCAATTTTTATTCGAGTATGTAACATGGACACGGCAACTAGATGACATTTATCAGTCTTTTTGTATCGTGGATGAGATTCAAACAACGAGACTGGATCTGTGAGATATCACAACGCGACTCCATGACAACGGCCGCCCGGTACCGTAATTTCACGTAAACAGGATACTCAGATTTCTGTATAGCGTCACGCGAACATGCATACATGTACATTTACATTTTTTACTTGGCGAAATCTTCGATTTTGCCAAGTATGTTGATCGGTTTGGATGTGTGTTTGTAATTTTGTTTGTTTGTTTGTTTGTTTGTTTGTTTGTCTGTTCGCCCTCTAGAGGGCACAATTTTCATCTGATTTTTCTGAAATTTTGACCACACATGCACATCCAAATTCTTAGATCCCGCATTGTTTTTCAAGGTCGTAGGTCAAAGGTCAAGGTCACACGAACGTTTTAAAAATCGTTTGCCATTTAAGCCAATGATAAACTTAAAACGTCCATATCTCAAAAACTATTGCAGATAGAGCAAAAATATCGTTATTTTCGGATCAGTCACATAGGTTTAATATATAAAAAGCATGGATTATGCAAATTAGCATACATTTCACTATGATGACGTCATCTCACACCAAACCGGAAGTAGAATTATTTTTCAAGCAAATGGGCCCAGGATGCCCAAGGATCAGTTATTAGGCCGTTTTGGTGTGTTTCAAGGCCAAAAATTGATACTTTCCCCTATTATCACCCACTTTCCATAAAAACCTCCATATCTCAATAAATATTGATCATAGAGCAAAAAGGACGCTATTTTCGGACTCATAGGGCTAATTGGCAATATACTAGGTGTGGTTTGGTATCAGATTACAGCTGTTGTGTCAAATTACACCAAACCGGAAGTAGAATTATTTTTCAAGCAAATGGGCTCAGGATGCCCAAGGATAAGTTATTAAGCCAATTTGGTGTCTCTCAATGCCCAAAAGTGATACTTTCCCCTATTATCACTCACCTCCCATAAAAACCTCCATATCTCAGTAAATATTGATCGTAGAGTAAAAAGGACGTTATTTTGGGACCCAAAGGGCTAATTGGCATTAAACTAAGTGTGGTTTGTTATCAGATTACACCTGTGGTGTCAAATTACACCAAACCGGAAGTAGAATTATTTTTCAAGCAAATGGGCTCAGGATGCCCAGGGATCAGTTATTTTTCCATTTTGGTGTCTTTCAAGGCCCAAAAATGATACTTTCCCCTATTATCACCCACTTTCCATAAAAACCTCCTTAACTCAGTAAATATTGATCGTAGAGGAAAAAGACGTTATTTTTGGACCCGAAGGGCTATTTGGCATTAAACTAAGTGTTATTTGTTATCAGATTACACCTGTGGTGTCAAATTACACCAAACCGGAAGTAGAATTATTTTTCAAGCAAATGGGCTCAGGATGCCCAAGGATCAGTTATTTTTCCAGTTTGGTGTCTTTCAAGGCCCAAAAATGATACTTTCTCTTATTATCACCCACTTTCCATAAAAACCTCCACATCTCATTAAATATTGATCGTAGAGCAAAAAGAACGTTATTTTCTCACCCGGAGGGCTAATTTGCAATATAAGAGGTGAGGTTTGGTATCAAAATACAGCTGTGGTGTCATATTACACAAAACCAAAAGTAGACATATTTTGAAGCGAATAGGCTCAGGATGCCCATTGTTCAGTTCTCAGGCCGTTTTAGTGTAAAAAAAAACAAACATATACTTCTATCAAGTTGAGATGCTGTGAATACTTTTGAGTTATTGGCACAGTTGAATTACACAATTGCCACCAACGTTACAGGTAGTAACTACAAAATCAAAAAATCCAATCAATGTTAACGTGTCAGATTTTTTCAAAGTGTCAATACTATTGTAACTGTCATGATTAAACTACATCTATCAGACACCAATAACGCATTTAGTAAGTGCAATTGTCCCACCAATACAGTTTTTGTTTATAACACAAACTGCTCCTCAATGACATTTCAAAATTAAAAATTCAATTAGTTTTTCACAGTTGGATTTCGCCAAGTGTCACTGCAGAGCAGTGATAGAAAACAACCACTGTATATTGCAATTAATGTCTGAAGTATCGCTCAAGAAGTCATCAAATCTGAAGTGTGTCCAGCTCAATCTTCAAGTATTTGAGCAACTCAGCTCAGACAATTGTGAACAGCGCTGATGTAATATCATTGTAATGCTGTTATCTAGTTTTATGGCAGATATCATCAAATCTGTCAAAATGCTAAAATCTAAAACGCAAAAAAGACGCTGCATTTCGCCAAGGCTGCTTGCAGCGTTTTCTCGTTTCTTATTTTTTTCCTTTTCAGTTTTTTTTTTCTTTTCTTTCTTTCTTTTTTCTTTTTTTATTTATTTATTTTTTTTTTTTCTCACTAAGTTTAAACAATTATCATCTACAAATATAAAGGTTGGCACCAGCTTGTGCCACAAGCCACGGGCTCATGTCTTCGGCGCCAACCTCGAATCGTACATTACTTCATTAATATAATCGAATGTATTAGTATTTTTGTCCTTTTCAAAAATAACCTACCTACCAGTATACTGATGTATGCCTACTACTGTTGTGAGTATATGGTGAGTTATGGTGTATATGGTGAGACAACAAGCAATGGTGAGTTATGCCGTATTCGTGCGTATATTATAGAACTTTGGCCCCTTCTGTTCCAAAACGCAAAGGGTTTTTGAATGCCTGATGCTGGATGGTGAATAGTTCAAATTATGCAATTTTCGCTGAAATTACTGCTTGCAAGCACAGATAAAATACTGAATAAATATTGCCCAACGTTATTTTCTTCCAAACATTGAACTGGTACAATGACATATCTCTGCTGATTAAAGAATTCAATTCTTGAACATTCATACTAAAACATATATATTTTCCCTTACCACGGCTATAGGTATTTTACACATGTTAGCAGATTTATTTGAATGCGTCAGAAACTGTTCGATATCCACAAAAGACTGGAGCCTGACATACACTTGGCGATACACACAGTTATTCTAGTATAAGGAAGAAAATTAAACACCCATTACTTTATAGGTAAATCCATTCATGCCGAATTGTACAGTGAACATGTTGAACAAAATAAAACCTCCCCATGTCAAATAGGCTCATTTTTTGTTAGATGAAACCGTGTTCTTTGCTGATCAAACTTCAGTCAGTGTTCAGTCAGTGTTTCACTCAATTTTATTGTCACAATAGGAAACCTACGGAAGCGTATTGCTATCAAGTGTGTAAAAATTTGTATCTCGTACGTACGACGTACTAACTCGTACGTTTGACTTATTAACTCGTATGTACGACTTATTAAGTCATACGTACGACTTACTAAGTCATACGTACGACTTATTAACTCGTACGTACGACTTGTTAACTCGTACGTACGACTTACTAACTCGTACGTACGAGTTAGTAAGTCGTACTAATGAGATACTAAGTCATACGTACGAGTTATTAAGTCGTACATACGAGTTGATAAGTCGTACGTACGAGTTAATAAGTCGTACATAAGAGATATAAGTCATACGTACGAGATACATTTTTTTTACACACTTGATAGCAATACGTTTCACTACGGAAGCGTATTGCTATCAATTGGTTAAGGCGTCAGGGTTGAGTGCGGGAGGTACCGGGTTCAATCCTTGGCGCCGGCGCTGAAAGACTTTCATTGGGGGATCTGTTTCACCCATCAGTAAAATGGGTACCTGGCTATAGACAGAGATGGCAATGTGTATGAATACTGTATGTGCACCAGAGATGGTTGCCTAAGTTACAGCTGTATGCCTCCCGGGAGGTTGAAAATGTGTCGGAATGAACAGGTCTGCCAGGGGTAATAATTGTAAAGCGCTTTGAGCATGTTGTACATGGAGAAGCGCTATATAAAAGCTTGCAATTAATTATTATTATCATGTGCGTAAAATTTCTTATCTCGTACGTATGAGTTATATCTCATACATACGACTTATTAGGTCGTATGTACGACTTATTAAGTCGTATGTACGACTTACTAACTCATACGTATGACTTAGTATCTCATAAGTACGAGTTACTAACTCGTACGTATGAGTTAATAAGTCGTACGTACGGGTTAATAAGTCATACGTAGGAGTTAATAGGTCGTATGTACGAGTTACTAAGTCGTACGTACGGGATAACAAGTCATACGTACGAGTTAATAAGTCGTACGTATGAGTTATTAAGTCGTACGTACGAGATATAAGTCGTACGTACGAGATAATATTTTTTACACCCTTGATAGCAATACGCTTCCGTAGAAACCAGACCGATAACAACAAAAAGATATATGTGCTGTCAAAATTATACTGACATAATTGTGTATCTCTTACTCTTACGTGTATCTCTTACAATCAACTACTCTGATATATTGACGAGTGATGAACAAAACAAAGTCATTTTGGACTGCTATTCCTGAAAAAAAAGGAAAAAACGAAATTATAATGTTTGATACATGCAATATGTAATAGCCACAAATAATCATGACGATGAAATTTGTCCATTGTATACATGATATTATGAAGAATAATATGCTATAACCACGATTTTTTAGGGATTCAATGTTGAGCAGAGGTATGTTCAGTGTGACCGACACTTTCACACCTTCAAATTGAATAGTCATCCAGTAGGCGTTGTTTCCACAATATTGTGCAGTAAAATCCCTGTTTGATATGATCCGCATCACTGACATTGCTTATAATTTAATTCGTTCTCGATTTTCCTGTTTGTGTGTGAGGTGCATGACATACCATCGATCGTTCATGTTTGATGATCAGTCATTGACAACAATTGTCACCCCCTCATGAATTCGAGGACCCAGGGGTCGTAACATCCCCTCCCTAACGACTCCCCCGTGGACACGACTTTGACTGCCGTTTGAATCTCAGATGAATTATACCAAGTTGTAGAACGATCTCAAAAACCGGTGTAATCAAGTTAGAAAAATCAGAGTATAGTCGGAGTTGAGTAAATTTCGGAATGTGAAGTTTTGTCATTCCGGATCTTAACTATTAAATCAACTGGGAATGAAATTGCCCACTAAACTTAACATGTAACCCATCATGTTTGTGACTGTGGCTTACCACTTACACTTTTTAGCTAAAGTCTGTCCGGTAACCTTTCAAGCCCTCGGAATAATTTTCGTATTTTTAGGTTACCGGACCTATGGTCCAATAACCTATTGGCATGGCGTTGCGTCCGTCGTCCGTCGTCGTCCGTCGTCGTCCACGTTTTTATCTTTTTTGTTTACCGGCGAATTCTTCTGAAATTTTGCACAAAAATACTTTAAAATTATTCAAGAAGGAGGTATTTTTTAGTTTTTTGATTTTCGCATTTTTTTTCGAAATGGCGGCCGTTTTCGACGAAAAATGCCTGATTTTGGACTTTGGTGGCCATTTTCTCAAAATCTGTTCGGTAACTTTTTTTTCTTTTTGATACATAACACTCCTCATATGTACTCCTATGATGTCTATAAATTTCGTTGCGCTTGAATCGCTCGAAGTGGGCCATGTTAAATTCTCCTATGCTTTATAATGGGACACATTATGCCTAATATCTCACTTAATATTGAGATTAGAGACTAGGAATCAATTGTGGACATATAGGAAATGATATATGCTGAATATTCTCGTGACCTTGAATTTGACCTCTGACCTCAATTTCAAGGTGAGAGCACAAAATGGCTGATATCTCGCTTATTATCGACTCTACAGCTTAGGAATCAATTGTAGACATATAGGAAATGATATATGCTGAATATTCTGATGACCTTGAATTTGACCTTTGACCCCATTTTCAAGGTCATAGGACAAAATGGCTAATATCTCGCTTGTTATCGACTTTATAGCTTATGAATCAGTTATGAACATATAGGAAATGATATATGTGGATTATTGTCATGACCTTGAATTTGACCTTTGTCATTATTTTCAAGGTCGCAGGACAAAATGGCTAATATCTCACTTATTATCGACTCTACAGCTTAGGAATCAATTGTGGACATATAGGAAATGATATATGCTGAATATTCTGATGACCTTGAATTGACCTTTGACGGCATTTTCAAGGTCATAGGACAAAATGGCTAATATCTTGCTTGTTATCGACTTTACAGCTTAGGAATCAGTTATGGACATATAGGAAATGATATATGCAGATTATTGCCATGACCTTGAATTTGACCTTTGACCTCATTTTCAAAGTCACAGGACAAAATGGCTAATATCTCACTTATTATCGATTTTACAATTTGTATCATTAATAATAATAACTGTTCCACAGTGTGACACCTTCAACAACAGGCCAAACTGTGGCCTTTTCAATGTATACATAACCCTTGGTACAAGCAGCCTAGAGTACATGTATGACTTCACACTCGGTAATCTTCTCGTTATGAACCCCTGGGGGTGTGCTATCTGACATAATCGCCGTTAAAATCACTAGTTATTTTGTTATCATGATCTCGGGATTTATATGAACCTCTATGCAAACTTTCTCCATTGTATGAAGACTTTCTGAATTATTGATTGGAAATAAAGTCCAGAATACAATATCAAACCCAGCCTAATCGGCCGCGGAGCCAGTTACAAAACAATTGAGGGTCATCTGCATTATATGCTGAACCAATGGTGAAAATGTGGTCAAAATCCATTCAGACATTCACGAGTTATTGATCACAAACCAAAACGGAGGAAGGCAAAACAAGGGGGATGATAACACAGACACAATCATAAGGGCATATTTCGGGATGAGATGCACGTCTAGCGATCAATCGTGTTCCATAGACTCAATAACTCTTACTGGGTAATTGCTTTGAAGAGACTTTTGTTAGCACCATCAACCTTCACTGTCTTCTTAGTTGGGCTATGATGAAGCCTATCGGGCACAGTAATCGCGCCAGATCCAACATCATATGCTACTTTGGGAGGAATGCACTTCATATTGTTACCGTCAATGTAGAAATATGTTTAAATATTGCTGATAAATGTTCGTTTCAATGCATCAATCAAATAGACACAATAAATGAGAAAATACATCCACTATGCCTTTACACCAGCGTGTTGTGTACCGCCGGAAAGAATCACGGGCTTCCCGGGAAAAATCAAGTGCAATTTCGGGTAAAAATCTGCTCACGCATGAGCAAGCTTCGCCACAGTCACTGTGGCGGAGCTTGACTGTGGCGGAGCTTGCCCCTACGTGAGGAGATTTTTACCGGAAAATGCCCTTGATTTTACCCGGGAAGCCCACGATTCTCACCGGGAAGCCCGTGACTCTTTCCGGGAGGTAAATTCAATAAGCATGTATTTTTTGAATGTGGAGTAAAGATAGTGATTACCGATGTTTCAATGATAAATGTGGTAAAAATGGTTAGATAAATGGCTGTTGGTGGTATTGCGAAGAGAACTGGAGTTGAGCGGTAATTCACAATGATACAACTGTTATTTGAACGGCAAATTCGGGGCAGGCTGGAAACATTACAAATTGTTGAATGATTATTGCATATTTTCGCTCAACAATGTGCACAACCCTTCGTCAGTATGTATATAATAATTGCATCACAAGAAAACAAACTGGAGGGTATTTATTGCAACGTTCAAGCTAGTGGGATAAAACCAGAAGACCCTGATTTTTTCCGGCTCGCTTAGGCATGCCCAGGATTTTCACCGAAGCGCCCAGGATTTTCACCGGTGAATATCAAACATTTTCCCATTACTAATCATAAGATGCTGCCGTTTCAAACATGTTAACCTGTAAAATCAAACGTGAACGCTACTGTAATATGGCAGAGAATTGTTACGTACGAGTAGCATATTTAATTTACATTATATATGGCGGATTTCACGATCAAGAAATTTTGTTTCGAATTTTAAAGATGGTCTGTAGTTTTTTTTAAATATTGGTCACAGTTTCTATATCTTGTTGCCCCGTGATCGATCGAATATACGAGAAACAGTCTGTTTGTAAGGCCATGTTGTGTTTTTTCTTTGTTTCCCGTCAACTTTTTTTTCGAAAAGTACCCGCCAGCCAGCCTGGGAAAAAAACAAACACAGAAAAAAAACCCAGACGTTTATCATCACGATAGCATCTTTTTTCACAAAGTAACTCATGCCAAAAATGTAAAATAAATGGCATTTGACCGTTTGCTAAGCTATTGAATACTTGATTGATAATAACAGAGAGGGAAACAGCAAAATGGAAACCATTTACTATCCTTCACGAAGTTCTGTGTTTTTGTGGCTAGAAATACATCATTTTTGAGGGGAAAAAAAGGTTTGTGTTTTTTTCTCAAAATAATTGCTATTTTCACCCGCCCGCTGACGGGAAACAAAGAAAAAAGAACAACACGGCCTAATCGGTAAAAAATTATTCATTATTGTGCTCATAAATCGTCAGAAAGTAACGGACTTAGGACGGACACATTTCCCGATATGTTCATATAAGTACATGTTTCCTAGACAAGAGTAACTTCTGTACTGTCAATTTAAAAGTGCACATTAAATTATCTCTTGTCCATCCAAGACGGACAACATGCTCCTCCAAAAAGTAATATAATATTATATTATAAAAAATAAGTTCTGCTTCAATACCGTAGGGACAACACGAAAAATATTGGCACTATTGTGAAGTACTCGATGGGAACACCAGTTTTTATTGATTTTTTTTTCATGATATTTTGACGGATGGAAAAAATTGCGAATGTTACGTGTTTTTGTTGTTGTCCACCCAAGTTTTGCAACGATTGCAGCGTATGTTTTATCTTTGATTACGTTACTAATTTTGGCAAACACGCGTTTTCATTTGGCTCCCAGATGGCCACCGCTCAAGCTGGTGATGACGACAACCAGAGGAGGAATATGGACGAAAATACCAAAATGGTGATTCAGCAAAAAGTTTTAGGTTGGGGGCAAAGTTCACTAGAGTAAGACATGTTTGCCTGGGGCCGGGGGTCCGAAAATAACGTATGTTATCCTCTACGATGCACATTTCTCAAGATATACAGGAAGGCTCAATGATGACTCAGCAGAAATGCTGGTAATGTGAAGCATCAATCCCAAAATCAATAGGATTCTTCCCTAGTTTGAACCTTAATGCAAACTTCCATATCCATTGCCTGAAGATTTCTCGAATTATGACTTTGAAGTCCAGAGATCAACCTTGAATCCGTCCTCATGAACCCCAGTAGGTACAAACAAGAATGTGTCATATGCTTTATATACTGGAGAAATGGAGAAATTTTTATCCATATTCCATTCGGTCATTCTGAACTTAATAATCGCAAAACCCAAAACGATTGAAGGTAAAAAAAAATTAGCATAGACTAAATTAGGAGGAATAGAAAGAACACAGGCAAAATCATAAAGATATATCTCAGGTTGAAATGTTCCACTAACGATCAATTTTGTTTAATAGGCTCAACAAATCTCACTGCGAACAAATCTTAAAATTTTCCGTTAGCTCCTCCAACTTTCATTGTCTTCATTGTTGGGTTGTGAAGGAGCATATCGCTGGGCACAGTAATCGCGCCAGATCCAATATTATAATGTCCCTTTGGAAGGATTGCACTTCACATCATCATCACCGTCAATGTTAAAATATAAATACCTGTACTTGGTTCATCCTTGTGGCTTTCGATACATTGTTGAATTGTTTTTTCGGCATCTTCATATTTTGCTTTGTAGTGGTAACAGCGATAATGATCGTGGACATATACAATACATAATGTTATTCAATTACACACATGTGAGGTCATCCATGAAGTTATAACATTTTTACACGTGTTTTTATACACATGAACTACCGGAAAGAATCATGGGCCCTGTTTAAAACGCCGGGAAAAATCCTGGACACCCAGGTAAAAATCATGGGCTTTTGATAAAAATGGAAAACAGGCACTGCACAGTGTATCTACATCAGGATAAATTTTTCAATGTTCACAGGTAAATGGTTGTTTCAATGCGTCTACCAAATTGAAATAATGAATGAGAAATACATATTTACCATGCCTATAAATCAGCGTGCTGTGTACCACCGGGAAGAATCGCGGGCATCCCCGGGAGAATCAAGGGCAATTTCCGGTAAAAATCTTCTCAAGCCACAGTGACAGTGAATAAACCGCTGGGCGTAGTCAACTAATGCATTGAAGCACGCTCAACCGCCGTGAAAACTGGAATCGGTCGTGAAAAGAACCCTGAGAAGGGTATATATAGCACAAATGCAGGCTCATGTACATTTGACTCGCATTTAAATCTAGCAAACACCATGGGCCTTCCACGAGTTTTTTTCTACTTGGTAGTAATTATTCAGCTGGTTTTTGCTGAAATTATTCGACTGGATATGACTCACAAATTTGATAACGAAAGCATCTACTGGCCAAGTGGACAGAAGTCTTTCAGTTTGGATGTCTTGTTTAAAGGAGATAGTGGTCAAGGATACTTGTAAGTAATGCTGGTCATCCTATTGACCTTCCGGCCTAGATAGGTTATGCTGCTTGGTCGTCTATGTTCAATACGGATTTTAAATGTGCTAGATGAGATAAATAGGGTGTTTTCATTGGGCGTGTATTACGGTACTAAAAGGGCATGTAACATAACATATATCTGGGAGGACACGGCTTCCCATCTGACTCAGCTAGAGAAGTATTGTTTATTTCCCCCGTGGGTCCCGCTTTCGTTTGAATCTGGTAAATCACCGTATATGCACATGGCCAGCCCAAGCGACGCGGAACGCGTCCAAGATGGCAATTGGTGCTCGGGACGAAAACAAATAAATCACGATTATGACAGTTATCTGGGTTGACACCACAAATTCTCTTATTGTATTCACTCAGATACACGAGAGGACCACAATTATTTATGACAACGCACTTAAATACCCCGAAATACTACTGAAAATCCCTTCCAAACATTGACTTTAGCTTTCGCAGTCACCGATCACAAATTTTACCAGGAAGGATTAGCGATGTTTGGAGGGGATTTTTAGCAATACATCGAGGTATTTACGTACCTATTAACACATGGTTAATTTCATAACGGACCGGTTATCGGGACCAAGTGGCGAATAACGGATGGAGCGGCAGCGAGGTCTGTTATGACACGGTCCCGATAGCCGGTCTGTTTTGAAACTAACCATGTATTAATTTGCTTATTACACATCATATCTGAATTCAACTGCCAGTAAAAATAGACTAGAAATCATTAGATTTTTAATTCTTGGGAAATTTGTTTCAACATGACATTTCATCTTTCAGTCTATTGTTTGGAAGAAAAATATTTTAGTTTGGTATATACGAAGTCATTGTGCATGCTAGGAGCGTATGACGCGGCATCGGTCTGTTATTCAGTTTATTATAGAAACGTCATTGCGAACTCATATCGGACCAGCCGAGCACATCTCGGACCGGGTGGGCTGATATCGTTTGGTAGACATACGGCAATATTATTCACTCGGTGGTATTCTCATTGAAAGGCATTCCTGATTTGACGATTTGTACCACGTGACAATCCTACATACTCAATGTTGGACGGCGAAAGTCTATATTGGACGGCAAAAATGTATATTGGACGATCATGTGCTTATCAGCCAATCAGAGCGCGTTTTACATGTGGGTCTTCCCCACTCCTGGTTTCTCCTACATTCATTGGTAAATAATATAGTAAATGTTGGATGTTGAGAGTCGTCCAATATACAGTTTACGGGATTCAGAAATTTCATATTGACCTCGGCTGACGCCTCGGCCAATATGACATTTCTTCATCCCGTAATCCGTATATTGAACTCCTCAACATCCAATATTTGTATAATATCGGATTCGTTGAACCGTGCACGTTACGCTCCAATATCAGTTAGATGTGTAATAATAACAGTTTGTGTGTCAGCCCGTAAATCGGTCATAATCGTGATTTGATTGTTTTCGTCCCGAGCACCAATGTGGGCCATCTTGGACGCGCTCCGCGTCGCTTGGGCTGGTTAGCTGAATAGTTCTCACCAACACACTGCAAGTGCCCGCGGAAGTATACTGTACTGGGACCCGTTTCACTAAGATCATAAAGAGCTCGTTAGCAACAGAATTCTCGTTAAATTAAAGAATCCTCGTTAATAACGACGGTTTATCAATCACTAAGATTTCCATCGTTAAAAATGTTCGCTGTATCCATCGTTAACAATATGTTGTCATAGTTATTTTTGTGTTTTTATTTCCATTGGTAAAACTTCAAGGAGGACTTTATATAACGAGCTCGCTATCTTAGTGAAACGGAGCCCTGAAGCGCATATAAGGTCATAATGACCTTATGTGCGAAATAACAACATCCTTTGAAATTTCATAGATATACATGTACGGTCATTGCCTTATATTCGGATATAAGTCCACACTCTTATATATAAGTCCACACTCTAAGGCCACTCGTCACTCCAAGTATACTAGCAATGACGATGCAGCCCAACCCCTACGCCCACGATCTCATGCATGTTCGAATTTTTTTTCACTGGGATTGGGGAATATGTACATGTAGGCTCAAATTGGTCTAGGTCGTACGGTGGCTCATTACCGCCAATTACGTTCGTGTATTCTCACCCCGTCCATAATTATCCCCTCACAATATTCACCGCGTTTATAATTTCCACCCCATCTATAATTATCACCTCACAATATTCACCGCGTTTATAATTTCCACCCCATCTATAATTATCACCTCACAATATTCACCGAGTTTATAATATCCACCCCATCTATAATTATCACCTCACAATATTCACCGAGTTTAAAATATCCACCCCATCTATAATTATCACCTCACAATATTCACCGAGTTTATAATTTCCACCCCATCTATAATTATCACCTCACAATATTCACCACGTTTATAATTTCCAACCCATCTATATTTATCACCTCACAATATTCACCGAGTTTAAAATATCCACCCCATCTATAATTATCACCTCACAATATTCACCGAGTTTATAATTTCCACCCCATCTATAATTATCACCTCACAATATTCACCGAGTTCAAAATATCCACCCCATCTATAATTATCACCTCACAATATTCACCGAGTTTAAAATATCCACCCCATCTATAATTATCACCTCACAATATTCACCGAGTTTATAATTTCCACCCCATCTATAATTATCACCTCACAATATTCACCGCATTTATATTTTCCACCCCATCTATAATTATCACCTCACAATATTCTCCGAGTTTAAAATATCCACCCCATCTATAATTATCACCTCACAATATTCACCGAGTTTATAATTTCCACCCCATCTATAATTATCACCTCACAATATTCACCGCGTTTATAATTCCCACCCCATCTATAATTATCACCTCACTATATTCACCGAGTTCAAAATATCCACCCCATCTATAATTATCACCGCGTTTAGAATTTCCACCCCGTTTATAATTATCACCTCACTTCATGAACATATGCAGCCCAAGAGCAACAAGATGCTTATGGAAAACGCCTCTATAGCTACCGCATTGAAGCGCATATAAGGACAGGTCCTTATATGTGGATTTGTGCATTTTCAGAATATATCGAAAATTCAAAACATGTTCACTTATAAGGAGACGACTTTTATCCAGACATAGAACACCCCGTTTATTCATATATAAGGACACTATATACACTACTATAAACTGAAGGATTGGGGCTTAATTAAATTATTGGCGCAATTAATTTTGTCCCTTTGAGTGACACACAATTCCCTGTAGGTCTATAACACATACATTCAACATGAATACAATTTAATTTCAAGACCACAAGAATATTCGAGATTAATATGCTGAACATGGTATACGTAGTGGTACGTGCTACATGTGTTCTAGTTGCATCATTTTTCACAACTTATAATCATCGACATGCAAAATGTCCTTATATGTGGGTCAGATGTTTTACAGGCAGTTTCTGAAGAAAGTTCTCATATAAGGACATGTTCTTATGTCCGGATATAAGGAAGTGCTCATATATGAGGACATGTCCTTATATGCGCGTCAATACGGTACAAAGAATACCAAGAGTGTTCATACTAAAACTCAATGCACCAATTAGTATTCTGTACCTAGTAATGATTGTGATCAAATCATAATTATAAACTCGGTGATAATTCTGAGGTGTTAATTATAGACGGGGTGGAAATTATGAATGGGGTGAAAATTGTGAGGTGATAATTATAAACGGGGTGGAAATTATAAACGCGGTGATAATTCTGAGGTGATAATTATGAACGGGATGTAAATTATAAATGGGGTGAAAATTGTGAGGTGATAATTATAAACGGGATGGAAATTATAAACGCGGTGATAATTCTGAGGTGATAATTATGAACGGGGTGTAAATTATAAACGCGGTGATAATTCTGAGGTGATAAATATAGACGGGGTGGAAATTATAAACTCGGTGAATATCGTGAGGTGATAATTATAGATGGGTTGGATATTATAAACTCAGTGATAATTCTGAGGTGGTAATTATAAACGGGTGGAAATTATAAACGCGGTGAATATTGTGAGGTGATAAATATAAACGGGGTTGAAATTATAAACGGGGTGAAAATTGTGAGGTGATAATTATAGACGGGGTGGAAATTATAAACGTGGTGATAATTCTGAGGTGATAATTATGAACGGGGTGTAAATTATAAACGCGGTGATAATTCTGAGGTGATAATTATAGACGGGGTGGAAATTATAAACGCGGTGAATATTGTGAGGTGATAAATATAAACGGGGTTGAAATTATAAACGGGGTGAAAATTGTGAGGTGATAATTATAGACGGGATGGAGATTATGAACGCGGTGATAATTCTGAGGTGATAATTATGAACGGGGTGGAAATTATAAACGCGGTGAATATTGTGAGGTGGTAATTATAAATGGGGTGAGAAATACACGAACGTAATTGGCGGTAATGAGCCACCGTAAGGTCGATATACTAAATAATATTTCCGCATTGAATGTCGAATTGTCAAATCATTTTCGTTCACATATAAGCACATGACCTTATATTCTGATACGAAGTCACTGTATTCGGATACAAGGCCACTACTCAAATATAAGATCATGACGTCAAAACAGCAAACCATGGTTCGACAAAAAGCTGTTCAAAGGGGAACAAAATCGGCGGGAGTTTTTTCAGAATAAGACCAGCAAATCATTTATTATGAAAACACCTTATAAACTCACTAATATTTTTGAAAAATTGAATCATAGGCCCGTTCTCATTGCACATTCCTCTCTATATACATTTTACATTGTTTTATGCTCATATTAAAGTGATACTATATCACAATAATACTGAGTATCGGGTACTTGTACTTCACATGGGAGTCAATCGGTAATTTCCTACCAAATACGAGACTTATATCCCCAAAATTTAGCAAATTAGCAATATACTCTAATGTACAGCCCAACGTGTATCTCAGAAATCAGAGCATATGGATATTTGGTCGTGTTTACATCCACCGGGAATTGAGTTCTTGTTATTTTGGCCCAGAAGACACATTGATAGGTAGTTCATACAAACATGGAATTCTAAAGAGATTGTTCAGATACAAAAGCAAAACATATGCACTTAGCCGTGAACCGACACAGAACTTCTATGATCATGATGATGTGGCGCATTTTTGTCATTTTTTTCACTTATGCCTGGGTCACATTTGCACAGGTCGCCAATATGCACTTAGCCATGAACCGACACAAAACTTCTATGATCATGATGATGTGGCGCATTTTTGTCATTTTTTTCACTTATGCCTGGGTCACATTTGCACAGGTCGGCGATCAATGTCGGGACATCGGTGGTAGGCTTTGTTTACATTAGGGTTTGATGGATACACTTCGTTTGTTTTTTACAAAACTGGTACAAAATGGGCACTAAAACGGATGAAAAGACAACTCGGACGGACTGTAATCATCAAAATCACTGAGCACACCTTTCGTTATATTGCATTAGATGTGTTTAACAAAAAATGGTTTTGAAAACAATATTGCATACATTCGAAGGCAGCAGCTTTAATAGATGTGAGTTGAGAAACAGCTAGTTAGAGATTTGAGATCTGAGGTTTGCGGGCCCATGTAGCACAGCTTACTATTTACTTCTTCTAAATTCAATGAAGATTTAAAATGTGCCAGACGGATTAAATATGGTATACATTCAGTGGGTGAGTAGTATCAACAGAGTAAGGTGCGCTACTTGGGCCGATTTGGGTTCTGCAATTTGACATTTGTGATTTGCTGGAGATTTGTTCTGAAGGGTTTGATGCCTAATCCTAAACTGACGTAAAATATACAATACAAAGTTTGAAATTTTTACAGCTGTTTAAAGTCCAGGTGGAGGTTGCTGCCCTCTGGTAAGTCATTAACACCCGGTCTGGACGTGACTGCATGGGGTCAGATATGACCCGGGAGCTAAATGTCCCATGACGCTGTTGATTGATGGCTAAATTGGTGGAAATTCTGATATCTTTGTGATTACAACGTGCACATGAAAAAACAAGATTAAGGCACACAGTCTATGAACTAAAACACAGTGTATTATACACACAGTCAAATCTTCTAACCCATACTCATCTGTTCATATTAAGATAGCAATCTCTTCCAAAATTTCTTCCCCCAAAGACAATTTTACAGATTTTGTAGAGAGCCTTAACGGCATTATATCGAACAAGGACACCCAAGGTCATCGTAGACGAAGTTTAATGTCATCAGAAGATCCTTACATGTGACAAAGATCGGCCATATATGACGTCCGATACGTGGTACATTTTCAAGTTCGTGTCGAAATGTCCTAATTATTGATGTTTTTATTTCGAAAAGACCGGAATATGAAATTCTGACCTTTCTGGCCTTACAATTCAAGGCATTCAATCGTCATACACCTTGCCAATGGCTTGACTTGCCTTGCTTGCGCGAGTTCACGGTAAAAGGTACTGGACAAGAAACATTTGCTTCCTACTTTCGCGTTTTCGCTTCGCGTTCTCGCCCTACTTTTTAAGGCGAAAACACGAGATCCAATAATGGCCGCCGTTGTACATCATAGTTTCGGGAACTATATCACCCGGCTGTCTCGTGAAACGTGCTCGTGTAGGATGTCTTCCACGATTTCGCCAGCGGGTAATCTTTGGCCTCGATCTCTGCGTTTCAAGTTTAAAAAACAACTGAAAATTCACCTGTTCAATGTTCTCGATCACCGGGATCGAAACATATTAATTTTGAGTACTAGTATGTGTCCTAAATCTGTTGAAACAGTACGATTGTGTGTGTTGTGTGGTTCAGTCAAAGTAATGCCTCCGTCTACTTGTCTCAACTCGATCTTGTACTTTATTTGGGTTTTGAATCCTCTTTATCAAACTGACTTTTATTCAAATGTTTTATCATGCATATCGGTATATGTATATTTTATACCATGATAACATTTTTCATGTCCATTCAATACGAAACACTTTGAAGTATTCATTCGTGATATCCACCGAACAAAACAACATACTTATACATGTAATTTTAAACCATACATCTCAAAGTTTAGTAGACAATACATTCAAGTTGTTGTCGCACGAAAAGTTGTAGTTGTCTAAACATATTAAAGAGTATAAATTGGATTTTTATGAATTTTATTTCCATCCTTTATGCGCTCCAAGGTGTACATTTTTCCATGATTTTGAATGTGTGATGTAGGCTTAATGTTATAGATGTTGTGTTCTCATACAAGATGTTTTGCACAAGTGTGTGGGATGTGAAATGTACAATATCCTAGATAGTGTTCGTTCCATCGCTTGGTTCACGATATACTCACGAGATATCACGAGCTACCATTATGTCTTTGGATAAGTTGGTCGGGGTTTGTTTCTATTGCGAAATGTTGTATTTTACGTTTGCTTTTGTCAAAATCTAGTTGTCTTGGTGGTAATAGATTGACACTTACATACTGAAGCAGGTCGACTTATTTTAGTCGGAATACGCCATACATGTGCGAGCCATGTACCGGTGAAGTCAGGGAATCATTGTCACTCTTACTTTATTTCATTGTTTTCGTTATTTTTCAGTGTGTTCTCTGATGAGTACCAAAGCGGGACACACCTGGGAACACACATGGACGCACCCATTCACTTCTACGAACAAGGTCACGCTGTAGACGAGATCCCACTTGCCAATCTCATCGCACCCGCAGTCGCCATCGATATTCGCCAGAGGGCAGCACTCGACCCAGACGTTAACGTCACGCTGGATGACGTACAGTCGTGGGAAACGCAGCATGGCCGGATTCCGGACAGGGCGGTAATATTCCAATGTGCTGGATGGAGTGATCGATATCCAAACAAATCGGCAGTCTTCGGGAATGATCGGGACGACGCAAGTGATTTTCACTTTCCGTCGTTCAGCTTGGATGCGGCCGAGTGGCTGGTAACGGAGCGGAATATCGTCGGTCTCGGCGTTGATACACCGAGCTTAGACTACGGACAGTCGCGCCAGTTCCCAGTTCACCGCTACACCGCACCGAGGAACGTGTTCGTTTTGGAGAGCGTCAAAGACACTTGCGAGTTGCCGCCAGGTGGCGCTACCGTGTATGTGATGCCCATGAAGATCGCTGGAGCCAGTGGCGCCCCCGTCCGGATTCTGGCCACGTGGGACACCGAAACAAACCGGGCAAGCTCGATCAGTGTTGGACTGTTTACGATCGTTACTATCAGTGTGGTCTGTGGCCTTCAGTTTTGATAGAGTGTTTTGTTGTTGGTTTAATGAAAGTGAGTTGTCGCGATGATGATATTCACCTAAAGCGATCTAGGTACAAAAGTTGGTCACATCTAATTCGAAATCAGAACGCTTCATAGTTGTGTATTATTGGTGAACCTTTACGTCTCCATTGTTGTGTGACACAATGAAAAAACTGGATGTAGAGCTCAATTAGAAACTAGGTATCTAGATGTTTAGAAAATAACTCCACGTGTTTATTTTGAATATATTACTTGTTTAGTCTCTAAACACAAATGCATAAACGGCAGTATTTAACAATCCATTGTAATAGTTTTCTAACACGAGTGATTAAAAGTTGCGCCAAATAAATAGTTAGATGGGAAATTAATATATGATGTTTAGTTATTTAAGCACAACCGTTTAGACGCTATGTAGTTTCTAAATGGATATTTAATCAGACCATTTAGATGGTGTTTCATAATTAGAAATAAACTCTTTGTTCTAAATCTTCGTTTTTCTTGGACCGATCTGATAAACATCTCTGGGCCTATTTTTGATTATTTGAATCCATAGACCAGGTGGCTTCGAAACACTGCTGAGAGTGTCCTCCACATCTGTCGGCCCAACCAATTGATGGTTGCTGGTTTGCGGCACAAGACTTTTTTTTTAATTTTGCGAGGATTACATAATAAATACCAAAATATCAACAAAACGTGTTTCTTTTGTTAAAGTTGGAATCAATTTTAGAATCAGCCAAATTTAGCATTCTTGTTTGTCACGCAAACATGAAAGTGCATCTCGAGATAGTCAGGAATGTATAAGAAATATGCATAGTTCGACAACAGATACTTAGAAAATTGCCGTTAATCGTGCATGAAAACAGTGGATAGAGAATGATCGGCCTTTCTACATTGCCGGTTGCCACAGTATCTAGACATTTAAGTCAGACAAATGATACAGTATATGAAATAGTGGCATTTATTGGCATGGACATACTACAAACTAACTACACACCATAATGCGCGCGACACATAGTTAAAATACTGAAATACAATTTACCACTAAAATACATATTACATATATGTACTGACCTACTACAAACTAACTACACACCATAATGCGCGCGACACATAGTTAAAATACTGAAATACAATTTACCACTAAAATACATATTACATATATGTACTTACCCACTACAAACTAACTACACACCATAATGCGCGCGACACATAGTTAAAATACTGAAATACAATTCACCTCTAAAATACATATTACATATATGTACTGACCCACTACAAACTAACTACACACCATAATGCGCGCGACACATAGTTAAAATACTGAAATACAATTTACCACTAAAATACATATTACATACATGTACTGACCCTGGGTAAGGGTGGGTGGGTGAACACGTAAACCCGTGCGAGCGCTTGGACAACATATTAAAAATGAATGCGGATACAAAAAGCTAGCTGACCTCGCTATGCTTCACTGGTCACTGCTACTGGTCAAGCCAGGATCGAGGGAGCAAGCCTTGTGTCAGACTTTCATCATTAACGGGACCGTTAATTTATCTTAAGTCAGACAAATGATACAGTATATGAAATAGTGGCATTTATTGGCATGGACATACTACAAACTAACTAAACACCATAATGCGCGCGACACATAGTTAAAATACTGAAATACAATTTACCACTAATATACATATTACATATATGTACTGACCCAAATCCAAGAGTAGGAGTAGTGAATAAATTTACATGTTAGGCAACTTAGACGTCATGAGAGTAACAGAGTTCAACAAGGATTCTGGTGATTCAAAGATGTATTTGATGTAGCAGTTTGAGCGCCAGTCGCCCAACTGGCGGATGGTGTCCATGGGAACCCCACACTGATGGGCCCAGGAGGCTCCGCCCCGACGGAAGCTGTGGCCCCAGTAGTCTCCTGGATTGTGACCCGCCACCTTCAAGGCACTTTTCACCACACCCAGGAAACGGTCCACTGTCAAAGGAGGTCCATTGTCGGCAACTCTGAATGCTGGTCCATCGGGCGGGGAGTTGGGTGTCAGACTGAAGGCTCTGAACACTGCTTGCAGCGGACACAGTGGGTGACCCTGACGACGTGGCAGCGGGAGCCGTAGGACGCGCTGCTGGAACTGTATAGTCTCGGACCACCGAACTGTAATGATGAGGCCTGTCCTGGTGAAGGCCACATCCCCTCTCCGAAGTTGGCGTTGTTTACTGAAGCTGGCGGCGGACACTGACATTATGTTGGATCGACGCAACATGGCATAAAACATCACCAGCGCTGCTGCCCAGATGTTACAGTGGAGTGGATCTGACATGTCCAGATATGCCAGAATGTCGGTGAGGAGGGCTGGAGTGATCGGAAGCTTCCGCGTCACTGTATCTCCGAGCTCACGACGAATGCCCCTCAGGAGAGAAGTTAAACTGTAGTTATTCTGAAGAGGGTTCGGGAGTTCCCATTCGAGGTGGAGAATTCGTATGACGTTCAGATACTGCTTGATGCTATTGTACTTGAGTGTTCTGGATAGCAGTGCTGCATAGCGACACAGTACGTTGGTAGATGCTGGTATTGGCGAATATCCCATGAATGTACAGAACGACAGGTAGCACTCACGTTGAGACTTGTACGTCCGGGATGTTGATGCTGCGTAGGTCTGGAGCCGGAACAGGTCCACATCACTATCCAGAGCTGCTTCCAGCGCCGTATGTAGAGTATCTGGGTGAGTTTAACATAGAGTTCATCAACACTGTTAGTCTCTCAGCTGTATTTGGTTCATGTAAGCGTGAAACACTATTTGCTATTTGATTGTGAACGCCAGGAATGTAAGTGGCCTTTACACGGAAGTTATATACAGCGGACCACCAAAACACCCTGCGCAAACAGTCCATGACAATCGGGCATTTACACGAACCTTTGTTGATAATATGAACTGCAGCTAAATTATCACAATGAAAGTACACAGTTTTGTTGCGCCACTTATGAGCCCACATCGACACAGCTGGTTCAAGAGCAAGGGCCTCTTTGTAGTTAATGGGCAGATCTTGAGTTTTGGGCCACATGGACCATGGAGTGTACACAATTTCACCTTCACAGAACGCCCCGGCCGCGACCAGGCAAGCGTCGATGCACACCGACGTCGTGTCTTGAGTGTTCGACATGGGTGTATGACCATTGAAAACCGCGAGGTAACTCAAACACCAGCCCATATCTTTGCGCATTTCCGTGGTCACACGGTGTTGATGTCCTGGCAGGCGGAGTAAGTTTATACTGTCCAACAGCCGGCGGAGATGGAATCTGCCCCCATAGATCACCTGTGAAGCCCAGTTGAGTTTGCCTGCGAGGGACATGAGCTGGCGTTTTGTGGCCTTGCGTCTCTTGTACATGGCGGAGAGTGTGTCCTGAAGCTCGTGTACTCGGCTGTCGGGGAGACTCAGCATCATGTCGGTGGTGTCCAAGACGATCCCCAGGAACGTGAGGCGTTGGCGTGGACTTTCCAGTTTGTTATAGTTGATGGCAAAACCCAGGTGCCGTAACAACTTCATCAGTTCGCTCAGGACCTGCTGGCATTCCGACATAGTAAATCCGACCACCAGAAAATCGTCGTGGTAGACGACCACATTGTTGACGAAGCCTTTGTTCTTCATAATCCTGCACACTGCTTGACCCAGTCCATGGAAGATTTCAGGGGATAACCTGGCGCCAAAAGGGAGTCTCGTGTCGATCATGTAGGTCGGCTGGCTATGCCTGGTGAATGTCCAGTGGAGGCTTGTGCCGGCGTGGTTGGAGGGATGGATCTTGACGGATCTGTATGCACTTTCCAGATCCAACCTTGCCTTGAAGTAGCCCGGGCATAACAAACGCACTGCGTCCTGGATGTTCTGGTAGTGGAAATGATTATTCATGGCATAATCATTGAGGGCTTGTCGACTGCAATCGTGGATAAGTCGGACCTGGTTCTATTGCTTTTTGGGTATGGCCCCCAACGCGGATGTGATATGTACAGGTGTTGGCACAACTTGATATCTATTATTACACAGTTCATTCAGAATTTGTTTTTCAACTAACTGTTTATTGGGACCTGTCGCTGAGGTGTAATTGTCCATGAACACAGTTTCCTCAATGTCATTATGGTTCATAATGTGGAAACCATCCCTGACCCCATTCAGGGTGAATTCACGTTTGGGATCATCTGCTGGCAGTTCCCGTTCCCATGCACTGTAGACGAGGGATCCGTCCCTGGCAGGCGAGTTGACAGCCTGCCCGACTATAAGTTTTTTGACTGCGGTACGTGAGTGAAGCGTCTCTGGTTGTCTGACCTGTCCAATAGTGTGGGTAACTGTGGATGTTGGTAGCGGCAATTGCTTCCAAAACGACAGAAGCGGTTATTCGCCTTCCATTGACGACACTCTTCAGCGACTGGGGAGCGATTCTGCCGTACTGTGTTATGGTGGGCTGGGTGTTGTTGGCGCTGTTTTGGGGTCAGTATTTGTAGCTCCATCAATGGACTTATGAAGCCCCACTGGAATCCTTGAGCCGCCTGTTGTTCACGGTACTGGTAATCAAAGTCCAGAATGGAGTTCCATTCATAGTTCGGCACAAAATCCATGACAGTTGCAGTATACGTCAGGTAATACTCGATTTGTGATCTGCTCAAATCGCCTGTTGCTAGCAGCCTGTTCAATACTCGAGTATTTGCTGCAGACCAATCATCAACGGATATTCCAGCGTAGGGGTGTCGGTTGTCTTCTTGGAGGACGAGGCGTTCCACACCCTCGTGTTCCCGAGCCAGGAGGACGTCCCGTTTCCGGCTTTGTATCTTCTTTTTCGCCTTGGCACTCAAAAAGTCTGTGATATGCACGACCTTTTTGCAGTGTGATTTGACCGTCAGAGAGGCCCGTGGGTCGAGGGCCGTGATTACACTAGCAGAAACCCCGGGTAGACTAGAGTTGGCTATTGTTCCTGGGAAATCACTTTGGGGCATTGCAATGTCATTGTTTCTTGCTTCCCCCAACAGGCTATCAAACTGCTCACCTGCGCTTGTAAGTGCTGCGGCTTGATGACGAATATTGCGTGTCGTGATGTTTGGGAGAAGAGGCTGTCACTCCGATGTGGTCGGTTCACTCTCTCGTTGGGTTACATTTGATCGACGTTCATCGACAATGACGAGTTGGTCCCTTGCTTTTTGAAGCATATGCCGTTGTCCAAGCGTGAGACCCAATTCTGTAATGTCCGTGTCTGTGCTCAGGCATATCGACTCACTCGACGAACAATTCCCCGAACCACACTGGACTTAATCAAAAGTCCAAAATAACGAATCTACAATGTTGCAGTCATAGTTTCCTGGATGAACTACAGTGCAGCCACGGATAGTATGTGTTCCACAAACATTCCAAAGAATTGCTTGCAGACGACTCCAGGACTGCCAGGATGAACCTTGGTTACTGATACACAGTTGGTGTACGGGCCCCAAAGATAAGCCACATGACACAATACAGAACAGCCTCGACCGGACGTGCCAAGGGAGAGTATGGAATATTCACCGATCACTCCCGGACTGCCTGGATGAGCCAAGGATAAAGCACGGTGCGGAGTCGGATTCTCCCACAAATCTGCAACAAACGAGTGAAGGCCAGGGATGGCCCGGATTCTCCCACAAATCAGCAGCAAACAAAACAGGTGAAGGCCAGGGATGCCCCGGATTCTTCCACACATCAGCAACAAACAAAACAGGTGAAGACCAGGTATGCCCCGGATTCTCCCACACATCAGCAACAAACAATTGAAGGCCAGGGATGGCCCGGATTCTTCCACACAAAAGCAACAAACAAAACAGGTGAAGGCCAGGGATGCTCCGGATTCTCCCACACATCAGCAACAAAACAAAACAAGTGAAGGCCAGGGTTGCCCCGGATTCTCCCACACATCAGCAACAAACAGAACAGGTGAAGGCGATGGATGCACCGGATTCTCCCACACATCAGCAACAAAACAAAACAGGTGAAAGCCAGGGATTCCCCGGATTCTCCCACACATCAGCAACAAACAAGTGAAGGCCAGAGATGCCCCGGATTCTCCCACACATCAGCAACAAACAAAACATGTGAAGGCGAGGGATGCCCCGGATTCTCCCACACATCAGCCACAAACAAGTGAAGGCCAGAGATGCCCCGGATTCTCCCACACATCAGCAACAAACAAAACATGTGAAGGCGAGGGATGCCCCGGATTCTCCCACACATCAGCCACAAACAAAACAGGTGAAGGCGAGGGATGCCCCGGATTCTCCCACACATCAGCAACAAACAAAACAGGTGAAGGCGAGGGATGCCCCGGATTCTCCCACACATTAGCAACAAACAAAACAGGTGAAGGCGAGGGATGCCCCGGATTCTTCCACACATCAGCAACAAACAAAATAGGTGAAGGCCAGGGATGCCCCGGATTCTCCCACACATCAGCAACAAACAAAACGGGTGAAGGCGAGGGATGCCCCAGATTCATCCACACATCAGCAACAAACAAACAGGTGAAGGCCAGGGATGCCCCGGATTCTCCCACACATCAGCCACAAACAAAACAGTTGAAGGCCAGGGATGCCCCGGATTCTCCCACACATCAGCAACAAACAAAACAGGTGAAGGCGAGGGATGGCCCGGATTCTCCCACACATCAGCAACAAACAAGTGAAGGCCACGGATGCCCCGGATTCTCCCACAAATCAGCAACAAACAAGTGAAGGCGAGGGATGCCCCGGATTCTCCCACACATCAGCAACAAACAAAACAGGTGAAGGCGAGGGATGCCCCGGATTCTCCCACACATCAGCAACAAACAAGTGAAGGCGAGGGATGCCCCGGATTCTCCCACACATCAGAAACAAACCAGTGAACGCCAGGAATGCCCCGGATTCTCCCACAAATCAGCAACAAACAAGTGAAGGCCAGGGATGCTCCAGATTCTCCCACAAATCAGCAACAAACAAGTGAAGGCGAGGGATGCTCCGGATTCTCCCACACATCAGCAACAAACAAGTGAAGGCCAGGATTCTCCCACACATCAGCTACAAACAAGTGAAGGCGAGGGATGCCCCGGATTCTCCCACACATCAGCAACAAACAAGTGAAGGCCAGGATTCTCCCACACATCAGCTACAAACAAGTGAAGGCGAGGGATGCCCCGGATTCTCCCACACATCAGCAACAAACGAGTGAAGGCCAGGGATGCTCCGGATTCTCCCACAAATCAGCAACAAACAAGTGAAGGCGAGGGATGCCCCGGGTTCTCCCACACATCAGCAACAAACAAAACTGGTGAAGGCGAGGGATGCCCCGGATTCTCCCGCACATCAGCAACAAACAAAACAGGTGAAGGCAAGGGATGCCCCGGATTCTCCCACACATCAGCAACAAACAAAACAGGTGAAGGCAAGGGATGCCCCGGATTCTTCCACACATCAGCAACAAACAAAATAGGTGAAGGCCAGGGATGCCCCGGATTCTCCCACACATCAGCAACAAACAAAACAGGTGAAGGCGAGGGATGCCCCAGATTCATCCACACATCAGCAACAAACAAACAGGTGAAGGCCAGGGATGCCCCGGATTCTCCCACACATCAGCCACAAACAAAACAGTTGAAGGCCAGGGATGCCCCGGATTCTCCCACACATCAGCAACAAACAAAACAGGTGAAGGCGAGGGATGGCCCGGATTCTCCCACACATCAGCAACAAACAAGTGAAGGCCACGGATGCCCCGGATTCTCCCACAAATCAGCAACAAACAAGTGAAGGCGAGGGATGCCCCGGATTCTCCCACACATCAGCAACAAACAAAACAGGTGAAGGCGAGGGATGCCCCGGATTCTCCCACACATCAGCAACAAACAAGTGAAGGCGAGGGATGCCCCGGATTCTCCCACACATCAGAAACAAACCAGTGAACGCCAGGAATGCCCCGGATTCTCCCACAAATCAGCAACAAACAAGTGAAGGCCAGGGATGCTCCAGATTCTCCCACAAATCAGCAACAAACAAGTGAAGGCGAGGGATGCTCCGGATTCTCCCACACATCAGCAACAAACAAGTGAAGGCCAGGATTCTCCCACACATCAGCAACAAACAAGTGAAGGCCAGGGATGCTCCGGATTCTCCCACACATCAGCTACAAACAAGTGAAGGCGAGGGATGCCCCGGATTCTCCCACACATCAGCAACAAACGAGTGAAGGCCAGGGATGCTCCGGATTCTCCCACAAATCAGCAACAAACAAGTGAAGGCGAGGGATGCCCCGGGTTCTCCCACACATCAGCAACAAACAAAACTGGTGAAGGCGAGGGATGCCCCGGATTCTCCCGCACATCAGCAACAAACAAAACAGGTGAAGGCAAGGGATGCCCCGGATTCTCCCACACATCAGCAACAAACAAAACAGGTGAAGGCAAGGGATGCCCCGGATTCTCCCACACATCAGCAACAAACGAGTGAAGGCCAGGGAAGCTCCGGATTCTCCCACACATCAGCATCAAACAAGTGAAGGCCAGGGATGCCCCCGATGCTCTCACAAATCAGCAACAAACAAGTGAAGGCGAATGATGCTCCGGATTCTCCCACACATCAGTAACAAACGAGTGAAGGCGAGGGATGCCCCGGATTCTCCCACAAATCAGCAACAAACGAGTGAAAGCCAGGGATGCTTCGGATTCTCCCACAAATCAGCAACAAACAAGTGAAGGCCAGGGATGCCCCGGACTCTCCGACAATTCAGCAACAAACAAGTGAAGGCCAGGGATGCCCCGGATTCTCTCACAAATCAGCAACAAACAAGTGAAGGCGAATGATGCCCCGGATTCTCCCACACATCAGCAACAAACGAGTGAAGGCCAGGGATGCTCCGGATTCTCCCGCACATCAGCAACAAACAAGTGAAGGCCAGGGATGCTCCGGATTCTCCCACACATCAGCAACAATTAAGTGAAGGCCAGGGATGCTCCAGAATCTCCCACAAATCAGCAACAAACAAATGAAGGCGAGGGATGCTCCGGATTCTCCCACACATCGGCAACAAACAAGTGAAGGTCAGGGATGCTCCGGATTCTCACACACATCAGCAATAAACAAGTGAAGGCCAGGGATGCTCCAGAATCTCCCACAAATCAGCAACAAACAAGTGAAGGCCAGGGATGCTCCAGAATCTCCCACAATTCAGCAACAAACAAGTGAAGGCAAGGGATGCTCCGGATTCTCCCACAAATCAGCAACAAGCAAGTGAATGCGAGGGATGCTCCGGATTCTCCCACACATCACCAACAAACAAGTGAAGGCAAGGGATGCTCCGGATTCTCCCACACATCAGCAACAAACAAGTGAAGGCGAGGGATGCTCCGGATTCTCCCACAAATCAGCAACAAACAAGTGAAGGCGAAAGATGCTCCGGATTCTCCCACACATCAGCAACAAACAAGTGAAGGCGAGGGATGCTCCGGATTCTCCCACACATCAGCAACAAACGAGTGAAGGCCAGGGATGCCCCGGATTCTTCCACAAATCAGCAACAAACAAGTGAAGGCCAGGGATGCTCCAGAATCTCCCACAAATCAGCAACAAACAAGTGAAGGTGAGGGATGCCCCGGATTCTCCCACACATCAGCAACAAACAAGTGAAGGCCAGGGATGCCCCGGATTCTCCCACACATCAGCAACAAACAAGTGAAGGTGAGGGGTGCCCCGGATTCTCTCACAAATCAGCAACAAACAAGTGAAGGCGAATGATGCCCCGGATTCTCCCAGATATCAGCAACAAACGAGTGAAGGCCAGGGATGCTCCGGATTCACCCACACATCAGCAACAAACAAGTGAAGGCGAGGGATGCCCCGGATTCTCCCACACATCAGCATCAAACGAGTGAAGGCCAGCGATGCTCCGGATTCTCCCACAAATCAACAACAAACAAGTGAAGGCCAGGGATGCTCCAGATTCTCCCACAAATTAGCAACAAACGAGTGAAGGCGAGGGATACCCTGGATTCTCCCACACATCAGCAACAAAGAAGTGAAGGCAAGGGATGCTCCGGATTCTCCCACAAATCAGCAACAAAAAAGTGAAGGCCAAGGATGCTCCGGATTCTCCCACAAATCAGCAACAAACAAGTGAAGGCCAGGGATGCTCCGGATTCTCCCACAAATCAGCAACAAACAAGTGAAGGCCAGGGATGCTCCGGATTCTCCCACAAATCAGCAACAAACAAGTGAAGGTGAGGGATGCCCCGGATTCTCCCACACATCAGCAACAAACAAAACAGGTGAAGGCGAGGGATGCCCCGGGTTCTCCCACACATCAGCAACAAACAAAATCGGTGAAGGCGAGGGATGCCCCGGATTCTCCCACACATCAGCAACACACAAAACAGGTGAAGGCAAGGGATGCCCCGGACTCTCCCACACAACAGCAACAAACAAGTGAAGGCCAGGGAAGCTCCGGATTCTCCCACACATCAGCAGCAAACAAGTGAAGGCCATGGATGCCCCCGATTCTCTCACAAATCAGCAACAAACAGGTGAAGGCCAGGGATGCTCCGGATTTTCCCACACATCAGCAACAAACAAGTGAAGACCAGGGATGCCCCGGATTCTACCACAAATCAGAAACAAACAAGTGAAGGCGAGGGATTCCCTGGATTCTCCCACACATCAGCAACAAACAAGTGAAGGCCAGGGATGCTCCGGATTCTCCCACAAATCAGCAACAAACAAGTGAAGGCGAGGGATGCCCCGGATTCTCGCACAAATCAGCAACAAACGAGTGAAGGCCAGGGATGCTCCGGATTCTCCGACAAATCAGCAACAAACAAGTGAAGGCCAGGGATGCCCTGGACTCTCCCACAAATCAGCAACAAACAAGTGAAGGCGAGGGATGCCCCGGATTCTCCCACAAATCAGCAACAAACGAGTGAAGGCCAGGGATGCTCCGGATTCTCCCATAAATCAGCAACAAACAAGTGAAGGCCAGGGATACCCCGGATTCTCCCACAAATCAGCAACAAACAAAACAGGTGAAGGCGAGGGATGCCCCGGATTCTCCCACACATCAGCAACAAACAAGTGAAGGCCAGGGATGCTCTGGATTCTCCCACAAATCAGCAACAAACAAGTGAAGGCGAGGGATGCCCCGGATTCTCCCACACATCAGCAACAAACAAGTGAAGGCCAGGGATGCTCCGGATTCTCCCACAAATCAGCAACAAACAAGTGAAGGCGAGGGATGCCCCGGATTCTCCCACACATCAGCAACAAACAAGTGAAGGCCAGGGATACCCCGGATACTTTCACCAGAGATATGAAAGAATTTGATAAACTGTCCGGATCAATCGGATCACTCCAGAACGGCAAGAAAATACTATAGACTGTCCCGGAGTAATCATGGATGTCCCGGAATACCACGGACCACTGTTACACCGTTGTTATTGATAATATTTGCTGATCTACGGTGGCTCCAATATGACATAATAATTTTTTTTTATTTACGATAATAAAAATTTTCTGGGGGACTTTACCGAGAAGGTTTAAAATAATCTAATTTGCGGGGGAAACGTTTAGCCCACGAGAAAAACTATTTTCCCCGTGAGGGGAATGTTTTCCTTGCGAGGAAAATGTATTCCCCATGAGGTAAACTAATTTCTCTGCGAGGAAAATGTTTCCCTCACGAGGAAAACGTTTTACCCGCGACAAAAACTATGCAGGGAAAATAGTTTCCCTGCAGGGAAAATAGTTTACCTCGCGGGGGAATGTTTCCCTCGTGAGGGAAACATTTCCCCTGCAGGGACAATAGTTTACCTCGCGGGGGAATGTTTCCCTCGTGAAGGGAACATTTCCCCTGCAGGGAAAATAGTTTAACCCACGGGGGAAATGTTTCCCTCGTGAGGGAAACATTTCCCCTGCAGGGAAAATAGTTTAACCTGCGGGGTAAATGTTTCTGTCGCGAGGGAAACATTTCCCCTGCAGGGAAAATTGTTTAACCCACGGGGTAAATGTTTCTCTCGCGAGGGAAACATTTCCCCTGCAGGGAAAATAGTTTACCTCGCGGGGGAATGTTTCCCTCGCGAGGGAAACATTTCCCCTGCAGGGAAATAGTTTAACTCGCGGGGAAATGTTTTCCTTGCAAGGAAAATATTTCCCCTGCAGGGAAAATATTTTAACTCACGGGAGAAATGTTTTCCTCGCGAGGGAAACATTTCCCCTGCAGGGAAAATAGTTTACCTCGC
The DNA here is from genome assembly GCA_949152475.1 of Terebella lapidaria. Taxonomy (NCBI): domain Eukaryota; kingdom Metazoa; phylum Annelida; class Polychaeta; order Terebellida; family Terebellidae; genus Terebella; species Terebella lapidaria. The sequence continues at coordinate 28,707,221 of OX424569.1, read as the reverse complement.
GGGAGAAATGTTTTCCCCGTCAATTAGATTATTTAATATTTTGTTCCCAAGGCCCCCAACAAAATTTTTATTATTCTAGGAAAAAATATTTATTATGTCATATTAGAGCCACCGTACTGATCATATGTTCAAAGTAATAGGCCTACATCTTTGTGCAATATCTGATTGTATTGGTGGTAATAGATTGTTACTTATATTCAGTCAGATATTAAATGTCTCAACCTTAAATATTCATGTGTTTGGATTGTCTGCGCTCATAATCTAAGCAACATTTGGCTATTAAGGTGTGATTGCACGTAACTTACCGGTGACTGTACTGAGGCACTTTTCCATCGACTTATAATGTGAAAGTAAAGGTAACAAAATCACCCAAACAGTACAATCCCCTGACCTAAAACTTGGCTAGCACACACACATATACTCAGGGATGATGAACCGAGACATGGTTTCATAAATGATATCACGAAAGCTGTGCAATTTGATGATTAGATAAATAATTTTATACGTTTCACCAAAACGAAGATTCGAGTGTTCTGTTTGACAAGCACTGGCTGTTGCATATATTTATTCCTTGTTGTCGTCAAAATAATGAGAATATCTGGGGCTATACTTTCTGTGAGATGAATACAATGAGCTGAACATTCATAATCCCAAACACCTCGGTGCATCCGAGTGATTATCACTTGTGAGTTTTACTGGCCTCACTAGCTATTTGCTGCACAGCATAATCCTTTCGCTCGCCCTGTTGGGAGTGTATTTTGTAGACTGAGAAATAGGTCGGAAAATGACATATGAAAACGATGAATTTAACAAATTTAACATTGCTTAGTGAGAAACAGAGTCTCGGTTAGTAATCCTTGATGGCTAACAATCAGAAAGGCAAAGTTTCACGTTGATTGGAAGTGTGTAAATTCATGAATTTGTTACCTTTATGTTTACATTATAAGTCAATGGACAGCTGGTCAATGCCAGGTTCATGACGATCCATGCAATCAATCCTTAAATGCCATGTGTAGTACTCAGAGTTCTTAACATAAACGGTGTCTACGTATTTAGCAATTAATTGGTCAGTCCATTTATAATCTAATTGGCATGCAGGTAATAAATGCCATTCTTCGTTTAGAACTCATTACATGGCATTAAATGGCATTGATGTGTTTAGATTTCACACACCACAAGGCATTTATTTTCTAAATATTATTTAGAAGATAAATGGCTTTTGATATTTAGATATTAAACATAGAGGGCATTTAAGAAATTAAACATCTATACACGTTTAGAACTCATTACATGAAATGTGTTTATTTAAGTATTTAAAATCTAAATTTTGTTTTTTGAATGAATTGTCAATCCACATCATAAGTTGTCACATCCGATGTTACTGTTATAAGTACACATGTATTGATATGTAGTAATATTTTTTCTGCCTCTGATATTGTTGAATTATTCGATTATTCGATTCTATCCACAAATGTCACGTTACAGTCACGAGTAAAATGTTCTCTTCTTTTACCGGGAATAGAACATTCCTGTTTGTGTGAAATACAGTTCTACAGCTCCAACACAAAACGTTTTACTTGACGAATAAAATTATTTAGGATATATATTTATTCATGAATAAAACCATAGACGTTAGGCCAAAACAAAAGTATTATGGTTCTGGTTGAGCGCGCGTCACTTCAAACCCTGCGAATAATTTTTTTTTCAAACGAAAAAAAATCGAGCGCATCACTTTCTTATGGAGCATCTGAGATGACCTGGCGTCGGAGCCGGGGGGAGGGGGGGGGGGGGCTCTGGGGGCCCGAGCCCCCCCCCACTATGAGCAGTAGGCCTACCATTGAATTTAAGTTGTTTAGAACTGGTAGGCGGATTAAATTTTTTTGTTATTCAAATACTCTACGCTATGACTTCGGCTCTCGATAGTTTTCATTTTCAACAGATATTTTGTTTTATTTGAATGCAAAATCATAAAGCCGTATGTCTCAGAAACCCTAGGGATAATGTTAAGTTCATCTGTCAGTGAAACGCGCTTATAGGCCATAGTTTTGTTTTAAATAATCGGATCAATTTGAAATTTGTGTCCTAATTGGGTGTCATGTCGCAATTTCCACCAAATTTCAGAATTGTATCTAAAAAAAGTGAGAAAAAAAGTTTGCAATCTACCCTAATGTTAAATTTAAGTACCGGTACATAACGGGATCAAATAAATTCCATCAAACTCAGGGCTTTTATCATGTTTATGCCCTTACTGAATGAGCCTATTGCATTGATTGGGGTTCGGAAAGCACAGTCGGTGTATATTAAGTGAATGTTTATTTTTGGGTGGGAGAAAAGCACGCAACATTAAACAGGATCGATATGGGCTTAATCACTGAATGATCAAAAATAAAGTCAAAAGAATATTTCTAAAAAGTTATGAAATCGCGGGAATGGAAACCAGGTCAGTTAAGAGCCAGGAGAAGTTCAGAATCAACATCAGAACACCAAAAAGCTCTGGCTTCTGGGGGCCCTTAAGCGGGCCCCAGACCCCACGCCGTACGCTGGCTTCCTCCCTCCCTCTGATCGGTTGCGATTTGAGTACATATAGATTTCAGATCCCCTCCAACAGGGAGCTCAGACACCATGTCGGGGGGTCTGATGCCGCCCTTGCAGAGAAGATGAAGTTGAATTGAGTCATAGTACAGACATAGAACACACATAATAATCTACCTATTTTAGATCTCGCCCATCTGTTCTGCTCAGTAACTTTTCATAAAGATCATAAAAGATGGAGTGGTTTGAATTTCTTTGGGCCTATTTTAGATGATAAATATACAATTAAAGAAAACTTAAATCCCTTGATAGCCCACAAACATAACACTAAACTAGGCCCAAGGTACACGCCAAAAATGTTTTGAGAGAACACCAAATTCCAAAATTTTCTTGGGGGCTTACGGCGCCCCCGAACCCCCAGACCGGACATAATGGCCCCCTCACTATTCAAAGGCTTCACACGCCACTGGGACATGGAAGAAATATATTTAACACATTGTTTTGCGTTCCCTCGCTATCCGGATCGCATTCCCTCGTGATATTATCGCGTTCCCTTGCGATCTTATTGCTTTTCCTCGCATTCCGGATCGCGTTCCCTCGCGATCTTGTAGAAAAACCTTCTCAGAAGTCATTGGCGTCAGCACAATGCGAGGGAACGCGATCCAGAAATCGAGGGAACCCAATAAGATCGCGAGGGAACGCAATATTATTGCGAGGGAACGCAATAACGATATGTCAAAAAATATTTCTTCCATGCCCTTTCAGCGGCTCCGTACTTTCTGAGAGACGATTTTTAAAATAGTAAATTGACACCCGTATGCCGATTTCGGTGAGATAATAATCAAGTAAAATGGTTCCGATTGTCTTTGACATTGCAAAATGTGATGGCTGGGAAAATGGGCCTAATTCGACCGGGTTAGTTATCAGCAGGAAATTTTAGGGGAGAATGGTTGCCCAAATGGGCAATATTTGGCCGGATCATTTACCAGCAGCCAATGTTAGGGAATAATAAAAAAAAAAAATCTATGATGTCCGATGGCGGCCATCTCGCAACCTCGTAATTTCGTGGCGAGGTTGCGACGCGAAGTTGCGAGGTTGCGACACGAAGTTACGAGATTGCGACACGAAACAGCGAGATAGCGACGCAAAACAGCGAGACAGCGACGCGAAACAGTGAGACAGTGACGTGAAACAGCGAGACAGCGACGCGATTTTTTGCCTCGTCTTCTCGTTGATTCGCGTCGCTACTTCGCAGCCGCGCAATCACATTTGATCGCAAATGACGGGAACTTCTGTTCACATTATATGAACTATATCGTCCAAACTACCGTAGGTTTACCGTCTCTGAGTCCTCAAAAAGTAGTGGGCCTAATTTTATCAGTAATTCACTTGCCAAGCTGATATAAGAGAAGGATATGAATAACGGCGTGTGAATATTTCAATGATTTAGTTGTGATAGTCAGGGAAGAATTGTCTTTTCATGTTTGGTACCTACCATACTCCACACATCACCACACGGTAGGACAACCACCACGCATGCTTTCAAAGGCGTGCTATCCATGTCCACGCATGTCATCAATGTTAATCTAAACTGAATATTATCGAGGGATATCCAACTGACCAATCCTGTGTATTTCATGTACTTTGCTCTGGCACTGTGTCTCACAATAATTGCAAGTAGCACAGGACTATTTTTCCAAGTCAGGCAAATAAAATATGTCATATATCTCATTATTATATGTTAGCTTTTTTAGGGTCCCCTATCTGTTTTCACTTTCGTCTTTCAGTTGGAAAACTCTTAAACCACACTGGTCAATCGTGCACCCGAACATGATTGACCACAATACCCGAGTTCGGAAATGTTTTTAGGTCAGGTCAAGTGGTATAAACAAAGTCACCTCGTGTTGTCACGCTACCATTGTCGAGTCACTGTCACTGACACTCTACTCGATTCCGCCTGTACGATACTAAGTACTTTGTTCACTTCGAGTTTATCGCTTGAGTCGTAACTCTCGTTGTGCGTAAAAACGATTTGTTTATACCACTTGACCTGACCTAGAAACATTTCCGAACTGGCTTATTATGTTCATATGATTAGAGACATCCACCTTATTTTTTTTTCAAAACTACTATTGTTTTGTTTTACCTACTCCCTCACCCCCAATTGATGGTTGAAACAAAACGTAACAGTTTAACATTTTAGGGTGGTATTTCCGACTGACTAACTAGACTTTTAGACCTGACCCCATTCCCTGCCTCATTCACATGTTAAATCACAATCCTTTGTTTTGTAATTCCCGGTAATTTGTGCCATGATAACTTGTTTACAAAATGTAGCGGGAATTGATCCCGTATATGATGGAATTAGTGTATTTAACACTGCCATAAGGGGGTGGAACCAATTTCCGTTACAATAATATAGGTAGACCAACTCTTTTCGGTTTCACAAATGAATATTTGGTACATTATGCGGTTAAATGACAATAAATCTGCTAATTTTCGCCCAAAATAATCGTAGCACAAAATAATAGGATAATTTTTCTTGGCTATGTTTTGGCAGAAAACTGTAAGTCTGTAACAAATTACGGCAAATCATCAATGACATATGGATTTAAATATGAAAAACAGTTTTACACTAATTTCATCTGGACACACTGTCTGCCCCTGAGGACGCCAGTGTGGCTTCAGATATGAATGTTTGGTTGGGCTTTGTTTCTATTCTGAAAGTTTTTGACATCAGGTTTTTTATTGTCATCATCCAAATTTGATCAACAGCAGGTTGATACATACATTGATAAAGGTAAAAGGTACGCAGTCAGTCTTGCGGCAATGAGCCTGTTCTTTGTCATGGTGAGTCGAATGAGATGTCGACGTTAATGCTAGCCGTATTCTTCGTCTCTTGTTACAATGAACGAAAGTTCGATCGATGACCGATCGGGTATAGGAATGCGATAATTGGGTAAAAGCCAATTACATTACTACGGTGGCTTATTTCTGCCACAATTATATTATTTTCGTTAAAAAAATTTTTTTCAGATATAAATATTTTAATTACACACGAAGCAAATGTTTCCCTCGCGATGTAAACATTTCCTACAAAAAGTAAATAGTTTCCTACGCGGAGCAAATGTTTCCTTCACGCAGCAAACGTTTCCTTCACAGAGCAACCGCTTTCTTCACGAGGCAAATAGTTTGCTTTGCGTAGCAAATGTTTCCTTCACGAAGCAAACGCTTTATTCACAAAGCAAATAGTTTGTTTGTGTAGCAAATGTTTCCTTCGCGAAGCAAACGTTTCCTCCACGAAGCAAACGTTTCCTACGCCAAGCAAATAGTTACCTACACAGAGTAAATGTTTCCTTCGTGGAGTAAATGTTTTTTTTCACGAAGCAAATAGTTTGCTTTGCGTAACAAATGTTTCCTTCGCGAAGCAAACGTTTCCTACACGAAGCAAATTGTTTCCTACACGGAGCAAATGTTTTCTTCACAAAGCAAACGTTTTCTACACAAAGCAAATAGTTTACTACGCGGAGCAAATGTTTCCTTTGAGAAGCAAACGTTTTTTATGCGAAGCAAATAGTTTGCTTCACGTATCAAACGTTTTCTATGAGAAGCGAATCTCTGTTTTGCCGGGTAAATTCTTTGTGTCGATGTTCATTTGTTTTATTTTGCGAAGCATTGCGTCATTTGTGAGTTAGATCTTTTCGCAGCCAGAGCGCAGCAGACTGCTCGAATTGAACAGCGGTAAAAGCCGAGGTCATCAAGGGAAATGAATGTCGTTGACACTGACAAGGTGCGTGAGTCTTAGATTTTGAACTTTTGTTGAATCTACGTGTCTCAATTAGATCATCACCAGCCGGGTCCCTCTATTCCCGCCCCTAAATTTAATGTCTACAGAATACACGGGGAAGATCTAAGGCCTACGAAATTAATTTTCTGTTTCTCGTCCCCGCCCGCCTGTGTTCAAAAGCATCCTCCCGGATTTTTTTATTTGCGATTCTCCAATCAAAAATAAAAAGTGTTCCCACCCCTATTTTGAGGATAGTGAATGATCGAGAAACCGAATCACAGCATGTAACTTATGCATATATTTAACTTACCTCCTTGTTTTCACTCTCCGCCAAATGAGACAAAGACGCTACCAGTTTTCAAAAACAGTTATTCTATGTGGTTACGTGTATGTAATAATACATATACAATTGTGATCAAGAATTGATTTATTATATACCTCATGTTATACTTCAAAGGACATATTAACTGATAGAACGGTTCTGAACAATTACTCATCATTGAAATATATAATCAACTGACGGTTTTTGATAATACTACTACTAGTACACAGAATCATCCTGTCTGTGCTGACTGTTATAATGATGACACACCAGTAGTGCCAATGTGCCCGGCCAAGAGATTTCAAGCCCAAATAAATCAAGCCTCTAGAAATGAAATCATTAAAGTCATGTGTTACACAAGATTTCAATTCAGAAGGCTTGATTTATTTGGGCTAGAATGCGTCTGTGCGCAAGTGTTTTTTAATCAATCAATAAATCAAATTTATTTTCATAGGTGTGAAATGTCATCCCACCAAAAATAAAAAATATAAAGTGCCTCCCTACCCAATTTTCTCGTGAGCTGAGGACGGTATTTTTTGCAAAGTAAAAAATGAAAAATAAAAAATAAAAAGTCCCTCATTACCCAGTTTTGAAAAAAATAGGAGGACGAGAAACAGAATTTTTTTTAGGCCTAACATAAAGCGTTCGGTGTCCGCCCACCGTATTTATGCGCTTTTAGGCAAATATGTGCGCGTGTATAAGCGCATGTGCTTAAATGAGGGAAATTTTCAAATTCGTGGGAGCGTCAACAATAATCCGACTATAAGAGCAGGTAATTACATTGCCAGGGCTACATATCACGTTAGTGCAAATCAAATGCACTAAAGTCAACTTCATTTATCAGTGAAACACGCTTTTTGGCTATAGTTTTGATTGAGATCATCGTATCAAGTTGAAGTTTTGTGTTTCTCGTGAGGGAAACATTTCCCCTGCAGGGAAAATAGTTTACCTCGCGGGGGAATGTTTCCCTTGCGAGGGAAACATTTCCCCTGCAGGGAAAATAGTTTAACCTGCGGGGTAAATGTTTCTGTCGCGAGGGAAACATTTCCCCTGCAGGGAAAATTGTTTAACCCGCGGGGTAAATGTTTCTCTCGCGAGGGAAACATTTCCCCTGCAGGGAAAATAGTTTACCTCGCGGGGGAATGTTTCCCTCGCGAGGGAAACATTTCCCCTGCAGGGAAATAGTTTAACTCGCGGGGGAAATGTTTTCCTTGCAAGGAAAATATTTCCCCTGCAGGGAAAATATTTTAACTCACGGGAGAAATGTTTTCCTCGCGAGGGAAACATTTCCCCTGCAGGGAAAATAGTTTACCTCGCGGGAGAAATGTTTTCCCCGTCAATTAGATTATTTAATATTTTGTTCCCAAGGCCCCCAACAAAATTTTTATTATTCTAGGAAAAAATATTTATTATGTCATATTAGAGCCACCGTACTGATCATATGTTCAAAGTAATAGGCCTACATCTTTGTGCAATATCTGATTGTATTGGTGGTAATAGATTGTTACTTATATTCAGTCAGATATTAAATGTCTCAACCTTAAATATTCATGTGTTTGGATTGTCTGCGCTCATAATCTAAGCAACATTTGGCTATTAAGGTGTGATTGCACGTAACTTACCGGTGACTGTACTGAGGCACTTTTCCATCGACTTATAATGTGAAAGTAAAGGTAACAAAATCACCCAAACAGTACAATCCCCTGACCTAAAACTTGGCTAGCACACACACATACGGTATACTCAGGGATGATGAACCGAGACATGGTTTCATAAATGATATCACGAAAGCTGTGCAATTTGATGATTAGATAAATAATTTTATACGTTTCACCAAAACGAAGATTCGAGTGTTCTGTTTGACAAGCACTGGCTGTTGCATATATTTATTCCTTGTTGTCGTCAAAATAATGAGAATATCTGGGGCTATACTTTCTGTGAGATGAATACAATGAGCTGAACATTCATAATCCCAAACACCTCGGTGCATCCGAGTGATTATCACTTGTGAGTTTTACTGGCCTCACTAGCTATTTGCTGCACAGCATAATCCTTTCGCTCGCCCTGTTGGGAGTGTATTTTGTAGACTGAGAAATAGGTCGGAAAATGACATATGAAAACGATGAATTTAACAAATTTAACATTGCTTAGTGAGAAACAGAGTCTCGGTTAGTAATCCTTGATGGCTAACAATCAGAAAGGCAAAGTTTCACGTTGATTGGAAGTGTGTAAATTCATGAATTTGTTACCTTTATGTTTACATTATAAGTCAATGGACAGCTGGTCAATGCCAGGTTCATGACGATCCATGCAATCAATCCTTAAATGCCATGTGTAGTACTCAGAGTTCTTAACATAAACGGTGTCTACGTATTTAGCAATTAATTGGTCAGTCCATTTATAATCTAATTGGCATGCAGGTAATAAATGCCATTCTTCGTTTAGAACTCATTACATGGCATTAAATGGCATTGATGTGTTTAGATTTCACACACCACAAGGCATTTATTTTCTAAATATTATTTAGAAGATAAATGGCTTTTGATATTTAGATATTAAACATAGAGGGCATTTAAGAAATTAAACATCTATACACGTTTAGAACTCATTACATGAAATGTGTTTATTTAAGTATTTAAAATCTAAATTTTGTTTTTTGAATGAATTGTCAATCCACATCATAAGTTGTCACATCCGATGTTACTGTTATAAGTACACATGTATTGATATGTAGTAATATTTTTTCTGCCTCTGATATTGTTGAATTATTCGATTATTCGATTCTATCCACAAATGTCACGTTACAGTCACGAGTAAAATGTTCTCTTCTTTTACCGGGAATAGAACATTCCTGTTTGTGTGAAATACAGTTCTACAGCTCCAACACAAAACGTTTTACTTGACGAATAAAATTATTTAGGATATATATTTATTCATGAATAAAACCATAGACGTTAGGCCAAAACAAAAGTATTATGGTTCTGGTTGAGCGCGCGTCACTTCAAACCCTGCGAATAATTTTTTTTTCAAACGAAAAAAAATCGCGCGCATCACTTTCTTATGGAGCATCTGAGATGACCTGGCGTCGGAGCCGGGGGGAGGGGGGGGGGCTCTGGGGGCCCGAGCCCCCCCCACTATGAGCAGTAGGCCTACCATTGAATTTAAGTTGTTTAGAACTGGTAGGCGGATTAAATTTTTTTGTTATTCAAATACTCTACGCTATGACTTCGGCTCTCGATAGTTTTCATTTTCAACAAATATTTTGTTTTATTTGAATGCAAAATCATAAAGCCGTATGTCTCAGAAACCCTAGGGATAATGTTAAGTTCATCTGTCAGTGAAACGCGCTTATAGGCCATAGTTTTGTTTTAAATAATCGGATCAGTTTGAAATTTGTGTCCTAATTGGGTGTCATGTCGCAATTTCCACCAAATTTCAGAATTGTATCTAAAAAAAGTGAGAAAAAAAGTTTGCAATCTACCCTAATGTTAAATTTAAGTACCGGTACATAACGGGATCAAATAAATTCCATCAAACTCAGGGCTTTTATCATGTTTATGCCCTTACTGAATGAGCCTATTGCATTGATTGGGGTTCGGAAAGCACAGTCGGTGTATATTAAGTGAATGTTTATTTTGAAGCAATACATAACACAAACATCAAATAAAAACGGTTTTTATGCAGGTGAAACAGAATAAGAGAAAAGATAAAGTCACGCGAGGTTTTCCAAAGTTGACTCAACTAACAACTTGCATCAACCAGCAACTTGCTAGTTGAGCCAGCTTTGGGAAACCAACAGCAAAGGGGCTCAGGGGCGCTACATACCTTAACCTCCGTCTGGGGAAAATGTGTAACTCTCGTTAAAACATGTAAACGATGTATTCTTATTATTTTATCGTGAACCCCGTCTGAATTCTACAAAAAATTTACTGTTTAAAAATACAAGTATATTTCGTTTACATGAAATCAAGAAGTAAGAATTCACACACAATTTGGGTGGGAGAAAGCACGCAACATTAAACAGGATCGATATGGGCTTAATCACTGAATGATCAAAAATAAAGTCAAAAGAATATTTCTAAAAAGTTATGAAATCGCGGGAATGGAGACCAGGTCAGTTAAGAGCCAGGAGAAGTTCAGAATCAACATCAGAACACCAAAAAGCTCTGGCTTCTGGGGGCCCTTAAGCGGGCCCCAGACCCCACGCCGTACGCTGGCTTCCTCCCTCCCTCTGATCGGTTGCGATTTGAGTACATATAGATTTCAGATCCCCTCCAACAGGGAGCTCAGACACCATGTCGGGGGGTCTGATGCCGCCCTTGCAGAGAAGATGAAGTTGAATTGAGTCATAGTACAGACATAGAACACACATAATAATCTACCTATTTTAGATCTCGCCCATCTGTTCTGCTCAGTAACTTTTCATAAAGATCATAAAAGATGGAGTGGTTTGAATTTCTTTGGGCCTATTTTAGATGATAAATATACAATTAAAGAAAACTTAAATCCCTTGATAGCCCACAAACATAACACTAAACTAGGCCCAAGGTACACGCCAAAAATGTTTTGAGAGAACACCAAATTCCAAAATTTTCTTGGGGGCTTACGGCGCCCCCGAACCCCCAGACCGGACATAATGGCCCCCCTCACTATTCAAAGGCTTCACACGCCACTGGGACATGGAAGAAATATATTTAACACATTGTTTTGCGTTCCCTCGCTATCCGGATCGCATTCCCTCGTGATATTATCGCGTTCCCTCGCGATCTTATTGCTTTTCCTCGCATTCCGGATCGCGTTCCCTCGCGATCTTGTAGAAAAACCTTCTCAGAAGTCATTGGCGTCAGCACAATGCGAGGGAACGCGATCCAGAAATTGAGGGAACCCAATAAGATCGCGAGGGAACGCAATATTATTGCGAGGGAACGCAATAACGATATGTCAAAAAATATTTCTTCCATGCCCTTTCAGCGGCTCCGTACTTTCTGAGAGACGATTTTTAAAATAGTAAATTGACACCCGTATGCCGATTTCGGTGAGATAATAATCAAGTAAAATGGTTCCGATTGTCTTTGACATTGCAAAATGTGATGGCTGGGAAAATGGGCCTAATTCGACCGGGTTAGTTATCAGCAGGAAATTTTAGGGGAGAATGGTTGCCCAAATGGGCAATATTTGGCCGGATCATTTACCAGCAGCCAATGTTAGGGAATAATAAAAAAAAAAAATCTATGATGTCCGATGGCGGCCATCTCGCAACCTCGTAATTTCGTGGCGAGGTTGCGACGCGAAGTTGCGAGGTTGCGACACGAAGTTACGAGATTGCGACACGAAACAGCGAGATAGCGACGCAAAACAGCGAGACAGCGACGCGAAACAGTGAGACAGTGACGTGAAACAGCGAGACAGCGACGCGATTTTTTGCCTCGTCTTCTCGTTGATTCGCGTCGCTACTTCGCAGCCGCGCGATCACATTTGATCGCAAATGACGGGAACTTCTGTTCACATTATATGAACTATATCGTCCAAACTACCGTAGATTTACCGTCTCTGAGTCCTCAAAAAGTAGTGGGCCTAATTTTATCAGTAATTCACTTGCCAAGCTGATATAAGAGAAGGATATGAATAACGGCGTGTGAATATTTCAATGATTTAGTTGTGATAGTCAGGGAAGAATTGTCTTTTCATGTTTGGTACCTACCATACTCCACACATCACCACACGGTAGGACAACCACCACGCATGCTTTCAAAGGCGTGCTATCCATGTCCACGCATGTCATCAATGTTAATCTAAACTGAATATTATCGAGGGATATCCAACTGACCAATCCTGTGTATTTCATGTACTTTGCTCTGGCACTGTGTCTCACAATAATTGCAAGTAGCACAGGACTATTTTTCCAAGTCAGGCAAATAAAATATGTCATATATCTCATTATTATATGTTAGCTTTTTTAGGGTCCCCTATCTGTTTTCACTTTCGTCTTTCAGTTGGAAAACTCTTAAACCACACTGGTCAATCGTGCACCCGAACATGATTGACCACAATACCCGAGTTCGGAAATGTTTTTAGGTCAGGTCAAGTGGTATAAACAAAGTCACCTCGTGTTGTCACGCTACCATTGTCGAGTCACTGTCACTGACACTCTACTCGATTCCGCCTGTACGATACAAAGTACTTTGTTCACTTCGAGTTTATCGCGTGAGTCGTAACTCTCGTTGTGCGTAAAAAAGATTTGTTTATACCACTTGACCTGACCTAGAAACATTTCCGAACTGGCTTATTATGTTCATATGATTAGAGACATCCACCTTATTTTTTTTTTCAAAACTACTATTGTTTTGTTTTACCTACTCCCTCACCCCCAATTGATGGTTGAAACAAAACGTAACAGTTTAACATTTTAGGGTGGTATTTCTGACTGACTAACTAGACTTTTAGACCTGACCCCATTCCCTGCCTCATTCACATGTTAAATCACAATCCTTTGTTTTGTAATTCCCGGTAATTTGTGCCATGATAACTTGTTTACAAAATGTAGCGGGAATTGATCCCGTATATGATGGAATTAGTGTATTTAACACTGCCATAAGGGGGGGGGGGGGACAATTTCCGTTACAATAATATAGGTAGACCAACTCTTTTCGGTTTCACAAATGAATATTTGGTACATTATGGGGTTAAATGACAATAAATCTGCTAATTTTCGCCCAAAATAATTGTAGCACAAAATAATAGGATAATTTTTCTTGGCTATGTTTTGGCAGAAAACTGTAAGTCTGAAACAAATTTCTACACAAAGCAAATAGTTTACTACGCGGAGCAAATGTTTCCTTCGCGAAGCAAACGCTTTTGATGCGAAGCAAATAGTTTGCTTCGCGTATCAAACGTTTTCTATGAGAAGCGAATCTTTGTTTTGCGGGGTAAACTGTTTGTGTCGATGTTCATTTGTTTTATTTTGCGAAGCATTGCGTCATTTGTGAGTTAGATCTCTTCGCAGCCAGAGCGCAGCAGACTGCTCGAATTGAACAGCGGTAAAAGCCGAGGTCATCAAGGGAAATGAATGTCGTTGATACTGACAAGGTGCGTGAGTCTACGTGTCTCAATTAGATCATCACCAGCCGATTCCCTCCATTCCCGTTACTAAATTTAATGTCTACAGAATACACGGGAAAGATCTAAGGCCTAAAAAATTAATTTTCTGTTTCTCGTCCCCGCCCGCCTGTGTTCAAAAGCATCCTCCCGGATTTTTTTATTTGCGATTCTCAAATAAAAAGTGTTCCCGCCCCTATTTTGAGGATAGTGAATGATCGAGAAACCGAATCACAGCATGTAACTTATGCATATATTTAACTTACCTCATTGTTTTCACTCTCCGCCGCATGAGACAAAGACGCTACCAGTTTTCAAAAACAGTTATTCTATGTGGTCACGTGTATGTAATAATACATATACAATTGTGATCAAGAATTGATTTAGTATATTCCTCATGTTATACTTCAAAGGACATATTAACTGATAGAACGGTTCTCAACAATTACTCATCATTGAAATATATAATCAACTGACGGTTTTTGATAATACTACTACTAGTACACAGAATCATCCTGTCTGAGCTGACTGCTATAATGATGGCACACCAGTAGTGCCAATGTGCCCGGCCAAGAGGTTTCAAGCCCAAATAAATCAAGCCTCTAGAAATGAAATCAATAACAAGGTCATGTGTTACACAAGATTTCAATTCAGAAGGCCTGATTTATTTGGGCTTGAATGCGTCTGTGCGCAAGTGTTTTTTTAATCAATCAATAAATCAAATTTATTTTCATAGGTGTGGAATGTCTTTTTTGGAAAGTAAAAAATGAAAAATAAAAAATAAAAAGTCCCTCCCTACCCAGTTTTGAAAAAATAGGAGGAAGAGAAACAGAAAATTAATTTTTTAGGCATAACATAAAGCGTTCGGTGTCCGCCCACCGTATTTATGCGCTTTTAGGCGAATGTGTGCTCGTGTATAAGAGCATTTGCTTAAATGAGGGAAATTTTCAAATTCGTGGGAGCGTCAACAATAATCCGACTATAAGCGCAAGTAATTACATTGCCAGGGCTACATATCACGTTAGTGCAAATCAAATGCACTAAAGTCAACTTCATTTATCAGTGAAACACGTTTTTTGGCTATAGTTTTGATTGAGATCATCGTATCAAGTTGAAGTTTTGTGTTTCTTAATCAGGTGTCATGCCGCAATTTCCCACCAAATTTCAGAATTCTATTTCAAAATATGAAGAAGTTGGCAATCTAACCTAATGTTAAATTTTAACCCCTACATGGAATTCCAGAGTCCGCACACAAACCCAACTTTTTTCGATGTATGAGTTATAAAATGCTTACAAAAACACATATCTACTCGATATAAATCGACTATGCCTGCAGACTCCAAAATCAGCGCATTAGGTTCATTTTGTACGGGCATAAACAAGATTAGCGCCCTGAATTTGTTGAAATTTATTTGATCCCATTTTGGACTTTAATTCAACATTCGGTTAGATTGTCAACTTTTTCATTTTTTTGAGATAGAATTCTAAGATTTGGTGAAAAATCATGGCATGATACACGATTCAGACACACAAAATTTTAAATTGATCCTAATATCCAAAACAAAACTACGCCCAAAAAGCGTTCACTGTTTCACTGATAGATAAATTTTAATTTGATTTAAATTGTGTCAAGTTACTGCTTTTGATACCTGCGATATTCAAGACAGCAGCAGATACTAGTAGACGTTGCACAACCATCATTAATGATACATATCACGTCAGCCAATATCAGTTTGATGATAGTTTTGATCATATATATTAATATAATGATTAAACTATTTTTTTTAGAAATTAATTAATACATAATTTAACAAATACGGTGTTTCTAAACTCAAATTGTATGGGGGTGTGATTATACTCGAAACAATATAGTGCGTCTATTCTCGAGTATGTGCTCATAAGCGGGAAAGATGAAAAAAAAAAAAAAAAACCAAAAATGCAATATCTCGCGTATGAGCGAATGCGCCTGAAACCGCATAAATACGGTAGACATGTTCAGGCAAAATAGCGAAACTGCTATCAGTCACTCAAAGGCTGTCATTTACTGATGAATAACGCGAAATACTCATGAATCTACGTGGCACTCCCCGAATAACTCGCAACGCCTAGCCACCGTGTTGTAGGCCCTACGGATATGACTACTCGTTCATATTGTACCCATAGAATGCTTTCCCTTTCAAAAGGGAATTCATATACACCTATTGCACTATTGGAAATTAGGTAATATCACCCTGTTGTCTTCCCCAAACATGGCCTTGGCATTGTTCAAAGTGCCATGGATATGACTTGTACTCATCTCAGATAATCAACAAAATTGACTTACCAAACGCATAGCTCACTGACGGAATACCTTTGTAAGATCATATTGGAGATCATATTTGAGTTAGGGGCCATCTTAGGGGAAAACCAATAGGACGATAATACCGAATTTCCAATAGTGCCATGGGTGAGAATGATGACTTGTATGGTGACCTTGTACTTGACCTTCGATGACCTGGAAACATCAAAATGGGACTTTATGTCAAACGTTATGATCGAATTTGGAATCCCAAAATTACTGCTATTTGAACATATCACATGGTGTGCTCATTGTAAACAAGCCATTGTAACCACTAGCGATGTCCATCATCCATAGATCATTTTATAACGGTAGTGTGTGTAATAATGTAGAATATTTATGACTGTTATGGCCCGAAACCCGTCCCTGACACATTCTCCCACTCGACATACACGGCACAGATTCATCACATGACTTCATACTTATTTACCTTACGTCACCGGGCACGCACCGTCCTCGCACCGCACCTACATGTAAACAACACCGCTCACGCTATCACTTCCAACATTCCCTCCAATCACCACATTTCCAGACACATGACTCCGCCCACACAGACATGACATCACTCTCCCGCCATTTACATGAACACCTGCCACATTACGCGGGAAAACCCACACACATCATAGACTTAGCCCCGCGCTTTCCCACACTTGATTCTAGGAGTTGGATAGAGAGAGTTGGATTGAGAGGTACTACGCCAAATATTGTCATTAGAAGTTATCAAATTCATATCGGACTATTTAATACCTCGGACTATTGTGGGGATTACGATTGTGTGAGTGACCGTGATCATACATCGGACTAAATCATCCAATAAACTCGGATATTGTTGAAATCTACGTCGGACTTCTTGTTGGTGTGTCAACGCACAACATACATCGAACTATTCGATCAGTGGGCGTAATAGCCGCCCGAAGAACTCCGCTATTCCGTCACATTGGTGCCGTGACCAGGATAGCGAAGGCCAGTTCTCGGCTTACGAACTATCCCGACGTACGAACTTCCAATGAATACCCGATCTACGATTCGGAACCCGATCGGACCAGCCCGGAAGATGAGGTGACGAGGAATCCGGTCCAGTCGAACCAGCGAACTTCACGACCAAGGTCAGTGGCGATGAGCGATACTGTTACGCTATCGCAAGTGCAACCGCCAAACGAACTGTACGAACTATCGTCGGCGGCATCCGTAGAGTACATGCCGGACTGGATGCGAGCCGATAGTGACCTCGAAGAACTGTTGGACGGTGACCCGTACCAGCGGTCACGCACGGTGACAGACATCCTTGACGTGCACGCGCGGTCGTACCACGCGACACCTGCCGGACCGCCAAGGTCGCGACTAAGCGACGGAAGTGAAACGGACTATGCGCGCTTCCAGCGCCAACCCAATACCGACCCGCTACCCAAGTCGGTGAGTGTACGCCCAACAATCTATGACAATTCAATGCTAACGCACCCGCCGAGTCGGTCGCGTGTCCAACAATGGTCGCACGGATCGGATACGCATGCTGAACTGTATCCGCGACACGACAATGTAATGTCGCGCCCATCGGTAACGATCCACACACTGACGCGACCCGACCGAACCCCGCCGGTGTACTCCAGAGTACCGGCCGACCTAGTCGTCACGGGAGAGCTGCCGGATGTCCACCTGCCGAACAGGAGAAGAGCTGCCACCGAGAGTACCCCCGTGGCCGACCCCAGGTTCAACGCCGCCCAGACGAACGACCCGCCGACACGATTCCACGCACCCGCGCCGAGATCGGAGGTCCGATACACCAGCGACACCATCGATCGCCGGCCGCGCAACATCGGAGTACCGATCTCCGACACCAGCGAAAACACGCACCCTGCGCATATACCACCACCGGTAGTCAACATCGAATGGCGAACCGTCGCTACCAGCGGAACATTCCGCCTCACACGGCTATGTGCCCAACCATGGAAATGCGGTGCCCATGCAAAATCATGGGGGAGTAGCAGTATCGAACTATGGAAATGCGGTGCCCATGCACAATCATGGGGGAATAGCAGTACCCAATCATGGGGGAGTAGCTGTATCAAACCTTGGAGTACCAGCGTACGGTGTCGCCGTGTACAATCGCGGAATAGTGCCCAATCTGGGAATTGTGCCACAAAACCCTGGAGTAGCAGTTCCAAGTGTGTACGCTCCTGGTTCGGGATATCAGTTCCCACAAATGTCACCCCCAACTCCGTCATACGGAATGCCGGAAATGTCGCCGCCATACGGACCGGTCTCCCAAACCGCGCCGTTGCCAAATCACGCCGGCTATCCGCCCGCACCCGACGCCACGCCATACGTCGTACCGGTCACCACGACCACTGCCGCACTGACCATGGAGGTCGCGCCGCCAACTACGACAGCGGCATCACAAGCGCCCATCATCCCGACGCCAGCGCTGAGCACTGCCAAACCAGCACAGTGGCGAGCCACGTTCAAGGAGGGTAATCTGAACCAGTAGCTCCGCAGCTTCGAACAGTTTACGGCTGCCTTTACGTACACGGACTTAAACAAAACTACGACATTCCGTAGTACGTTACGCGGACGAGCGGAAGCAATCGCTCTGAACATTCCATTCAACACGCCTTGGGATGAATTCAGGCGTCGTCTCCTGGAAGGGTGGGAACCCGCCGCCCGTCGACAGTCGAAACGTGACGACTTTCCGTTCTTGAAGCGTGAACGGAAAGAGGATGCCGAACATTTCCTTGAACGGTTACAAGCCATAGCGGAGCAGGTATTTGATGACGTCACGCCCGAGTTTCTCCAACGAACTGTTATTTCGCAATTTGTCAATGGTCAGCCGGACCATATTGCGGATAGACTTTGTGTCATGACATTTACTTCGTACAGTGACGCACTCACGGCTGTACTGAAAGCGGAGAGTCGCCAGCAGCGGACCAAGAGAGATCGGCCCCACGGTACCCGCCGAACGGACGCTACCTACCACGGGTATGCCGACGACACGGAAGCGAACGACGAACTTTCATGTGCGATCGGACAATCGAACCATTGGGATACGCCCACTCCCGATCAGATCGCTGCATACTACGACCCTGCCGATAGCGACACGACCGGGCTGCAAGGGTGTGAAGAACATTCCGTCCCTTCCTGCTCCCGCGAATGAGTCGCGGAAGCGTTCCAGTGTGTTGTTAGTGATGAGTGCGGACAATATGGTGAGGACGCACTATACTCTGTTCTACGAGCTATCGCTCAGGCTCGTGGCAACCGTCCTACGCCTCAAGGTCGAACTGAAATATGTTTCTTTTGTAAGAAACCCGGACACAGATGGATACGGTGTTTCCATTTGAAGGACATATTGATACGAAACGGAATGAAACCGTTCCCGCCACGCTCTGGCGCAAATCGGAATAACGGACAGATCAGTATACCGAACTCGAACTCTCAGCCAATGGCTACAACGCCACCGGCCCAGCCACCACCACAGGCCAGGCCGTCAAACTAAGAGAGGAAGGAACTGCGGAGCAAGAACCTTCCGTTAAACCGAGCTACGCTCACAGCTCCAAACCAGTGGTTGTGTTCACAGCCACCAACACGACACCGCTCAAGTTGGCGCCGACACCACGGGCCCTTCCGCTCCGCGAAGGGGTGTGCGCCAAGTGTGCTTCGTCGACTTCAGGTACGGAATCCCTCCACGAAGGGGTGTCGGAACCATTGCCGCGCAGGCTATCACGGACTAATCGTCACGAAGGGGTGTCGTCACGCACCGTCAGACGGATTGAGGTGGTTCCCGTCGGACCCGAGAAAGACCCCCTGGACAGTGATACTATGACATCACCGGTCTTGTCTCGGATGATCTCAGTGCGCCAGGCCGCCCGTGTGCGAGCGCTGGATGCGAAGTTGAACAGACAAACATGGTTATCCGACTACTCCAGTGCCGATATCGTTGCCGCACAGCAAGCCGACCCGAGCGTCGGATTCGTACGACAGTGGGTATTGAACGGAACGAAACCCACGTCAAAGGAAGTCACCCGCTACGGCGAGGAAGTGAAAACTTTGGTTTCACGATGGACTTTGTTAGCGCTACAGGATGGAGTCCTCATACGAAATACCAAGCCGGACCCAGCTGGCCGGACTGTCGTACAAACTGTGTTACCAGCGGCATTACGAACGGTGGTTCTACACCAACTCCACGACCTCAAGGTCGTAGGCCACCTCGGAATACAACGGACTGTTGAGAGAGTAAAGCGCCGGTTTTACTGGCCAGGTCTCGCCTTGGATGTTGCCCGCTGGTGCGCCCGCTGCCCGCAGTGTGTGTCACGGAAAGGAAAACCAGCGCCCAAGAAATCGCCTCTAACGCAACTACCAACTGGGGCGCCATTCGATCGTATTGCCATGGATATCTTAGATACCCATAAAGTTACCGGACGTGGAAACAGGTACATTCTTGTCATATCGGACTACTTTTCAAAGTACATGGACGCATTCCCGCTCCGCCGCCATACGGCCAAAAATGTCGCCGATGTTCTGGTGAATCGTTGGATCGTGTACCACGGGGTACCGAAAGCCATACACAGCGACCAAGGAACGGAATTTGAGTCGTCATTATTTCGGAGCGTTGTACGCCTTCTGGGCGCTAAGAAAATTCGGACCACGCCCTACCGCCCACAAAGTGACGGTCAAGTCGAACGATTAAATCGGACTTTGTTGAATATGTTGAGTGCATTCGTCAGTGATCGTGGAAATGACTGGGATTTGCACTTACCATATGTACTCATGGCGTACCGCACCTCAGTGCATTCCTCAACCGGGTGCACACCACACCTGATGGTATACGGACATGAATGCAATTTGCCTGTTGACTTGATGTTTCCTACGTATGACCCAGAACCGCTACCTCCATGCGGACCCGAATACGTCGAGTATCTCCGAACTGCTATCAGAGCTGCCCATGGGTTTGCGCAAGATCATCTGCAAAAAGCTGCAACCCGCCAGAAAATGGGGTATGACGCACATGCGAAATCTCGCCCTCAGTTCCAGCCGAAACATGATGCTACATATGAAGAGTTTTTGGATGACGTTCGAGAGGCCTTCTCCCCCAAAAGGGAAAACTGCAAACTTGGAACTGTTGAGAGCTATACCTATGAACTTGCCAATGCTGACAACAAGTACATTGAGACTGAAGTCGGGCCCAATGTGTTCACATTGAGAAATTACATGGAGTGTAAAAAAACAGGGGATTGTTGCGATTCCACCTTTTGTGTGTTGAAAAAGTAGCTGAAGGCTGCGACGTCATGCCTATGGAGACTCAACATGGAAGTTAGCTCAGTCTGCCTCGCCCTCGCCCAGGATCAAGAATCAAGCTCTGTGTAAAAAGCCCAAAAAGTGTCACAGAGCATGTAAAATGACAAAAATAGATGTATGTCACCGGCATATGGTGTGTTTGTTTCTCAACTTATACGCTATTCCAGAGCTAGTTGCAAATATGAGGACTTTGTCTATCGAAGTGCCCAGCTAGTCTCTAAACTGCTGCGACAAGGATATGTTTTACCAAGACTTATAGCTGCGTTTAAGAAATTCTATGGACGTCATCATGATCTGGTTGATAAATACAGCAAATCCATGTCTGCCATGCAACTAGATCTATTTTCATGTTAATTTTGGGGAATTCATGACGGGTGCCACTAGTGGGGCAGGAAATGCTCACTCTTTCCGGAACACCTGATTTCACCTCATAATGGCCATTTTTGGGGGTTCATGAGTTTCCCTGTCATTTTTGTTTTCTCTCACTACATATGCCTGATATGACTTTCTGTCCCCGGACTATGAGATTGGATAACGGACCCTGTTTTGTTTGCTCGGAATACTTAATACTGGGTATTGATTCCACGTCTATTCCAGCACGCGGGAAAGATTGAGTTTGAACTGGCGGAAGAATACAAGACAGACCGAAGGTCGAGTGCTTTCTGGTGTTCTTCCTCCAGTTCAAACGAGATCTCTCCTGCAGGCTGGAAAACACAGGGTTTTTTTTATCACATGCTATGAATTTATGATTCTGAAATATTTGAAAACCCAACCCATGCAAATTGAAATGAAATTGTACAAAAGATTGCAAGAACTTCTTAAAATCTTTGATTGTACTCAAAGACCCCCTCTACTCATGAGTAGAAGACCCGTAAACATGTGTGTTGCTAGGAAACAGTATATAAACAATGCGGATCATCTGGGGCCCGTTTAACTAATAGTCCAGTTGCCAGACAACGAACTTGGAAATTGTTGAAACAGCAATTTTTTTTTATTGATTTGCATTCATACGTGTCTCCAGGAGATTTGGCTTTGTTGGCACTGCGCCTACTTTGGGGAAATTTTTTTATTCGTTAATGGACCGATTCACAAAATGAAGTGCCGACCAATCAGAAGCTGGGCACTGTAACGGTCGTAAACAAATTGACCAACCCTATGAAAACACACATTTATCAGTGTTTGACATTAAATTGACAATAGTGTTCGATAATATGTGAAAGTGCATTGTCATTTTTGCATTTATTATCGCAGCTTGAGCATTAGTGGGACCGATTTCGCCATAACCATCACATGCGCACGTGCAGGGTGGATAACCACGTTGCGGGCAGATCTGATTTGGGGACCAGTTAAATGGTTGTTGTTTTTAAAAAAAAGAAACACATTCATTTAGTACGTGGTCCAACATCATTATTTTTTCCTCCATCTATCACTGTTTCCTCCATCTATCAGTGCGTGCACAAAATAATGAACTGGTCCCTTCGGTATGTTTACAACGGCCCTGTGACAGGCTCGCCCAGGGCATAGGCTGGCACGTGCAACTGAATACAACAAGATAGGCTGCATGTGACTTCTAGTTGTATTTGTGTGATTAATGTATGTTGTTTGTAGGATAGTTCGTCAAAAAAATGGTTTTGTTGTAGGTCCATTATGCTCTACACACTTCTTGAACTCCTGCACTTAACTCCCGCCATTTCTGATGTGTGGTTTTATTTAATATTCGCCTTCGAATGCCCGTATGTGCGCCCAGTCGCCCATTAGTTCATTCAAATTACGGAAAATTACGAGTATTCATGACTTGGCGGGAAACTCTGTGAATCGGTCCATTAGCATACTAACCGCCAGATATGGAAAATTAGCATAACCAAAATATAACTTTTTTTAGTAATAGGCCTAAAATCAAGTGTGATAGCACTTTTCTACACAAGTCTGACCCAAGGAATTCATTTCTGGTGATTTTTTTGTGATCCAAGGTCAAGGTCACCGTATAAGATCGAGGTCAAGGTCAGTTTTCACACAAAATTGTCAAAATTCCCGGTTTTAAGGGATATGGACATTCACCCACACCAGTTGATTTTACCTTTTCACTGCTGTGTATAGTTCGCATTGTTGGAATGACTATTGTTACCTGGAATGGTGCATCGATTACTTATGTGTGATAAACCATTGAGCAATGTTCACTTTTAGCAAAGTCAAACGGATGTTTCCTACCAAATTTCAGACATCTATCGCAAAATTTGAAAAAGTTGGCATTTTTCCCAATGTTAATTTTAGCTCCATCATTGAATTTATTGGTTCGCCTACAACTTTGTGTATTTCCTTGCTTTTGTACAAAATCGATATGTTTGTGTAGGATGGGTAGGTATTCAATTTTTGTTATAGAGGTCTGAGATTCGTTTAAAAAAGTGCCATTTGACTGCCCGATGAAGTATGCCAAGTTACATTATAATACAATACCGTCAAGCATCTAAAAGATATCTGCAAAAACGATGTAAATGAGTTAGAATAAATATCGGAGTATATCGTATTGTAAATAAACCTTGCTTCAGATTTACAACATTTATCTTCAACTACGCAATAATGACATCAAACAGTGCAAATCATTACCCATCAAGCATTCACTACATTTTTTAATCATGAGGTCAACACAGGGTGAATCATTGGACAGAAAATATATATTTTACATTGAACGTAGCATTGGAAAAAAGTACAACGATTTTAGCGTTCATGGTAGTAATAGAAACAGTACGTGTTGAATACTTTTGTGGACTCATAACTTCATGTCCAATTCTGTGATCAGCTGCGGCTGTAAAGTTATACAAGAAAACTTAATATCCAACTTATCATCTCCCAGCTTGCCGCGATTATCCTACAGGACAAATCCATTATTATGTTCATGCTCATCCACACTGTTCACCACCGCCTTATCTTTTTTGTGTCAACAATTCAAAACAATCATCACCTGCAGAAAAAAATATGTGGTTCAGCTCAGTTCTGATGGTGACAACCGCAGCTGGTATCCTAGCAGGCCTTGTCCTTTGCTCAGTAGCCGCAACTGATGGCCCTCATCAACAGTGGTGGTCCAGGTGGGCCTCTTCTTATACAATGTCATCTGTCATTTCCCAAATATATTCCATATTCATATAACTATATTCTTTGAACGCATTTTGTCAGCTGCCGACTATAGCAGCATATGGAGATGAGCACAGCACCCATGAAGAGACAAGTTGGCATATGTCCGTGGTTGAGAGACTTGTGTTATTGAAGTATCAATCAGTTACCCATATGACACCTGCAAAAAAAACTGCTGTCCAACAACAGCTTCTGTTGCATTGTCCTCATCTAGCATGTGCAGTCTTCAGCTTCTTGGCCCAAGTATCATACACTGCGCCTTAATACTACTCGTCCACTAAATGAATGCCATTTAATCCGTCTGTCACCTTTTAAATCCTTATTGAATATAGAGAAAGGCGCAGGATATGATACTTGGGCCAGCTTCTTTAGGAATGAAAACTTGCTTTGGAAAATGGATACTACACAATATCACAACAAGTCGCATGGGCACAAACAGCTGGGAGCAGAGCCTCTCTCCCATGTTGGCATAATTATGTGACGTTGGCATCGAGTCCGTTCCTACTTTTTCATCGGAACAGCAACTCTGTAGATGACATCACACACGTTCAATAACTAGAAGCACTGAAATATCAGTGTAGTCGCAGAGAACTCTGACCACCTGACAGAGAATCAACGGCTTGAGACACCTGCTTCATCATGCAATAAGATGCCCAGCTTTGGAGAAAGGTGACTCTCATAACTGTTCGACAGGTGAGGATAATGCAACAGAAGCAACATCGGACCAGTTAGGGAGCACGTTTTCGCAGTGCCGTATTGACAACCGATTGATTCCTCACTAATAAAAAAAATTGTGATAATCTGTATGTCAAGAGAAGGGGAAGCCAATAAGGGTTGGGTCACTAACTCGGCCAGACAATAACTTACCAGGCGTCCTACTCATCTATGCTGCTATGCTAGGCACTTGAAATTGTGTCATCTGGATGTCAGCATAAAAGATTATATTTGGGAAATGGAAGATGAGATTTCATCTCGTTGTATCAACAGAGACCCATCTGGACCATAACTGTTAACAACATGCACATTATTTCATATGCACAGTGAACCGGTTCGTGATGTTCGCTTTTACGTTGTCCCTAAAAGAGAAGATGATATTGAACAGTGAGGATGAGCAATCGATCAAGCAGTAATGGACATGAACTTATGAGTACACATAATAGTCAGATTATATCGTTTGGGTGCACCAAATAATGACAAGAATCATAGCAGACTACGAACAGCAACTCTGTAGATCACATCAAGGCCACATGTCAAGCCAACGTCACGTTGAAGGCTTGGATATTGGTCAACGATATATTGCACATCAGTAATTAATGAACCGTCTTAAAGTTAATTCAAAACGCATTCATGTAGTAGTGTTACATAAACACAGAAGTGAATCAGTGAAATCAAGAAATGCAAAAGAATAGCCCTATCCCCTTAAACCAGAAGATTTGACAATTTTGTGTGAAAACTGACCTTGATCAGGATCTTATGTGGTCACTTTGAAGTTAATTCAAAACGCATTCGTGTAGTAGTATTACATAAACACAGGAGTGAATCAGTGAAATCAAGAAATGCAAAAAAAATAGCCATATCCCCTTAAACCAGAAGTTTTGACATTTTTGTGTGAAAACTGACCTTGATCTTGATCTTATGTGGTCACATTGACCTTGGATCACAAATGTTTCCCCAGAAATGAATTCCCTGGGACAGGCTTGTATAGAAAAGTGCTATCACACTTGATTCTAGGCCTATTATTAAAAAAGTTATATATTTGATTATGCTGAATATCCATATTTGGCGGTTAACGAATAAAAATTAACTAATTAACGAATAAAAAAATTTCCCCAAAGTTGGCGCAGTGCCAACAAAGCTCATAATCTCCTGGAGACATATATGAATGCATATCACTAAAAAAAACCTTGCTGTTTCAACAATTTCTAGGTTCACTGTGGAAGGGATACAACCCGCAACTCGACTATAAGATCATAAAGAGCTCCTTAGCAGCAAAATTCTCGTTAAATTAAAGAATCCTCGTTAATAACGAGGGTTATCAATCACTAAGATTTCCATCGTTAAAAATGCTCGTTGTATCCATCGTTAACAATATGTTGTCATGGTTATTTTTGTGTTTTTATTTCCATTGTTATAAACTTCAATGAGGACTTTATATAACGAGCTCGCTATCTTAGTGAAACGGACCCCTGGTCGTCAAATATTTTGTATTATGACGTCACGGTGGTTGTACGTTATCTGCATGGGTATATGTTACTAAGGCTGAATCGCGTCATGTCTCATTGTCACGTCATAGAACACTCGTGATTCATCAACATTTGGTTGTATTGGTGGTAATAGACTGATACTTACATTCATTGTTCTTCAAAATCAAAACGCATTCAGACAAGTGCATGTGAATCTGTGAAATGTGAAGCAAAAACGTGAAGAAAAAAGTAGTGCAAACATGATGTTTCCAGCAAGGGTTATCACACTGTCGGAAATCACTGTGTGTTCCTACTGTTTGTAGTTTAAGATAAATTCATAGCATGTGATAAATATACAGGACACATCCTGCACCCCCAGCACTCTTGCCTGCGGTAAATGTCTGGGAAATAAAAATTTGACATGGTTTATATTAGTGAAGCGTAGATGAACCTTTGCTTCGCCAAAAAAATTGCAATTAATTTTAAGAGTGAATCATCCATTATTGTGACAGTATTGTGAATATTGGGACAGTAGTTCCAGGCGATAGATAGAAACATATTTGAGGGGCATCTTGGTAAATTTGGCCTCAAGTACATGAATTTGTTGCTGGTTTTGTAATAGGGCTTTTTGTTGCCTTATGTCCTCATGGGCTTGTCTGCTGAATTGGACGTACATAGTATATATGTGTACACTTGGCCCCTTTTTTGTTGACGATCAGGGTTTGTTGCTCCATGTGAGATCGTGCTGGACGGCAGTGGCTTCCTCCCAGACATTGGCTTCTCTTCATGCAGCAATGACACCCGTGCAGGACTGCCAACATTCCTCAACGTGACACATAGTGGAGAGGTGGTTTTCCGCGCGGATAACACATGCCAGTCCACGGACTTCATCTTGGATAATGATGCTGTTACAGTTGGAGAGATGCAAAGCTGCTTGGCCGATGGGCTCGTATGAATACCTGTAGCATTCACCTTTTATCAGACTGATGCCTGAAATATATTGTCATATAAATGTACATGTATAATATATTTCTTATGGAGCACCATGGCGCTTTATAGCAGGTTAAACGTCAACATAAAAATAAATACTCTCAATAATAAAGCATAATACTATAATTAAATTGTTCTTTCTTTTTTAAAGATGCTTTTTCTTTAAATCAATAAAAACCAAAATCGTCAAGCATGACGAACTTCTCTGTGATAAAACGTCAAGCGTGATGTACTTGTGTAATCATAACGTCAATAATTTAGTGCCGTGCAAAAATGGGGATGCGTATGTTTTCCCTAATAATAACTCCTTTTTGTGCACGTAACATCATTGTACAAATTACTGATGGATCAAATAACCATAACAGATATCTATTGAGCGTTTTGTGCCTTTTTAAGAACTGGGGAATAATATTTAGAGTTAACAATCGAACGTTTTATGTTACTTACAGTGGTGCTTGAATACACATTTGGGTTACATATCAAGATTTATATAATTATCTGCGCACTTATTATTAAGCGTACTCATTGGTCCTTTCTGTGGCTACACAAAAAGATATCGTCAAGAATTTCCCACAAAACGTCAAGAATTTCCCACATAACGCCAAGAATTTAGAACCGATAACGTCAAAAAATTGACCTACCGCTGTGCCGCGAACAGGGGGTGTGTATGCGGTTTGCACTTCGCCGTTACTTTGTCTAGCAAATGAATAAATATAGCGTACTGTACATGTAACTTACGATGTTTGTTGATATTCATTGATATTTATGCCTAATCCCACTGCAGATGTGTATTGTCGCTCAAACGAAGATTGCTTTTCCGGAAATTTTCCTGCACCATGCTGGCAGTGGTACCTTGGCTTGAGCAGTTGTTGAGTGACCCTAGCGGCTTGATTGATGCTACAGTACGGAATCACGAGGTAATGCTTATTTCATTCGCTAGGTGGTGCATGATCGACCTACCGAGTAGATAGATAATTGGTGGTTGTTATGTAACAAAAAATGGTAACAAAATTCCTGATTCCGTACAAAATAATTAGAATAAAGAAAGATTGGAGATAACTATACACCTATTCTTTTCACTTCTCACGTAACATATGTGATATATAGGACAATGCTGATATTGGAAAGCGAGTTATATATGTTTTGTGACAAACATAATTATTACAAACAATATACTTAATTCATCCAACAACGACCAACTTGGCTCTGTTCCTCATGATCTGAGATATCAAGAGTGTTGTTTACTTAATTTTAGACACAAAATTCTTCATATGAGCAGCAGACACATGCCATCCAAGTCCCATAAACCTCTAAACGCTCATTATTATATATTAATGCATGTCCATATTTTATACATGCGGAAGCTCCAATACTTCTCCACACGTGTACCAATTTTTATATTTTTAAGTGGAACTCAACTTGAGTTAGGGTCTTCTCAAGATTTCCAAAACCCATAAATGTAACATTTTGACCATACAAACAGCAAAATTTTGAAATGCAGATTTTGCTCAAAATTCTGATACTGGCTTCACACCAATGCTCAGATATGTGTACTATCAACAAATAAAACTGCTACAAGTGTTGAGTACTCTTTTCAAGCAACTTGTTCTGTACAATCACATAATCATCTTTATAGCTCTTACGTGACTCGAGACGTGCAATATATGTATACCTAGTGTAATAAAGCGAGTCGATAGGTTCTATCAAGCTTTATTCTCCCGTAAAACTGAGAACAAAATAATAACAGACGTTTGAATATTTTGTAACCAACCAGTAAAATATGAACACATCAGGTAAGTAGTTCGAACATACATCTATTTACAGCAGTGTCAGACAGACAGAGCTAAACCATAATACATGGAATAATAAAATACACAGAGCTAGAAATGACTGAATGATACAGGATACTACGTAGTTATGTGACGTTTGGTAATGACTTGTTTTCGGTGTGGCCCAAAAAACCTGGTTTCTCTGATCGTATAGACTTTATGTAACTCCCGCTCGTTGTGATTCGAGAGCCGTCACTAAATTGGTGTCCCCCAACGCTGGTGTATCATCACTCCGTAGCTTACCGGCTTCACTTAGGCAAGAAGCAACTCAGATGTAAATAAATTGAAGATTTATATACATCAAATCAACTTACAATTGTATGGCTGGTCACCCACGTGACGTACAAATATGAAGTTCAGACATGGAGCACTGTATGATCACATTTCAAAAATAAATAGTGCACGAGGGCACAACTAAAAAGAGTTCTTAGCCGGCGGCGTCTCTCTGTCCCTTCCCGTTGAAGTTTCCCGTCCCGTTTAGTCGAATGGTTTCTCCAGGTAGTCGGTCTAATCCCGGTTGACTCTAAGGCCCTGAAGAAGGAGTCGTCCGCACGGAGTTCGTCGAGTCCCTTGGCTGTGGCGGTGACGATCTCCCCACGGTCGATGTCGCTGTTGCAGTGCTCTCAGAGCGGCCGTCCGCTCTCCCTTATATAGCCAGGGTGGCTGCGCGCGCATCTTCGTCCGCGAACGTATCTTCCGCACTCTTCTCCACGTGGTGAAGACTGCGTCCGCGAACGGTTCTTCCGCGAAGGCTCCTCTTCCGCGAACGGTGCTTCCGCGACTGATGCTTCCGCTGACGATGCTTCCGCAATCGTGCTTCCGCGAACGGTTCTTCCGCGAACGATGCTTCCGCTGATGATGCTTCCGCAATCGTGCTTCCGCGAACGGTTCTTCCGCGAACGATGCTTCCGCTGATGATGCTTCCGCAATCGTGCTTCCGCGAACGGTTCTTCCGCGAACGGTGTCTTCGCAAGTGGACTTTGTAGATCACGTGACCGTTCCTAACGAACGTTTCAGCGCGGCAGTTGCATGGTTTTGTTACAACTCCATCCTTTCTGGAGATCAACGTCCCCGTTGATCCTTTCTCTCTCTTCTTTTCTCTTCTTCCTCCTTCTTCGTCTTTTCCTGCCTGTCTGTTGTTTACAGGGCTCTCTCCCTCCACTTCACTGGCGATCCACCTCGCTTTCGGACGTCTCCGCCAGCCTGTCCCGAGTGTCTGTATATGCTCGGAGCTGTTCCCGGAGCAGCTTGGTCTCTCGGACGTGGGCTCGCAGCTCCTTCCGGTGGCTCTTCTCTCGTTGAGAGGCCTCCCCTCGCAGCTGCAGCACCTCGGCCTCGAGCTGTCTCTGCTCCTCCTTGGCTTGGAGCCGAGCCTCCGCTTGGGTGAGGTGGCGTCGTCCCATGGCTATCGTGGATGCCAGGTCCTCCAGGGCCTTCTCTCCGGCAGTGACCGCTCTGCCCAGGCCCTCCACATACGGTCGCAGTTGGTCCTCCTCCTCCGGAACGGGCTTGAGGTACCAACTCAGGTCTAGGGGCTTGTAGGTAGGGGCCGAGTCTCTGGGAACGGGGGGTCCGTCGTCCTCGGGGGTGGGGGCCTCCGGGGATTCCGCCTCTCTCCGCTCCTGCTGAGACTCCGGTTCCTCTTCGCTATTCGGGGGGTCGTCCTCGGGGTCTGGGGCGTCCTCTGACCTGGGGGCGTCCTCCCGGGGGCTTGACGGCGTGGAGCTGGTCGTCCCGCTGGCCGCAAAGCTGACAGTCTTCAGCTCAGGGGCAGACACAGTAGTCGGACCATCTCGGGGGTCGGACACGGGCGTGTCGGTCGTCGTCCTCCTCCGTCCTGGCTTGAGGGTGTTGCCGCTGGCATGCGACGTCTCATGCCGGTCTCTGTCAGCTCGGCGGGCGAATCGCTGGCTGCACATCTTGCAGAGGTGCCGCCCCTCCTTCTGCGTGTGTTTGGTCGCCACGTGTCGGCTAAAGTTGGATGCCGTCACGTGGATCCGGCAGGGGCTGCACCAGCGTCGCCCTCTCTCGGTGGACAACTTCCGGGCAGGGGACCGTCGACCTCCTCGGGGCTCCTCACGACGCTCCCGGCTCCTCGAGCGCTCCCGCTTCCGGTCAGGCTTGTCTATCTTGGTAGGTGGGTCGCTCATCTT
The DNA here is from genome assembly GCA_949152475.1 of Terebella lapidaria. Classification (NCBI taxonomy): domain Eukaryota; kingdom Metazoa; phylum Annelida; class Polychaeta; order Terebellida; family Terebellidae; genus Terebella; species Terebella lapidaria. The sequence goes on along the minus strand of OX424569.1, from coordinate 28,675,577 downwards.
GTCGACTTCGAGGGGCAGAAAGTCAGCCAAGTCGAAATCTGGAACGTCCCCGAAATCTTCGTCTGCAAATGCGGGTATCTCAATGATCTGCAGAGTTGGTGTGTTCATGGTTGAAGTGATGACGGAATCGTAGGCTGGCCTGCTTATATAGAAAAGGCGCGGACCAGGGATCTGGGGGAAAAAGCATTGTCGTGGAACGAAATAACGTTTTTCGCTTGCTTCCGCGAACGGTTCTTCCGCGAACGCTGCTTCCGCGAACGTGCTTCCGCGAACGGTACTTCCGCGAACGCTGCTTCCGCGAACGCTGCTTCCGCGAACGGTTCTTCCGCGAACGCTCCCGTCATCGTTTACATCGTTTGGACTGCATTCCCGCTGTTTTCCACTCGTCCCTCGTCATCACTGGGGGTCCGGACTGGGGTCACATCGTCCGGATTGGGTATCCAGGCGTCGGTTTCAGGGGTAAACCAGCACCTTTTTATATTGTCAATGTGGACATCTTTAATCTTGCCACCGGGTCGATCTTGTATGGACACCATCCATCCGAGATGAGACTTCACAACGAGATAAGGTCCCGTCCACCCTAGTCCTAGTTTTGGTCTAGCCTTTGGAGGGTACCAATACATCACCCAGGTGCCCACCGGAAAATGTCGAGCGGCTGATTTTACGTCATGATGGCGCTTTTGTCGCACCGTAGCCGTCTTCAGGCACTCTCGGGCAGTCTCGTGAGCTTGTATGGTGGCTTCCTTCACCCATTCGACGTATTCGGACGCACACTCGGGGACTGGTCCTCCCAAATTGTCCGGTTTCGTCCGGTACCTCAGGTCCAATGGGGTGGTTGCCTCCCGTCCCATCATCATTCGAAATGGTGTACACCCGGTGCTTTCGTGTACTGATGTTCTATAAGTCGCCATCACGTAGGGCAGATGGTCGTCCCAGTCGTCATGGTTCTCGTCCACGACCACGGCCAGAAGGTTCAGCAGGGTCCGGTTGAATCGCTCGACCATCCCGTCTGATTTGGCGTGATAAGGGGTCGTCCGAGTCTTCTCCCCTCCTAGGATCTTGATCATCTCAAGGAAAAGCTTACTCTCGAACTCTCGTCCCTGGTCGGTGTGTATCTTGGCTGGCATTCCCAGGCGGCACACGAACTCAGTCACAAAGACGTCCGCCACCGTCTGAGCCTCATGGTTGGGTAGAGCGTAGGCCTCAGTCCACTTGGTGAAATAATCACCCACGACCAGTATATACCGGTTCCCAGAATTGGTGATCGTTCCAGGCTCCAAAATGTCCATGGCCACCCTTTCTAGCCGATCGCCTACCGGTAGATTTCCCATGGGGTGGTACTTGGGCCCCGGTCGCGGCTTTCTCCCACTACACTTCAGGCACTCCCGGCACCAACGCTCCACGTCCTTCGTCATACCCGGCCAGTACATTCTCGCTTTTAGTCGGTGGACTGTTTTGGTGACTCCCTGGTGACTCATCAGCTTGCCGGTGTGGACCTCCTTCATGACGGCGCGTCTCAGGACCTGTGGAACGACCAGTTGATGGATTGGTGCGTTCTGGCAAGCCGCTTGGTACCGCCGGTACAGAAGCCCATCACGTAGCTCCAGCTGGTCCCACTGTTGCCACAGAGTCTTCATTTGCTGACTTTTTGTTCTGACTTCGGGCCATGCAGGTCTCTCAGTGAAAATATTCTTCCACCCGAGGATGCCTCCAACTTCAGGGTCGGCTCGTTGAAGGGTCACTAGGTCCTCCTGGGAATAACCATTCAGGACCTGGGCCTCCGGGGCTCCCTCCATCGGATTCCGGCGTCCTCCCGTAGCCATAGCCCGCGTGACAGCTAGCATTTGTTTGTCTGGATCTCGGATCACAGGGTTGGGGCATGGGTCCAGGAAGGGCTCCTCTCGGCAGCGCATCCACACGTCGGCCGTCGCGCCGATCGCTGCTCCGACCACAACCTCCGGTCCCAAACCATGCAGTGCGAGGAGCATCATCAGGAGAAACCAAACCCAGGCAGAGGGGCGGAGCTGATGCAGGGTTCTGCAGACGCTCCTGGCTCCTTCCTCCGTCTGTGGGGGGCTCCGGTCAGGCAGGCATTCCTCGGTCGGCTGGGTAGTCGTCCTCGGGTCCTCCTGGCAGCGCACCTCCCAGATCTGGAATATCCCGACTCCATCTCCGCAATAGTAGTCCTCCGTCCAGGGCTCCACAGGGACCTCCCGCAAGATGTTAACTTGAGGTCCTCCGGGGCTCCATCCTTCTCCGCTGATCGGTGGAAGCAGATCCTCGTCAGAGAGGTCCTCCAGGGGTAGGGGACACTCCTCCTGAGTCGGACAGGCCTCCTCTTCTCCTTCGGGTCTTGTGGTGTGGCGAGGGGCGGGACAATCCGGTCTCCGGCACTGTCGGCATCTGGACATCCCGTCTGCATTCCCGTGTTGTACTCCCGGTCGGACCTCACACCTGAAGGCGTAGCTGGCGATGCGAGCTGCCCATCTAGCGATCATTCCTTCCGCATCCCGAAAGTTCAGTAGCCACTTGAGAGAGGCGTGGTCGGTTCGTAGTAAGAACGCTCTCCCCCACAAGAAATGTCTGAAATGGTGTATCATACTGACGATGGCCAGGAGCTCCCGCTTGGTGGTGCAGTAATTCCGCTGGGTGTCCCTCAGGGTTCTGGAAGCATAGGCGATCACCCGCTCTCGTCCGTCCTGCACTTGGGATAAGACGCCTCCCACTCCGTAGCCGCTAGCATCAGTATCTAAAATAAATTCTTGGTCCATGTCAGGGTACACCAGCAGGGGGTGCTCGGTCAGGGGTTGACGCAGCGCCTCGAACGCCTGCTGATGAGCCTCGCTCCAATGGTAGTTGACTTCCTTCTTTAACAGGTGGTTGAGGGGTCCCGCTCGGGTGGCAAAGTCAGGGATGAATCTGCGGTAGTACCCCACGAACCCAAGGAAGCTCCTTAGTTCTGTCAAGGTGGTCGGAGGAACCATTTTTGTTACAGCTTCGACCTTGGCAGGGTCGCACTGGATGCCTCGGTCGGACACGACATGGCCCAGGAAGTTGACCTGTTGTCGAAACAGCTCACACTTGGCGGGTTTCAGCTTCAGCCCGGCAGCCTGCAGTCTCCGGAACACGTCCTCGAGGTTGTCCACGGCTTCTTGGAAAGTCTTTCCAAGACAGACGACATCGTCCAAATAAATTAGACAACGCTTCCATTGGAGTCCCCTCAGTGCCAGCTCCATTAGACGTTCAAAAGTAGCCGCGGCCGTCGCCAATCCAAACGGCATCACTTTAAATTGATAGAGTCCACTACGGGTAGTGAACGCCGTCTTCTCCTTGTCCCTGTCGTCCATCTCGACCTGCCAGTAACCACTAGCCAAGTCTAGCGTCGAAAAATATCGTCCTCCTGACAAGGTATCAAAACTCTCGTCGACTCGAGGCAGGGGGTACGCATCCTTCCGGGTGACATCATTTAGACGGCGGTAGTCGACGCAAAATCTCAGTGCACCATCCTTCTTTTTCACTAGCACGATGGGAGACGACCATGGACTGTCGCTTGGCTCCACAACGTCAGCTTTCAACATCTTGTCGACCTCGTCCTCGATCAGCTCTTGTTGGTAGTACGGGGCTCTCCTCAGAGGCTGCTTGATCGGGGGGTGATCTCCCGTGTCGATGACGTGTTTCGCCAGGGACGTCCGGCCCAACCTCCCATCTGGTCCCATAAAGACCTGCTGGTGGCGTCGAAGGAGATCGCTGACGACCTCCACCTCCTTTTCCGTCAAGTTCGGATGCATTCCCTCCAGGAGCGGTTCTAAATGCTCCGGGCACTCTGGTGTCTTCGTCGACGATTCTGCGTGCATGGCGTGCACTCTGGTTTCGGGCTGCTCAGGCGTCCGGTTCCGCCACTTGGTGGAGTTTGGTGTAAGGGGCTCATGCTCCCTCCCGCTCTCCTCCCGGTACCACTGTTCCCTTTTAGGTTCATTCTGGGTTGTTTTCCCTCCATCGGGACGAAATCCTAGGTCGATCACGGCCTCTATTCCGTGAAGCTCGGCTAGGATGGTCCCCATCAGCACAGTGCAAGCTCCAGCGCCGGCGTTCAGAAGTACCACCGGTACCAGGCGTCCTCGGGGTCGTACCAGGGCTCGTCCCACTACGAGGGGGTCGTCCTCCAACGGCTCTCTTGCGGACTGCACGAGGCCGGCCTTCGGAACTCCTCCCTCACTTCCTGTCAGCTTGAGGTCCACCATCATCTCTGAAAAGGGTGGCAAGACGACCGTCTCCTCCGTCACCAGTGTGTAGACGGCGTCCTCGTGGCCCGAGCTCATCACTACGGTAGTGTCGCCCACCTGCCACTCGCCCTTACGCAGATCCAGCTGTCCCCCAATCTGTTGAAGTACATCAAGCCCCAACACTCCCGGGATCCCTAGTTTGGCTACCAGTACATCTGCCGACACGAGTCGTGTGCCCAGTAGAAGTTGAACTGTCATCTCTCCTTGAACCTGTAAGTAGTCTCCGGTTGCTGCCCGTAACCTTATTCTCGTCTGCCTTATCATTGCTTTATGTTCGTCATCCATTTGGTCGAAGAGACACTCGTCCAGAACGGTGGAAGAGGCACCCGTGTCCACCAACATACGAGTCGCCTTCCCCATAACGTGGCACGCCGCATACCACGCCAATGTGCCTCGGGCACCGGCTGACAGCGACACCACCTGGCCATTTCTGTCAATCTTAAGAGAGCTGCCACTCTCCTCAGGGACGCCGCCCTGGATAAGTACTGAGTCGTCCACCCACAGTGATGCACCACCCTGGTCCTCTCTGTCAGTCTTAAGGGAATCACTCCCCTCGGAACCGCCGCTCCGGATAAGTAATGAGTCGTCCACCAGCAATAGCTGCTGCGCTGGCCCCTTGGTCATTCCGCTCCACCGGCCCTCCGTCTCCTCTTTCACGGCCGCTTGTGGTTCAGTTGCATAGGGGGGTCCCTGCTGTTTCGCAGCCTCCAGCCTCAAGGTTGTAACCTGTTGGTTCTCCTTGCTGCTAGCAGAAACTTCGTTGATGTCTCCGTGGGTCCCCAGACGCTCCACGGCTCCATCGGTCTGCATTTCGTCGACGTCTCCGCGGGTCATTAGACGCTCCACGGCTCCATCGGTCTGCATTTCCTTGACGTCTCCGCGGGGCATTAGACGCTCCACGGCTCCATCGGTTTGCTGTACATTGGCACTCCCGTCTGTGTTGACAGGCTTGCCCTCCAAATAGTCGAGAATTCGATCCTCGAGCTCCTCCTGCGCCCATCCAGTTACTTCGGATGCACACCGGAAAAACCTATTAAAAATCTGTGAAACTAAAAATTCCCCCCTGGCAATGTGTTCTTCACGTCTTCGTCGAGCTTCTCGCCTGTGAAGCCGTGCACACACCTGCCAATGGCCCATACGGTTGGGGGCTGGTATGAGCCCTACTGGTTTTCCGACACCTCGTCTGTCAAACTGTTCCGCTCACCAATCTCCTCGATTAGTCGACTCAAGCGCTCCTCCTTGGTCCGAGGTGGCGGCCGATCTGGACACTGGTACTTCCGATGACCCGGCTTCCCACAGTACCAACAGTCATCTGGTCCCGGCCTAGCGCTTGGTCCCTTGTTCTCAGCAGTGGCGGCCCTCGGCTTGATGGATAGCACCTGCTCACACAGCTCGATTAGTCGATCCAGCTTCCTGTCTTGGCTCTCAAAGAGCCCCTTGAAGTAGGGAAGTCTGGGTAGACCCGCTACGTTCGGCTGGTTGCTCTGCTGCCCACTGGTGGTAATCTCGCCTCCCTGCTGGTTCTTTAATAGCTGTAGGACCCGTCCTAGAGCTGGCTCGGAGTCCTCCGACTCTATGGACATCACCGGCTTCCCAGGCTTGGGTTTGACACATTCGTACTGGGTCACGAACGCTATGGCCTCCTCCATGGTCTTCATCTTCCTCATGAGCGCCATCACCTTCATGTCCCCATCTGGATGGCCCTTCCAGAAGTGGTCTAAGGCGATAGCCTCCTGAGCTGCGGAGTTCAGATCCGGATAACCACGGCCGGCCAGTCGCTGCAACTCATAGCCGTACTGCTGGGGTGTCTCTGCCTTCCTGCGGGTTCTCTGTCCCAAGGTCGCCTTGTAGGACTCCTCCTGACAGTCAGGGTCGAATCGTAGGGTCAGCTTGTCGGTCAGAACGTCGATGTCCCTCCGGTCTGCAGGACTCAGGCTGGTCAGCATTCGTCGCGCCTCTCCTGTCAAGCTCCCGGCTAAGTAGACGCCCTGTTCCCGCTTGCTCCATCCGTTGACCTCTGCGATGACGTCAAAGTGGGCCCGGTACACCGGCCACTCTATGGAAGTCCCATCGAACTTGTCAGGGGTCAGCATCTTCCGGTTCCTTCTGCCGTTCTGATTCCAGGCTGTGCTGTCCTCGGACGACGAGTCCTCCTGCCTCCGTCTCGGCCTAGGGCTTCGTCGGTGCAGCGGCGGTCCCCGCCTCGGTGGTCTCCTCCCCCGTCCTGGGTAACCATGGCTGCTCTCGGTCCCTCCATCAGATGAAGGCCCCTCATCGCCCGATGATGAGAAAGGGTGCTGTCTCCGGCCTCCCTGGGTGACTGAAATAGAAGCTGGATTTCTCCAGGAGGCTGGCTGTCTCGGTTGTCGACTGGGTGAAGACCCCCCTCTTCCGCGAACGCTGTCTTCCGCGAACCTTCCGCGAACGGACTCCTCCGCCAACAGCTCCCGAAGAAGTTCTTCCGCGAACAGGCCTCTCCCGCGAACGCCGTCTTCCGCGAGTCTTCCGCGAACGGGCTCGTCCGCCAAGATGTCTCGGAGACGTCCCTCCACAAAAGATGTACGTCCGCGAACGCCATCTTCCGCGAGTCTTCCGCGAACCGGCTCATCCGCGAATGGTCTTCCCCGTCTATTCTGAAAAACTGGAAAGGAAGATTGGTCGCCTGGATCACTCCTTTCGTCGAGCCGCCGTCTGGGTGAAGACTCCTCTCTTCCGCGAACACTCTCTTCCGCGAGTCGTCCTCGTCCGCGAACGTGGTCGTCCGCGAAGGGCCCTCCCCGGTCACAAGCGTCCTCGTCACCAAAGACTCCCCCTCGCCCACGAGCCCGTTCATCCACGAAGGATCCCCGGCTGCAAGCGTCCCTGTCGCCGAAGAATGCCTCTCGTCCGCGAATGTTCTCTTCCGCGAAAAGTCCTCTCCCTCTCGAGCTGCTCTCTTGGGTCGGAGCCCAAGTAACCCGTCCTCCAGTCACTCCCGTTTGTCGACTCGTCACACCCGACCGCTGCCCTGTTGCACCAGACTGCTGCTCTGTTGCACCAGACTGCTGCTGGGACTGGTCCCAAAGCCGTCTCAATGCTGCATTCTCTGGAGGTGCCACACTTGGACTCTGCTCCGGTAGCTGTAGCCGATCCCTCCTCGCCCAGATTTCGCCGTCCTCCCCGTCCAGATTGACGTACTCCGGTCCCAGCACTCGTCGGAACTCAGGGCCCCTCCTAACGCTCTCAAGGTAGGTTGACCTCTCCCTGTCTCGATCGTGCTGCCACCCAGAGTCGTGTCTGAAAAGAAAACGGTTGTCGGGTGTCTGGCTCCGGGGTCTCTGTTGACTAGTCGACTGGCCCATGGAAGGTCTCGACCTCCCTGGTTGCTCCTCACTCGTCGAAACGTCCCGTCTACCCCTGGCTGTGAAGCTGCTCTTCCGCGAACGGTCGTCTTCCGCGAACGTTGTCTTCCGCGAACGGTCGTCGGCCTCTTCCGCCAAGGTCGTCTTCCGCGAACGGTGGTCGTCCGCGAACGTCTTCCGCGAACGGTCGTCTTCCGCGAACGTCCCCCGCGAACGGTCGTCTCCCCCTTCCGCAAAGGTCGGCTTCCGCGAACCGCTGTCTTCCTCGTCCGCAAGTGAGGCCGTCCGTGAAGAGTCTTCCTCTTCACCTCCTGTCTTCCCTGGGGCAGTTTCGTCGTTTCCGCCGGACATGAGTGATGCTGAGGTTCGTTCCCTGGCAGTAGACCCTCGGGGATCCTGGTCACGGCACCAAGTTGTGACGTTTGGTAATGACTTGTTTTCGGTGTGGCCCAAAAAACCTGGTTTCTCTGATCGTATAGACTTTATGTAACTCCCGCTCGTTGTGATTCGAGAGCCGTCACTAAATTGGTGTCCCCCAACGCTGGTGTATCATCACTCCGTAGCTTACCGGCTTCACTTAGGCAAGAAGCAACTCAGATGTAAATAAATTGAAGATTTATATACATCAAATCAACTTACAATTGTATGGCTGGTCACCCACGTGACGTACAAATATGAAGTTCAGACATGGAGCACTGTATGATCACATTTCAAAAATAAATAGTGCACGAGGGCACAACTAAAAAGAGTTCTTAGCCGGCGGCGTCTCTCTGTCCCTTCCCGTTGAAGTTTCCCGTCCCGTTTAGTCGAATGGTTTCTCCAGGTAGTCGGTCTAATCCTGGTTGACTCTAAGGCCCTGAAGAAGGAGTCGTCCGCACGGAGTTCGTCGAGTCCCTTGGCTGTGGCGGTGACGATCTCCCCACGGTCGATGTCGCTGTTGCAGTGCTCTCAGAGCGGCCGTCCGCTCTCCCTTATATAGCCAGGGTGGCTGCGCGCGCATCTTCGTCCGCGAACGTATCTTCCGCACTCTTCTCCACGTGGTGAAGACTGCGTCCGCGAACGGTTCTTCCGCGAAGGCTCCTCTTCCGCGAACGGTGCTTCCGCGACTGATGCTTCCGCTGACGATGCTTCCGCAATCGTGCTTCCGCGAACGGTTCTTCCGCGAACGATGCTTCCGCTGATGATGCTTCCGCAATCGTGCTTCCGCGAACGGTTCTTCCGCGAACGATGCTTCCGCTGATGATGCTTCCGCAATCGTGCTTCCGCGAACGGTTCTTCCGCGAACGGTGTCTTCGCAAGTGGACTTTGTAGATCACGTGACCGTTCCTAACGAACGTTTCAGCGCGGCAGTTGCATGGTTTTGTTACAGTTATATGATAAATATAACTAAATGACTATCCGTAACCGTTATGATATTAACCCTGAGAATATGAGTAAATGACTATCTGCTACTGTTAGGAATGAAATATTTGTGAACTGACCTGGCTGAGGCTAATAATATGCCAACAAGCAATAAATATATCCGCTCAGGAACCTTCCAGGGATCTAAAGACAATAAAGACACAATTGTGCAGATTCAGTATTTGATTCTCCAAGTACAACCTTTACGGTGGAGTGTTGACAAAGGAATGAAGTTTTGGAGGGAAAGTTGGTGGAAAATACAGGGCTGTAACTAACAACAAATATTATTGGACTGGAACTGGTTTGCATAATTAATTAGGGTGATTGGAAAATAACTGGAACCGCTGCCACCTGCTGAATACAGATAAAGTTAATATGGTAATTAGTGCTGCCACCTAGTGAATGTGAAACATATCATAAGAAATGCCACCTGAGGGCAACACTATCACATCCTCCCCTACTTCGGAAAATGTCGTCCCGACATTTACACCCTAAAAGACAACACAATATACATATATGAAAACGGAGATAATAATTAATCAACATCGGTATCATATCATTTTCAAGACTGCTCACCGTCATACCTGCAATATCAGTAGTTATAATTACAACAATCAGGTAAAGGAATAAATAAACGAATCACATTCATACAAAATTCAAATACAACCACAGCTGTCCTGCCGAATCCCAAGACGGAATTACCCAACTGAAACAAATTACCTTAGACCTGAAATGGAATGACAATGATTATGAGAAATGTACAAATGAGCATTAAAATCAAATCAGGTTACGATCCGGGTTTGGACTTGACCAAATCCACTACTGCCTGTAGCAGTGCTGGTTGTGTCTGCAGGGAGACATGCAGCTCCACCAGCTGAATCAGGAACTGTGTCTTGGCCTTCCAGTCCGGACTACTTCCTGGATCTGCCAGCTGCGAGAGTTGCCAGGCATCACCCTGAAGCCACTGGGGTGGTCTTCTTTGCCTGGTGAACCGTCGAGGAGCTGGGACCGGTGGACTCTCTGGTGGGACTACCACATCCTCCAGGACTTGTTGGTCCTCGACAGGCTCCATCACCCCTTCCACCATCTCAGTCTCAGACTGATCTGCCTCTTCAGTCCCAGATCCCAGGATTCCAGCTTCTTCAGCATCTGTGATCGGTTCTTCATGTGGGTCCATCACATCATCCTTAGCGTCATCCTCGGGAACCTCAGAGGCTGTTAGATCACCAGGATCTGCTGAAGATCTGTGATCAGAGGGAGGGTTAAGGTCATCCAATCCAGTGTTCATCTTCGTCCTTGGTCGTAACACAAGCTGGATCAGTTGTTCATCTGAGGAAGATGAGCTCGACCTTGACTCTGATGAATCATCCCTGGACCTGTTTTATTGCCTTCTTCTCTCGGGTCGTGGTCATCGTGCTGGGGCAGTGTCGTGAGTACCCCTGTCGGGAGTAGATGATTCCTGTGAAGCGTCCGCACCCTACCACCACCAGATGCAGGAATCACACGGTAGACTGGGATGTCCGGGTTTGGTTGGTCATCTACACACCAAGGGTCATCCTCCCATCGGTTCTCCAGCTTGTGCCTGCCCTTCACGCCAAGCTTCCTGACCAGCACAACATCACCACGCCCCAGGATGGCTCCCCTCTGTCGCTCATTAAAGAGTTCCTTCTGCCGCCCGGACGCCTTCCGCTGACTAGCTCTTGTTAGTTGCCAGGCATACTGCAACCGCTCCCTCATCTTCAGCACATACTCAGTGTAGTTGGCAGCCTCTGGTGGACCTTCCTCGTAGTCGGCGACGATTCCATCCAGACCAAACTGGATGTCCACTGGAAGTTGAGGTGCTCGGCCAAACATGAGCTGATTGGGACTGTAGTCTGTGCTGGTATGCTTGGTGCAGTTGTAGGCGTGTGTTACCGTACCCAGGTGATCTTTCCAGTTCTTTTTCTTGTCTGCTTCCAGGGTTCCAAGCATTCCAAGGAGTGTCCTGATGAAACGCTCGCTCAAACCGTTCCCCATCGGATGGTGAGGTGTTGTGCGAGATTTTTTGGTTCCAAGAAGGTGACAAAGCTCCGTGATGACACGGCTTTCGAAATTTCTACCCTGGTCGGAGTGAAGTTTTGCTGGAATTCCGTAATGGACCACAAAGCTGTCGTAAAGGACTCGGGCTGTTGTCTTGGCTGTCTGGAGCATATTTTTTGTAGGTTGGATAAAAAATGAAATTTTGAAAATGGTCTTTTCAATGAATGAACACACTATTAATTGCCACTTTTTCATGGACTATCTTAATCCTCAGACGTCATTTGCATACACTAATAAATAAAACATGTGTCGAATGTAACAAATTAACACACAGATAGATTTGAATGTGTACTGTACACCAGGTTTATGAGATAACACTCCAGTTTTCAGATATGTTGCAAAGTATATCCATTCCCATGTCAGGTATAGATGGCAAATAGAAAAACCTAATAGTTTTGTATAAAAAGCACTGTCTATGCCAATGTAACAATTTGACAATTTGGTGTGTCTGGCCATCGTGGTATAGGGAGACGGACAGACAGACCCAAATGCAATACCCTCGCCCCCCCCCCCCCCCCCCCGACGGGGGCGAGGGTAACAATTGAGGGTCATCTGCATTATATGCTGAACCAATGACGAAAATGTGGTCAAAATCCATTCAGACATTCACGAGTTATTGATCACAAACCAAAACGGAGGAAGGCAAAACAAGGGGGAAGATAACACATACACAATCATAAGGGCATATTTCGGTCTGAGATGCACGTCTAATGATCAATTGTGTTTCATAGACTCAATAACTCTTACTGGGTAATTGCTTTGAAGAGACCTTTGTTAGCACCATCAGCCTTCATTGTCTTCTTGTGAAGAAGCTGTGTGAAGAAGCTGTGAAGAAGCCTATCGGGCACTTCATATTGTTAAAGTCAATGTAGAAATATGTTTAAATATAAATGTTTATTTCAATGCATCAATCAAATATACATAATAAATGAGAAATACACAACTACTATGCCTATACACCAGCGTGTTGTGTACCGCCGGAAAGAATCACGGGCTTCCTGGGAAAAATCAAGGGAAATTTCGGGTAAAATCTCTTCACGCATGGGCAAGCTCCGGCACAGTGAATAAACCGCTGCGGTTACGTCAAGTAATGCATTCAAACACGCTCAACTATGGTGGCTGATAGCGTCCATTTCACAATCTCGCTCCCTCCCGGTGAGAGAGCGAAGCGAGGTAGCAAAAGAGTGATATGAGCACACGAGACAGCGATGCGAGGGAGCAAGAGAGCGATGCGAGGGGGCGAGAGAGCGATGCGAGGGAGCAAGAGAGCGATGCAAGGGGCGAGAGAGCGATGCGAGGCGGCGAGAGAGTTCTCTCGCTCCCTCGTTCTTTCGTTCTCTCACTCACCCTTCCCTCGTTTCCTTGTTCTCTCGCTCTCGCTCATATGACAGGTCACAATAAATTTCTCCGTTCTCACGATTAATTCCTTCGTTATCGCGAGTTTTTTTTTTTTCGTTGAAATGCTAATTTTATTCGTTACCACGATATTTTTCGCGCACACGAAAAATAATCACGTCCACTCTGCTGCATTAATATTTATATATGTATGCCTACCAGTGAATATGGTCAAATTATATTTATTTCATATGGTCAAATATGATCAGTTAATCCTTTACGGCAAACCAATCTCCCTGTACATATTCAATCAAGCGCAAAACATATATGACTTTCAATACCGAAATAACGATTTATAATTAATTTATTAACATGAATAGATGGTTTTTTGTACCATCTATTCACCTATATACCCCGCCCCCTCCCTTCGCACAATAACCGATGTCAACAAATTATATTTCGTGTTATTAAGAAATAAAATTATTTATTGAACGTTATTCATACAACAATTTTGTGTCAATTGTGACAAAAACAATTGTAATTAAAGATATCTCAATTGATATATCTCCGTTCAAATCACATTCTGACACGTAACTTACTTATTATTTATCTAACTACTGATATTTAATGAATATTCTCAATCTGAATAAAATATGTGAGGATTTTATGGTTAATTCTTATGTATTAATATTATAATTTCGTCGGATTACATATATGTATTTTATAGGCCCTATATATCATAATTGTACATGGTTCAAGCATTTAGATTTCGCTAACGGCATCTCACATACATGTGATTTGCATCATGCTCCGATCCTACAGCCCAGAAGATTAAGTAAGAGAGCTTGGTGAGTGGATAAGGCTCGCTACCACGTGACAGTGATATAACTAATGAGGTGACTTGCAGCGGATGAAGGTGTAAACTGGGTGGAGGGGGAGGGGGGGGGGGGGTGAGTGTAGGGCGGCTAGGTGGGAGGTGGTTCACGGATGAGCATACTATACACGTACTTCGAATAACACCACAATTATCACCTTTTATTGTGATATTACATCATCATTATAGAGCACGATTTGGGATTGTACTTTTCGGAACAATGTGCATGGGACTCATATTGCATAATTTTACCACTTAATCGTCTATGCTTACACTGGTATTTCAAAGAATACATTATTAAATAGGAAATATGCTGTAAATTTCATATATTATTCATCTATTTCATATGTCTCAGTTTTATATGTCCAACAATGAAACTGGTATGACAGGGGCGTGTCCAGGGAAGGGTGGGTACAGTCCGTACGTGCTCCTTCCCTTCCATTATTTCTTTACACATCCATGAGTATTGTAATAGCACTGACGATGTCGAAACCTTTATCAATATCATTAAAATATACATATAACAGTTAGCTTTGTGGATGAATGTACATGTACATACATGATCGTATGCATGGTTATATTAGAACAAAGAAATTTATCGTGCGAGTTATCAAAAGTGCGTTTTATTTGTCTGCTAAAATATTTAGTTAATCTGATACTGCATACCTAGTACATGAAAATTTGTTTCTGCACACGAGACAGCGAGGGAGCGAGAGAACGATGGAACGAGGGAACGAGAGAGCGAGAAAACGAGGGAGCAAGCACTGCGCGAAAAGTGGAATTTACGTATTCACTAAACGCCCGTATTATTCGAACTAAACCTGAAGTTTAGTATAGTATAATGTCGATTAAATCCACACTAAACTCGGACTTTAAGGACTGTTAAATTCTGATTCAATTGTTCACAAAACACGCAACTTTTGTTGATGTTTTGGGCAGTTAAATTCACCATCAAATGTCACGTTTAGTGGGGAATATAATTTGAATTTACTGAAAAATCAAACTCAATTAAACATGTTAAATAAACGTAAACTTTGGGGGAGCGAGAGAACGAGGGAACGAGGGAACGAGGAAGCGAGAAAACGAGGGAGCAAGAGAGCGACAGAGCGATGCGAGGCAGCAAGGTTGATCTATGTGAATATCGTATCGCTCACTCGTTCCCTCGCATCGCTCTCTCGCTACCCCGCATTGCTCTCATGCTCTCTCACATCGCTTCCTCCTGCACTGGCATCGCTCTTTCGCTGCCGCGCTTCGCTCTCTCGCCACGAGGGAGCGAGATTGACAAATGGACGCTATCAGCCACCCTACTCAATCGCCGTGAAAACTGAACCGGACGTGAAAAGGACCCTGATACAGCACAAAAACCGGCTCATGTATGTTTGGCTCGCATTTAAATCTAGCAAACACCATGACTTTTGTTAGCACCATCAGCCTTCATTGTCTTCTCAGCAAATATATATAATCAATGAGAAATATACATCTACTATGCTTATACACCAGCGTGTTGTGTACCGCCGGAAAAAATCAAGGGCAATTTCTGGTGAAAAATCTCCTCACGCATGGGCAAGCTTCTCCTCAGTGAATAAATCGCTTCGGTTTCGTCAACGAATGCATTCAAACACACTCAACCAGCGTGAAAACTGAAACGGGTCGTAGAAAGAACCCTGAGAAGGATATATATAGCACAAAAACCGGCTCATGTACATTTGGTTCGCATTCAATCTAGCAAACACCATGGGCCTTCCAGGAGTTTTGTTCTACTTGGTAGTAATTATTCAGCTGGTGGATGCTGAAATTATTCGACTAGACATGACTCACACAACTGATAACGAAAGCATCTACTGGCCCAATGGACAGGTGTCTTTCAGTTTGGATGTCGTGTTTAGAGGAGATACTGATCAAGGATACTTGTAAGTAATGCTGGTCATCCCATTGACATTCCGCCCTGGATAGGTTATGCTGCTTGGTCGTCTAT